>OW387142.1:0-655727 GCA_936440205.1 Lepidonotus clava | reverse complement strand
ACAAGTTCAGGGTATTGGTACCTGAACGACAAATACACCGGCAGGCAGTTGGCCTCAAAACTGAGGGGCCTTATAAGAGTTAAATTAAATGCTATTAAGAACAGTTAGTGTGATTCACTATGTACCCCTAGAGGGAAAACAGTTTGTCAATGTCAATTTCAATATTTGAAGTCATGGGTCTTCCGGGGCGGACGGAGCCGCGTCGCAAACATCTCTGGATCCGCGAGTCGCATCGACTCAAACCGGACAGCGTTTCGAAGGGGAGAGTCTGGGCGTCGATTCGAGCCCCGGCACGCCTCCGCCGGACGTCCGCCCGAGGCGTGGTTCTCATTTAAGCGACGAAAAAGCATGAAAACGGATTTCTGGGCGCCGTGTCTCCTTCGATCGGAATATCCGACACTCTGCTGCCAGTCCGTCTCGTAGGGGAGGTCATGAGCTTCGATTCGAGCCCAAGATCAGCCCCGTCGGTCGAGCGCTCGAGGCGCTGTGCTCGTTGCGGCTACGTCCACACCCCTCGTGCGTGCACAGAAAGTGAGGAAAAGGGCTGAGGGACAAAACGGGCCTTCCGGGGCCTGTACCTCCTCGACCGGCGATCGCAGGGACTCCGTTCGAAGTTCGCCGCGTAGGTCGTGAGCCGAGCTTCGATTCGAGCCCCAGATCAGCCCCGTGGGAGGCCCGGGTGAGGAGCAGTGCTAAACGCGGCTCCGTCCAGGCCCCTTGTGGACGGAGCCGCGTCGCTAACATCTCTGGATCCGCGAGTCGCATCGACTCAAACCAGGCAGCGTTTCGAAGGGGAGAGTCTGGGCTTCGATTCGAGTCCAAACACGACTCCGGCGGATGTCCGCTCGAGGCGTGGTTCTCATCTAAGTGATAAAAAAGCATGAAAACGGATTTCTGGGCGCCGTGTCTCCTTCGATCGGAATCCCCGACACTCTGCTGCCAGTCCGTCTCGTAGGGGAGGTCATGAGCTTCGATTCGAGCCCAAGATCAGCCCCGTCGGTCGAGCGCTCGAGGCGCTGTGCTCGTTGCGGCTACGTCCACACCCCTCGTGCGTGCACAGAAAGTGAGGAAAAGGGCTGAGGGACAGAACGGGCCTTCCGGGGCCTGTACCTCCTCGACCGGCAATCGCAGGGACTCCGTTCGAAGTTCGCCGCGTAGGTCGTGAGCCGAGCTTCGATTCGAGCCCCAGATCAACCCCGTGGGAGGCCCGGGTGAGGAGCAGTGCTAAACGCGGCTCCGTCCAGGCCCCTTGTGGACGGAGCCGCATCGCTAACAACTCTGGATCCGCGAGTAGCATCGACTCAAACCAGGCAGCGTTTCGAAGGGGAGAGTCTGGGCTTCGATTCGAGTCCAAACACGACTCCGGCGGACGTCCGCTCGAGGCGTGGTTCTCATCTAAGCGACGAAAAAGCATGAAAACGGATTTCTGGGCGCCGTGTCTCCTTCGATCGGAATCCCCGACACTCTACTGCCAGTCCGTCTCGTAGGGGAGGTCATGAGCTTCGATTCGAGCCCGAGACCACCTCCGTCGGTCGAGCGGTCGAGGCTCAGCGTTCGTTGCGGCTCCGTCCACGCCGATTCTGAAACAGTGTACTTGAGTGTCAGTGTACTTTCAATGTAAATTTCAATGTTTGAAGTTATGGGTGACAGTGACCAGAGGGAATAGCCCGGCGACTGTAGTGGTGTCTCGATGACGAATTCTCTGAAACAGTGTACTTGATTGAGTGCGTACCCCTAGAGGGAAAAAACATGTATTGATGCGTCGACTTGTGATTCAATAAACTTTTTAAAATAGAGTTGGGTGTCTGGTTTTTTGTGAAATATGTAGAGTAACAGTGACGGTCGTAGTGGCAGAGCAGTACAGCTTGCCAGAGTGAGGAAAAGGAAGTCTGCAGACGTGAAATAGGCCCCTGGTGAAAAGAGTTGAAAGCGTGTCTCGGGAAAAGAACCGAGACACTCTTTCGACTTCGTTCACCATGGGCCGAAACCCTTAGAAATTCCTCCGTGCGTGCACAGAAAGTGGACAAAGGCGTGAGAGATGAAATGCTCACGGCGGTAGGATGGCAGAACAGACCGGCCAAAGTCTGCAGACGTGAAATAGGCCCCTGGTGAGCAGGCAGTCGGAACGTGAGCTGGGTTTAGACCGTCGTGAGACAGGTTAGTTTTACCCTACTGATGACTGGTCGTTGCAATGGTAATCCTGCTCAGTACGAGAGGAACCGCAGGTTCGGACATTTGGTTCATGTGCCGGGGGATTATGGCTGAACGCCTCTAAGCCAGAATCCCGCCCAGACATGCGACGATTTCTTCAGCGCCTCCGCCTCGGGAGGCAGCGATACTCGCGGGCCGACTGTCTTCGGCGCCCGCGGTGGCAGAGCCACAGCAACAGCAACCCTTTTCCTGGCGACGACTCGGCGCGACAGGCAAGGCTGTAAAAATACCCACCCCATGCGACGTGGAGGCGACCAAATCATTCGTAGACAACCTAGGTCTCGGTCCGGGTGCCGTAATTTGTTTGAGCAGCCACCACACTGCGAGCAATTGAGGCTTAGCCTGACGACCGGGAGACGTGTCCACATCCAGATGGACACATCTCCCAAAGGCAGGTGAGCCGTGCACGAGCGTGCACGAGCTCTCCGCCATGTCGTCGGTGCGACTGCTGTTCGATGTCGTTGTACATCCATCCCTGCTCCTCCTCCTCCCCTCGGCGGCTTTGGCCCCGACTGCCTGCCTGCTACCCTCTGCTCCGTGCGTGCACAGAAAGTGCCGAGAGGCTGCTGCCAGTCTCTGGTCTTTGGCCCTGCTACCCACTGCTCCGTGCGTGCACAGAAAGTGCCGAAAGGCTTTGGCAGTCTCTGGTCTTTGGCCCTGCTACCCTCTGCTCCGTGCGTGCACAGAAAGTGCCGAGAGGCTTTGGCAGACTCTGGTCTTTGGCCCTGCTACCCACTGCTCCGTGGGTGCACAGAAAGTGCCGAGAGGCTTTCGAGCCAAGAGACCAGCCCCGTGGGAGGCCCGGGTGAGGCGGAGTGCCAAGTGCGGCTCCGTCCCTAATTCTTATGTGGGCCAGAAAGCAAAGACTTCGGGAGGAGGACGGGGAAAATCCGTGTCCCACGACGGGAGGGAGTCTCCCGTGGGCTACGAATCGGGAAGCCCGGAGGCGGGGGCGGCGGCGGCGGCCGGCCTCTGGTGGGCTCCCGGCCCGGACGGAGGTCAACGAGAATCCCTCTGGGGCATAGGGAAATGTCCTAAAACTTGATCTAAAATGTTATTCATAATAATTATTATGAGAGGTCTGTTTTGAAAATTTATACCAAAATTCGATTGATTTAGGGAACTTACTTTTTGCCTTTCTAATCCCTGTTGAGTAAAAAGTGGCACTTGGTCACTAAACACATTTTTTCACAAATTTGATCCTTACAAGCTTATTGCTGAGGATATAAAGGAAACTGATGTTCTAATGCGTTAGAAAGTTTAGCTGCTTTGAAAAGTACTTATTGATTTATTGATTTATTTTGCATTATGTTTTATCGCTACAGTGCAAAACATACCAAAAAGGTACAATTCTTTTTATATTTGTCAGACATATTTAGTCACTTAACTCAGTAGATTACCTCTGGGACCTATACTGATTTTTTTTCGTTTTATGTATACAACATGTATAAGTATATATATAGTGATTTTGAGAAAAGTTCCATGGATAGAAATCTTTTTATAAGAGATTTTAGGCAAAGTAGGGCTGCAAAAAGAGCCTCTTTGTACATCTAACACTTTTTTCTTAAAATAAATATATTTCAGAAGCAATATTCAACCACAAAATAAATCCGTAGGACCTTCTTGATACATTTCATGCAAGAAACATTAATAACATGTAAATCCTGTACCTTAATTTCATCACTATTTAAGGAGGAACATACTCTTAGTCGGGCTATGCCCCATGAAATGGTGAGAGTATGAATCAGGACATGGCGGGGTATGTGCAAGGAAACAGCCGTGATAAATACCATAACCCCGTTAGAATTGATAAATGCATATATTTAATCATTTTTATCATTACTTAATTCCTTGTTCTCAATGTGTTACAGTCCCAAATGTTTCAGTATATTATTATCGGTTGGCACTATGTCATATCTAATAAATAATGTAAACTACCCAAATTAATATGTAAAATCAGTAAATACACTATCTATTTGCCTATTTCCAGTACATCAGGAGACAAAAACCACCCAAACAGGACCAACCAACCTAGTACCAAGTGTGGTTGACCTACAGACATGCAATCACACAAACACCAAATGCTTCAATAGCTTTCCTAATAAAGTATTTTGCATCACTAGATTACTTTGAATAAAAAATCTTGGGCAGGTGATGCATCCCAGCAAGCAGACAATGTATAATACAACGTTGCGTTTTAGTTGTGATTTGTTAACATTGTGCTTGTACATACCAGCAGCATTGCTACAACCTCAAATGTTACATTGCAACATGCCTACAACGTACTATTGTGATGTTGCTACAACCTCAAAGTACAACGTCCTATTGGTACCTTACTGGAACCTTCTGATTGGCAGGAAATGGTTACATAACCTGGGGACGCTAACGGCTTAGGTGGCAGGGTAGTGAGTATGGGAGTACTCAAGGCTGTGGAAGAGGGTCAGTCATGTGATAATGACCAGTGAGTCAGTAGATTCAAATCTGCAGAAGAGGAAGGCCAGCATCTGAACGAAGGTGAGTTGTACTGTTAATCATTAATACCATCAAAATTATGTACTATAAAACTAATTACAATCTCACTGTTACAGGGACTTAGTTAATGTTCTTTTTTATATACAGTGTATCTATTCAATACAATCTTTTTAGACCAATTTGCTTGTCGTGTTAGTTTTGGATAGTTAAACCTCGCACTATAATTCTTATAGAACATAATTTATATCAAGCCAGTGAAAAAATGTTTAGGCCAGTGCACCTACCAAGCTGGTGGCCCATAAGGAAACTAGGAATAAATGCTAAGAAGGGCTGATTCATATTCCCCACATTTTTATTGTTGTATCTGTTGCACTGGGTGGCCCTTGTGAGACTTTATTATGTGGTTTAAATGAAGAGAAGACGAGAAGGCAGGAGATGTTTGTGTTAATGTATATTTTCTACAGAACCAGGAGTGTAGTCCTAAAGGCCTGTTGCTGCTTAGTGGTTACATGGTGTGTAGTCTTCAGCTGTTGGACCTAGAGTGTCCCTACGGCAAGGGTGTACTTCCCCACCTCACTTTTGGCCTCTGACCAAATTACATTAATTAGGCCAGTCGACGACTAGGGGGAGGGGGAGTGCTGACAAACATTCTGTATGATGGTTACCATAAACTCTATGATAAAGTAAATAATACACATATGATATATGTTATTTTGATTATTCATATTTTATAGTATAGATTTGGTGAATACTTGTAATTAATGGAGGGAGGATATGCCATACATACATTTAGGTATGACAACCTGGACCCTGGTCACCGGGAGGAGTACCTATAATTAACCCAGTAAGGGAGCGTCATGGGCCGGGGACTGTTATGTAATGCTCCCCGGCCTGCTCACTCCAGTCAGGTACTTTTAAGAAGCTCAGGGGGACTTTATACATGATTTGATGATCTGTCTTTGCAAGAAGATAAATTTGTGACAATTTGAGTTTATCAGAAATTTCAGCAAGCCCCTGGTTTAAGTTATGTACCCTTTTAAAGTAAAACATGCAGTGATCCCAGTATGGTCCCCATCCTGATAAGCTGAGAGTTTCACATTTCTTAGGGCATCCCTAGTTTTAGTTTTAGTCCAGACATGATTATTATAATTATGATCATATTTGTTTCAATCCCATTTTACTTTTTGTTACAGATTGTCTTAGAAGCCTGGGAATAGTTTAAGACTGGTTACTTCAAGTGATATCAATGTCAGTTTTGGATAAAGATTTTCATTCAAATAATTGTTTAATAAAATGTGTTATTCTCTGAATTATTCAATAGTCGTAGCAAGGTCTCGGGGAGTTTACAATTTTACGTGGTAGCAATATAAATTTGTGATGTTGTGACAATGTCAGATATATAATGTGGTCACAACATGCCAGGAAAGTGTCAGCACAATGAAATTCACAACATTGTAGTTACGCACCTGGGAGTCTACATTTTTATGTTGTGACACCCATAATTCACATAATTGTGGGCACCAAACCATTATGTTGTCACAATGTTGTAACTACGTACATTTGTTTGCTGGGACATGCATGCATTAAGTACTCACATACACATATATTTCAAAGGTATAAATAATGTTGTAGCAGCGTAGGTGGAAGTCTACAAATTTGTGTTGTAGCAACATAAAAAGGGGGGAAGGTGGGGGGAGGTGGGGGGGAGGTGGGAGGAGGTGGGCGGAGGTGGGGGGAGGTGGGGGGAGGTGGGGGGAGGTGGGGGGAGGTGGGGGGAGGTGGGGGGAGGTGGGGGGAGGTGGGGGGAGGTGGGGGTAGGTGGGGGGAGGTGGGGGGAGGTGGGGGGAGGTGGGGGGAGGTGGGGGGAGGTGGGGGGAGGTGGGGGGAGGTGGGGGGAGGTGGGGGGAGGTGGGGGGAGGTGGGGGGAGGTGGGGGGAGGTGGGGGGAGGTGGGGGGAGGTGGGGGGAGGTGGGGGGAGGTGGGGGGAGGTGGGGGGAGGTGGGGGGAGGTGGGGGGAGGTGGGGGGAGGTGGGGGTAGGTGGGGGGAGGTGGGGGTAGGTGGGGGTAGGTGGGGGTAGGTGGGGGTAGGTGGGGGTAGGTGGGGGGTAGGTGGGGGTAGGTGGGGGTAGGTGGGGGTAGGTGGGGGTAGGTGGGGGTAGGTGGGGGGAGGTGGGGGGAGGTGGGGGTAGGTGGGGGTAGGTGGGGGGAGGTGGGGGGAGGTGGGGGGAGGTGGGGGGAGGTGGGGGGAGGTGGGGGGAGGTGGGGGGAGGTGGGGGGAGGTGGGGGGAGGTGGGGGGAGGTGGGGGGAGGTGGGGGGAGGTGGGGGGAGGTGGGGGGAGGTGGGGGGAGGTGGGGGGAGGTGGGGGGAGGTGGGGGGAGGTGGGGGGAGGTGGGGGGAGGTGGGGGGAGGTGGGGGGAGGTGGGGGTAGGTGGGGGTAGGTGGGGGTAGGTGGGGGAGGTGGGGGGAGGTGGGGGGAGGTGGGGGTAGGTGGGGGTAGGTGGGGGTAGGTGGGGGTAGGTGGGGGTAGGTGGGGGTAGGTGGGGGTAGGTGGGGGTAGGTGGGGGTAGGTGGGGGTAGGTGGGGGTAGGTGGGGGTAGGTGGGGGTAGGTGGGGGTAGGTGGGGGTAGGTGGGGGTAGGTGGGGGTAGGTGGGGGTAGGTGGGGGTAGGTGGGGGTAGGTGGGGGTAGGTGGGGGGAGGTGGGGGGAGGTGGGGGGAGGTGGGGGGAGGTGGGGGGAGGTGGGGGGGGGTGGGGGGAGTTGGGGGGAGGTGGGGGGAGGTGGGGGGAGGTGGGGGGAGGTGGGGGGAGGTGGGGGGAGGTGGGGGGAGGTGGGGGGAGGTGGGGGGAGGTGGGGGGAGGTGGGGGGAGGTGGGGGGAGGTGGGGGGAGGTGGGGGGAGGTGGGGGGAGGTGGGGGGAGGTGGGGGGAGGTGGGGGGAGGTGGGGGGAGGTGGGGGAGGTGGGGGGAGGTGGGGGGAGGTGGGGGGAGGTGGGGGGAGGTGGGGGGAGGTGGGGGGAGGTGGGGGGAGGTGGGGGGAGGTGGGGGGAGGTGGGGGGAGGTGGGGGGAGGTGGGGGGAGGTGGGGGGAGGTGGGGGGAGGTGGGGGGAGGTGGGGGGAGGTGGGGGGAGGTGGGGGGAGGTGGGGGGAGGTGGGGGGAGGTGGGGGAGGTGGGGGGAGGTGGGGGGAGGTGGGGGGAGGTGGGGGGAGGTGGGGGGAGGTGGGGGGAGGTGGGGGGAGGTGGGGGGAGGGGGGGGGAGGTGGGGGGAGGTGGGGGGAGGTGGGGGGAGGTGGGGGGAGGTGGGGGGAGGTGGGGGGAGGTGGGGGGAGGTGGGGGGAGGTGGGGGGAGGTGGGTTTCAACGGCTCCTTATATTATAAAAATGTACATATTAAACATAGTCTTGGGTTATCAATTATCGACATATCATTTAGTAAGTAATCGAATTCCATCTTAAATATATTTACAATTCACTGCTTAATGCTTGGTTTTATTTGTTGTTTCTAGTATTCTGTTCGTTCCGCTTACAAGGGCAGGTGCAGGGAAAACGCTGGCTTCACGCTTACTGCTGGGTAGGTGCATGAATTCGAAGATCATATAAGGTGATAACGATCGATGTGAACAGTGGAGACCTTAATATTGTTTTCCCTTAATATTGTAATCTAATTGTAGGGATATAGCACGTACACCCCAAGCCATGCCGTTCATTACTATAATACATATGATTATATTCCTACATTCAGGGCGGGGATGAACCATCCTCAAAACGCTGCGATTATCCAGGATTTGGTTGATAACGTCAGCACCGGCGAAGATGCCCCCAGACCTGAGGTATTAGGTAAGTCGGATCGGTAGCAAGTTTCCCTGTTAAGTAATTACCTGTACAGGTACATGAGTAGATGGATCACGCTCCTCCTAGTCATCTTAATACCTAAATTCAGGTTATCGGAAAAAGTGTTGATATACCTATGTCAATGTTATAATTATGATGTAACTGTACTACTCGCTTGGCATATGCGTGTCCATAATTGTCTATTAAATGAAAGATGACTTGGAGAGTTAATACAGGTATAATCCATAATTTATTAATAAAGGCTCACTCCCGGAGGAGATAATGTTATACAAATAGGAAATTGCAACTGTATAACTAATATCTTATACATTGAGTGTTACAAATGTAAAGTGTCACAATGTAAAGTATGACAACATAACTGGTATTACAAAATATAAAGGGTCACAACAAATGTGACAGTCGCAGTCTCTCTTCATAAAAAGTTTTTTCACACCTCTGAGTGTGTATCACAAAGAAGAAAGCTTATAATTAGGGCTAATACGCTTTCACACTAATTAATAACCTGGTACAATAATTCCATACAATGTCAAAGTATTTCATATATATTTCCTATACCATTCCTATAGAACGTTTTTGTTCTTTCCCGTGCTTTGATTTAACATGTAAGAACCCTTTATATCCTTTCTCAAGTAGTGGCTTGAATTGTAAGCTGATTTCAAATCATTATTTATATAGTCGCTACCCAGACGTATTTCCGCACTCAGCAAACCAGGGCGAGGCGAGAGCGGGCCGGGGAGATCGAGGAGAAAAACAGAAAGGCCAACCTCCGTCACCATATAACCCAGGTAAATCAATTTTGGTCGAAAAAGAGAATGGGCGCTCGTGCAGGCATTATTTCGTGAAGCCCCGATCCTATTAAGCATGTACTTTTCTTATAGTTGCCATCTCACAATTGAACCTACACTTACTATTAGAGTGACCAATTAATATTGCAACGCTTGTTAATACTGAGTTGCACTATTTAAATTCCAGCAAGTAAGATCCAATGCTAAACAACTTCTTTGTGTTTGATGTTGTTGGCCAAGTATGTCTTAACTATGTTATATATTTAATAACTTTGCAGAAGATACAAAGACGGCGTGTCGCACTGGACGAGCTTGTTCATCAGGAGTGGGACGAGGATAGGAGGTCGGCCATGAGGGCCGTCCTCACACCAGACTATACAAGTGATGAGGATCGCGTCCTTGATGAACACTCCCAGCGATACCACCGCCTAATCAAAACCCTGGTGTGGGAAAGTGACGCCCTCAGATCCTCTAAAGCGCACCTAGACGACAAAGAGGACTCTGTCACCACCACACGTCAGCAGTCCGTCCGATTAGCTGTGGAGCGCTCGCCGACCTGCGACCCAGCACCAGAACGCCAACAGCCTCCTCCCGGCGCCCCAGACTGGGCAGTGAAGCCTGCGTATCGGTTTTGGGGCGGCGATGCCTAACACCCCAGCTGCCCAGAGATTCTCCCCGCCATTCAGCCATTTTGCCATAATTTGTTCAATTCGTTATATAAACTGTTCCCCAAAGTACTTTGCACTTCTTGTTTTCACTTCGATCTTATTATTGACCCCTGCCTGCTAAGCAGGGTTGTTTAAATGTAAAACTGACTTTTTAAAAATATATCGGTACAATCTAGGTACAATCTATAGGTTACAAATATAAAGGCATTTAAAATGTTTCACATCATCACTCCATTATTATCGTAAAACCACAATTAACAAGACTAATAGGACTAGCTTGATAACAAGATTTTTTCCTTGACTAGAATGTACATAATATTGAAATAGAATAGAGCACACTTTACCATGGTTAATGAAAAAGGAATATTAAGGGTCAATGGAACATCTGTCATGGATAATGTAGAAAATATCGATATCATTGTTCACCTAATACTTCAAACAGGTAGAAAAATAACCTTCTGAATCAAAAGATATTACATTTCTATCATTTTCTATAATTAGATTTGCCTTCTTTTCCTAACTAAATATGGTAAAGTTCAAGTTGCCATAGCATGGAAAGTAATATGATAATCAGGACTGGGGTGTTTCTGTTACACAAGAGGTAGGGTACTTCATACAACCATATCTTAGCTTCTAAAAGGAATATTTCAAAAAGGTTTGCAGCATTTCAAAGCTTACTTTTTGTTGTCTACAGATATTTTCTACCTAATATTTTCAGGAATAGAGGGTTGAAGGGGTTAAATTACGAGTAAAAAGTAACTTCTATCTCAAAAGATTACTATACTTATTTGTAAATATAAATATCACATCACTCTAGCCGACTACCATGATTTAGGAATAAACTTCCAACTGGATCCTCTGTCGGTCTTTAGATATATTATCAGCAGCGCTACATAAAAGTAAAATAGCATGACAAGAAGGTACCAGCTGTACCAGAGACCGAGTACTAGTAAACATCTCAACAATTCAATTACAACCTGCACACGACAACCTATATATGTAAATTGTAATAGATATAGCCCAGTCGCCTGCACACCATACGCGTACGTGCTGTGCACGTGCACACAAACATCAGCTCTAAATGCACCAGCTAATAATACATAAGGAAAAACCAAAATTTCGAATACAACACAGTGCACGTGGATACTTATGATAGGACTAGGTCTGACACTGTACAAGACTGTACTTTGCAGATTAAACACATTTCTCCCTGCGACATGTTAGGTATACAGTGTTGGCGACCAACTTTTTGGCCTGTGGGCCAACAGGGCCGACTATGCCAAGTATTGTCAGTCCTGAGAGCTTTCTGACAGCCCTGATTTTTACTTGTTAGGATAGGCCCATTCTGTCTGGGGAATTCAAGCGGTAATTTCCAGCTGCCGTTGGTAGACCTCGCACAGCTACCGACCCGACGCCACAGACCGGCCCTAATTGCGTCTGCGGTCGTCGGACCGGTAAATGTACGAGGACTGGTTCAGCATCGCTCTCAAAACCTTGAAGACCAGGAGGTAGGTGTTGGTATGGATGCATTTCTCCCTGCGACATGTTATGTATACAGTGTTGGCAACTAACTTTTTGGCCTGTGGGCCAACAGGGCCGACTATATGCCAAGTATTGTCAGTCCTGAGAGCTTTCTGACAGCCCTGATTTTTTCTTGTTAGGATAGGCCCATTCAGTCTGGGGAATTCAAGCGGTCATTTCCGGCTGCCGTTGGTAGACCTCGCACAGCTCACCGACCCGACGCCACAGACCGGCCCTAATTGTGTCTGTGGCGGTCGGGGCGGTAAAATGTACGAGGACTGGTTCCGCATCGCTGTCAAAACCTTGAAGACCAGGAGGTAGCTAGGTGTTGGTATTAATGCATGTTGGAGTGTCCTGAAGAACGTGAAGTGTATAGCTATGGGCCATGGGATGAGTAGTTCACCGCACGGCCAGTCTTCCTGAAGCAGTTCAGTCCGGGTCCCGCAAGTACTAGTACAAAGGTAGCCCCCAAGTATTAACACTCCTAACCCTAACCCTAACCCCCACTAGAACCCATAGCCAGATATATCCCCATTCCCATTCCCATTCCCACCTGCCCCACCCAGTCCCCCTTTTCACCACTTACCACCTGACCTCACACCTTACCCCTTCAACCCCGTCCCCTCCCAACCCTCCCATCCCATCAGGGGGACAGGAGGATGTGGTTAATTGCCCCCCTCCCCCCTATCCCCCCCACCCGTTCCATACCCCCACCCCCCTCCCCTCCCCTCCACCCGATCCTCTTCTCTCCCCATCTTGCCCCCTCCCCCTTCCCTGTCCTGCTTGCCCCCATCCCCAGACCAAAAAACCCATAATAAACAACAACTCAAACAAAAAAACAACAAACTATGTATAATACTATAAATTAAGAAACTAAGCTAAACTAAACTAAACTATTTACAAAATGTACAAAAAAAACACCTTCTTTCCCCCTCTTGCCCTTGCCCCCCATTCCCTGTCCCCCTTGACCCCTGTCCCCCTTGCCCCCCCCCCCCCCCCCCCCCCACACACACACACGTGTAAGGTCTAGCCATGGAGACGAGGATTAACAAATATTGCATGGAAAGTTAAACCAACGAGGGTAACACGAGGTACTATTGCCCTGAAATTCCATTTAGATAAAGTGGTTTTACAATTATATCGTAAGAGTCCCTATTATATAGGGGCGTTGGCATGGAACCAATTGGCCATGCACATATATCAAGCTGAAAGTCTACAACAATTCAAAACCATGGTAAAGATATGGATTGAGGAATATGTAACGTGACTCTAACACCTGAGATAGGCAGGCTTAACATAGTCCTGCTTACTCGTTTTGTATAACTACTTGACTTGTTCAAGTGACACAATATATTTAATTATTATAATAATATAAACCGGGATAAATTCTTAACATAGACAATATCCCTTACTCATTAACAGTAGATGATAAATGAGTGTTATATTTGCTGAGTTACAAATATTGTACATATATATTACCTACACCGAGAACTTTGTTAAAAGAGTGTGGTTCAAAAAAAACAAAAAACTTTACTCTCTCTGGTCCGACTCTCTGGTCTAGCTATTTGAGTCGGACCCTGAGTCGGACCAGAGAGAGTAAACAGACGCAGGGCTCGGCGGTGGTGGTGGTGGTGGTGGTGGTGGTGACGGTGGTGGTGACGGTGGTGGTGGCGGTGACGGTGCCTGGGGCTGGGGCGGCGGTGGCAACTGGGGGTGGGGCGGCGGCGGCAGCTGGGGGTGGGGCGGCGGCGGCAGCTGGGGGTGGGACGGCGGCGGCGGCGGCGGGGGCGACGGTGGTGGTACCAGGGACGGTGCCTGGGGCTGGGGCGGCGGTGGCAGCTGGGGTAGCAACAGCATGACCACCTCGGCCTCTGCGGGCGGTCGTACCACCCTAAGAGAAAAAATACAAATTTACAAAATTAAATCGCTTCTAAATAAGTATGTAAGCTCGTAAAGTGACGGTTGTTCATGGGAAATATGGACGAAGATATTTATATGTCAACTGACTTTTAATTATGCAGAGTATATAAAATAAGCTTAAGGGTGAGGTAACATGGCGTTACCTTGTTACAAGGGAAAAAAAGTTACAATTGAAATGAATGGATCAGAATTGATTCTAATACTAATTTATGGAATTCGAAGTTATATTTAGATAAATAATGGAGTGTTATAACTATATATTAGACCAAGGAGACTACTCACTGCAAGCGTGGGGCTAGCCCGCTGAGGACGAGAAAAACAATCCCCGGCCCAACCTGCTGGCTGTACACGAGGCCTCTGAAAATTGAATAGTGATGCTTAAGGTCATTTCATGTCTATCAATAGTAAACAGCTCCGGTCCAGCAGAAGAGTAACTTCAAACATGTACTAGTAGGCCTATTTTTCGAATATGGAATAAGCAGGTACCAGTGGCGGATCCAGGAATTTGAAAAGGGGGGGGCGCGTTATTGGGAAATTTTTTTTAACTACTTTTTGGCCGAATTTTACATTAAAAAAATCTAAATTTGGCCAAAAAAGGGGCCCCCGCGCCCCCCCACTCTAAATCCGCCACTGGGTACACCTGTACTCAAATCCCCCTCCTATGGATATATAGACCCTTAAAATCGACAGCGCGACATGGCTACTTCTTAAATTAGACACGGCGACACGGCCGTTTTTTCATTAATTTCGACATGCGACATGGCAATTTAGTGACACATGACATTATCATTTTCTTAACTTTCACAGGGGACAGGGGCTTTAAAAAATATAATCACATGCGACATGGCCATTTCGTATAGAGCATGTTAAGACGCTATCCTACAAACAGACACTATCCAACAAAACTTTGTCACTTAGGACCATTTTTTATGTCATAGCGGTTGCACATGTACAAGCTGCTAAGCTGCAAAATTGTTTCTAATGTAGGTGACAAAACATTAATTTGTCACTTAGCGACTTCTTATCGTGCTAAACTACAAAAAGATGCTAAATGACAAAACATTAATTTTATCGTGTAAATTATTTAAAATGGTACTTTAAGGGTCATAAAACCATGCAAGGAGGGGTATATAAGGGGCAGGGCCACCTAGGCCGGCCAAGTAGCCTGAGACATTCCCCGACCTTCCCGTCCTTGCATTGTCCAGGGGCGGATCCAGTGGAGGAGGAGGGGGGGGGGCAGGTCGATTTTGCGCTAGGGGAGGTCGGGAGATGGAGTGATCGGGAGACTCACGGAATATCCAGGAGATCTAGAGTGGACATGTCTGTAATAAGTGTCGAAAAGAGGGGGGTGCGCGCTATTGGAAGTGTTTGCTTCTTAATTACCATTTGGACGAGTTTTAAATTTTAAAAAATGTAAAATTGGTCCCAAAAAGGCACCCGCGCAACCCCCTCTAAATCAGCCACTGCCTCCGCCAGATCATCTCTTTGCCCAAACAGCCAACTAAAAACCATCGAAAACACAACAGGTTTCTATATATTATAAACCCTTGTTCTTGGGAAAATAGGGAACATAACTAACAAATAAAGACTTACTGTTGATGCCCGGGTCTTTGTGCCATATTATCAGCTACTATTATCCGTGTGAACTGTAATCCTAAGGTACCAGTAGGGTCGGAGGACACTGAGGTCTGATCCGGGGTCTGATCCAGCTGGAAGTACGGTACGGTGTTTCCATGAGTGTGCTCTAGAGCCTTCTGGGCCCGGGGATTGAAATTCCGCTTATCTGTTTGTCCAAGACGTCGACGTATTCTGATATCTGACGTCATGACGTACGACGTCAGCTAGAAGCTAGCGCGATGCGAGCGTGAGAACTTAGTTAATTAGCGGAAAACAACACTCTTTATCTCACACACTTACGTTCACACGCTATAAATAGCGCAATTAAAACACATATTATCGAAACACAATAAGGAATCAGCGGATGCAAAAGATACAGTGGTTTTATATAATCTCTTGTTCAAAGATTTTGTTCACAGACCAAAGAGCTCGAGATAAGTTAAAAGGCATAACTACTTAAACTGCCATTTTATCGACTTCATGTTCCAAAATAATTGGCGGGGAATCACCGGTATCTAGCTAGGCCTGGGAAGGGCCATCGGGGTTGTGTTTTCGATGGGAGGGGGGTTGGTGGGGTGGGGGCTATAAGGAGTTTCAGGTCCTCCAAGGATGAACTAGCTAACGCGGGCCCCAGTCGCGGATGTTTACGCATTACTGGGCAAAATGAATCAACGTTAGGTTTTGGTTGTATTTAATTTTAAATTGAAATGACATTGCTTCAATGTCAATTGAACATTGAATTTGTAAATTGAAGGGACGTTGATAATGAACATTGATGCAACATGTTGCACTTAGGTTGCAACCTAACAAAACCAATCAACCTATATTCAACGTTGTCTCAACGTTTATCAATGTCCTAGCTATATCGACTGGTATCATAGACTGGTATGTTTTATGATAGCCGTTATAAAGTATTTCAAAAATATCTTTTGTATCCGTGTACTAGTAAGCCTCAATCATACATCCTGATTTAATTATAATCACCGAATGTTGCACATTTACCCTTAAAAATCATTCTGTAGATTTGAGATACCTTGACGTATCAAGATACGTTGTGGGATATGAAACTCCCTATTGGCTGCCCGGCTCCCCACCCCCATTGATGGGACGCCATTATTAAGAAGGCGAGTAACCTTCAAAGAGTCCCCCACCCCCCCCCCCCCCCCCCCCGGGAGGGCCCTGTTGTGGGCGGATGACCCTAAATTATATAATGGCTGGATGGGACATGCGACCACCTAACTGGACCCACTCATTCTACTCTCCTTGCTCATACACAAACAACATGGCGTGCAATAAGTCGTCGTAGTCCGTTCGCTCTTACACCTGGACAATGTACCAGGAGGACCTGCTCATCGACTGGTTCGGATTGCACTCTAGCCTATACGAGAGGAGCACATACGGAACAACTACTCCACACCAGAATTGGGAAACGTACACAAAGATAGGAAAGGAAGTTGGGGCGCCGGGTAAGTAAACTCCGAAATTAGGCTATAGGGTAAGGTCGGGTAATATGGGCATAGCAGGTAATATGGGCACCCCCAATATTTCATATTTCTATCAGATATAAGTCCTGCAAACTCATATCACAATGTGGGGAACCAAAAATCATGGCCATAGGCAATTCCTTTTCAGGAAATTACTATATATTAAAATAGGGGGTGCCCATTTTCCCGGCGGTGGGTAATATGGGTTTTGAAAATGTAAAAACTTATTGTCTCAATATATTAATTATTTCTTGACCTAGATAGTCAAAAACCCAGTTATTTCTTCAATTACTGAAAACAATTCCATAAAAGAAAACAGAAGTAAATTATGATCATTTCTCTTGATTTCAAATATAACAAAATTTATAACAATCAGCACGTGCGAAACCCACTGGCCATGGGGGATCAACACTTTTTAAATGGGGGAAAGGCATGGGCCCTCTGGAGCGGACCCTAAAATGTAACATGACATGAATATCTAATTAGTGTTTTTATTTTAAATTTTTAGCCGACGAAGTGAGGAAACACCTGGACACGTTGACGGAGTTTTACATCCGGTACAAGGCCAATGAGAAGTTGGGAGTGATGGCAAAGCCAGTTACAGCGCGTCATGTCGACGTAGCGGCATGCTTGGGGTTCCTTGGACCCTCCCTTAGTGGACTCTCGACTAGGTATACCTCATCCTACGAGTATATAGAAAAGGTGAGGAAGAAAATGGATGGACAAATTAAAAAGGGCAACCTTAGCTTGTACCGTACGTAAAAGTGTTTCTTAAGCTATAACCAGACTGATCATCAGACGGGTCGATTGTGTATGTGATTAATAATATAGAAGTCTGGACGGTGATTGGGCGTATAAATGCAATGTTTTTAGAACTACAAAAGTAGACTAAACTAACATCTAACCAATACCGAACCGATATGGATTGTATATTCTGTGAAATCAGCTAATTTGCATGGTTGTTTGCATTGCAGGAAGGAGCCCGAATCGTTGAGGCCAACCACCGAGGCTGCCGGGGGGAGACACGAGAACAATCTTGCCCGTCAACCAGCCGGCGCACTTCTTCGGGTTGTGGGACAGCGGGCAGTGTACAGAAACATGTCACCTTTTCTGACCCCCTCCGTTCCGAAGAAAATGAGCCGGCAGCTCGAATAGCTGGAGAAAATGACTTGGAAATCCCCAAGTCGTCTGGATTTTTCTGTTAACAGGGGAAATGGACCATGAGTGACCAACATTAAGAAAGAGTATAACCACCTCCAATATTGTGGAAAATGAGGCTAGCTGGGTGTTCCTTGGGGGGGGGGGAGGTATTTATTTATATTACCCAACTTATTTCAAGGAAAGTTAATTTCCTAGGTTCGGACCGGGTTGTTTACCAAATGGGGATTCCTCATATCGCCAACGATGTTTGGTGTGGTGTGACGTAGAAGGAGTTGATTTTCGTAAATAAAAGAACATTCTTCAGTAACGTGTTTTTTTTTTTAATTGTTTACAATATGCCCGGCGCTGGGCTCGCGCTAGCCGCTCGCCACACTCACATTTGCGAGTCCAAACAATATTGTATAATAAATATTATATAATAAGTATTGTAGTGTTTTACCTAGGTCAACGTGCATTCATAAAACTTGTTTCCGTCGTTTACTGATGCTCTCCTATACCATGGAACAGATTTAGAATTAACTAGCTCATGTGTCAAAATAAAAAAAATTATATCTTAGCAATAGCAATATCTGATATCTATGGTACCTTTTGAAATAATAATATCTAGGTTCATCACTAACTAAAACTATATCAAACCATATGCATGAGACCTAATATGGTAGGCCACTATTGAAAATGTATATTCTTCCATGAATGATATGTACATTAATTTGGATCACATATTTTGATATCTCTAAACAGACCTTGTCAATTTTAATAATATTCATACATCAACATAATTAGGATCAGATGAGGTATTGGAAGACAATTTCATCAAGCATGTATAGGTCTGAATCAGTTTTAAAAATAATACATCGATACACTGAATAAAGTACTAACTTTCGCTTTATAATATTGGTCAAAAGAGGTGGCTAATGAAACTGCCCTCGTTATTTTGGAGGGCAGTGATCTGGGGTCAACTAAAATTCATGAGCGGTAAGTCATGAAAAGTGGGGGCGGAAGTTTGACAGTGGCCCCCCTGAGCCATTATGTAATGGGTGACACCGCTCACTCAGACCGCTCGGCTGACCTAGATTGCCTCTCAATACCTGCCCCTTAGTCGGAGCTGAGCGGACATGGGCGGGCACCAGCCTACCTTCATCCCGGCCGACTCAGGGACAGGTTATATAATGCCGCCCTCTCTCCGGCCCACGTGATTGGGACGCGGGTCCAGTCTACAGGCATAGGACTGCAAGAGACAGTGGATCATCAACGCTGCAACGTATAATCTTCCCTTTCTTCTTCCCGATCTTCCAGAAGATGTCACAAGATCGTCAAACCAGGTGGGTCAGTGCGTTGCTTCAGTAAAATAAATGTTCTTCAGGTTTTGGGGGCGAATAAGTTGGATGAGTTGGAGGCGGGGATTACCCCTCAAGGGACTGGAGGTGGAGTGTTTGTAAACAGGTCAGTCATGGTCATGAAGCCGGCTGCTCGACGCGGAACAGGTGATCCATGTTATCCCTTTTCTAAACGGACCCGCATGTAAACAATTGGGAACCTTTTAATTTATAGTGTTTTTTTCTCTCATTCCAGCGCTGAGGTGCTGCATGAGGAGGAGGAAGAGGAGACCCACCCCTCCACACCACATGGTCAGGACGGGGAAACCAATTCGACGGAAACGATGCTGTGCAGGCCGAAGTAGGTTTCAAATGTTAATACTAGTACTGTTCTAGACTGACCCCCCAGCCGGGCCCACTGACCGGCCTGGCCTGGGGGGACCCCCGACAACAGAGTTTAGGGGTGTAAACAAGCGTCATATTTCCGTTATTTACCCTTTTATTATAATTTCTTCCTATATTTAAAGGTATGAGGTTCATTTATATGCTATCCACAATATCAATGTGTGAAAAGGGAGTTATTGAGTTTGACAGCTGGTTCTTCTATGGTTTATAGAGGAACCACATGGCTCTGCATGGAACCAGAGACAGCGTGAACCAAGGGTTTCCCGCCAAAAATGACGTTAGAGCCATTCGAGTCTTATGACAAAAACAATGTACATATCCCAGTCAGGAAGCTGGCCATCAAAAGCTCATGATAAGATGGTCAGGAATCCAAAATAGCCAAACTAATGTACTCAAGACTTGAGCAGGTTGGGGCTAACGTATAGGAAAACGTTAGCAACCCCCCCACCCCTACCACTGGTAGAGCAGCAGCGGCGACAGGGCCTTGACTTGAGAAGATGTGACAATAAGACCTGGGCCGGGACGTGGGCCCAACCCCTTGCTTTGATAAACTGATTTATCTGTTATGATGAAAGTTCAGTGTTTCTAAAGTATACCATGTTTTGTGATATATCATCCCCTACATGTATATGAATTTGTTAGTCCGAGCAGCTCTTTATAAAGAAAGTAGAGAGTTTGACAGTTGGTTTTACTATAGGATATAGAGGGCCGCTCAGTTAGGGTCCAGGACCAGTGTCCAGGACGGGAGGGGGGGGGTACTGTGTAAGGTGACAATGGGTGTTCCACGCGCAAATGACATAGGTAACGTTGGTGAGAATAGTTATACGGGACAGCCTGAGAAGTATGATTGGCCTGATAAACTGGGCTAATTAATATTACCCGCCTTTTTCTTGTCGTATCTGACCGCTCCAAGCCGGCCTTGGAAGCCTGTCACTGGGTTATGTATAACACCACAGAAGTGCCGCGTTATGGGGGGCTGGACACGCGACGGGTGGTTCAAATTAGCCCCCGGTCCCCCACCACGGCCGTGGTCACTCCCGGCACCCAGTGCCCTGAGTGCTGATAATAGACCAGGGCAAAAAACCAAAGCGGATAGTGTGTGAAATAAGCATATTTACTATCTTATGATCATGCGTGTTATTACATCCTTCTTTATATATCTGTGAGTTTCATATGTAAAAAGTGAATATATTTTGAGAAAACCTAAAGTTTACAACCGATTCCCTATGGTGCAAAGAGGGCCCACAATGACATGGCACCGTTTTGAACCATTGGGACTCGGGAACCAGGGTTTCCCCACAAAATGACGTGAGCGCTTCCGCGGTCTACCGTGTGTCGCAGACCCCGGGGATGGTTATGTAATGCTGTCCGGCCTGCAGCTCCTCCACTGATGCCCATTCACACAGTAGTAAGGGACCATAGAGAGACTGATTTTTTGCTTTGCGAAAAAATGTGCAAATTTAACTGTAGAGGTAAATACCTAAATAATTGGAACTACTAATTTATTACATATTTACCGAGTCGGAATTTTCAGTAACTCTCTCGACTTGAATTTTTACCAGAACCACGCATGGTATAGTACTGTTACTGCTTGATGTCTAATACATTCAAACGTACTAATTTTCAGACGGAAGCGGCTTATTTGAAGCAGCAATTCAGAGGGGCGATGCAGGATTTTTACTGGCACGGCGAAGACCTTCAGCCGCGGTCGGTGTACTTGGGAAAATTGTACAGGTAGGCTGTTTAAAATAGTCTGGGAGAAATTGGGAAAGGCATGAGTTTATATTTGAAAGGGTTGAAATGTAGGAAGAGGTAAAGGCATCACTTGATTAAAAAAAGAGGCCGACATACTTTGTAAAGTATTTGTTGGACACATCCACCTAATCAATATACCGCCTTGACATTTCAGGATCTACTTGAGGTGCCATAACTGTGGAAATTGCTGCCACACGGATTGCACGGATTTTACGCCACAACAGATACTGACGCGACACTACTTATGTGAGTGGTGCATCGGGAAGGAAAACACTATTCATGATTGGCCATGGAACAAGGATATTGATGCATGGTATAGCGCCAGATCATGATGGTTGTATATGATCCTTTGGTAAAACAAATTTGTATCTGATAATCAATTGCAAGCGAAAATAAACCGTTGTACAACAAATCATTTGGTTCCGGGCATGTTTATATATGTAACCTACCTAGACAGACGGGTTGATTTCGAAATAGTATTTGGGATGGGATAATATTGACCAAGTTTAATTTTTAGGTGTTGACACTTCAGATTGGAAATTACGAAGCTATTGAGCACGGATAAAAGAGGGTTTGTAATGACATTTTTACTACAGAAGGTGACTAAGACACACTTGAATAAGAAAAAGGATTAACATAGAATAATAGGTTTCTGCACGTTGTGGTATCTGAAACTCCCTATTGGCTGCACGGCTCCCCACCCCCCTTGATGGGACCGCAACTGAGAAATATTATTTTAATATAGGCCTAATGGCAAAGTAGCTTGGCCACCCTCGCCAACTCCCACTGGAAGACATGTGTGGGACTAGAAACGGACGGGGTCAGTCTACCCCTTAGTCTACCCTAACCCATCTTCACGGGTGTGGTGGGGTCAGGCTCTGTGCGGCTCCCGTCACCTACGTAGTGTAGGAGCGGGAGCCCGGGGGGGGGGGGGGGCAACTTGGGTTTGAGGAGGTACCCACAGCCAAACGGACCTGCCAAGCAGGGGTGGTGAACTTCAAAATTGAGGGGCGGTCAACGACTTTTGAGGCAAAATAGGGGGGCCCTGACCAGCATCCAGAGAAAAATATAGGGGCAATAATTTAGTAATTAGCCTAATTACTACTTTATTTCACCCAAAAATGGCTATTGTAATAGTATCAGAAGATTTCTTTACCAATTTTGGTTATTTATGTATATTTTCTGGTATTGACACACTCGTATTTTGGAGGGCGGTGATCTGTGGTCCCCAAAATTAGGGGGCGGTCAACTAAAATTCAGGAGCGGTAAGTCATGAAAAGTTTGGCAGTGGGGACAACCTTCAAAGAGTCTGTCCGTCGTAGGCGGTGGTCAGTGGCTAACTGACTAGCCCTCAGCCTACGACACACAAACTGAACTAGCTCCCGACTCATCAACATGTCTACAAACGCACCTTCAACCCCAAACCAAGGGGAAACTGAACCGCATAACGGCCTCTCTGCTCAAATCCCTAAGAGGAAGAGGGAGAGGAGCACAGTGGCAATCAACGCTGCCTTGATTGACTCAGTGAGGGAATCAACAAAAGCTCAGTTCACATCACTGGACGACCGTTTCGACCAGCTAGAGGCCATGCTCGGGCAACTAGCCCCCACCAACGACCATGACTGCCGGGGGGCTTGCCCGTCGACCAGCCGGCGCACTTCTTTGGGATGTGTCACCTTTTCTGACCCCCTCCAGTCCGAAGAAAATGAGCTGGAGGATGACCGGGACACCGAGTGGGCGCGCCTTCTCGTGATGAACCTGCAGGACATCAGAAATGATGATGTCAAGGAAAGGCTTAAGCGGCACTTTGACAACCTAACGGGTGAAGCGCTGCGGACTGGGCAGGCGCCGGCAGCTGTAATAGCTGAAGAAAAGGACTTCGAAATCCCCCAGTCGTATGCACGTGGATCCAAGGCATTGACGCCGATGGATTTCTGATAACGGGGGAAATTGACTATGAGTCAGAGTGACCAACGTGTACATGTAGTATTCATGACATGCTGTGTGTAGGTACTACGACAGCACCGGGTATAGGATCTGGACAGTTTGGGCCCTGTATTCTGTCACCTGCCCAGATTTCAGCCTCAATTTTAGTGTCATTTTAACTTTTCAATATCTCGGGATCTACTGAAGGGAATTACTCAAACTTGAATAAAAGAACATTCTTCAGTAACTTGTTGTTATTTTGAATTGTTTAAAATATGGTGACGGAACAAGATATAGGAATTTGTTTTGGGTAAATAACTTTTTTTATTACATAATATGAGTTAGATGCGCTCGATAAAATAAAAGGAATATGATATAATAATTGTTTGACGGTTCGATAAGATTTACAAGATTAGGAATTATTAACAGATTTGAATTTTTGCTTGAATAAAAAATAACGCCGAAAATTTGTAGCGAAAAAATTGCCCTCCCCGGGGACAAGTCTTTCTGCTCCAATCTCAAGAATGGTACTCTCTGCCTCGTCCTCCGTCAAATTGCACGTCTTATACGGCCGCTTGCAATTAGTGGTTGGGGAGGTCAACTGATTGCCAAGGTTGCAACTGAAGGTAAAAAAGACGAAGCGAAGGGGTAGAACAAGGGAGAAGCATCCAGAGATTTTTTACAAAACAAAGGGGGGGGGGGGGTGCCTATACTTATTTATAAGAATTGAGGAGCACATTCGGGATTATAATTTTTACATTAAGAAACGTTAATAGTTAATTGATCAATGTTATTAATTTTTGCATTTATAAGGAATGTTTTACAGCCGTAAATAGATATATACATATGTGACATTTGGCTCAAAGTTTAACTGATTTAGGGTAAAGGCAGACTCACCTTGGACTGGTTACCGGGTTGGATTCGGCTTTCTGTTCGTGTCGAGCTCCCGGGGGGGGGCTGATCATGGTTAGTAATTGGACCATTATCATCCAACATGACCGTCGGTTCCATGACCATCTTTTCTTCCCCCTTTTCACCGTCATCGTCCGAGATGACCACTGGTTCGCGATCAACTAGTTTGGGACTTGTGGTTGGCTGAATATAGATCGGAACGTTAAGGAAAATGAAAAAATGAATGAGAGCAGCTACAAAACCTACCCAACGATACGGGATGCGGTGGGTAGGCGGTACCAAAAATAAGACTATTAATTTTCCAAATTATCTTTTAAATATCTTTAGCAAAAGAGATTTAACTATTGAAGTGGGGTGATTTAAATGTAACTTACACGGAGCTTAAGCCTTAGGCTGCGCTTGCCCTTAGTCGGGGTAATATTCCAAGACGTCGAGGTCATCCTTGCTCGGCTGTTGATAGATGAATGAGCTACTCGCTTGGCTGAGTGCTACCAAGCGCCATTTGCATAAGTGCAGAGATTACACACAAACCAACCTTTGTTCTACTAGATTTAGGGGAAACCAATCTTTCAGGTCGAACCACATGCATATGGCCAGTGTGAGGAGAACTGCGGAAAGACGCGGAAAGACGCGCCCATTAAATTGGTGCTTACATGGAGTGTAGACACATTAAGACGCCGCCAAAGTTGAAGGTGTTAACAGTATTATGAGCTATACGGACTTTGGTGGCAAAATATAGTTAACACACTCTGATCAACACTTCTTGACACGCCAGAAGGCGTAGGGAAACTTAGAAAGTAGGAGTAAAATAGTAGCAATAATACAATAAACACTGCGTGTGCAATAAGTCAGATTATGATACTGTGCACTTTCGGTGTTAATGGTGGGGGAAAACTTACACTTATTGACGCCGTATATAGCAAAGTTATTCAACCAGGCCCAAGTCTGTCTAATGTATGAGATCAAAATCTTCCCGTGTATTATAAACCAAACTTAGAAAAATGTAGACAGAATGTATTCTATAGGGGTGCTATTGAATGGAATAGTCTTGATAAGGAATTTAGGCAGAAAGCTAATTATAAGAGCTTTAAATCTAGCCAAAAGATATTCATGAAAAGACTGCTGACTGTGCATTAGCATTGGTACATTTATTCTACATATGTGTTATACAACCTAAAATGTTCATTTTTATTTCTTTTTTGTTGCAATCAATATTGGAATCAATAATTTTTCGATTGAAGTTCCTGCAAAAATATTATTATTTGTTAGGGAGTAAAGAAATTTGAATATAGAAGATTTATAAATAATGTATTGTTGAAGTTATTGAGTTGTTTTCTCTCTGGAAACTTGTCTTGTTTTTAGATAAATTTTAGTAATGACTATGTTTTTAGTTAATATATCATGTATAAAATGAAATGAGAATGTATATTGACTTGTTGCTGGATACTCTATGTTTGTGTTATAAACGGAGCATCACTATCTAGGGTATAGAATGCATCTAATGAATAATGTTAACTCATTAAGATTGTAATATCAGGCGGGTTATGAAAACCAGTTTTATTTAAAACTGATAACTGTACGCTGTTTGCCTGAATAAAGATTGAATTTTTAAAAAAAAAGTGAATACCATAACAATGACTAGCTTTCAATAATATTAACCAGTAGGTTTCAAACCTTGGGCCATCATCTCTGTCAGCGCTTTCTTTTGGTCTCATTTATGGTATTCCTTTGTGTCCACAGCCCACAAAATGGTGTTTGCTTGATAGTGGTCAATTATGTCATTCTCACTTTCTGCCTCCCACTCGTTGTCTGACATGTTTAGGCTGAAATATTTGTGAAAAATCAGCCGCATGCAACATAGTCCTCCTTCTCCTTGTCCGTTGGTATGCTGGTGATGTTAGAATCAAGGTCATGTGATCAGAATGGACACCAAAAGTCATGTGATCACACACTGTGCTCTGATTAGTCCATTGTTGTCAGTGTACTCCGTCAGTGTTAGATTATTAAACATGCTTGATATGAGTTGGTGCCCCATCGTCGGCCAACTATGTGGAATCAGTGACCATGCACTGATTGGTCACACGGTCAGCACATCTTAACCACATGCAATCGGCATTGGGGTCATTTTGATGCAGACGCTAAAGCAAATGCTGATTATTTATGCCGATTCAGGCAAATTCACAAAGTGCGTATGGCGCTTTAGGATTAGCGCTTGTGTGTTTGAACGACTTGATTCTGGAATAGGCGGAGGACATCTTGGCCCTGATGCACACAACACAGTCTCATGAGTGGGTCATCGACCATAAAATAAGGGGCAATCCTCACGCAAAGCAGAGCAGCCATCAAGTGATGTGCAACCGTTAATTGACTACAGCTTCCTGAGTCACTGTGAAAGAGTAGTTTTGTACAGGAAAAATCCTATCCATCCTTTTGTTCAATCAAGCAATTCAAAAACGGGACACGTTACATTTCACTAGATAAGGTTTTCATCAGTATTGGGCTTGTTGGAGACAATTTGCAGTGGTGCAATGGTGCGATGATCCCAAAGCATCAGAAACCAGGGCCTTTTGCATGGTAGAATAGAGACTTCTTGAAGGACCTAATCTTCACAGTTGAACTCATACAGTGAGTTCAGTATCATATATTGGTAAGAACCCACACCAGCAACACCACAACAGATTTTGTCCTTATGTTGAAATTCTGTAGTGTTTTTTTTTTTTTAGATTATTAGCATTATTGATTATGTAAATGCTGTGTCACAAAAAAATAAGTTGCATGACTTTGATGTGAAATTCCCTTTGTGTTATTTGGTTTAGTTCATCTGCAACAGCTTCCTGAGGATTATCGGTGATGTACTACTATCTTACTTGACTTTACACATTCAGGACTTGCTTACAATATACAGACAGGTCAAGCTTATTGAGTACAATGAACAAATGGCCATGTATTATATTGATTTTGTGACATCCATTAGTGAAATTCTTCTCTCTAGGAATGCTGCTGACAGTCTCAGGCACAAAGACTATTTAGTTTGGTGAATGGTTGGCCTGTCCACTACTCTGCATCAGGTTCATTGCTGTGTGCCGAGTATTGGCACAATTAGACCACAACACGCCTGAACCTAAGGGGCCTAAAAATCAAAAGAAGTTACCATTTTTTCCTACTACGTTTTTTTATACTTTTCCTGTAGTACAGGAGTTGCTCTTTCAAAAAAGCCAATGTTCTCAAAAATTTGTCTGCAGATGTGGAAGGAACAGTTGGTTTCCATGGCAACCGTCAACAAAATTAGACTATTCTGAAATTAACCTTCTTTAAGTCATATCTTTCCTGATATGCAAGGTAGAAACACAAGTGAGGTGTCAAATTGACACATTCTATCAGCTCTATCAGATAATGGAATGAAATTGGTTGTCTTGGTTACTTAGTTGCCATGGTTACTGAAAATATACTCTGAATTGACCATAATTCCAGGTTACCTTCTTTTTCAGTTACCATAGCAACCACAAATATCAGTCTTTCAAAGAACAACAAGCTTCACCTGAAGGGTATACATTTCTACTTTATGAAACAGGGCATTGATGTGAGAATATCTGTTGGAACATAGTGATTAGCTGGTTTCCATGGAAACCAAATGAAAATTCAGCTTTTATGAGATAAACATCATTTTGGCCATATTTTCCTTGATAAGCAATGTAGAGACACAATTTTTATCTCAAATCAAGGCATTCATAGAGTTCTATAGTACAAAAGATTGAAATTGGTTGCCTTGGTTACCTGGTTGTCATGGTAACCAAAAATATCATAAAAATTGACCAAGAATACTGTTTTCCTCTTGTATTTGTTACCATAGCAACCATATTTAAAGGTGTTACAAAATGCAACCTATCTTAACTGAAGCAAGTACATCTATACTTATCCAAATGAGGAGGCCTGATAATGGAATAAACAAAGAACATAAGAAAAATCTGGTTTCCATGGAAACTAATCAAAATTATGACATTTTGAAATCAACAGTATTTCTGGCATATCTCTGTCACTATGCGAGATAGAAAGTCAAATGACACCTCAATTTGAAGGGTTTCTAGAGTTCTGTTGGACAGTCTATTGAAATTGGTTGTTTTTGTTATCCTGTTGCCATGGTAACCATATAATCTTTTCAAAATTGACCATAATCTCAATTGTATTCAATATCTATGTTACCATAGCAACCATAAAATATTACTTAAACAAAGCAAATCCACCTGACCAGAATGTTATACCTCTGACTTGTGAAATGAGCTGGCATACTTAATGATCAAGCCCATGGAACATAACAAATAGCAGGTTTCCATAGAAACCAACTGAAAAGTATGGTTGCTATGGTAACAATAAATGAAGAGAAATCCTAAATATGGTAGATTTTGAAGATGTTTTTGGTAACCATGGCAACCAGGTAAACAAATTAGCCAAATTCAATCTCCCATCCCATAGATCTCTAAGAATGCTTCGATTTGAGATGCTAATTGTATTTCTATCTTGCATATTAAGAGAGATATGACTAAAATAACATGAATTTCAAAAAAACACAATTTTCAGTTGGTTTCCATGGAAACCTGCTATTTGTTATGTTCCATGGGCTGGATCATTAAGTATGCCAGCTCATTTCACGAGTCAGAGGTATAACATTCTGGTCAGGTGGATTTGCTTTGTTTAAGTAATATTTTATGGTTGCTATGGTAACATAGATATAGAAAACAATTGAGATTAAGGTCAATTTTGAAAAGCACATGTGGTTACCATGGCAACAGGATATCAAAAACAACCAATTTCAATAGACTGTCCAATAGACCTCTAGAAACCCTTCAAATTGAGGTGTCATTTGACTTTCTATCTCGCATAGTGACAGAGATATGCCAGAAATACTGTTGATTTCAAAATGTCATAATTTTGATTGGTTTCCATGGAAACCAGATTTTTCTTATGTTCTTTGTTCATTCCATTATCAGGCCTCCTCATTTGGATAAGTATAGATGTACTTGCTTCAGTTAAGATAGGTTGCATTTTGTAACAACTTTAAATATGGTTGCTATGGTAACAAATACGAGAGGAAAACAGTATTCTTGGTCAAATTTTATGATATTTTTGGTTACCATGACAACCAGGTAACCAAGGCAACCAATTTCAATCTTTTGTACTATAGAACTCTATGAATGCCTTGATTTGAGATAAAAATTGTGTCTCTACCTTGCTTATCAAGGAAAATATGGCCAAAATGATGTTTATCTCAAAAAAGCTGAATTTTCATTTGGTTTCCATGGAAACCAGCTAATCACTATATTCCAAACAGATATTCTCACATCAATGCCCTGTTTCATAAAGTAGAAATGTATACCCTTCAGGTGAAGCTTGTTGTTCTTTGAAAGACTGATATTTGTGGTTGCTATGGTAACTGAAAAAGAAGGTAACCTGGAATTATGGTCAATTCAGAGTATATTTTCAGTTACCATGGCAACTAAGTAACCAAGACAACCAATTTCATTCCATTATCTGATAGAGCTGATAGAATGTGTCAATTTGACACCTCACTTGTGTTTCTACCTTGCATATCAGGAAAGATATGACTTAAAGAAGGTTAATTTCAGAATAGTCTAATTTTGTTGATGGTTGCCATGGAAACCAACTGTTCCTTCCATATCTGCAGACGAATTTTTGAGAACATTGGCTTTTTTGAAAGAGCAACTCCTGTACTACAGGAAAAGTATAAAAAAACGTAATAGGAAAAAATGGTAACTTCATCGACAGTTTAGCTGCCAGTGTGTTATGGCCTAAATCTGCAGGTAAGACCCTCACATCCTCCAGTCTAAAGAGGCTGTTGTTTCTCATGCACCATGGAGGTACCTACTTTCTTCTGGCAGATAACATGTTGTTGAGGTATTTGAAGCAGCTGCTGAGGAGAACAGGGTTGGAAGCTGATAATGATGGACAACCTTCTCTACGGAGAGCAGGAGCTGCTTATATGCACTCTGTCGGCCTTTCCAAAAAGGAGATTCACCAGGCTGGAGATTGGCAGAGACTGGCTGCTCTGACTTATCTGACCAAGCCCATCCAGGGTCACATACAAATGGACAGACAGGTGTCAGACTCCATTCGCTCAGAGGTTGGCAGACTTTTTTAACATTTTGGGCCACCAAAAATAACAACAACAAAAAACAACAACTTATTGTTTAGTTTAGTTAATCCTCAGAAGTAGCCTGCAACAAAAGACTAACTATGGTCTTTCATTGGCTGATTCATCTCTAGAACAGTTTTTGTTTTAGCTATTTTGTGTTACTGTAGTGACTACTGCTACTTTGTGTGTGAAAGGAGTGTGAGTAGGAGGATTGTGGAGCTGTGACTGCTGTTGGTCAACTTCTGTGTAGGGGAGGTCAGGAGGGATAGAAGCACATTGGTGACCATACGCAACGGAAAAGTATTTTCTGAAACCCTGGATAAAATGTTTTTGGTTTTGTTCTTAATTTTCTTAGATTCTAGGAATGCATTTGAAACTGTGTGTGTAATTACTTCGTTTTTCATACTGAGAGTCATTTGGTAATAAAGGAAAGTAAGGTTATTTGGCTTGACCAGGTTGGGTCAATGTCTAAAAACTAAAAGAATATAGGTCAATATGTTTTTGTGACAATTAGCGATAACAAAGTGTAAATACAAATTAAAAGATAAGTGATATTAATGAGTTTCAGTTTTGCTGAACATGTTTTCTGCTTTGCAACTACATAAAGCTGACTGTGATTCATATAAATACATAGGTAAAAATCGACAAGTGTATGTAGGATCCAGAATGTTTCCCAAGTGCATGAGTGTTGTAATTCTCAAGTTATTAGAGGATTGAGATCCAAAGCAAAATGCACTGGTCAAAATTAATTCTTCATCCACCAGTTCTATTTTATAAATAATATCTTTGGTCACCACCCGGAACAAAAGTCAGTGGATACTTCCTGAATCAGTATGTCCGAAATATTTAAATGAGCTACTGATATACCACTGATTGTACACTGATTTCTACTGCCACCTCATTTAGATATTTCGGACATACTGATTGACCACTGCTCAGCCACTGTATTTCTACTGATTTCCACTGAATTTCCACTGAAAAGCTACTGCCAGCAGACACTGATCTTCCACTCAGTAGTCACTGACTTTCCACTGCTTTTTGTTCCGGGCACTGATGTTACACAAAGTTCTTACAAGGAAGGTTCCTGAAGATTGTTCGACTAGCATAGGCACATGAATAGGCCAGTGAAATGGATCTATTTCAACAATTCTGGGTCAAAATAATTATGCCATGATAAAATTCATGTATATTGCCTACACAGGATTATTTCTTAATAACATCTCATACATTCTTTGTATTGGATAAGGTCAGTCAAAAGTTAAAAAAAATATTCGATATTGATGGAAATATTTGTCTCCAGTATCAATCTTATGGCTGCAACAAATTGATATGAAATTATAAACACCAAAGTGTTCTTTTATTTCTTTGCTGTTGCTGGTTCCAAATTTAAGACACTAGCAAGGACTGCATTAAAAGTCTATTTATTTACCCAAACTGTTATTATTTTCACCTTCTATTTTGCATTAAAAAATGCAATTTTTAATTCCAAATTTTGTAATTTTTCCATATTTTCATGCATCTTTTTAAAAGATATCTGAGTCCTTGAAGTAAATGTCATATATTTCTAAGTTTATTTTAAACCATGCCAGACAGTGTGATTTACAGTTGTCGTATTTTGGGTATTCCACCTACCAGAATAGCTTTCTTCAGCCCAGATTGGGTGCTTTGCCTCTCCAGACCCCTCTCGCTGACTGCTCCCACTATTTTGCAGATGTTTGTCTGATCTCCATTGAAGGCCACTCCGTAGGCAAACATCTGGGCCATGCTGAACTGTCCCGAGGCCAGCATCTGAGACATGGTTTGTTGGACCAGCTCTGGGGGTTGATGGAGCAGGAGGCTTGTGACGGCCAGGAACTCCTGGACTGAGAGGTGAACAAACTGACTCAGAGTCTCAGACTTCCTGGGTCTCTCAGGGTCTGCGATGGACGTCTGTGTGAACAGGCCAGCTCGGCACATCTCATGCACTAAAATATGTAAGAGAAAATAGTTTTGTATCAATGTATCATCAAGTGAGAATAGTCTGTGGGTAACATGAAAACCTGTCGAGCTATTATTTTCAGCTATGAAACGTGTTTATGAAACAAAAATGATTACTACAGTTATGTGATCTATAAAATGACTCTATCACATGTTTTATCCTGTAAATCACATTTTTATTAATATATATGGCATTTCTTTCCTAAAAGCTTCTAATTCTAATGAATGGATATATACATATATATGTCTAATTACATAAATTACATTTTGCAAGATCAGACATTAAGTATCACATGCTTAAGGGGTATAAAGTTATAAATTAAGTAAGATAAGGACATGTAAACAAGGTAATTACCAAGTGAATCTTTCAGAGAAAATTTCCAAAATAGAAAGATACAGTTGTTCATAAACTGATATACATGATTATAATTGAAGTGATTGAGAACTGAAAACTGTTACATTTATTGAAAATTTTTATGTTACGGTGAACATGGCTGCCCGGGGTCCTACATCTATTAATAACAACAGTAGAGGATGACGGGTACAACCACTTTACTGATACACCAGGTGGCAGCACCCAACAGGACCAACTGGGCCCACCCTGAGATATTTTATGTCCAGATATAATACCTGGTATATATCTGGCACATTTCAAACACAAATGCCATTCTGATAACCTCACTATAGATGCAACACATTCAAACTGTGTCATGTACTGAACCAGTATATCTGTATTAGTTTTAACACAAAATGAGTTTATATTTGTTTAGGTCAAGTAAAAATGAAGCATACAGAAACAAAATTTACACCCAAATCATTTAATTAAAACATGTAATTTCATCATTGTAATATACTACAAGGGAAGCTCCAAACATAGATTACATCTGTTAAAAATTCCTTTTGAATATTAGATATGTCTTCTGTGAACAAAGTACAGCAATTACTGAAAGAGTTGTGTAACGCACAGAACTAAGCTTAGTAATGTAGGGAACCAAGCTTTCATTATAATCAGTTGTTTTTGAAGAAAAATGAACTGAATACTTATTGTTTTGCACTCCCTTAGATCAACGGCATATTGTTGTTTCATATCAAGATTAATTTTTCAGCTACTTTCATTGTAAAATTTCCAGAAAATGCCACAATGTGTTTTTTGCAATAATGCTCTCATCAAGACAAGAGGTTCGCACCGTGGTGGGTTACAAGCGTGGGTGCGTGTCGTGCCACAAGTAGGAGGGCACCAAAGCTGCCCATACAGATTCCCATAGATACGTGGGAACAAATACAGTATATACTGATTTACTTACATATGCGGGTATGGAGTATGAAAACAATTATATCAGTGAAAAATAGATCAAACATAGAAATAAGATAAGAAGGGGGTTGGGGGGCATAGCCTCACATTAAAATAAGATTTACAAATAATATTATGATGAAAAAGGAGCTATGTCCCTGCACATACACATGCCTTGCATGAGTGAGTCCAGCAAGGATTACACACCTTACATACACGGGCATATAGCCACAAACACAGTTATCAATTCGTGCAGGTCCAACACCAGCATGTATAAAAAATACTGTTTGCATGGGATTCACATGCCGTGCCTGCACCTATAACCTCAACCATTCACATCTCCAGATATGGACTTTAATATATGTTCAGTAGATTTTGACATGATAAGCTGAGATCATGGGAGAGGGTGACAGACATTGTATAAATAGTAGATTAGTTGTATGTAAATGCTTGGAGAGTTACAGCCTACATAACAGCCCAATGCCTAAAGCCTTATTTCAGATTAACCATTTACACCTGTTGGACGCAAACCATGAATTAGAGAAAAAGATTAAATAAAAAAGTTGTGTTTACCTTGTACTTCCTTTATACCCCCTTTAATCAAGTCCTCTCTGTTGAAAGTCAGTCTGGTTACATCAGGAGCATCAGCATTGAAGATACTATTGCGAGCTAGACATGCAAAATCTTCCAAATCTAATGGCAATTGCTCAGAAGATCGTTGAGAGAGACTTCTTTTTATCAATTTCTATGAAAGAAATATAAGGTTTGATATTAGTAGAAAGATTTCTCTAGTGCAGACTTTCAAATGGGGCAGCTGTCCTTGTCAAGTTTTCTTTTTTCTTTGCATTATGTAATTCAGGTTGAAATTTTATCGTTTTATATTGTTAGTCAGTCAAACAGGGTTTATACAGCCTAATTAGCCAAAAACGTTTTGACTTCTACATAACTGTTTATCCTTCTGTATGATCCATATGTAGACTGTAGTAGGAGAAAATGTCTCATTGAGTTACCAGATTATCATTCACTTTGATCACTTCAAAAACAGAATTATGCCAGGATTATGATTCAGGTTACCTCTATGATGTATGCTGTGATTTGGGTGTAGGTCTTCAGTTCTGGCACCGTCAGATCATCTCTGCCCAACACCTTACATAAGGCAGCACAATAGAAGGTGATGGTTGACACCGACATCAGAATCGGGTTGTTCATCAAGGCTTGCTTCACTTCAATCACACGTTCCTTAGCAACATTTTTCTCAACAAACTCCATGACTCTGTCTTTCGTCAGACCCATTAGTTCAACCTGCATACTTGGGTTAATGGACCTAAGGGCTGCAAAGGGTCTGTAAAGAATGATATAACAATAAAATATCTTGATTATTTAATTGTATGCATACTCCAGTATACTGGTGAGTATTAAAAGATTGGGCCTATCCAAAGAATATAAGGGGAACAACAACATTTTGTTCTGGTGATCAATAGGACATATGGGTTTTTCCAAGGTTTTGAGCTGTGATAGGAAAAAGTGTCATTAATTATTGGCATATGTTACAAGAGATTATTGTACTGATGAACTTGTCTTTGAGTTTCAAATATTCTAAAGCATTTTCCACCTTTTAAATTGACAAATTATCCATAGAACACATACAAAACTTGGCTAATTATGCATGTTATGTGTAAAAAGTACCACATTTGAAAACTGATATTTTCTATTGCAAAGTCTGATTGATGGAACTATGGACTAATATTGATAAACTTTGTATAGACTAAATGCATCTGACGTTTATATGTAACTAAATATTAACCTTTTAATATCAATAAGCATGAAAAACAGCAATGGATAACTACAGTGACACCTCAAAGCAACCAGAATACTTCAATGATGCTGTGTTCATTAAGATACAAGCACACAGTTGGACATTTTCATTATATATAAGTACATGTTATCCTTACAAACTGTTATGATTGCATTATTTTTTATACTTTCCCATTAGAAAAGCTATTGCATAGTAATAATAGATAATTGTATAAAAACATACAACAAAAATAGGCAAGAAATAAGCAAACATTCTATAATAGAATTCAAATTGCTGCTGAGCATCCAGATGGCTTATTGGAAAATTCTGTGCAGAATGGTGAAATTTCATAATTTCACCTCAGCCTTCCAACTTTGTTCATTTGCTGAATAATACTTGTATATAGGTGAATGACACATCACTAGATTCCAAGTTTATTTCTCTAAACTACCTATTTAAAGAATTGAAATATTATGTAAATTGAAGATTCTACATGTATTTAGAATCAAGTTGATGGAAATATAAAAATATGAAATTTCAGCAAATTTTGGAGGACATTTCAAACATTCCAAATCATTTGTAATGTTCATTTGGAACATGTTTCATCCAGATTCATATTATATGTATTCCTAGCTTTAGAACAATACCAAGATGATTGAAATTGATCAAGAATTGTAAGAATTATGAGGATTTCTTTGAAAAATGTCAGGGCAACTTAATGTTTTTCATAGCAATTTGCTGTAATAGTATTATAGCATGACATCAGAATGCATATGGCTCACAGAAAGTTTTAACATCATGTAAATTCGATGCATAGAAAATATTGCCAAGGTTGAAAGTGTTGGCACATTACCTTGAACTGACAATGATGGTTGTTTCAGGTAGATGTCTTCTTGCTAGTAACTTCAGGCACCAAGTTAGTGGATCGGTCTTGTGTTCTCTGCCACTCAAATTTTGAGATGCAGATTCTTTTGTGTATAATGCCTTAAAGTCTCTGACTTCATCAATTCCATCTGAAATATAGATAATATAGATGATACTTTGAGTAAAAATGTGTGTCTGTTGTATTGCATGTTGGTTTAATTCCATTGTTGTTCCACCAATTCTTTAAATTTCATGTTTAACCATAGGGATAACAATTAAGGAAATACTTATCAATAAAAATGTAATGGAAGAAGAATTCTAAAAAATGTAGCATCTTATGTATTTTTTCGTATTTTTAAAACTAGTTTTGTCACAGTGGCCTAGAGTCATTTTGATATATTCTTTGTCATTGTATTCATACATTTGAAGCATCAGAATATAATATCATATTTGATTATTTGTGAGTAGTAAAAAAGTATTTTCTTTCATTAAGACATATAGTTTTATAGTTGACACTGGTGATAGGGAGAGTTTATGGTCTGCCTCCTTTTAATTGATAACACCCTTTTCCAAAAGATTTCATCAGTATTAATGGAGAAAAAAAAATGTGCTCTGTACAAATGTCCCAAAACATCTGTACAAAATAATAAAGTGGTAAAAAAAAACTCGATTTAAGCGCACACCATATTTCAGAGTCTTTACATTGAAACAAGTAGGTGTGCTTCTAGTAATAAAAAACAAGGCAACCCCTGGGTTGCCCCTGAGGGTACCGGTGTATCAGATCATGCAACTGCATGAGTAAGCAGAATCTACACTGGCTGCAGGGGATGCGAGCAATGGGCATCACCTCCATAGTCAACATATTTGTGGAGGATAATCACGGCATAAACTCATATTGTTTGTGTAAGATCAGCCGGTTGACAAGCTTTGCTTATGGAGCAATTTATTTTGAAACTTAAATTGCACTGAGGTAGTAATTAAATACCTTGTGCATATATTTGGCGGTAATATTTAAGTAGAATGATAGATATTTTAGCTTTGCTTATGGAGCAATTTATTTTGAAACTTAAATTGCACTGAGGTAGTAATTAAATACCTTGTGCATATATTTGGCAGTAATATTTAAGTAGAATGATAGATATTAAAAACTTAAACGAAAGGTCACCAGACTGCAAAAGACATATCATAAAGGGACCAAAATTAGAAAAGGAATTCTATAAAGTTAAGTTTTTATGGGCAGCGCCTCTGATATGTATGGTAAACCTGTACCAGGTTATGGCACGTGGGCATTGTCTATCAGTGGCAGCGCACTAGCACCACCTGGAGGAAAATCAATAACCAGGGATATAAAAGAATGACAGTAGTCAGTATTGGGCAGAGCTAACCGATACACATTTGAAACAATACAAGTCTTGAGGACTCAGAGATTTTGTTAGCAGCACTTTGAGTCTTGTACATCTGGTTACATCTGGTGACATTGGAACTTTTCCTTTACTGTGACTACACTGGCATTTTTGAGGCTTTCTGATATTCCACAATAAACTGACTCTCTGCAAAGTGTTGTCTGCATTTTGGATCTGAACATCCAGATAGTGGACTAGTTCTGCCACTGGCTAGCACGTAAGATCTAGAAGGACTGTAAACTAACGATGAGAAATAATGGAATGGTGATCTAGTTACCTCAATACTTTAACGTAAACCCTAAACAAACACTAGTGTTCAAAATGGTCAAAAGAAAAGAAAGAGTGGGGTCACAGACCCCAATTTATAACCAATTTTTGTTCACACATTGACTGAGACTTAGACTTTGACATGTAGCATGATTTTCATCATCTGATTAAAATTTGTTGGAATTATATGAATTCAAAGTACAAAAACATTTTATATGAATGGTATCTGAAATGCATATGAAAAAAATGTTATGAAAGTATCAACCACATTTTTATGTTATGAAATACTTTGACATTGTATGGAATTATTGTATAAGGTTTTAATTAGTAAGAATGGCATTTAAGAAATAATAATCTAAAGCTAATGCAGCATTAGCCTCAGCTTTCATCTTTGTGAGAAACACTCAGAGGTTTGAAAGACCCGTGATTACACTGTGGGGGCACTCTATGGTTCAGGTTTCTCAAAGGTGTGAAAGCTTGTGCGAGAGCTGGGGGCAGTTTTCAGGCATAAAAAGGCAGAGCTCCAGCCTACAGATAACTAGGTATCCATTCACTGCTTGGACCTAGATTAGGCAACACCAGGAGAAAAACACGAGTAGAGAGTCGAGATCAAGACCCTGACCTTGTTTGCTGTACCTCCTGCCTGATTTTAGATTGCTGTTAGGTGAGATTATTCTTATTGGCTAGAAGGGACTTATTGTATCAGTATTATTTTAAGAAAGCCACTTTTGTGTATTAGTGACAAATTATTGGCATGACCATTATCTAATTTATAGTTTATTAACAATTGCTTTTTTATAGTTGTATGACATTATCTCCTCTGGGAGTCAGCCTTTGCTATTAAAACAATTATTGATCATCCTTGTATTACCTGTCCATGTCATTCTTGGATTTATATATTATACTCAGAAAACAAATTATACAGTTTGACCTGACTTGTATACTACTGATGCGGATGTCGCATGGCAAAAATAGGGACAGATCCTATATGTGTTACATCATTGGCATAATTGAAATTGGGTGTGGACAGACCTTACCATTTTTTTTTATTGCTATAAAAATCACACATTCGCATTTCATGCATCACGTCTTGTGTAGACTGGGCTTAATGTCATTCAAATTATAATATGAACAATGATGTGCATCACACCTCATCAATCTTTAAGAAGTATGAAAAAAGTCATTCATATATGAAACATTACTTAAATGATGTCGTTCATATTATAATTTGAATCATAATGTTACTCATAAGAAAGAGAAAATGTTGCACAAATAGTAAATCTGTCTGGAGCAAATGGCAGTGGGACTACAGTGTATACTGAGTGGAGAATCAGTGTGAGTTTGCAGTAGCAGTTCAGCAGTAATTCAATGGAAATCAGTGGGAATACAATGGTAGAGCAGTGGTCAATCAGTATGTCTGAAATATTTAAATGAGTTCTCAGTTAAAATCAGTGTACAATCAGTAGCAGTTCAGTAGCTCAATTAAATATTTCAGACATACTTATTCAGGAAGCATACACTGCTGTTTGTTCCAGGTTATACAGGCGATACTCATCCACATAAGAATATACATGACAGTCATAAACATTGTTTACATACTTATACTATTTGAGCGAGGTCATCTCTATATCCATGCCAGGGTGGAGAAGATCCCCACCCTGAGTGTAAGCAGTTCAAGGGTCAGTAATACCATGTGTGCACTCAACAGGGCATTGTGCAGCACCAGTGGTATTTAAAAGTCATTAATTGATTAATACCTGAACAATCTTCTAGTTGTTTTTTCAGAAATTTAACCACAAACATGTGTTACAGACCAAAAACAACACCCGTTTTTTCTCATGGGCCAGGAGTCTCAGATGATGTCCTGCCTGTGGAGCTGTGCTACTACTACGTCTATACAAATGTGTGCCTGGTGAACTGAGCAGTGGTGAGCCCCACATCCAGTATCACATATCAGTGGTGACCTCTTAATGGGTTTTTAACAAGACCGGGGCTTAGGGTCTGATACCATTGACAAGAGACCCAATTGGTCTGAGGGCGGACTGTGTGAGAAATGCTATCTTACCCAGCACAATGGCTGTGTGGCGCTGATTCTGATGAAACCATTCATTGGTGGCACAACTGGCATGATCATATGTAGCATATACAGAAAAAAAGAGGAGTAGCTCTGATAATGTCATTTGCTTCGCAAAGTTCATCAGGTATCTCAGGTTGAGAAGGAACATGACTTTGATGTGAGTTGCCCATGCACCACAAGCCCAGCTCCTCAAGAGATGCTGAATCATTGTTGATTTGCCAATCCCTGCCCGGCCTCTTAGTAAAACAAGCTTCTCACACTCCCCATTCTTCAGCAGATCCTCTTCTTTGATCTCTTTACCATGGAACCTTTCAAGACTAGCCTGGTAATGGTCAGGACGGTTCCCTCCAAGATCCTCTAAGTCATAGGCTTCACATTGGTCTTTAGGTAACAGTCTCAGCCTCAAATATTGGTTGTCAAGGTCGATACTCGTGTCCAAGTGTCGGTCAGGAACATGGCTCTCTGTAATAACCTTCTTCGCTACTTTATCCAACCAGTCATCTGAAACCAAGTTGGATATCAAATAGTCTTGCCTTGAATATTGGGAATTATGCTTATCTTCATTTTCAACTACAGACTACTCAAATGACAGACAATACATGTATAAGATGAATTTGTAATATTAGGAGTGTGATTACCTCATATTTAAGATAAAAATTCAATAATGTTATTATTAGAGTGTGGTTACCTCATATATATAAAAAAAAGAGTGTGTTTGAATTTAGTTCATGAAAATGATGCATGGAAACAACTTCAGTTAACTGTCGGTCAATTTGGATTATATCTAAGAATGATTCAGCTACATACCTCTAATGAGGACTGACTCAGGCTTGGGTCTAACAGTCTGCATTTGGTGTCTGGCAAAAGAAATCTTTTGGAGAGCAGTAATCACCTCCTCCTCATTCAGTATTTTCCCAGAGCTTATGTTGAAAAACACAGTCCTTTTTGGTTTGCTATGGAAATGAATTGTAGAATTGTTTTTATATTGTAAAAATTGCTTAAGTCGATTACCCACTAATTATATTCTGTTAGGCACTTAGTAGATGAGCTTCAATACATTAGTGACATCTAAACTGAAAGACACTGAACCATGACAAGTTTCTGCTTTTAAATATTTTGGTGAGTACAATTGAATTCAGTGATGGAAAAAACAGTATACAAGATATCAGTAGTAGATTAACAGCAGACAAAATGTCAAAATCATTATAATTACATTAGTTGTGTAACTGCAACTTTTGGAGCAAAGCCAAAATCTTTTTCGAGATGGCCCTTAATCTGGAATTAAATTGAATTGCTTAACACAAAGAAAACAGTCCATCTGTTTGTCCTTTAGTTAAGGACATTATATATCAAATACTCAGATGTTCTCAAAATGTTCCAGAATGCAAGTTTTACCTCAAAAGGTTCTAAAAATATAAAAAAACATCATAGGTCAACATGGAAACTTTTCAGTAAATCAGTTTCTCTTTTATGTAGTGATTTTTAAAAAAAGTATTTCGAATCGCATTTAAATAACAATTTAATTCCATTTTTTTTCAAATAAAAGATATGACAAACAGATTGAAGTGAGTTGAAATAGAACATAGATGTAGGCAAGTAAATTGGAGAGCTTTGAGAACGATTCATGGGGTAATAAGCATTATAATTTTTTGTAAAAAAATGTAAAAAATAAAAAAAAATCTGAAATTAAGCATGCATATGAAAATGTGAATACTCAGGAAATCTAAAAATCCATACATATTGTAGAGGAGGTTATAGGCTGGAATTTCCAGCCAAAATGGTAGTGGGTCATAGATAACCTTGGCCAGAAAAGCTGAATATACATTTTGAGATGTAAAATTACTTAAAATAGGTATCTATGAGTTTTTTCAATAAATTCACCTGAAGATTTACACAGGTAATCTTTAAATTTTGTATCGTATTCAACACACTCACAATCATATAGAAGTATCTTATATCATTTTACATCATGAATTAAAATAATTATAGAAAAAAAGATTTCCTATTTAAAATAATTTTCTGAATTTCCTAGATTGCCACGAACTTAGTCTTATTTGGCCATATTTATCTACAAAATCATTCATGGTTAACTATTTTCCAAATTAAATTATGATGTACTAAACATTAATGAACACTTCTGCAAGATATGAGCAAAATTGAAGGACTTTGACTTTTTCAGTGTCTTTATTGTCTGTAATACATAGAAAAACCTTTCAATTTTGAAGAAATTTTGATGATGTTTAGGATGTACACCAATGACATCTCAGGTAGTATAATAGCTTCTTCTCAAAGTAAGCAATCTCCCGGGTGGTACTTTAACTAAAGAATGTATGTACCTCCTCTTCAAGTTTAGACTGTGTTGGCCATCCATTAGAGAATTTTTCTGCCAGTACAAACGAACAGTGTAGACATTGCAGCATGTCACCCTCAGTTTTAATTTCTGAAACAAGATGAAAATAAAGCATTCAACTTAGACGTCCAAATTCTATTCATATTCGAATGATTTACACAATTTGTATTTTGTTTAAGAAACAGAATAAAAAATTGCTTACCTTTGAGGTTGTACTTCTGCTTGTATCTGCTGACATCTTCTTTCAGGATATTGGTAGCAACAGCTGGCTGACCTCCTTCAATTAACGAGCATACAAGGCCCTCATAGTGCCTGACTGTCTTGACGAAGCCCAACAACTCACTTATCTGTGCAGAATGTTCCAGCCTTCCTGTCTGTGAACATATTTTAACAGAGGAAACAATATAGATAGTATTATCAAATGGTCCAATGGTTTTACTTTCTTAGTAATAAAATCACTTTATAGATGGCATTGCTCTCATCCTCAATAGATCTCAGGAGAGTATGATTATATCAAATCAAGTCTTTGGTTCAGTCTGCTTAAGGGGAGCTGTTGAAATTATCACAACAGATGAAAAATGGTAACACTCTGGGGCAGCCAAGACCAAAGGTGACCAATATATGATATATGAAACAGACCATTTATAAATTCTTTTCATAAATAAGATTGATAATATTATGAGGTAGAATTAAATTAGAATATGTTATTGTATCTTTCATTTTCAGCTTTATTAGGGATTGCCACAAATGGCTTGATTTGCATGGAAGAACTATAATACTAACTGTAATTTCATTCTTGTTGGCCTCAGATATGACCTTGTGTTTGATGAGTAGGGCCCAGAGGATGGGAGTAGGTTTCACCTCCTGAATCAACTCAGGGGCCTTCTGCTCCAACACTTCTATTTCATCAGAGCTTAGCATCTTTACTCGTTCATCCTAAAAGCAGAATGATGGGTACATATTGATATGCATATATATATATATATATATATGTCTACATAAATATAAATATTAAACACTTTTTTTTATGAAGCCCTTTAATGCAAGGCTTAGGAGTGAGGCTTCATCAGAGAGGCATACAAGAGAGACATAGCAGATAGACACAGAAGAGGCGTGTAGCCGAGGGGTGTAGCCGAGGGGTGAAGCAGAAAGTCGTAGTGGAGGGGTGTAGCAGAGAGGCATTGCAGACTTTAGAAACCAATAGAACTTTTATTGTAGTGTATTACAGTGCTGAACTCTAGAATATAATTAAAAGTTAAAGTTTAGTTGTAAGATCTTTATGTAAATGTTTTTTTCTTACCCTTGACAGTGAAATTGTTGGAACCTCCTCCTCAAGAATTTGAGATATCACATATTTCTGGTTTGTCTCTAACAGTGTTTGAAGGAAGCCATTATACCGCCTTATGACTCCCTTCTGTATGTGATTGATGAGCTCTGAAATCAACTCTGGCTCTGAAGCTTGCCCACCCTTCTGTAATCAGTAAAAAGCAAGAGATTGATGATGAATATGATTACAGCATCAGTCATGCAGAATATGGATTAACAATTATTTAGAAAACGATGACAAATATATAGTGAATGTAAAGAGAGGGGCCACTGAAATTTTAATTTTGCAAGTCTTTTCTTATACAGTTGATATGATGCTTAAATATGAGCAAAAAAAAATAACTATAAATTGACATATTGCATAGAAAACCTTTTCTATATATCAGATCACACATTGAATCCCATATATTTTCACATTTTCTTTTATAAATTATTTAATTTGGTGATTTAAATCTCTTTTAGACTTTTAAAGTACATTTAATAAATGTTTTGTTGGATTTTTTTTAGTCCTATAATTTTTCAACTGTCCTGCTTGTGATGTCACACACTGACAAATGCACTGTGCAGGCTGTGCAAGGTGCAGGCAGGGCAATAATTCAGTTTGACTCAGAAAAACATACATAAAATGAAAAATGGCAGAGATAGAAGTATGAAATTTGGTATAGCTATTCCATTGATCATATAGATCACAACAGTATACTAATTTACAGACACTGGCCCCTCCCTTTAAGAAATGGCCCCTGTCATGTCGTTTATCTTTCTACTTATGTCAATTGGCAGTGGGAAAAAAGGGCCCCTCACGATCAACAAAGTCTATTATGATATTGAATAACAGCAAGGCTGTCCTCAACTGACGGTTAGGGGCGCGGGGTGGTGAAGTGGTTAGAGCGTTAGCTTGGCATGTGGGAGAGCCGGGTTCGATTCTCGGCTGGGCCAGGTCCATTGGACTGCTACACCTCTCTGCGTTTCTCCCAGTGGCAACAACTGGGTTATCAAAGGTCCCTAGAGGACCACTGGCTGTTGTGTGTAGGGCCCTGCCTATGGGACCCTGCACATTAAAGAATACCTACCTCGGTAAAAGTGTAGGGGTACGGTCTCTACCTTCTCATAGATACGATCATTTCATAGATACGATCATTTCATAGATGCGATCATCAAATAGACAGAATTGTCAAGACCTTGTTCTCACCGTGATATGACCACAGCTGTCGATACGGTGTAAAACCCCAATAACCAACCAACCAACTGACGGTTTTGGTATTGATCGTTGGGACATGAGTAAATGCTATCAAAAAATGACATTCATTAAATATACATTCCTACATATTTTCTTTGACTATCAATATTTGGTACAGTTGTATTATATATTTACATTTTTTGGTATATAAACGTCTTGTCACCAATTATGGGGGCTGTCATAAATTGTTGGGACATATATTTCCAAAATCTTTTAATTTCATTTTGTAGTGATTGATATCAAACTTAGATACCCAAGCATTCATAAACATTGACATTTTGGGTGCATAAATGTATGGTAATCGATTGACTGTAGAGATATTTTCATTGATTGTTGGGGTTTTGTCAGCTAAAATAAATGTAGGGGTGCTGTCATCAATCATGGGGTTGCTGTGATTGATGTTCAAATCTCTATAAATTTCCTAAAACATAATTTTAAAGTTCCAGTTCCCATTTCGTAACTAGCTACTCAAAGCAATAAGTATAACCTGACTAAAACTTTTTCAATTCTGAGAACAAAATATTGGGACCCCAATTGAACCCATTTCATGAGAATTGTCCATATATGCCTGTAAACAATTGTCTCAAGGTAATAGGTGGTGCTAAAAGGTGGAAAGGGAAGCATTTCATATGGCGTTTACTTTTGTCCTTTCTCAACATTAGTTATTGGGTAAATAATTGCAGACTTGGCTTAAGCAACTCGAGCCATACTGCTACTTATCAAAAAAGGTTTTTGTTATGGAACCTAGTCATTGTATTCTAGGAGAGCTTCTTGAAACATGAACAGCATTATTAATGTGTAGATGTCCTGGTTGAATGTGATTGTCTTTGTTTTGTCCTGTAAAAGTCCTGTGGTGTCTTCATCTATAGCTAGAGAGGAGAAACTATACTTGTAACTTGTAACTTCTAAGATATAATAAAGAGCGCTGTTCAATGAAAAAATAAAGAAAAAAAAGGGTTTTCTGGTAATTAATACATTCCAAAAGACATAATAATACTTTTGAATAGTTTTCCGATGGATTTATGTTGACAAGGTAGGTTAGAGGTGGGCAGCATCTTTCTGATCTAGGTATCTAATCCCTCACTAGATGCAACGGTATTGATTTTAGGGCACTTGCCCTCAGGGGTCAATCAGCAGCAAAAGAGGAAGCAAAGGAGGGAATTGAAATATGGTTCATGCTTGTTATGTGATTTTTTGTGTCTCTATGGGCATCATGGACAATGTAAAATCATCTAGAAGGGTTAAAACAATACCCAAATTAAGTTGTCTGTATCCCAAAACCTTAGAACCCATGGCACTGGTTGGATGTATAACATAGTTTGAGATCCCTGAGGGGGAGGGGGTATACATCTAACTCTTAATACAACAAAAAGCTTTTATTGTTGTGTAAAGAACTGATTCAGCATTTCATAAATTTGTATTCTCTGATTAATATAGAATCTAATTGGACTAAAATTTCAATCTTTAGTCAATATTCTGAATATTTCTCAGTCTTTCGTCTATAACTCTGTAGTGTAATGCTGTATGCTACTTCCTTACCTTGATTTCCTTTATCTCGTGCATCAGTATCACCTTGTGCTTCACCAAGGTCACCCAGAATTGTGGAGATGTTTTGACATTCTCTATTAGCTCCTCCGCTTTCTCTGTCAATAGATCCCTCTTCACCTGTGGCAATAGCCGTTTTTCCTCCATCTGCATAATGTCATATCATCATTGAATAAGTTTCATAAATTTGAAATATTAACAATAGAATGCTTATTGGTCATACCACAGCTAGGGAGGGGGAGGGGATTTTGGTACCACTGGAAAGTGCGAGACCTTCTCTAGCCAATGGTATGGCCAAATTTTGAATTCAGACAGGGATGGACCAATCAAAACTAGGATTGCAAATGCCTTTGCCATCAACAAATGATGCCAAGGACGTCACGTGCTGTGATCCAAGCGCTCTGATTGGTCCTTAGCTTGATGGAAGCAGGACAGTTTACAAAATTTATGGGTCCGATTGGCAGAAGCAAGTGCATGTTCAATGAGGCCTTACATGCAAATCCCGCAATTAGGATCAGAGGACTCAGACACAGTTTGGATACCAAAATAGTTTGGATGCAATGGCAACCCCTAAGGAGGATGAAAAGGCTGTGTCAGCAGTGCTAAACACAAGAAAATTCATTGTAGCGCCACCGACGATCAATGGCGAGAACTTGTGGAGGATAACTTTGTCTTTGATGGATGATGGGGACTTATCATAGGGGGATGACAATCCTACCCTGACTGAGAAGGAGATAGAGGCTTTGGAGGGGCCTCAGGATCGATGGGAGGATGAGAATGAACCCCTGATTATCCCAGATCTGGTAGAACAACTGCTGCAGACCAAAAGTTGCTAAAAACTTTAGCTAGGTCACGCTTGTTTGCAACTTGCAATCAAAATTGTCTGAGTTGTGTCACCTTCAAATTGATATGAGTACCAAACCAATAGACCTGTCCTACCATCAAAAGGTGCCCAAACATGTTTGTTGAAATATGCTGTAGTTATTTTCATGATTCTGGCTGTCTGTAGGTTTAAAATCAGCAATTACTGAAAATGCCACACAGTGACCTAGTTAATGGTGTCTCGCGTGTTTAGCATGGATGGCGTTGGCCATTATGTTCTCTGATGCCTAATTAAAAATTCTTAATGTCCTTGTTTTTCAGCTGCAGTATCAACAAAATGACTGCCATTGGCCATCGGTACAGGGAGCATTGGGTCGTATCTGGTACTAAGATGTCCAGCAGACACAAGGTCAACACCCATGCCCTTGACCTCGATGACGTCTGCAGCATTGCCGACTTTATCAACATCTATTCAGAAACCTATACCCTCGTCCTCACCGGTAGAGTCTACACACACTATATATTAATAGATACTTTAGTACAATTGGCAAAACATTGTCGGACCAGATACCCACTATGGATGAGAATACAAAAGGCAATATCTTAGATATTGACCCAACTGTTCCTGATAATTTAATAGAATTAGATAATGACAAACTTCACTTTAGATGAATTATTAAATAAAATTAACAAAATAGATATTTATAAACCATCGGGAATTCCAGATATACCTAGCAGACTCTGTAAAAAAAAAATTCAAACCATATCAAACATTATTTTACACATAATTAATAAATTGTTGGAAACAGGGATATCCATTTTCCCAGATAGTTGGAAAATAGGGACAATAATTCCCATACCTAAAGTATCGAATCCAAGTCTTGTATCTGATCTGCGACCAAAAATGTTACTACCTATTCCAAGTAAATTAATGAAGAGACTTATACATAACCTCTTATACCCATATCTTGAAAATAATAATTTATTATCCCAACACCAAAATGGTTTTAGGAAGCAGCATGGACACTATTTTTAAGTTTTTAACTGATACAACAGATGTGATAAATAGAAAGAATTTTTCCATAGCTATCTTCAGTGATTTTAAAAAAACTTTTGATACCCTAAATTTTGAAATTTTATTGTCAAAAATTGATATATTACGGTTACCTCGTCAATTCATAAACTGGACTCAGAATTATCCAACAAATAGGCAACACATTCAACTTATTCTAATGGAACTGAATCTGAGCTGCTCCCTATAACTCACGGTGTCCCACAAGGTGCCATCCTTGGCCCACTTTTCTTCATTTTATATGTAATTGACATCCCCATGTGATATCCATAAACTTATAATTAATGTAAGTAAAACAAAGGCAATGATTTTTTCTATGAAAAAGCCTCCTAACCAATCAACATGTCATTTACAGATAGGGGATAGGCATGTTGACTTTGTACCTACTTTTAAATACCTTGGAATTAATCTTGACTTACAACTTAATTTTAATACTCAACTAGTGGAAACCTATAAACTTCCTTCTCATAAATTACTTATGCTAAAAAGAATCAGGCACTCTCTAACTGAATTAACAGCAATCACAATAGTCAAAACCATGATTCTCCCCTATCTGGATATGGGAAATATGTATTCTACAGGAAAGAATGCTCATGATAAAAACAAACTGGATGTCATCCTAAACACTGCTTTAAGGGTGACATACTCTGTACAAAACCCACCAAACACTCATCTTGTAGCAAATCTGTCTCCCTTGAATATAGAAGGAAATACTTTTTACTTAACATGATTCATAGACTAGTTTACGTAAACAATATTGATGTTTTGATACTATTAAGGGAATGAGTGATCAATTGAAAAAATCAAGTAAGGCAAGTGGGTCCCACATGGGTCCCACTTCCAAGTGTCCCATGTGAAGAACACCCAATGCATATCACAAATTGAATCTTGTTATTCTGATTCATGCTGATTTAGATGAGTTGAATTCCTGACTTGAATTATTCCATGAATTATAGAATTTTGATCATGGGAACATTTAAATCCAGCCCAACTGGGTCCCACTTGGGTCCCATGTGTATCTGTCTCATGTGAATAACACTCATTAATGTTTTAATAATTAAATAGTGCATTCCAATTCATACTCATTCAGATGAGGGAGATGAGAGGCTCAATTATTAAATGAAATAGTGAAACCTAATCATTGAGGAACTTCTATCTTGCCCAATTCGGTCCCACATGGGTCCCACTTCCATATGCCCCATGTGGAGAACACCCAATGCATACCAGAAAGTGAATCTTGTTATTCTGATTCTTGTTCATTTAAATGAGTTGAATTCCTGACTTGAATTTTTCAATGAATTATAGAATTTTGATTATGGGGACATATAAATCCAGCCCAACTGGGTCCCACTTGGGTCCCATGTATAACTGTTTCATGTGAAAATCAAAAAGTGCATTCCAATTCATACTCATTCAGATGAGGAAGATAAGAGGAAACATTGTTAAAAGGAAATTAACTCTTATAGTACACTTCTTGCATTGTTATAAGTATGTGAATCAAGAGTATATACCCGCGAGTGTAACTAGGAAAATAGCAATTCTAAAACAGAAAATTCCTGAAAATAAGTAGATCTTCTGCTGTGTTGCTGTATCTTGCATTGTGTTGTTGTATCGTGGATCAAAAATACATTTGATTATTGGGTTTTCAAAGTATAAATTATTTAAATAATTAGTTAGACATGCATTTTAAAAAAATGTAAATACGAGTGTATTGATTGGTCTTATTTTGCAGAAAGGTAGTGAGTAAAACACTTTGTGCATAATATTATAATCAACTGTATAGAAATAGAAGGAAGAAACGTCACTAGTCTTATAGAGGGAATTACCACACCATATAGTGTAAATACAGCATGGACTGCTGGTAGGTGTAAATATACCTGTTGAGCAATAGCAGACAGTGCATCTCCCAGCGAGTGCCAATGCTCGGGTAAATTCAATAAACTAGACTGATATATATAGGGTAGAACCCAAGGTTACGGCGGAGAACACTATTAGATACCGTTTGGACAATACGAGTCTTAAGGATTCAAGGGGTTTGAAAAGCTATACATAGGAGGACATCTGGTGACTGTTGGAAGAACTACTGTGTTGCGTTGGTGTGTGAGATCAGGCGGACTCTCAGGAGGAAACTTGTTCTCCGTCAACTGGAATTGTGAACCTAGGAATCTTAGACTATCATCGCACTGGCAAATTGTACGCATTCAAGTTATCCACGAATAAACCTGACTTTCAGTCAAGCGTTGTTCACATTGTGGATCTTGACTAGCATCTATAGAAGAAGCTGATAAAGGCAATACGACTGAACATTATAAGAATAGTTCCCCAATTATTAATTAACAGCATAAACAACAACTAGCGTTCAATTTGTCCCAAAAGAAATATGAAGATTCTGCCTGCCTTTGGGATTTGTCACAACATTGTTTAATAGTGAAACCTGGTGAAGGTTTTTTCAGAATTTATCAATTCATATAATATGTATAATATTGTTTGGAAAGCTATGTTTCTGAACCTGGAATCTCATACGAAAGATATGCATTGGTAATTGCCCTATCAAATGAATAATGCTGATTTGTCTAATAAAATGTTTAGATTATCTAAAAGACAGAGAATTATGTCACAGAAGACCACCTCAAATTTAAATCAAATATGGAAATTAAAAGAAATACATCACTTATAACTATACATATGACATTGGTGGTCACCTGCGCAATATAACAACACCCTGTGCGCGATACAGTTACAAAAAATACTTTTTCTAGATGTTCATGGGGTGGTCATTCTGACACATCTGCTACTGCTGCAATGGATGGATTCTTTCTAAACCTTATTATTTTATTTATTTATTTGTTATTGAATCATAACTATTTCACATTACAAACCTTAACAATATCATTGAAAATGATTTACATAAATTTATTCTTAACATCCCATGCAACACAGTAATACATAAGCTTTCCGAAAAAACAAAACTCTTACTGGTTCTTTTTCATTCATATCTCTGAAAATAAGCATCATTTGGAAATAAAATTAGTTGAATTATTAACGTTTACTGCTAAAGTAATATGTTATCAGGCTTTTCCAATTATTACAATAAAAATATCATCAGAACTGCAATGTAACATGACATATGGATGTCCCAGACAGTGGTCCCCGACTACCTATATCAATCTTTCCTTTAGAATATACCTATACAAATTTATGAGCAATTAGCTCCAGGTGCGCAAAACAACACACATGCACAATACAAGGCACATTCCCCCTATAGTTCTCTAGCACAAAATACAACTGATAAATGTATGAGAAAAGTATAGCTGTAATAAAGATAATGCGTGATATACCCCTGTTTTTCGGCTACTTATTTTGTGCATTTTGTGCATTTTTGTTTATACATATTGTGTTTAGATACACACAATAAAAGTCCTGACGTCCTTCCACAAAGGAGCATCCTCAATCAGACAATGAGTCGAGATAGAATTTTTCTGAAGATTGATGGAAAATTGTGTTTAAAATAGAAGCAAAACTATACTCTCCAACTCCCTCTACATGTATCAGGAAAATGGCGACCAGAAGAGCATGTCAGACAAGGTAACTTCTCAGCCAATCAGAATGGAGCATTGCAACCATACTCCATGTCGCTTCAGATTCCCGTGTAATCGTCGCTCCAAACTTAGCATTCTGGGTTTCCGCAAGTGCCCGGATGTAGGCTTGACCTAGTTAATGGCAGCGCGGAGGGATACAGTAAAATTACATAATGAAAAAAGGCTAAGCTCGGAGCGATGATTACAAGGGAATCTGAAGCGACGTGGGAGTGTGCATTGCAACAAGTTGTGCGCCATTTTTGAAACTGAAACAAACTTGGCAGTTATTTTGGAAGCTTTGGAGCACTATCATATCAACTATTATAAGAGTAGCGAGCCTTGAAATGAGAGAGAAATATATTGCACACAAACTATTAATCATCGAAATATATGAATGAATAGAGAGTGAAATATTAAGCTGTTCAGGAGAAACGTTTGAGAATATTTCTGTTCAATCTTGGAAGGCAAGCATAAAAAGCATACGATCTGATAATCTTGATTGAAAAACCAATGAAGGTACCTTGCTGATGCATAGCAGATAATGATATTAATCTGATATACAGGCCCCCCTCAGACCCACAGGCCTGGTCAGCGACGGTCTCAGACCCCGACTCCTGGTGTCATTAAAATGCCATTGAGTGGTCGGGGCTGACATATGACATCTGTTGTGGGGCTCACCACTGCTCAAATCTCAGTTCACACATTTGATACTGTCTTATCAATGGGGGCAACTATACACACTTCCTTTCCCTTGACAACCCCCTTCTATGCTATGGTTGGTCTGGGGTAAGTTTGGGGTAGGTTCTGGGTAGGTCAGGGGTAGGTCTGAGGTAGGTGTGGGGTAGGTCAGGGGTAGGTGTGGGGTAGGTTTGGGGTAGGTGTGGGGTAGGTTTGGGGTAGGTGTGGGGTAGGTTTGGGGTAGGTCAGGGGTAGGTTTGGGGTAGGTTCTGGGTACGTCAAGGGTAGGTCAGGGGTAGGTCAGGGGTAGGTTTGAGGTAGGTGTGGGGTAGGTTTTGGGTAGGTTTGAGGTAGGTTTGAGGTAGGTGTGGGGTAGGTGTGGGGTAGGTCAGGGGTAGGTTAAGAGTAGGTTTGGGGTAGATGTGGGGTAGGTTTTGGGTAGGTTTGAGGTAGGTGTGGGGTAGGTGTGGGGTAGGTGTGGGGTAGGTTTGAGGTAGGTTCTGGGTACGTCAAGGGTAGGTCAGGGGTAGGTCAGGGGTAGGTCAGGGGTAGGTCAGGGGTAGGTTTTGGGTAGGTTTGAGGTAAGTTTGGGGTAGGTGTGGGGTAGGTTCTGGGTAGGTCAGTGGTAGGTTAAGAGTAGGTTTGGGGTAGGTGTGGGGTAGGTTTTGGGTAGGTTTGAGGTAGGTTTGGGGTAGGTGTGGGGTAGGTTCTGGGTAGGTCAGGGGTAGGTCAAGAGTAGGTTTGGGGTACATGTGGGGTAGGTTTTGGGTACGTCTGTGGTAGGTTTGGGGTTCATCTGGGGTTGGTTTGGTTTATTTGAGGTAGGTTTAGGGTAGGTTTGGGGTAGGTTTGGGTAAGGTCGGGGCTAGCTAATGGGATAGGTTTGGGGTAGGTTGGTAGACGGTAGTAGGTAGACGGTAGTAGGTAGACGGTCGGGGTTGACGGTCGGGGTTGACGGTCGGGGTTGACGGTCGGGGTTGACGGTCGGGGTTGACGGTCGGGGTTGACGGTCGGGGTTGACGGTCGGGGTTGACGGTCGGGGTTGACGGTCGGGGTTGACGGTCGGGGTTGACGGTCGGGGTTGACGGTCGGGGTTGACGGTCGGGGTTGACGGTCGGGGTTGACGGTCGGGGTTGACGGTCGGGGTTGACGGTCGGGGTTGACGGTCGGGGTTGACGCTCGGGGTTGACGGTCGGGGTTGACGCTCGGGGTTGACGCTCGGTGTTGACGCTCGGTGTTGACGCTCGGTGTTGACGCTCGGGGTTGACGCTCGGTGTTGACGCTCGGTGTTGACGCTCGGTGTTGACGCTCGGTGTTGACGCTCGGTGTTGACGCTCGGTGTTGACGCTCAGTGTTGACGCTTGGACTTTACGCTTGGTGCTTATGCTTGGAGTTTACGCTTGGAGTTTACGCTTGGAGTTTACGCTTGGAGTTTACGCTTGGTGCTTATGCTTGGTGCTTACGCTTGGTGCTTACGCTTGGAGGTTATGTTTTGAGGTTATGTTTTGAGGTTATGCTTGGCAGTTACACCTTGAGGTTACACCTTGAGGTTATGACTTGAGGTAACGCCTTGAGGTTACGCCTGGAGGTTACGCTTGGAGGTTATGCTTTCTGGCTATCTATGCTTTCTCGTTGTCCTTTCCTGCTACGCTTTACTTGTTCCACTTTCAGTTTGCAGTTTCAGGTTACATTTATGGTTGCACTTTCTGGTTATACTTTCGGCCGCTACGCTGTTCAGGTTCCACTTGCTGGCTACACCTTCTGGTTCAGCTTTTGGTTGCAGTTTTGGTTTTTTCAGGTTGCGTTCTCGGGTTGCACTTTCAGTTGCACTTCTGGCTAAGCTTTCTAACCAGCTCTCCGGCAGCACCTTCTGGCTGTGCTCTCAGGCTGTGCTCTCAGGCTGTGCTCTCCAGCCACGCTCTCCAGCCACGCTCTCCGGCCACGCTCTCCGGCCACGCTCTCCGGCCACGCTCTCCGGCCACGCTCTCCGGCCACGCTCTCCGGCCACGCTCTCCGGCCACGCTCTCCGGCCACGCTCTCCGGCCACGCTCTCCGGCCACGCTCTCCGGCCACGCTCTCCGGCCACGCTCTCCGGCCTCGCTCTCCGGCCTCGCTCTCCGGCCACGCTCTCCGGCCACGCTCTCCGGCCACGCTCTCCGGCCACGCTCTCCGGCCACGCTCTCCGGCCACGCTCTCCGGCCACGCTCTCCGGCCACGCTCTCCTGCTGTGCCTTCGGTTACATATGGCTTAAATGCCAATTATGGCCCAAGCTTATAGATTTGAGATTTTAAGTTTGCAGTTTGACATAGTTTCACGATAGTTTTGAGATACTTTGTAACTAGTCAGGGGGGGAGGGGGGGTTCATTTTAAAACCTTTTGCAACTTGCACAAAAGGCCCAAGATCTGTATAAAGCATATTCAATTAATTTGTTAATCGGCATAACATTACATGATAAAACTATGGTAAAGAATACTTCATTTGATTTTTATATATAATCTTATGCATGAGTCAAGTATCATCTTGAATAATTCATATTAGTATTTTATATCTATGTAACGTAGATATTGTTTGTATCCAAGTTATATGGTAAACTACACTTATTGACTTACTTGTAGAATAATAATGCTATAATGGTACTGTCCAATAAATTGTATTGTTAAGTAATGTAAAGATCTTAAGTACAATCATATTGAACCCTGAAGAAATCCATGCTTGCCAACATTTGTTTAGTCCTCCCCAGGATCTGTATATAGAATTATCAATACCACCCACAACCAACCTCCAACCAGCCTACAACCAAACCCCAAAACCAACCCAAGAACCACCACAGAACCAGTCCAGAACCAGCCTAGAACCAAACAAGAACCACCCTAATCCACCCCTGAACCCCCTTAATCAACCCAAAATCACCCCACAACCAACCTTTAACTAACGTACCACCACCCCACAACCAACCCTCAACAACCCCACAACCACCCCACGACCATCCCACTACCACCCCACAATGAACCCTCAACTACCCTACAACTAACCCACAACCACCCCACAATTAAACCATAACCACCCCACAACGAACCCTCAACCACCCCACTACCACCCCACTACCACCCCACAACTAACCCTCAACTACCCTACGACTAACCCACAACTAACCCATAACCACCCAACAACGAACCCTCAACAACTCCACTACCACCCCACAACGAACCCTCAACTACCCTACAACTAACCCACAACCACCCCACAACTAACCTATAACCACCAAACAACAAACCCTCAACAACTGCACAACCACCCAACAACCATCCCACAACCCCACTACCACCCCACAACAACCCCACTACTCCCTCATTACCACCCCACTACCACCCTAAAACCACCCCACACCTATCCCACAACCACCCCACACCTATCCCACAACCACCCCACAAACACCCCACCACCACCCCACAAACATCCCACAACCACCCCACAAACACCCTCCAAACATCCCACAACCACCCCACAAACACCCCACAAACACCCCACAAACACCCCACAAACACCCCACAAACATCCCACAAACCCTCCTGAACCACCCCTGAAGCCCCTCACCCCCTTCCTACTTGATTCAACAGGGATGTAAGGAACCTACATCCAAAATTTCAAGTTGATAACTTAAATAGGGCCTAAGATATGAATTTTCAACAATTTAAAATGAAAATAGAAATTAAGATTTGTAATCTATATAATTCGTATCTGATAACATTCATAAAAAATATTATAAAACAGAGAAACATATGTCCCACTCTTGGTAAGCTATCCTAAAGGATTTCACATTATTCAAAATTGGAAGTGGTGGTGAGTCCCCCTCATACCCTGGAGTGGGCCATCCGACCTGATGAGGTCCAGCTGTTCACAGCACCACAGGGGGTGGGGTGTAGGGAGAGACGGTCCCCGGCCGGGACGTTCAGAATGGGACTGAGGGGGGCCTGTATATGCTTTATTTGCCCAATTCAGTGTCTGAAGTATTGTTCGTTGCCCGTGGTGACCAGGTGACTGGGCCCCCTCCCGATTTGGACCGTCGATTGGCCCCCGAGCTTCGCGGCACCTACAACAACACTTCCCGTCACTTTTCACGCCTCGAGTTGAGCGAATTCCCCGTACCACGTCCGCTGGGAGGTGCGCGTTTCAGGCCTGTATACCCATTTCAGGCCCCCTCCACAAATCATGGAATAGGGACGAGTTAGCCTTTTAGGTATGAATCCCAAATATGTAAAAGATGAGAGGGATATATATTTAGCTTGCTTCCCGTTATTATTTAAGGATAATGCCCACTAAGTAACTAAATAAAACATCAAAATGCATTTTTTTTTATTAACCCCTTCCCGGCATTAGTGCTGACGGCACCTAGTGCCGTGGGGGACCGAATCGACGGCCCCAGTGTGCGACGGGTCCAGTGACCTGGCAATCGTTCCCGTATGTAAAAGGCCCCGTGCGATGGTTGGTACTGCGGACCGTGGTGTGAGGCATCTGTGTCTGGTAGGTATGGTCCCCTCACACGGTCTCTGGATGGGCTGTGTCATCACCTGTGGCCTTGACAGGAGTCAATTGTTAATCAGTAGCAGGATGGGCACAATTTCTTTCCCTGTCGAAAAAAAATGGACATCCCGACACACCAGTAACTAAAAGGTGATATATGGGGGTATGGATGGGGGGGTCCCATGTCCCTTGTCGAATTTAAAAAACGGCCCTGTCGCCTGTGGCTATATCTCAGTTTAGACCCATGTCCCATGTCGAATTTAAGAAATGGCCATGTCCCTTGTCCATATCTTTTTAGAGCCCCTGTCCCCTGTCGAATTTAAGAAAAGGGCCATATCATTTGTCCCTTAATTCCCCTGTTTCCTGTCGAATTTAAGAAATAGACATGTCACCCTGTCAAATTTAAGAAATAGACATGTCGCCCTGTCGATTTTAAGGGTCTACACCCCTATATATAAAGTTCGTTCTTTTCAATACTGACAATTATGTCTACACAAATAAGTGCGTTAATTCGAGATGTGAATTTAATAGGGATCAATGAAAATGTTAGAGCCGGGCCGGAACCTGACCTACCCTAATTCTTTGCCCCGACCCTAGGGTTTTTAAAGACGTTTTAGTCAAAAATATTACAATTTTGTAAAATATCACAGAAATCGGGCCTCTTTTTCACTAAAGGACATATAAAAAAAATGACCTACCTACCCTAATTTTTTGACTTAAGTTACCGGAACGCAACTATTTTTTCCTGCTCTGCCTAAGGATTTTAATCGCATTAGTGCCATTACATTTAAAAAGTGACTAAATTTGATGAGGACTGCACCACTGTTGCATACCAACTTTTTCTAATATTATCATACATGACCATATGAGGCATGCCTGTTGATATAAGTATTTTGTCCCTATAAATTAGAAATGAATAAGCTAAGATATCTCATATAGTTTAGTATTAGGGTTTATATCACATGTCAGGCTCACATTATTAGTTTTTTATCATTAATTTTATTTACTATACTCCATTACAAAGATTGATCTTCCATGCATTTATCATGTGTATATATTTTATGTGTATTGTGTGAGAATTGAAAATGAAATAAAGATAACATTCTATGTGGACTCAAGGTGTATGTTATTAGTAAGTTCCATTCAAACACGTTTTCCTTAGGTTAACAGTGATGCCATGGCAACATTCCATCTTTTGTTGGAAATCCAGTGTCAGTCTCAAACTGATACGGAGATAATATTTAAGCGTACACATTTCATCATGCAGATCTTTTTTTTTACCAATTTAAAACCTTAAATTAAATACATGTATAACATATAATGGGTCCCTGGTCTTTTGCCGTCCTCCTTATGGCTGAATATTGCTTTGTCTTGGGCCAATGTACAGTTAGATAACAAGAAAATGGGGTTATCACCCGGAAAAAAATTAATCACCCCTAAAATCATTGGGCAATTTATCATTAAGAACTGATTGCTACAATGGTTATTTTCATCGTCTGAAGACATCATTTTATACCGGGAATTACATATCAAGTAATTAAGGACAATTGAAGTACTTTAAAGTTTGGTGGTAGTACTTTCTAATTGTGGATAATTGTTGAGGGGAGTAATGAAGATTTGAAGACAGGAGTAGTGTTGAGATGTTGTTGTATTATTCTTCAGTCACAGGTTATTAACCATAGGCCTAAGCCTAGGCTGTTACACAAAAGACATGTGTTCACCTTGGTGTTCAGACTCCCACTGCCCAGAGTGGAGCATCCAAAGTTCCCTCTGCAGAGCCTCCAGGGCTCTGATTGGTTGAGCCTCTAGGGCTCTGATTGGTTGGTCAGGCTCCAGGTGGAAGTTGGCTCCACCTGGAGGCTGTGAGGGTAGTTAGGCACTACTTTAAGGGTATAGTTTTTGTACTTATTAATTTTGAATATATTGTGTATATAATTTTATACTAGTTATCACATAATTATATTTAGAAATAATGTTTTATAATACTGAAATGTCCTACCAATTTTATGGTATGACACAATCGTGCCATTATAGATGTAGTGTTGAGATTTGTTTAAAACTTTCTGCAGTGAAAGTTATACCTATATAGATATCAAAAATGCCAAAATAATCAGGGGTCACCATGCAAACTTTTCAGCTAGAGTAATCTGAATATGTGCTGATTGTTCAGAAATCATCTTGCAAAATAGATTTTGAAATTTGACTTCATTAGCCAATTGTTTTCATAGAAATGATATAATGACCATCCTAATGTTTTTGATAAATGTTTTTATGTTTTCTCAAGTGAGAAAGAATGACTTTTGTAAAATTGAATGCTGTATTATATATTTTCAACTTAAAATTACGCAAAATGAACTATTTAAAAATTACGAAAAATCTAAATTAAAGTTCCACACAAAATATTCTAAAGTTGAAAATTGCTCTAAAATTCAACATCACATGCACAAGGGGTAGGCTATCATATCCAGCCAAAAAAGTAGGGGGTCACCATGCTTATTTGGCCAGGATGGATAAATACCCATTTTAAAGTCTAAAAATAGCTTAAAATGGATGTTTATCTCTTTTTCTATAAATTCATTAAGATATCTATTTTAAAAAATATTTTGAATATTATATGTAATTCCTAAAACCCTCACAATAATTTAGATGCATAATGTACCTTTATACAACCCATATCATAAGAGAGATAGAAGAAAATGTAATTTTTTTTGTCAAATTCATTTTTCAGCATTTCCAAAATTTTCTTTAAAAAAAGTCAATATTAGTGAGTGTTTTTGCAAAATTTGATTAAGATTGAAGAACTTTCACTTTTTGGATATCTGAAAAATGGCGCCATTGTCCTTAAGAACCGTCCTTGAGTATCATGCTACCGGCCGGGGCTACCGGTAATCAATAGGCCTACACACTCTCTAGATCTAAGTCTTAATTACCCTTTTAATGCAATTTTTTAGATTCCCGCTGATGAAATTCCAAATCCTGGAATTATGGGTTGAATAATGATATAAAAGGGACAACATCTCCAGCTGCTGTGCCGAATTCATGATGAGCCAAATGATGTTGTTCTGAAAATGCAAAACATGACGCCACGATGGACAATACAGTAGTAATCTATCATCAAAAAGTCTCCTTTAAAATGGCACTTTCAAAATGAAAACGTCTATGCAGCATTATGCTAAATTCCTTTGTTGAAAACAAAGTTTGTGCCGTCAGGACCTGCGTTTTTACGGCTTCTCTGCTGCCCTACCCAGGTCCTGACCATGGGCCGTAATTGACGCCACACTGTAACTAAGCAATGGTTGCGGTGCGGGTCGCCATGGTCACTATGTGACGTCATCGCGATGCCCACTCGCCACCTGGCCACTCGCTATCGCAACCTCCAAAATATGATTTTTCAAATTTATCTACTACCCCCCGGACATACGATGAAGAGTGAAGTGGAGTACACAGATATATTTATTATCACCCACAAACATTAGTACATTAAAACATGATAAACATCTGAAAAGTTAAAACAACCTGTTGTCGACGCGCGCTGGGAGGCAAATGACGCGCTGCTCCCTGATTCGCCGCTATTTATAGTGGGCTGATGCTTTGCCATGGTTACGTTCCGGCGGCGTAGATAAGGACGACGACCATGATTACAGGCCGCCGCGACGATCTTCCGATAGATCATGCATACTTTGTTGTACACTAGTACCTCGCTCTACTCCGCCCACTACATAGATACTAGAACAGCGTAATCCCGTAATGGCGGACCGCGCGGGTCGTGCGGCCCTCAAATCCAAATTGTTGAGCTCATGTGGGTCTAAATGGATGATCTTTGATATATGGTTTCTGTATAACGAATGATAACATATATCATCACTAATGCGGTACACTGAGTATCGGAATTTGCAGTGAAATACCAGAAAAACTAGTTTAAACCAACAAGAAACATCTAGCCTCTTCCGCGCCTAAACCACTCTGCTGCACAAAGCTCTCTCTACAGAGTGAACGGGGTTAGCTCTCGCCGCAGAATGCCGTAACTGTAGATACCCACACGACCTTGACCTCACGTTTGCACATCCGGTTTTGATTCAAGGGTTTTATGCCAAATTACAGAATAATTAGACAATTCAAAATTCTGAATCTGGGTATATACCATATATATATATTAAGCAATACCCTCGTAAAGTGATTAGGAAATTGGGGCGTTAGAAGTATCAAAACCCAGAATGTAAACAAACTTTCAAAAGTTACGAAAAATCCAATATGGCGGCCGTAGGCTGTTCTAGTGCTTATGTAGCCAGGCGGAGTTTGCGCGAGGTACTAGTGTAACTTTGTTGATGATCATAATATCAGAAACGTAAATAAGGTCCTAGCTGCATGTAAAAATAGATTTTAGTCTGATGTCGAAAATAGGTTGTAATCAACTATGGTAAGTGACTACGGCATAACCATCCCTCGGCCAGGTGGCCGCTGCGCGGCGGGGGTGATTAAAAAAAATTTAACCCATCAACTGTTACTGGCTTTTCCAGCCCCAGACCTCCAGTTTCCCCTACACCTTCAACACTGCCAGCATTATCACTGAGCAGGGGTACGAAGATTCATCAGTGTCACACACTGGTAGCCCTGTAACATGAGTAGGATGATGTGATAATCGTATTCAAAGGTTGAGGACAGTGAATGAGTTTTAAACTTTTTGTAATGTATATTGACAAAATCATTCTTTTAATTGAAAGGGAACCACATACAAAACACCTTTTTAATACAATTACGTAATTGATTAAAGATGTGTGAACTTAATTAGACCTACACCTAGTTTTACTGAGTCATAATTCTGTCTTTTGTCTTGATCCCTGCTGGCATCTCTGATAATAAGTTGTTACTACATTTATTATGTAATATCTCAACAATGTCTAATTTTTAATCTACTACAGTTACTGTATCAATTAGGGGCCGTCCATAAATGATGTCACACACAAGGGGGGGGGGGGGGTGTGGACCACTAAATTCGACACGGCGACACGGCCGTTTTTTTAAATTCGACACGGCGACACGGTCATTTCTTAAATTCGACATGCGACATGGCAATTTAGTGACAAATGACATGGCCCTGTTCTTAAATTCGACATGCGACATGAGCCTTATAAAGCTAGTGACATGGGACTGGGTCATTTCTTAAATTCGACATGCGACATGGGTTTAGAGGGGGATATAGGGACAGGCGACATGGCCGTTTTTTAAATTCGACACGCGACACGGGACCCCCCCCCCCCCCCCCATCCAGACACCTAAGGGGGTGGGCTGGTGAGTTGAACAGTGTGACACTGCCTGAAAACAGGCCTTTTTTCATGTTTAAATTGGACAATTTTGTGTTACAGGGGGGTGGGTGGGTCCTAAAAATACCCTCAAAAAGTGTGACATCATTTATGGATGGCCCCTTATACATAAATATTTAATTTTGTTTTCAGATAAGATGAACGGAGAAAGATGACAGACTGGGGAACGTTGGAGATGACAGAATATTTAATCATTAATTTTGGTGAAAGAGAAAGAATGAATGGGATGTACACTTCAAAAATAAAGCATAAAACTCCAGCAGTTTATTCGTGATTTAAATAAAAAATAAAGCACCTTATGAATCATGTACTGGGGCAGAAGTGGATCTACCCATGAATAAATGGAAGTGGGACCCACTTGGGTAGGAAGTGGGATCCAATTGAAAAAGATGTGGGTCCCAATTGGGTCTAATATGGGCATTTATCAAGTCTATGTGGGACCCGTGTGGGTCCCATTTTGGTGGGAAATGGGCAAGCCCACAGCATCCCCTAATGGGCCCGCTGGACAAATTGTTGTGGCCCGCTTGGGTCCCACTTGGGTCCCAATTGGTATTCCTATAGGAGAGGTCTCATTTCTCCAATAACTTACTGGGTAGGTTAATCTGTGTTACTGGTCTCCAATTCTTTGCTATTTTCTTTTCATTCCTTAGGAATGAGAGTAATTTCATCCAATTCCCAATCCATGAGGAATATACTGAACGCTATTGTATTGTTTATGGTTAATTATAATTATAGTGCATTGTCCGAGATAATTACTGTCATTGATATTATTCCTAATGGGTGCTAGTCGAGTGGTGAGTAAGTCCATGAGATGGGCGCTCAATCCATAACATGAACAACGCTTGGCAGAATGGTAAGTTTATTGGTGGATACGGCGATGCGTACAATTGCCAGTGATAGTAATAACTTCCTAGGTGTTACAGTTTCAATTCAGGATAGAGTAAGCTTCCTCCTCAGAGTGCGCCTAGCCTCACCTCCAGCCGTAGCGCGATAGTACCGTGTAAGTCACCAGATGTCCCTGCGGTAGCGCAGCTATCTAAAACCCCTTCGAATATCCCGATCCGTATTATCCAAATGCTAATGATTTCTCTCTCTCTCTTACACTGCGCTCCCGCTCTTATAGCAGTCTAGTATTGATTTTACCCCAGGCATCGACACCTGTTGGGAGGTGTACCCCGGTGAACATTGTCATCAGGTATATTTACACCTACCAGCGGCACCTGCCATATTTATACTAGGTATTGGCATCAGCTAGGTAATTTAGAATAATTCTTATTATCTTGTATTCAACTGGTGACCTTTACACTATTTCAATAATCATGCACAAAGTAAATGATTTAATCTCTACCTTTGTGCAATACCCGTCCCTAAAGAACAATTGAATAAATATGTTAACTCAAATTTTCAAAAGCATCTTTTAATCATCTACTACTCAAGCCAGGTACTACTTAAGATTCATCTATTTGGATTTGTTTAACTAGTTTTATAGCTTCCTCTTCAGTAATAAAATTAAATTCACATGATTTTTGGACTATAGGCAACTTCAGCATCTGGAAACACTTGGCATTGAACTTCTTTGCTTAATCATATGCCACTTCTGTATAATAAGTATTCACATAGGGTACATGCAGTGCGTGGACCATGACATGTGGGGCCTGAGAAACCTGGAACTAGGCAACACTGATAAGGGCTCAGGGAAGCCGTCCCATTGGTTAGAATTAAATCCCAAACTTTTAATATTGCAAAATAGTTTTAAAATACAAGACATATATTCAAAGTAATGGGATATATATCAATAAAAGGACAAAGCTCTGCACTTTGTGCCTAATTCTACAGCATTCATGCATTATGTGTATATAAAAGGTTATGGGGCCTCCAAAGTTGCCAATTTACATTGCCTTAAAAAGGAAAAAACTTCTCGCTTGTCCGACTAACTGATTTCCACACTAGGTGGCGTGGTCTGAAATCTCATTTAGTGGACTGCTCTCCCCTCACCAGGGTTCATATCTCTGCCACGAGGGGGTACCACCTTTAGTTAGAAGGGTGTATAGAGCCTTGTAAGGCACTTGTTGCGCATGTAGGTTGTTAGAAAAGGAAAGACCAGGAAAATAAATCACATACAAAATCAGGGCCCCTCGTACTACTTAACGCCCCCCCCCCCCCTCCTCCACATCGTGGCCAAACATTATTTCTTAATGTAAAAGTCTTGTGTTGAAAATGTTTGTAGGCAAATGACTGATTATGTCATTGCCCTAACATGTAGACTACTTTTCTCCTAAACTAACGGTAACAGTATACAATTTCAAAGAATTTGAATATTTCCTTTTAAATATTGCATTAAATTTGTATAATAATGGAATCAAAATCATTTCTCATTGAGTATGATAGACATTATAGGGTGGTTCAAGGATTGTGATTTGTATTGGTAAGGCTAGAGTTAAATACTTTATATCCTCCTCTTATACTTTCAAAAAAGGACAACGTCATAGTTTGAACTAATTGTTATAAATAAAATTGCCCCTCCCCTAAACCTCTTAAAGCTCATCAGTTATGAATGACAAGGTCCTGCTGTCATATTGCTAAAGTCATGATGTATAATTCTACATAGAATTTGTTTTATTGAAACTGAAATGTAGTTAGAAGTTAAGAAACACAAGAGACATTGCAACTCACGATCCGACCTCAACCCGTATGTAAGGACAAATCCTTTTATCTTATGAGTGATGCAGAGACCTGAGTGACATAGAGGTCTGCATCACAGAAACTACCCACAGAAGCTGGGATTCCCCATGACAAACCAGGGACATGCTGACGAGGCATGACTGGTCAGAGACTGATGTAACCATCCTGTATCAAACGTATAAGAGCTCCAGCCATTGCCCATTGGAGTTAGTCCTTGCAGGTCAGTCATTTGGATTGGTCAGGAACGACAGAATGTTGGGACAGAGACAACCCAACCACCCAGCAGGTTTCACCGAAACACTATCACCATGTAGCCATGTAGCTATAGGACCTTTGCTCTATGAGCCTACCTCCATGCTCCCAAACCAACAGCAACATTCAGGACAATGTGAACTCAAAGGACAAAAACATTCAGGACAAACATTATACATTTGGACAATTATTGAATATGTGCTCTATGTGTATACCTGCAGGATACAGCTAAACTTGTGTGAACTTCAGAATAAAACCTACATCATATCCTACACTACAACTATCTGACTGTTCTTCATCATTAAACCTTCACTATAATATATTATACTGCCAAATCATCATGCCTGTCAGCCTAGGTACCAACGGAAGGAGGTGTACTATAATATGTTATATGAACACGGCCTAGACACTAGCCAGTTTGTGCACACCTTATTGACACCTTCTTTATATTTGTAGTCTTTAAACAAACTCTTATCTGTTATATGTAGGCACTATCCTGGCTATACCCACACCGACGTATGCGACACTGTAGACTAGGTGACGACTAGAGGCACCTACGTCTGTGTGTGAATAGCCACATGCAGGTTCGTCCTAACTAAACACCTCTGACAGCCTAAAAAGGAAACCTGGTATCCGATGGGGAAAGGTCCCGCGTGGGCTGAGTCACCTGGCCGCCACCTAATCTACAATTCACTCTGTGGAAATAAACCAAGGTCGACGGGGAGAACACCTAGCTTTCACTGGAGCTGGAGTGATGCCTTTATTTAAACACTTAAAATAAAGTCTAACCTTTCTAATATTGATCAAAATCACACACAGTAAGCAAGTGAAATGTATCTAGTAATCTTATAAAGATAATGCACCTGTCAAATGTTCAATATCATGAAGTTTTTGATGTTTTATGACTAGAATTCTGAAGATTGTTGGCCAGAAACTGGCCGATGTTGCATTGGTGGTTTTTAAATGTCCCATAGGTGCTACTACTTAAAATAGTTTTCATCTAAAAACGTCGACGTCGAGACCGCGTATACAAGCAGGGTAAAATATGCGGACGTACCTCATTTTTTCATCATTATATCATTTGTAAAAGCCCCCGAACCCCCTTTTTCTTTTCGTATTTCTATGTTTGATTAAATTTCTGTACAAATAATTTGCTTGGTAAAGAATACACACCACTATACCCTATGTCGGTGTATGTAAGCAGATCCATATGGGCGGACTTTGTGTCCGTGTTTATAAGAAATTCTACATACGCTACCTCCGCGTGAGCCACTGTCACCCATATAGCCAGCCTGGGATGGTGGCGTGCGCCGGCGCAGGTCAAAGAAACTCTCCTACTGATACTTGTCCCTCCTACCTCTACCACCAGTGACCAATGAGAAGACACTGAGGCAGGGGAGGGGGAACAGGCTGCAGTGCGGGCGTGCACGGCCAGGGGAGGGGGGAGGGTAGACTGTGGTACGAGTCCAACTCGCCAGGGGGATCAAAATAGCTATCTGCCATGCTGCTGGGGTTGAGGATGGACTAGGGGGAGGGGGGGGCAGGGGCGGCGGCCGTAGCGGCTGGGACCAGGGTGTGAGGGCCAGTGGTGGTGGTGGTGATGGGGGGAGGGGTCGGCAGTACTAGTAGCAGCCACTCCACTGACGTACCCCTATATATAGGACCCACGGACACTGGATGTCAATCACTGTTACTTCACAGGAAAAACTGAGCCTTGTGTCGTTTTCGATATGTGCTGCGCAACAGCACATTATGTAAGTCAGGCACAGTTAGTGCAATCAGTCTGTGCGTCTCTGGTATAGTATATTCACAATCTGCTTGTGATAACAGGTGCATAGCAGAGTGCAGTAAAACTTTATACAGCCTCTACGCTCACGCTCTCAACTCCCCTTTGATATTTTGCTGGCATTGCGCGACAGTACGTGCGCAACAAGTATCCTGTTGTATCCTGACCCCCAGCCTGCGGGAAAGCCGTTTTGTGCACACGTACTTTCCCGCATACTGTCCCCCCTCGAGCAAAAGGTATATGGCGGCCACTGACCACAGCAATACCAGTCACAGCCACTGGCACAGGAGAGGCACAGTAGAGTTGCGCGCCAGTGTAAAAGGATAATCACGGTGTTACTGTGCTGCAATTGTGCTAGGCAGTGCATCAATGTAATCATGCAAAGTTCGAGTTAAATCCCCTATGTCTGCTATGCGTCGCTGTGTGTCCGCTGTGTGTCCGTACCATTAAACCGTGTACATCAACCGTGTAAATCAAATACTCCCACAGAATACAACCACATACAGCAAGCCGTATTAGAAATAGGCATCCCTACGACAGACACAGCCTTGATAGTTTCCGCAGACTTTTCTATAGACTAGGCTAAGTCAAGGCCTGGGCACATTCTGTTGGGTAGAGGTCAGTTCGTGCATGTGTCATGGGCTTAAAACTAAAATGTTGGCAATTCTATTTTCTACCGACAATCCGTCGGGTTTGTAATCATATTCATGAGATGTTTAAATTTAAGAAATCAACTGTGTAGTCTGAAGTGCCAGTTACCAACAAGGAATCGTTCGTATCTTCTTACTTGAAAATGACGTTCATACTAAAATTTAGCATGAACTAAATTTTTAGATCATGTTTTGTTTGTCCGTTTCCGACATTTATGTTTTTTAATGACAAGGTGAATGTAATTACGAAAAAAGCCTACTACTCATTTTAACCATACAATACACTTGTATTTCACAACAACCCTACAATATTAACACTGTTGTATTTCATAAGTTAATTCAGTGTAGTGCAATTACTGTTAATGCCCGATGTTTTTTTATTTCTCATTATAAATATATCTTGTTTATGTGACCAACTTGTCGTTATATGGCATCCTTCAGATAAATATATGTGACAGTTTCTGGGATTTCCAGCCTTATGGAAATGCCTATTCATGGCTCTAGAGCCTTTATTTAGCTTAGAAATCATAAAAATCATAAAAATAAGCTAAATCCATGCTATAAATGAAATTTTTCATAGTTTTCATTTCTGGTGAAAAAAATTAGATTTTTTGGGATTTTGTTGCCATGGTAACCGGAATGGTGATGGAACGTCCAAACCCACTGATACTACTGCTAAGCAAATGTGGGTTTCCATGGTAACCATGTAACAAAATTAAGTTTTCAAAATTTGAAATTCTGAATCAATGGACGGCTTGGCTATATTCAGCAAAAAACTGATTCTGAATATCTTAAATAGAAAGGAAATGGCAGTATATTTCCTGAAATCATATTTGGGATTTTGATTTTTAGCCTAGATTATGTATAAGTTATATCTTTATGAATACCAAAGACTGGTCCATTTTAGCATATTTAGCATGTACGACCTTTGTGTCTTCAAAGTTACGTAACATTTTTCCTAATAAGAATATTTACCTAATATTTTCAGTATAAGATTCCCCAAGACACCTTCTTAATTCAATATTCCAGGCCATAAGACTGCTTTTCGCAGAGGATGTCACATATACCTCAGACTTGCTAGTCCCCGATATGTACAAGTACAGTCACTTTGATTTTTCGTGTTTAGTTTAAATGGTATGGTTCTTTATAGAGATTTCTAGTTTCTCATTTAATTCCCAGTACTCTCTGCAAACAAGACCGGCTACGTTTCTACATAGGTAATCGTGCTTATCTTTTTTCCTGGTTATCTAATTATAAACCGAACCGTCTCCCTTTTATGAGTCCAGACCCAACAACAACAACCTCAAACAATCTCAAACAAAGTCATTTTTTTCACATTTAATTTTTTTATTGAAACTAACACATTGTCCATAAACAGTACAACTTCGGTGTTGTACAAGCACTCCTTTTATAACTTATAGAAGTTTACATAAATTAAGTAAACAGTAGGTAAATATATACAAGCAATTATAATTTATTATACATATATATCATAAATCCTAGTCTGCAAACTCTCCGCATCTAGCGTCGTGCATTCGAATTCGCTCCCTCCTTCTTCATGTAATGATGTTTACATAAATTAAGTAAACAGTAGGTAATTATATACAATCTGTTTTAGTTTATTATGCATATTATAAATCGTAGTCTGCAAACTCTCCGCATCTAGCGTCGTGCATTCGCTCCCTCCTTCTTCATGAATGGTCCAGGCATCTCAGGTAGCGGTTCTGGAATACAAACAACATATAGCAGTCACTCATTTAATCATCAACATCCCTATATGAAAGCACAATAATTATCTAGACAAATACTTAAACCACCTTCGTGTATATTAGTTCCAAATCATGAACATTCCCTTAAGGACATTAGAATCTAAAGGTTATCTACCACCCCCCCCCCCACCGTGTTGGTGGTTAGGAAAGATCAAATTGAGGGGATTGAACCTACACTTAACTTACCTATTCATTTGCACACTTGTCACATATAATCTCCGACGCCATGATCTGCGCTGGCTCATACTCCCCACATGCTGGGTGGAATACTGCTTGGCAGTAGATGCACATCAGGTAAACTCTGTAAAGGCAATGCAGGATGGTCTATATAACAGAACTAGTTTTCAATTGCAACTAGGGTTTATGTTGAATATTGTATAATTACGTTTAGAAATATTAATACCAAAATGGAAGCAGTTCTTCCCTTACACTTGATATAAGAATATTGTTGTCGTTTCAAATGTTGTAAAAACAATAATAACAGTAATACATACCTATATTTGGTGTCGAAGAATATACCACGCGGAGCAATCACACTCGTGTCTTCGTCGAAGGCATCCATGTCGATGTCCCGCTCATTTGTCAGGTAGTCTCGGTCTACCTAAAGGAATGAATAGAATATAAGTATTGAGTAAAACCGCAGGCACTAGTGGCACAGTATCCATTTATCCCATCTATTTTTAGTCAAGTTAGTTGCAGATTATCCAACAGGCGCTAATTCCTCCTCCAAGCCACAAATAATTTTTGCTTGGACCCATGCAGTCATCATCAAGACTGTTATAACTAATTTTCTTAACTGGCTATATAATTTCAACCTTTACCTTTGAGGGTTGCTCCCCACAGAGGCAGCACTCCCAGTCAGAATGGCTGTGCACACTACCATTCCCTGGGCTGCAGCCGAAGAGATCCGCACTGCAATAAAGATGGTACTAATTTAGTGGGGTTAATTCTCAACTCATCTCACGTCGATGCCTAGGAATAAGTTTTGTATTTTATAATAGTGACAATAAAAATTTAAACAAATAAATAAATAAAAGAAAGTACCTCGTGAAGCTTGCGTTGTCCAACGGTGTCAGCCCAGGTGACACATTCTCGTCTCGAGTCGGAGCCTCAACCATTCTTAGTCGTCGTCTCGACTTTAAAGGGGCCGTCGGTGTCTCCGGCGTCCTCGGCCGCTTCGGTGTCTCGGGGTATGGTCTGAAACAAGAGTAACAGCATTTCAATAATACGTAGATCTACGCTCAATAGGCAAATCATCTATACTCTGCTTAATATCGCGGTCATGAATGGCAATGCTAATAATTAATCGAAGTCACTCCTCTCTTAACAAGCTAAGACAAATTATACTTATAGGTCTCGGAAAGGGCAAGCCTCAGCCCATGTTTGCTTAGTGGGCCATCTTGTAAACATCGATCAGCTGTTCCGTTCAGCTGTGACCTAGATACTGTTCTTTACACAGAACGCGACTTTTCCCTAATCCCAAAAATTAAAGGAGTTATTTAAAGTCTGGAACATCTTTTATAATCAATCTTATCCATTTCCCATTTACTCACCTGACTCCTGATGTAGAGGATTTGTGGTTTAAAGCCATCTCTGGATGTTCGCACTGATAGTCGAATGTAATGCTCTTTTGCTCGTCCGCGCCGGTCGTGTTAGTCAGGAATTAATTAGGTCAACCGTGTTATATAACCACGCGCCTACCGACCTGGGTCAACGGAAGGCGCCGCTCAAAAAAAAAGTCCCGATCGTAAATTATGGATACTGTAACTTATCAATCGTTTTAGCTACAATATTTATGATGTTATTTATACAAATCACCTTTTCAAGTACCTAGCTACATGTATTGTCTAGGCATGAAGTAGCCTTTTTCAAATCAACGCATACTCCTTTCTCCCTATCTTTTGTAATATTCTAAACAAGAATTAATGCGCCCAACTGCGATTGATTCCCCGCCAATGAAACTTATATTTCCACCAAGTCCACTCATTAGCCCCGGGTCGAAATACATGTTTACTGTAAGTTCCTGTACATCTGTTCTGGGTGGAAAAGAAGAAAACCGCAACCCAACATATGCAATAAAAAAAAAACACACGGTACCTACGGTGCACTCTCTGGTGCTCAGTGTATCGTACAGTTACCATATGATTGAATGAATAATTCAATCTTAAAAAAGAACTCCAGTAGAAGGCACGGTTCAGTTGTACATTTATTACATATTAGGGACCCACTCAAGTTGCAGTTCCCAATTTACAAGTTGGAGTCGTCGAGGTAATAATGTTATGTTCAAGGATACTTTACGAAGAAGATGTATTTGTGTCCAGGTCATATGTAAGTGTCACCAGTATAGCTGGCACACCCGCTGCAACCATAACCAAGTTGTAGCGCAGAATCTGTTGCTTGAGCAGTCTTCTTAAGAGGAAGTTTGTCACAGGATTCACTTTGACTGAGGTTTCCAGTGTCGATTCTCGGTCTGTTCTGCTGTCTATGACATTAATGTCCGTACTAAGTGTGTAGTCTCCTCCTAGGAACGAGTCGCATTCTATGTTAAGACAAAGATCACCCTCTGTGATAAACACGTAGTCGGTGCAATGTCCCGGGAACATAGCAAGTTGAATCCACACATTCTGGGTGCCTGACACGAGGAGGTAAACCTTAAAGTTATCTTGTTTACATATGCCAATTAATCTTGCAAAACCCCAAATCATGATGGCCAGTGCCAATGGAGAGACGACTACCATAAGCAAGTAGAATTGGATTCGAATAAAGGTGTTGCTATTTTCACAGAGACTCTCTTGTTCCTGTTCTTCTATTGCAGCTCTTGGTTCTACGGTAGTCCCATATTGGTTCAGCATGGACTCCAATCTGTCGTGGTAAGGCAATGGGGTCATTAAAGGTAATGTTTCTCTGTTGTTAGGTCTTCCATCGTCGTTTACAACCCCTTTTCGTGCTGACCTGGTGTCGTCGACATTGGTTATGTCTCTCAACCGCTCCATGAACCGGCTGCCTCACAGGGGCTTAATATTTCGAGCTCCACTCAGGTCGCCTTCCAGCAAGAGCAGGACCAATGGGCCGTAGATATAGACTAGAAATAAAGACAACCAAAGGGGGGAAATCAATTAATGTCAAATAACAGTACACCGATCTAAGGGGCATTGTTTAACTTTATACAAACTAAAATTGCCTCAGTATATTACGGCCAATAAAGGTAAACAAAGCTGGGGGTTCAGTTTCATTATGTCCTTTAAATATGTTATGGTTGTACCATTTGTAATGCATTAGTCCAGCTCACCTGAAAAGAGTTTCATCTTAAGTTTGTCCCGCAGTCTGTGGGTCGGCAAGGAATCCAATCACGAGACCTGGTTGGAATGTCAGTGTCTTTCTAGATCTGTTATAGGCAGTGGGTTATATATAGTGCTCACTTTGGGATAATGTTTGGTAAATTCAACGGCGCATATATATATATATGAACCGCCGGTCGGCGCGCAGCGACACCTTTGTTTGGCACATTTCTCTCACCCATGTGTGGCTTGCGAACCGTTGTACATCAGCCACTGAGAAATCCCCGTGAATGCTGCGTTCGCAGTTTGGAATTTCCCACCGCTCCAACAAGGGACCTAGGTCGCACTGGTCCAGCATTCTCGGTTGGTAGCAACTTCCGACCTCAACACCAAGCCTATAACTTACCTGTCCGCGTCCGCATATGACGTATAAGACTATCTAACTATTACCTTATTTGTGGAGTTACTAGATCATCAGCATTATGGTAGGGCTCGCAAGCCTTTCCATGGAGCAGCTGCATGCCTACAAAGCCATGAATAGGGGTACCCACAAATGGTGTTGGTCCTGCTTGCAAGCCATACCTAGTACTCGGTACTACAAAGAACAGGAAGGCAACAAATGTCTCATTCGAAAGATAAAAGAAAGCAGCAAAAGTAAGTGGTGTAAACGTTTGATTATAAGTTGTTTTTTTTTAATACCTGAAGGGGCGTATACATCCCGTGTGTTGCTACTCTTTTTTTTTCTGGTCTGTTCTAGTGTGGTACTTATAAAGGTACATTTTTTTCACAGGATCTGCAGATGCTCCTCCATATCAACACATCCCGAATGAAGCTGCATCGTTTGGATCTGACAGAAACGACAACCAGTACACTGCTACCTACCCTACCTTGGCGGAATCTAGTAAAGAGAAAGCTGTTTCTGCAGGGCGCCCTGGACAGGTAGCTTCACGGAAAAGATCCCATGCCATCATGTCCGGCAAGGGAGTTCGCCCAACTGAGGTTTTATCTGTAGTTCCCACTCAAGCGACAGCTGTTTCTGAGGAGCCTGGGGGACAAGAAGCGTCAGGGAAAAGATCCAACACCACCATGTCCGGAAAGCCAATTCGCCCGGCAGAGGATGTACCCACCCAAGCTACGGGGTCTTCTGCACCACCTGCCGTACATCAAGTCCCCCCCCCCTGAATAGATCTTCATCGTCCAAGGTTGATTTATCTTCCCTGGACCAGGTAGTAATCGCTCAACTCAACGACACAGGCGAGGTACGTCCGCGCGAACGGCCAGTGGTTGGTCGACATGGTAAAGAAATTCAAAGTATCATTACATGGACTGTTTTTTTCATTTTGCAGTGGCAGATTGCTAACTTCACGAGTGACATGGCCCTCACGACATTACTTGCGTTTGTACGTGAAGTACTGTCCCTAGGTGGAAAGGAAGAATATGCACGTGTCATTCGTAATGTCTTTCCTACCACCATGTACAAGGTATACAAGTGGCTGGGAGTAGGAGAAAGTTCGTTCCAAGAGACTACTATTTGCTCCAAGTGTTACACCTTTTATCACGATGTTCGCCAGGTGCTGTACACAGGCCCAAATGGCACTCAGAGAATCCGGCGATGCTCAGTGAAGGTTTTCAATGAAGATAAACCATGTGGCACAGAACTCTTCAAACGAGTCAAGGTAGGTGGGAAAATCCAATATGTGGGTATTGTCACCTACTGCTACAAACCCTTGGCTTGCAGTCTTGAAGAAATGCTTCAGGGGATTCGAGAGGAAATGTAAGCAGTGGAGACACAGGAAAGTTCCAGAAGGATTCTACTGTGACATTTATGATGGGTCTGTATGGCAAAGGTTTGTAGATTACGGGTTTTTAGGAGATAATGACAGTTTGGTTCTGCAGATTAATGTTGATTGGTTCCAACCATTCTCTAGGAAGAGCTCCTGTTCTGTTGGCAGTATTTATCTAACGGTTCTTAATTTACCCAGGGAAGATCGCTACAAAATCGAGAACGTCATACTGTTTTGCATGATTCCAAACCTCCCAAAGGAACCTGCAGACCTATTGACGTTTTTGCAGCCTCTGGTGGAGGAACTGAAGGTGTTTTGGAGACGCGGAATGGTCTTAAGATCATTTGAATGACCCCTGGGCAAACGCGTGAAGGTTGCACTGATGAACGTGGCCGCAGACCTGCCCGCCGCCAGAAAGGTATGTGGGTTTCTGTCGCACGCAGCCAATATGGGATGCTCCAAGTGTCGGAAGAATTTCAAGGGCAAACCCAAGCGAAACTATTCTGGTTTCGAAATGCAATTATGGCCGATGCGCACGTGGGGCCGTCATAGGAAGCAAATTGAGAACATCAGAGCGGACGGTACATGCAAGGAGATGAAGACTCTGGAGAAGAAATATGGAGTTCGCTACACCCCGTTCCTGGAACTGTCCTACTTCAATCCCATCGAGTAAGTTAACATTAAAATGATCCTCGTAACCTACATAAAACCTAGACTTTCATCACTTATTACGTATACCGAATATTTTGAGCCATTAGTGCATTTGTATTCCCTCCTGCCCCACGGGGGTCCAGGTGAAATTTTCCAATAGCACGCCCACTTTTTTTCAAAATCCTGGATCCGCCCCTGGTTGTAGAGGTGGCATCGTCCTGTATATATGGCCAGTTGTTTTGCACCATCATCTGCTAATAGCGTCCCTATCCTGTTACTGTATTTACAGATTCCTCTCCATCGATGTGATGCACAACGTCCTACTTGGTGAGTCTTCAAGGAACAATCATTTCATATACACTTATGTTTGCTATTGAGGAATTCGACTGTCTTTATTTTAATTAGAACACTTTAGTCAGCGTTTACTAGACTAATGCCCAAATGTTTTGCTCTATGTATTTCAGGTACAGCCAAGAAAACCTGGAAAATGTGGGAAAAGCTTGGAGCACTGACCAAAAAGAAGATACTCATTATTGATGAACGCCTGGAAAAGTTCAAGAAAGGACTACCAGATGACCTGGTCATAACAAACATAAAATCCAATGTTGGTACGTGGACGGCCAAAGAGTGGAAAAACTGGGTTACCGTCTCTTCCGGATATTGTCTCCAAGGTCTCTTGGCAAAGAAACACCTGAAAACATGGCAGCGGTTCGTTATGGCCACTAGAATATTATGTCAGCCGTGCATAGCAGACCAGGAGATTGATTTAGCACATAAACACTATTTCCAGTACTGCCAAGAGACCCAGGTACAGTTTGGGAAGGAGGTGGTTACACCCAACCTGCACCTTCATTGTCATCTGAAGGACTGTCTGCGTGAGTACGGGCCTGCGCCCAGTACATGGCTTTTCAGTTATGAAAGGTACAATGGTTTTGTAGGAGACCTCCAAACCAACAAACGTCAAATTCACAAACAGTTTATGAAGAGATTTCTTCTCAGACCGTTAATCATATGCGAAGTGAAATGCCGCCCAAGTACAAGAAGGAATTATTACCTCTCTGCCACAAGATACAGACCTCAATTCCCACTGTCATCGATACAATGCAAGTCCCGCAATCAGAGGTGGCAGAGTGCCAACACCTCTGGAGTAAGATGGACGGCTTTGAGACCAACGAGACAGGAAAGACAAAAGGGCTGGATGCAGATGATTACGCTCTCCTCCTACAAGCATACGGGAAAATGTACCCCACTGAACCCCAACTGCTTGAAACACACACATTCTCCAAAACATGTAGTACTTACGGCACAGTACAGTACGGACCAAATAGCTATGTCAGCACGATGTCCGGTCGAAAGGTCAAGTTCTGTTGGTTCATGGCCAACTGGTACGTAGATGAAGGTGGCGAATGTGAAGAGCGACCCTATGTTATCAGGTACTTCATGAGACATGCCATGACGTGTAATGTGACTGGCCTGAGGAGAGAACACTTCTTTGCCGTGGTGAAGTGGTTCAGTGAGAGTAGAGATCCAAACCCCTTCATTCGTCCGTTAACCATCTGGAGACACTCAAAATATGAGGAACCCACTTGGGCGTGCTTCCTGCCAGTCATGCGAATCACTGGTCTCTTCGGAGCTGTCCGATTTTGCGTTCTGTTTTTGTCTGAAGCATATACAATCGACTGATGTAAGTGTACAGTTGAATCACTTTCTCAACCACACATGAAACAGGCAAGCAGTTGGACTCATGAAGCATTATAATTAATAGTCTCGAAGTCCTTTGATAGAAAAAAAAAGCGTCATACATAAATTGCAGCCATTCTTCACCCCACCCGCTGACCTCCGCACGTACTATATGAATGGCGCTAAGTAGTCGGGCAGGGGTCTCCGCTATAGGCGGGGGTGCTCTCAAGGGCCTATCCTTGAAAGCCCCAACCTGCTACTTTTGTAGTGGCAAGGGAATCCTCTCACTCTGTCACATCTTAACTCATCTCAAATGCAAATATCACGCAGCTATCGATCTCAGCTATCGCAACCATGGAGTGTACTCATAAGGTTTTTTTTTTGTGTGTGTTTTGTTTCTATCTGATATAATATTTTATATAACAGAACATTTCGTACACATTAATAACTATTGGACAGTATCGGTCCCCTCCCATCCCTTACTTGTCGCTTCTAGTTTGCCACCCGTAGCTTTAGCCATACACCTTCTTCTGTAAACACACCTGCCCGCGCAGTCGTGGTTATAAGTTATGTAATAGATTCTTGCGCGAAAAGTTATGCAATAGGTTAGTTGGTTTATCCGACACCTGCACTAAAGTGTTGTAAAGTTTATTGTACTTATATAAAGAGTAGTAAAGGCTTTGCAGGTACTAGGTATGAAGGGTCAGATATATAAACCAAATTTACATACTCAGATTTGGGAAAACTATAAACAAAAATTATATATAAATTTTGATATTATGATACCAAGTAAAGATTAGATTTATTCCCATATATAACAGCATCATAACCCAGGGTAACGGCGATTTTAATTCAGTTAGCAGAATCGCAACTAACTTTATTTCAGACCCACAGGCCGAACAAACCCAAATGAACGCAATTTCTACAGATTAAAAATAATTTATTGTAGGGCAACCACAGGGACAATTCTAGCACCAACTATATATATTGCAACCCATCGCGCATACCAGCTGCTGACCCTAGAGTACAATAAATCCACCATAGACCGTTAAAATAACGTTACATACATTAATAAACCCGTCAGACAGAATATCTGCTAGGATTCGAGCTCCATGTGGTCCATTACACTTAAACAGTTTACAACTCGTAGGACATTCCCCTACGCGTATTATCGAGTATACAAAAACAAATACACACATATAATATATAATATATATATATATATATATCAACCACTACGCGGATTTTCGCGCATGAACAATAAAAACCAAAAACCAAAACAAACAAACAAACAAAAAAAACAAAAAAAAGGCCGTGAGTTGCAGAACAGCTGCTAACCCTATAGGGCACACTAAATCCACGATAGACTGTTAATTGTTATATACATTTATAAACCCGTCAGGCAGAATATCTGCTAGGCCTAGGACTCCATGTGGTCCATTAGGCTTAAACGGGTTAAACTCATAGAACATTCCAGTTTTATCAAGTACAAAATCAAGTTGATACAAATCATGATCGGGCAACAAATAGTTAATACCGGCTAGAATATTTAGCATATTACTTAACAAGGCACTTCAGACAATGCATGCTGAGGATCACCAATGGCTACAGAACATTCAGTATTACCTGTGGACTCTCGGACTCTCGGACTAGGAAATGTATTGCAACAGCCTCGAGCTCATAATTTCACTAAACCAGCTTTAAAAGCAATTCTAACCAGTCGACTCGAAAACATGTATTTACAAACCCTTGATTCCTACTCTAGCCATTTAAATAATCTCGAACGGTTCGAGGTAACAAATTTATGGCAATCAAATGTATATGGGAAACAGACATATCTCTATACTATCAAATCACTATGTTTCAGAAGCATCTTCACGAAACTCAGAATTGATGCAAATTATACTCTTGATGGTAAAAAACGCTGCTACAGAGCTAAGAAAGTGATTAACACCAAGTGTAACGACTGTGGGTGAAACCAAGACGTAACTCATCACGTCTTACTACATTGTAAAGGTGAGGCTCTGGTAGATAATAGGAACCTTTTTGAAGAAAGAATCTCAAAGTATGTTAACACCTACAGAACTTTACTGTATACAACCAAAATGAAGATGGTTCTCAACCTACAACCCATGTGTACAAGTAAATATCTGGAGGAAGCTACCAAATTTATTTGGATCTATATTAACAAAGTATACCAGATTGTACAGGCAATGCCTAACCCTACTGTGACATGAATGTACTGCTCTAGATTAGTCAATAGATATTCGTATTCGTATTCGTATTTGTCCTAGTGTTCAAGCCGATATATCTTCATATACGAACATTATCATTCGAATATTCAATATAGACAATTGCAGGTTGCAGAAGGCTTTGACGGTGTATGCGGCCCTTAAGCTTGTTGGCTCGTGTAGAGGGGGTATGATTTGAGTCCAGACATGGACACTATAGCTAGTCTCTGGATGTGCAGCTGCACTTCTCCGTGTCAGCCACACTTTAATTGCTGTCAACGCATTTATTGCACGAAGGTAGTATTTAAACCCGTAAGACCATAAGACTGGTTAAGTCAGCCACAGGTCAGCCGCAGCTTGTGGTCCATGCCCCATGGACCGTCCAGTCAGGAATGAAATCGAAGCTGTATGTAGTGGCATGGCTGGGCACTAGAAGATGAGTGAGCTGGAAATGTGTGCCTCCGGAAAGCCGCAGCAGTCTGGTGGGGTGGAGGACTGACACTACTTGAAATGGAATTAGTAATACAATTTAAGAAACATGAAGATGTGATACTATCGGCGAGGGTTACATAAACCAAAGCACAGTGTTACTGAAATTGTAGATGTCGTTCAAAAATGTCTAACAGGATTTGAAATGCTAAGCCCGGCCCACAGTTCATGCGCGCACAATTTTACTTATCTCATCGGAATCACAGTGGGCAGTTTTAACCTATAACCTGCTGGCTAGTGGCGCGACTCTCACAAACCCAGAATACATAATATTGTGTGCCTTATCGACCTTACTTTTTCACTAACTAGTAGTAACTGTTATGACATATCACTGTCAAGTGAAAATGTAATCAAATGTATATTTGGATTAACTACATGTATGTGAATGTAAATATTAAAGTTGAAGATTAGAAGTTTCCTACTTAGTTTTAAGTACTTCAATTCATTGCGGTCTAATTTTCAATGATGAGAATTCTATCCACTTTAGGATTAATCAAAACCGGACCTGTACCGATTAATTATTAACCAGTATAAATAAATCTTTATGAAAAAAACTAAAATTTAAACAGAACAAAAACTGATCCAATAAAATACGAAGGAAGGAGACTTTTTAGTTTATTCATCTATATTTATATGTAACAGACTTTGTTTCGAAATGCAAAGAAAATTACAGCAGCATTTAGGCTTCTTATTTCGTAAATTAAAGTTTACCATAACATTATGCCAGTGCTCTTTTTTTTTGGTATCAAACCCAAGAGTCTATGTCGGTTATATAGTCCAGTTTTTGAGCTCTCATCAACTGCCTCGTGATGGGGTTGGTACCCGTGTTGTCTTGGAGGCATAGTGCAGCTGTAGAAAGTCTTTTGCGAAGCAACTTATTTAAGCGGATGCGCTCGGTCGGAGGAATTCCAAAATCAGTGGGCAGCTCGAGAGACAAGGGCTGGCTTTCTCCAATGAAACAAATTATCACTGGGCCCGACCAAGCTACCGTAATTCGTCGGGAGAGGAGACCTGGTCGTTGGAGCAGCATCTTGGGGCTCACCACCCTGTCGATGACGTGGATGTCAGCCGGAATGGGGGCTAGTGGTACAGTGATGGACTCCCAACGACAGCAGATCCTTAAGCAGAACTCCACGGGAGCCGACTGTCGACTACCGCACAGGAGACTGCGGACTGACTTGACAAGTTTGGAACAGCTCCTACAAAATTGCCACCTGAGCCACACGGTCAAGGCCATGACCAACAACTCATTAGGGCGAGTAGTAGTCTCGATAGGGTTGGTAGGGAATGGTTTCGCCGTAGGCCGGGAACGCTCTGCACGCCAGGTGTCCAGACTAGTATTGAGAAGTGTGTCCATGTTCATGTTGACTGGGGTCGTGTCTGAGACCAGTGTAAGCAGGCTTATTTGTACCCCTTGACTGCCGGGCGACCCCACCTGTACGACCTGGGTAAGGGGCTTCATCCAGTGACCAAGGACAACTGGCTTTTGGGCGCTAGTCACTTTCTCTGCGTTGGCTTCTCCGGCAAAGGTTTCAAGACGTGAGCACTCTCAGCTGTAGAGAGATGGGCACGGGGCTTCCATCCAAAAGGTTTTGTTGGTGACTGTGGTGGTTTCCTCTTAATGACTCCAAAGTCACACCTTTCCTCGGTTATGTTGGCGTCAAAGAGCACGAAACACACCTTCAAAGTACCGCAGTATTCCTATGTGTTGACTTCCCTAGGTCGCGCACCACCCCATTCTTTAAAGTGTTCTCTTCACCTTCACCAGCCCTCTCGTTTCGTGCTCGTTTACACAGTCCCTAAAGGCGCGCCTCATCTCCCCACCGACGGGGCTTCCCTTAGTTGAATGCGTGGTGATTTCCTTTTGTCTCTAAGGCACGTGCCCACCACGGTTGGCCGGTCGCCCATGGGTACAAATACCCAGTAAGAACTGGCATGATGTCACTCTCGTCACTACCAGTAAAGACAACATAACCACCCAGATCTGGCAACATGTCGCAGCAAGACCTTTTCGATTCCACCGCGGACCTTGGTTCGGCTCTATACCGGGGGATAATGACCGACCAGGACATGCAATTGGATGGGTCGTTCCTTCACTCTACTCCGCCGCCGCCAAACCTGACCAGCACCCCCATGCCCGCTACTTCAAGGGCCATGTCGATGGCCAGCACATCCGATATCAACTTGGGGCTGTAGCTGGAAACCTCTGTTGCTTCTGAGCCTGGTACCGATGTATCATACCAGCAGGCCCCTTTCACCAGCAGCCAGCCGACCGGCGGATCTACGGGCAGCGGTCTGCCGACCAGGACCTCCAGCAGCCAGCCCACTTTTGCTTCCACCAGCGGACCTCAATTCTTTAATAGGGCGACTGTTGAAGCAATGATAAAGAACGCCTACAAGGACGCCGAAGAGAGGACCCGAGAGGCCATGCAGGGGGTGATCGACAATTCCGTGGCTCTTGCCGTGGCTCGGCTAGCCAACGTCCCCGCACCAGCACCCGCCTGTACCCCGCAGCCCCGGACGATTTTTGAAGTGAGCGTGAGTATACAGTCGACCATTTCTCCTTCTACTTTGAATTTAGCTGGTCGCCTATTAAAGAAACCCTCCATGTTTCAAGGTTTTCAAGTTAGCATAATTGAAGTAGTACCGTCGAAGAGTGTACATTCATATGTTCAAATAATACCATCTCATACTATTTGATCGGTAATAATTTACACCAACAAACGTAAACTAATGAAGCGTCATGAGTACAATCATAGAGTTTTATGTCATCTGTCTGTGCATGCCCACCCTGTTTAGCTACTTTGCAAGTGGAAATACTGGGTAACATTAGATATTTATTCCAGCGTGAGGTCCGTGCTATCTACAAGGCGCAGTCGTCTGAAGACCCCACCATGAAGTTCGACCTCTCAGATGGGTGGGTTTTATTTTCCGTGGTGGTTTAATAGCTTATTTTTCACCTCAATATGAACTTAAATTTTCTTCTTCTTTTTAATTTTTTTGGTTAAATACAGACCAAATAACTCGTCCCCCGGCCCTAAACAGTCCGAACCAGGTGGCAATATATATGAACTTACTAATTGTGACATGCTCTTCCAGTCTCATGGGCTCATATATATTGAATTGAGGTTATGTATATATTTAGGAGTCCAGGACTGACGGACCTATGTCAATAAATAATATTCCAATAAGCACTAATTTGTACATGTGTGTGAACATGCTAAGGTCAGATAGAGTCAATCACAATTCAGATTTATATTGCATGTTGAAATTAATTTCCACATAACGTGCCCTTTTCAGTGCGAGGTTTACCGACCCACACAACCAGGCAGTGGCTGAACGCATAGTCACTGATGTGCAGGTGGGCTATCCAAATTTCAGCCAGGCAGACATCATGAGTAAGTATTGAAGCTGCTAACAACGCTACATTTTATTATTAATAGTGTATTTTTCATGTTCAAGTAGTTTCCAGAGTTTCGACTATGAAAGCCATTGAACCTTTCCCTGAACATATAAAGCCTTCTTGTCATGTTAAAACAGTGTTAACGTTGAATTTTTATCTTCTTTTCAGTCTCGTGCAAGGCATACCATCGCACCCAGTATACGAAGGCACGCACCGAGCGCAAGGGACTGACTCGTACCAAGAATAAGAAGACTCTTATGCGCCATCATCGCAGTGAGGTTGGTTTTGTTTAAGACTGGTTAAAAATGTCCCACGTTGAAATGGAATTGGTTGTTATTTTCAATACACGTAGAGCAGTAGTACATGTCCTTCTGGCGAGTAGAAAGTGGGGACACTTAAAGGGTCGAATATACTATGTAAAATTACCCGTAAATTTATGATTTACAAGCCATTAACGCGGGTAAATTATTTGTTTTCAGAAAATGAAATGACGAGTGGCCGCCCTTGAGCTAACAGACTGGAACGAGGAAAAGTGCGAACGGGTCAAGAAGGTTTTGACAGTCGATTACACCAGCGGGGAGGACCGCGACCCCACCGACGAGGAAAAGACCCGCGTCATGTTGCCTTTCGTGTGGGAGAGCCCAGAGCTGACGGAGGTGAAAGCCGAGCTGGACCTCCTCGACAAAAAGCAAGCCAAGGACCGGGGGCTGGGAGTACGGATGCCCACCAAGCGGTCGGAGACTACGGACCCCAAAAACTTAAAACCCCCAGCCGACGCGCCCAAATGGACCGTGCGCCAGCCCCCCCGACCAACCCTGGAGTCGCGGAAGTAGAAGATCTAAACTTGTAATAGCATTTAGCAACTTGCGATTTTATGTTATTTAAGTTTGTAAAATATATATATATATATATAGCATGTAGGCTTAATAAATCATATAAACAACAACACTCCCGAGTTTGCTATGGTGTACCTTCCACACGATAAACGTTCCCTCCATGTATTAGTATGTTCTAGTCGATATCATTTACTTAACATTTTAGGGTGTCACCTATCATATTAAGGGAAATATAATTGTCTAAATAATAATTGCTCTTTACCTTTTCTTATACATTGTATCTCAGTCAGAAAATAAAGTTGAACCTAACAGTAAATAGAGAAAAATCAATGCTTTCATTTGATGTATCACATTTTTAAATCATTGATACGTATACCTAACCATGCATATGCACGGCTAGCAATTGTTTTGGTGTTATCTTGAAATCCTTATCTTAACTCAAGTTATCCATACCCCACATCTACCTTATGGTACTAGTTAAATATTGTCAGCTACATGCGCTACCCTTCCTGCTGTGTTTCCCGTAGGTCACACATTCTTTCCTGACTAGTCCGGATGTTCTAACCTTTTTAAACAACACAGTGTATGTCTAATATGCACCATTTTCGAGTTAATGTATTAGTACATAGTCTTATGCATGCTTTAGTACACGTCTTAACTCTGGTATTCATGGTTTGGTGGTAGGCCTCTACTCGAGGGGAAGTCTGTCACAGGGTTTTCCCCGGGCCCTTACAGCCGGCTGTAATGACCAGCAGTAATTCTGATCGAGTGGCTGTGAACTGCTAAAGTTCGTCAAACTTATTGGAATATACAGAAAAAGTAATTATGAATTAAATTACCAGCTATCATATGATTGGGACGGTGAGAGCCAGCTATAATTATGGGATGGGGAGAACCCTGTTGACTGTGTACATGTGGGACTTGACACGAGATAAGGAGACTCTCCCTCAACTTCCCATCTCGACTTCCCGTCCACGAGGCTTTGAACACTGCTGCTTCCTTCCCGTCAACAGGCTTAGGACTTCCCGTCTCGACTTCCCGTCCATGAGGCCTTGAGTTGAACACTCCTCCTTCCTTCCCGTCAACAGGCTTCTCTGATGCGTCCGAAACCATGGTATGGTTAGATTAAACACCTCAGTAAACGGGGTAGCCCAGAATTAGTTGTACTAATCATGCATATGGTTAGTGCGAATGCAAGGAGAAAAAGTTGAGTTCCTTACTTTCATGACGTTGGTGCAGTGCTTCACGTCACGGCCTAGGGTCGCAGTCCAGTCCTGCTGGGGTGGGGTCGCCTACAGCGGTAGCCTACAGCATGCCTTTTTGGAATGGACAGAGGAGTTTTGGATCAGCTGGGCAGTCTCTGCAAAAGATCGGTCTGTCCGGATCCTCTTCTTCTAGGCACACCTGTCGAAAACAGGATTAGAACAAACTAAAAATTGGAAGATGCCATAAATAGGCATTCCAGACATTGTTATTGTACAGATACTTTCTACCGAAAAGCAAAACTGTATGTACTTGCTAGATCTCATGGGAGGTCTCTTGTTGTTCTTTGCCTTCAATCTAAGTAGTCGAGAAGTTACCCTCACCTATAATTGATGTCCCTGATGTTGGTGCAGTGTTGGGGTGGCGAGGCGTAGTCTTCTTAGGATACTGCGTTGGAATCAACAGGGGAGTTGTGGATCAGCTTGTTTAGCATCAGTAAAACGACAGTCCTTCCGCTTCTCCTAGGCACACATGTCGAAAACAAGTTTAGAAAAAAACTAAAAATTAGAAGATGCCATAAATAGGCATTCCAGATATTGTTATTGTACAGATACTTTTTAGCGAAAAGCAAAATTGTATCTACTTGCTAGATCTCATGGGAGGTCTCTTGTTGTTCTTTGCCTTCAATCTAAGTAGTCGAGAAGTTACCCTCACCTGTAAATGATGTCCCTGATGTTGGTGCAGTGTTGGGGTGGCGAGGCGTAGTCTTCTTAGGATACCCAGTGGAAACAACAGTGGAGTTGTGGATCAGTTTGTAAAGGATGAGTAAAACGACAGTCCTTCCGCTTCTCCTAGGCGTAGTCTTCTTAGGATACCGCGTTTGAATCAAGAGGGGAGTTGTGGAATGGCTTGTGAAACGATCACTAAAACGACAGTCCTTCTGCTCCTCTTAGGCACACAGCTGTTGGCAAACAGGATTAGAATAAGTTAATACTTTGAATATGCGGTAAATTTGCATCCATATGATGATAAAGCCCAGCCCAGCCCAGACGCACAGAGCCCAGCCCCAACAATATTTCTAACTACCCAGTTCAAAATCTGTCAGGCCCGCCCGCAACTGGTGATAACTGACCTGTATACCTGTATGTCCTATGTCAGACCGAAGAAGTTTTTCGACTGACAAGGTACGAAAAATACATAGCCTTTTTTCAAAATCGTTCTACAATTCAGCCCTGGCCCTCATAAAATGGCGTTTAACAAACATTTTTGTTTAGAATCATCCCCGCCCGGTTAATCATATGTACCTACACAATTCAAGTTACATGAGGTGAATTCAACGTGGAGCATGCTCTGCAAATAAACAGTTAGCTCACAGCCTATGCTCGGGGAGCCTTGGTAATTGGCCCAGGGTTTCTATGTGCCGCCACAAAGTGGATGACTGATTATACTTTTTTTTAGAATCCCTGGGCATGAAGTGTGGGACTTAGTGCTGAGATTCTTGCTTATATATATTCCCAAAGCTCCCTACACATGGACAGTGTAAGGTAAGTTGAAAAAGTAATGTGAACGCAACAAATCAGGTTCTGCAAATTTTTTTTTAAAAAATTAGACCATTTGGGTAACGGAACTCCTTATAAGCCTATGGGTTGAGTTACTGTGAGGATAGAGTACTAGTTGCACGTGCAGTAGATGCCGGCGAGCAGAGGAAGTAGTACTACTAGATGTTCGATTGCCGAGTTCTGTAGAAGCTGGCGGCTCGGGGGGCCGGGTGTTTTTGTTCTTACTATTTTGACTAGCGACCCCCTAAGTACTCATAAGACCGACGGGATTTCCCACAACCCCTTATAAATGAATTTTTCTTTTTGATATGCAAACACACCATCTTTTGTATCACATGTACAGTATCACATGTACAGACAGTTTTAGATATATCACAGACACTTGTAACCCATTACGCACCGCTTATAACAATAGATTACCGACTTTTGTCAGACAGACAAAAATAGCACAGACAGTTAAATACATTTACACTTATGCGTGTTTTTGATCTGCAAACACACCATCTTTTGTATCACATGTACAGTATCACATGTACAGACAGTTTTAGATATATCACAGACACTTGTAACCCGTTACGCACTGCGTATAACAATAGATTACCAACTTTTGTCGGACAGACAAAAATACCACAGACAGTTAAATACATTTACACCTATGCGTGTTAGCACAATTGATCACAGAGAGTTGAACACGTTGGCTGACAGCTTTGCTCTGATCTATTTGCCCCAAATACACACACATAACCCCCTGGTAACCCCAGTGGTTAAATCATGTACAAGATCAATGCTGGCATAAGAAACCTAAATTGGTACAATACAAGTATATAGTCTTTTTCAAAAGTAGAGGACTCGCTAGCTGAACCTTACAAAAAAGATCAATTTGTATGTACATTTCTATAATAAGAGTGTACAAAATACACAGTTATAAAAATTAGCCTCCAATCACCCCTTGTAGCCGTACCTATTCACACCATGAACAGGGATGTAAGTCAGGGTTAATGAAAAACTCTGAAACCTCAGAGAGAAAAGTTGGAATAATCTTAAACTCATATAAAAATTGATGTAAGGAATTCAGTTTGAAAATTTTCATTTGAGGTGATGATGTGAAAAAATGTGAAATCAGATTAAAATCTGAAAACTTACATCCCTGAATTAAAAGTGACCGTCTTTAGGAAAGCCCTTGGATATATACAAAAACTGATTGGCATTAGTCTTTTTTTGGTCGTTTTTGTCAATTAAGCATCTAGGGATGGGAATTCGTATCGAAGTAGGTAGAAGAGAATGACACTTATGGCTCAAATCTTAAAGAAGTATAAAATATAAAGTAAATTACGAGGAAATATTATATGAATGTTTTGAATATAAAATGAGTTTCGAGGAAATATTGATTTAATGAGAATGAAATTAGGGGCCGAAATAGTTCAGGAGTTTTTAAGATAAATTGAACTACAAGGAAATATTCTTTCAATTTTTGGAACATGAAATGACTCATGAGGAAATTTAAATTTAATGAATTTGGAATAATGCCAGTTTTGCAAGAGAGAAGGCATAGAATCCAGCTTAACTCCCTCCTAAGGTATGAATTCCCAACCCCAGTTGGAAATGAACATTTCCAGGATATACTATAGCAATACTACACTAAAAATTGCATTAATCACAGTCAACCAAAATATTGAGTAATCTCTTATAATAATCATGCAAAAAAATTACTAGATAAAGTTTTATATCAGTAAAACCTTTGGTAGTATTGGTTTTCCTATGTTGTCAAAATTGGAAAAGTTACAGCCGAAATTCCTGTGACAAACCTGCTAAAATGTAGATTTTCTTGTTTTGTCCCATAATTTTGTAGGGGTTGTGACAGGGCTCACGCATGGCATTAAAAATTTGTAGCCAGAAAAATCGCTAGATGACGTTTTTTGTAGCCAAAAAGATGTACCTGTCGCCAGAAATGAATAATATTAAAATTGACTTAAATTTTCAGTCTTGGTTGAAATTGTCAAAACGTAAGATATAGAACAAAGTAACATTTTTTTTAATTTAAAATTAAAATAAAGTCCTCGTTTTCTGAAACTATAGATCTACCAGGCAAGAAACAGCTGCTTTTGTATTTTGATAATACAGATGACAATTTACTAGTTGAGGACTTCTGAAAACCCCACTTTGTTTTTCAACATATATTATGTGACAGAGGCTTCAAATTGTGCAACAGGAGGTTTGACATTTGGAAATATTGCCAATGATAATTCTCCAAAGTCTATATCAGTTTAACTGTTAATGCATGCTTATCTAAAGCACACTTGGTTAATTGTTACAATTTATTTCTTTATAGGAAGAAAAACATCCATTTCTTAATGCAAATCAAATCTAGAGTGGTACCAATAGAGTAGATCGAGTAGCCAATTTTCTCGCATATATATATTTTTTATATTCTGGCCAAACAGTTTCCCGAGTCCTCCCATCTCAAAGGTGCAATCTTTAAAAAGATTTATTTATTTATTGTTTAGAGCCAGGAATGCGTTTTAGGTTGATTTAATTTAGGAAAATGACGAGAGCCTTATAAAATATATATTTTCTGAATTAATGAGTTAATATTTAAAAACAACCTATGGTTATCAGCTGGTTATGTTGAACAGATTCTTTCCCTAGTATATATGAGTGCAGATTTGTTTGCCCATCATTGATTCTCCTGTCGTTCACTGGGTATGCCCTTATCTATATAACCAGATTATATTTTAAATTTTATGACCTGATAGTGTGTTCCTTAAATACATTATATGATGAAAGCTAGGCATCAAAGATTATTTCACTTGACCGATATCAATAGAAATCTGTTCATTTTTCAATATCTTACATGTTTATGGAAACTGGCAACAAAATGCGTGAAAATAGGTGCACAGAAACTGAGGACTTGATATACAAAAATGATTAGATCATATCTCATCCATAGAATATGATTTTCATTTTTTTTCCCCTAAATACGATTGACCTATTTCCAGAGATGCCACTCAGGACTGACGAAAAATCCTGAAATACCACAAAGTGTAAATTGGCCACACAAATATCTATTTTTGGGATGCACAGCATAATAGGTCCTACTGTAGATCTGCCATGAGATCGTATGTGACTGTCTCTTTCTTTCTCTCATGTGTAGTCTTATTTGTTAAAGAATATTCCCCATATTATAGCCAAAGTTACTCACAAAAGCTGTTGCCTGGGAGACTTTAGATGCCTTGGAAATAACCATATTCTCCTCCTCCATGAGTGACTCAGTCCCTACATACTACTCTTACTGCTACTAGGTATCTATAAGACTAAATTGTGATTAGAGAGTGTGACACTCATTTTATCCAGTTAGAAGCAAGCAAATATTCAGCCCCTAGCCTTTCTATATAGGGGAAAGATCTGCTTGGAGAGCCAGTGGTATGATTTTCAGTCAATCAGAACACAGTCTAGACTTTAAACCCCAGCCCTGGAGCTCAGGATATGGGTAGACCCTGAGAAACTACTACAACACTCCTGAGCTTATAGTCAGTGTAGGCCTTATACAGCTTCAGAGTATCCCATATGTTTGTAGGTATATATAACCAATTAGCCCTCTTCCCAACCCAAGTTATTGAGACAAAGGACTTGCATTTAGGCGGGAATGCTAGAGTTTATCCCCTCAGTGTAACACTGGATACAGTACTGGATGCATGTATACAATACAGCCTGGCAAAAAGGTGAGATACATTTATTGTGCTACAATCTGGTATATCATCCTAGCAATGTGATTGACAATACAGGTCAACTGTATTTAGCTGTTTTCAATTAGCATGAAATATTCTTTAGCTTATAAGTGTGATTTCCAGCTACTTTGATTTATTACTATTATGTAGGTATCATTGCACATATATATGTTATTTTCTATTTTTCTAGGTGGCCATGATCAGGCATACATGAGGGCACGGCAGTAGGAGTATTTGATATTGGACTTTTTATACCTCCAGATGTTCAAGGATTATGATGATCAACTGAATAAAGAATGAACCATGATAAACAATTATGTATCATAAACATTTTGGGTCAAAACACCACGCTCTTTCTAAACACTTGAGTGGTAAACATTATTATCAATCTAAACACCAGATGACAAATCAATTCTAAACACCTAATCACAAAAAATATCTAAGCACTTTAACCTAAATACATGAAAAACTAAACATGTTTAGGGGTCTAGCTAACACGGGGGGGTGTCACTACCCCGTTCACCCCGGCCCCTGACCACCTGACGAGGGCCCTATCGTGGCCCGGGGGCAAGAAGACTAGGCTGTGCAGGAAACAGAGGTAACTCGTAATCAAAATGAAACGTGTAATCATAGTAACAGTAACATTTAAAAAAGCGGGGATGCATGCGTTATAAACGGAGAACATGTTTTTGAAAAGCAATTGCTCGAGTCCATTGGTCTAATGTAATGTGAAAGGTCGATTAGTAGATCTAGACGTTTAAAATTTTTTAAACATAAGTGAAGTAGCTATAGAACGTTGGTTTACTTACTAGACTGGACCGACCCCAGGGGGGGCCAGTAGTATCCTGGCGCCGGCCGGTGCCTCGATCTGTAGCTGTTGTCCGACGTCGACGTCATCAGCTGCAGCTTGCCCGCCCGCCCCCCACCTCACGAGCGCACTGGGGTGCCATGGCACTGGGACTAGGCTGTGCAGGAAACAGAGGTAACTCGTCATGAACACCTAATTATAACGTGTAAGCATTGTGACGGTAACATGTAAAAGGGCTGGGATGCATGCTTGCCTAGTGCAAACATGGGGTGAAAAGCAAGCATCCGGTAGTCTAATCTAAAAGGTAGATTACTAAATCTAGACTATTCAGATTTTTTGAATTTTTTCAAACTTACGTGAAGTAAAAAGGCGGTTTACTTACAAGAGGACCAGCACCAACCTGACAAAAATAGATTTTCAGGGAGACCCGGCGGGGGATTAATGACGCTGCGTGGTGGTAAATTAGCAACAACAATTATTATATCGATGTGATTAATGAGCTAAATAAAAACATTGTTGACCTTTAATCTCCAAAAAATCAACATGTACTCTTTGCCATGGTCTTATGACCCAGGGCCATAATAATAAAGTAGTAGTTTTAGGAACCTGAAAAGCTGTGATACATGCTCTACAACCCTTTACGTAATCCTCAATGTCTGAATCCAAGTGTGGTCACCACACATAAGATCTTGCCAACGCTTTGATTCTACACATGCCAGGGTGGCTAAAATGCAACTCTTCAAGAATTTCTTTTCTGAATTTTTAAGGAACAATAACTCTTCTGCCCCATAACAGGCAACCATGCTCAATGGATAACTCTTGACTTCTACTCCAGTACGGTTGAACAGACTCATCTTTACACTCATTGGGACAACCATTTAATGTATGGTCCTTCTGAACACATTTCGCTATCTGTTTTGCAATAACATGCAAAGAGTCTACGTATGTATGAAAAATATAATTTTCATCTATGTACATGTCTATACAAGCCCTCTGTTCTACCGGTAGTCTACTCAATGAATCTGAATTCGCATTTTCACCTGATGATCTATACTGAATATTGTACTGATATCCGGTTAAAATTAGCGCCCATCTAGTAATTCTGGCTGCTGCTAATGAAGGAATACCTGTCTTAGGCCCAAAAATTCTGGTTAATGGCTGATGATCTGTTATGAGCGTAAAAGGCTTACCATAAAGATACAAGTGAAATGTCTTTATCCCCGAAATAATGGCTAAACCCTCCTTTTCAATTTGGGCATAATTCAATTTCAGCCATACCTCGGAATCGTCCTTCGTGGCTGTTTTTTTTTTACCAGTGTCTGTTGGCAGTGCACCCCCATGACCCCAATAAAGCAAAATAAGAGAAAAAAGAGGGAACAAATGATCAACCCCAACCCTTAAGCACTGTGCGTAAGGGGACAGCGGCGAGGGCTTGTACTCGACCTAGATGCCGAGGCGCACGTGGGGCTAAAAATAGGAGACGTCGGGTCAGGCCTATTAAAACCAACTTGGCCGGTCACGCTGGCTGCCCCAGAACGCCCTGCGCGGTTCCTTTTATTAGTTCACTACCTGTCTTACACTTTCTCTCTCTCCGCGGTTCTAGCGTAATACACCACACACTCCTGATGTAAAAGGATACGCATCATCGTTCTAAAAAGGGCAAAGAAAGGGTCTAATTTTGCAAAATTCGCATGTCCTTGTTTCTAGAAATAAGGGTACTTTCCCCACCCAAATGTCCGTTGTATGGAAAAAAAGGTCCTTTTTCCCTGGCAAATATGTAATTTCGTGAAAAAAGGGTAATTTTTAGCCACAAAAAGTCAGCCCTTTGTGAAAAAAGGGGTCCTTTTAGGAGACAAAAGTCTGTGGAAAGGGGGTACTTTCTGTTTTGTAGAACGATGATACGTCCTACCTTTGTATTTGAGTGGACAGACCCAGGCCTGCCAACCTGCAACCTCCAAAAATCGGGACCCCACCCCCCCCCCCCCCCCCCCCCCCAAAAAAAAAAAAAAAAAAAAAAACAATTCACGAAAGGTATCGATTACAACATTAATGCAATTTTTTAGGTCAACAGGGTGGAAAAATGGGGATGTCGATTGTGCCGGGAAAATCGGGACACTTGGCAGACTCCAAGGGCGAACTTTATTACATTCTAAACATCAATTACGAAGGGATCTGGAAACTAAATGAAACTGTGGTGCTGTAGGGGCAAAGGACTGCGCTAATAATTTAGATTTACGGGAAGAGATGATATATATAAAAAAAATGTCGCCCGCGTACCTGAATTTGATGACGTAGACGTGTTCTTCTCTCCACTAAGAAAGTCTCCACTGCCAGAGGCGGATCCAGAGTTTCAAAAAGGGTATGGCGCATGCTGTCCTGGGCATTCGGCAGTGCGCAATCGCTTGAAATCGCGCATTATCGTCTATATTACTTAAATACCTATATTTCACAATCCAAGAACAATCCTGAGTTTGGTTTTCCGTCGACTGAAAGCTTTTTCTGATCGTCGAAAATTTCGGTATCCTATCTCAGTACGGTCGTGTTTTTCTTGTCTAAAAATGAGTTTTAAATGTTTTTATTTAATAAATTTCATGATTTTCTGTGGAAATGACGTTGTCCTTCAGTGATAGCCATTCAGTCTTTGCAGTTGTTACTGGAACATGCGCCATACTCTACAGTACTATACCCCTTTCAAGTAAAAACTGGAAAAGGAGAAAGCCGAGGGTGGGAATTCATATGGGGAGTCCCATTGCACAGATGGATTTCCATAACATTTTGTTCAAACTTTTTGTCAGAACTTGTAAAGGAAAGGGGGGGTTGGAAAGCAGTACAGTGTGGGACTTTCCATTTTTTCTTGCTAACTTTAGGGGCGTCTACATGACATTTTGGAAGGGGAGGTGGACATTATTAGAAAATAAAAGTAAAATGTGGAACGTTTCCATACTTTCCTACAAATTGAGGGGGTTCTACATAACATTTTGGAAGAGCAGGTGCCCTATGCTTGGAAAGAGCGACTACCTATGAGTATAAGAGGCACTGGTCCAAGATCAGAGGGCAGGAGGTATAGACTGCTTACCATTTAAAGTTTTATAAGAGGCACAATGCTCCCATGAAAGCACTTTGCACACACTGAGCGTGAGTAAAGGCGCACCAGTCTAACTTGCGCTAACCACTGCGCACAGTAGGAAAAGTTACATAATGCTGGGCTACAACTTTGCACGTGTTGAGAGAAGGGAGCACTGTGCTTTATTGGCATGATGGGACTGTGCATTTGGGGCGTGAAATAGGTTTATGCAATACGGGACAGGGGTACAAAATAAGGTTATTACCAAACAGTGAATTGGTCATACTATGACTATTTCATCATTTTGGCGCAGAGAGACTGGCACGGACTGTGCCCAACTTACATAATGTGCTGTTGCGCAGCAAATATCGAAAACGACACAAGGCTCAGTTTTTCCTGTGCTTGTCCCTCCTACCTCTACCACCAATGAGAAGACACTGAGTGGAGGCCTCCCAGTCTGACCACCACTGGGGATAAGATCCAGGCACACCAATTAAACAATTACATGGTCCACTGGTCCACAACAATAGACCCACTTCAAAAATGGACTTATACCTTTGTTGCGTTGGTTGCTTAATACCTATATGATCTATACTTATATGTACCAACGCAACAAAAAACAAAAGTAGTGGGACTCGCAGTGGAATGTCAGTCCAATTTGTTTTTATATACTTTTGCATGTAACGTTTTTAATATTCACGTAACCCAACTCAATCATGCATTATCTACCACATATCACCCTTCATGCCAGAAATGACAACTTCCTGGGCCGGCTAGACCAAATGGTCGCTACGGTGCAGAGATGACTCGTCATATAGTTAGGATGAAAGTGGCAGAGTGGTCTACAGTGTTGCATCCACCCTTTATGAGAAACTTCGATGTTTTATTCATAACTCATAATTCATAAAGATACCCATAGCATTATAGTTAGACCGTTTTAGTGAATAGTACCAATAATGACTATCTAGGTATGCACTGGAAAGGTACACAATGAATTCGCACCACCAATGTGTGTGTAGCCACAGTGGTATTACCCCAATTGGTTCCTTGCGTCAATGGTTATGTTTAGACAGGGCAGATAAGCATCAGTGTCCTTTAATTGTTATAGAAACATCGGCCACGGCCCTAGTCACGTGAGAACACTAGATTCGGTTTTGTCCTACAGACCTTTTTCATTAGGGTGTGGTGCCCCCTAGTTAAGTAAATGGAACCAATGGTTTAGGTCGTTTCCCATAGTTAGGTCGTTTCCCATAGCATATAGGTTAACTCTGGGAAACGACCTAAACAATTGGTTCCATTTACTTCACCAGAGGGCACAACATTTTCAATTCTCCAAACCACAGATAGCCCGATTAGTGAGTTTTACCTGCAGGTTAGCCTCAAACAGAGTGTATGTTGGGTAATATGTTGACAAAAGTCATGGCTTTAGTATATACATTTTCATTAATTGTACCATTGTTTGTAGATTGATGTTTAGAAAAACTAGCCATCATTATTTTCTAAATCAGTACCCACATATATTAATATTTCTTGAGTTGTTTGAAAATTAATTCATTGTAGATGAATATATGAGAGCTATTTGCTAATTTTCTATAGTTTTTCTCGGGATTTTGTCAAGAAAATCAGTCAAAATTAGCCTGCAGGTCCTTAAAATACTGTAAATCAGCTATCCGTGATAGGAAGAATTGAAAAGATATTTGGCTATTCAGACTGTCACTGTTGCAGAAACAAAGTCGTGACCACGATTGCTTAATTTTCAATCGTGGGTATTTTGTTCACGTGGATTTTTCTTTTGAGTATTTCCCATTTTTTCGACACTTAATTAAAGTGTTTCAATGTCCTTCTAATACACTTTAAAACGTGTTGTATGTGAATAATTATCATCTTCTCTTCAATGTCAAATCAGCCCTATGAGGGATTGCACTGAAGTACAGTGCAAGAAAAACTAGAATAGTATATAATAAAATATTGTAAACTCGTTTGTATTGGCAAGAATATTATAGTGGAACTTGTAACGCTGATACGTGTGCTAAACGGCAGGCGGCGACATCGTTTAGTGGCATAGTTAGAGTATATGGAGTGGCAAAGCCCCAGGCCTAGGGACTGTAGCCGGGCTGACGTACGTCCTGCAGGTATGCACAGGTACGACGAATGACGATGGAGACCTGTAAGGGTACGTTATGGATCGAAACATCTAGCTAAAAGATACTGAGGACAGCAGGCTTCGCCGTCAACATTAGTTTATATGATAGCTAGAAGTGAATTAGTTTATATAAGTAAGAATGGGCAGTATGAGAGATAAGTTAGACATCATTAGTTAACAGTGTAAATGAGTATAGCGACAAGCCTTTTGGCTGTCGCTATATAAGCGGTATGAGACTTGAGACAGACGAGCAGACCAAGATAGAGTTCGGTGAGAACACATGGAGCAATAGTCTGACATACGGATCACACGGGTAGTGTTAAGATGGTAGTAACCACAACGAGTAGGTGATAGTAAGGATTGGGACAGCTCAGGCTTAGCCTTATGGACTGAGTAGTGGATGTGACGGAGATACTACCGATGGTCTCCGTTACCGGTAGACGTGAGGTGACTCTCTCAACAGTGTTGGAGCGTATATACCTTGTGAAAGGGGAAGCTTAACCATAGCTATACCTGGTTGGATTGTTACTGATGTGTTAGAATTGTGAAATGAAAGGAAAGACCTGTATGGATGGAGAACTGTATACTTGCACCTTCGGAATATTATCATGAATGTAATAAACTGACCTCTTGCCAAGCGCGTGTTCTTTGTATAGGATTGAGCCCCTTTACTTAGAATCTCTACCACTAAGAACTGAATTATGATCCAGGAAAACATCTATCTGGATAAAGCTAGCTACTTCGACGATTAATCAATAAGAACTCCCCATTATCTTAGTACAACACTTTTATTAACATCTTCAAGCAAACGAAATATCATCGATAAGCGATATAATATCACGCAGTCGAATAATGAATAAACGAATCAGTACAGGTTATGAACAAGTACGAACTTAATAATGATACTCCCCTATGAATAAACGAACATAAAATAACAACCCCTCAAGCTCAGTATTTTAAGAGAAAGCCGGTATATTCGTCACTTATATATGACAAGAGATAGATTTCTTCTTTAAAATAGAGGCTCAGATGCATTTTTATCTAATTTCCTGGTTTTCCGTGGAAATGACATTCAATGACTGGCATGCCTGTTTCTTTACCCTCCTGGCCATGTGTCTCCCCTCCTGGCTCTTTGCTTCCTGGCTCCCATTCACGGAAGAATAGATATATGCAAATTGAAACTAGAGTATTATCGGCACCTTAGTGCAATAATGTATCATTGGTTGCTTATTTTCTAAACTAAAAATGAAAACGTATTCTATGAAATAGTCTGAACATATTTGAACCCCCTTAGGACGTAGTACTTGATATTCAGAGACTAGTATGAAAAAAATTAGTAGGGACCTATGTTTATTTTTTCACCTTTTGGAGTGTATTATCGGCACCTGTCTTAGGCAAAAAACTATAACACCTCAGGGCCACCAAAATACCTCAGAATGCCTCAGATTGCATGAATGAGAGGTTATCTTTTCAAAAAATTTCTGGGGGTGGCCCTCCATACCCCCCCTATGGGAGGGGGAACCCCTCCCATACCCTCCCCTGGCCGGCTGCGCCACCCATGAATTCTGTACTCATATAGTATTAGCAACATTTATTTAATCTTGCCCCCCCCCCCACCCTTCCCTTAACAATTCCTGGATCTAGCCCTGACCTAGGACTAGGTGTCCCGGATTTTGACGGTCACAGGTTGGCAGGCATGAATTAACCCAAGAAAGTGACTGCGAAATTTTGTTTTTGAATTTGATAGTTGCATTTGTTGTTAAGCCTATTGTCATTAAAAGTCCGAAACGTCCACGAGCATCATGCTAAACTTTATAACACTGTCCACTGCCCTCAAGTATTCCTCCGATCGGCAGCGTAGTTCCGCCGATATCCGCTAGGGGCTGTGGTGGCGCCATTAGCGGTGAGTGGAAAGATCCGCCAGGTGCGCGACATGCGAACTTACAGGGGTTTTCGCGCGTCCTTTATCGTTGAACAGGCACCGTTGTGTAGACTCTAGTTTGGCTGCATAACTGATCAGACTCTGAATGTCTGTTTATTTTTCATAAAAATTTACTTCTACTAGATTTGATACTAGCCTGTCACGTCATGCATCGTAGTAAGTTACTACGACACATCCCCTCTCCTCACTGCCGCCTGGTAAAGTCCTAGGCTAAGGTTTAGAGCAGCCCAGACCTGTCAACACTCCCAGTTTCTCCGGCCCATCTCCCCACCTCCTGATAAGGGGCTGCAATCTCCGTGTAAATGATACCAACCTGCCACTTCAAGTCGGGGGTGGGGTGGTGGAAGATACGGTGGTCCATTAGGACAATTACCCCTCCCCCCTCCATCTCAACTCACGCCCCGGCCCCCCCTTCTCAGTTTATTCTTGGGGGGAGCGGGGTGTTAGGCATAACAAAGAAATTGTTGTGTTCAGGTAACCCGACCTACCCTAAATTTTTGGCCTTACTCTAAATTTTTTAAGGAATATTTTATACTTTTTTTCTCTCAATATCCATAATAATTTACCAGAAGAGCACCACCGACACCCCCTCCCCCCCTTACCCACCACCGACATATATGTAATTCTCATATCCCTCCCTTGATGACTTGTTTGAGGAGACGATAGTTTTAACAAGCTTTACAGGTGTATTATTTGTATCCGTCTGTCAAATCAACCCTATAGTGCAAAGGATTATGTGATGAATGTCCATTCATCAGTGTTGAAATCAGGTATCAAGAAACAATAGAATGTCAAGAGTTAAGAGTGTATTTTGTAAAGGCCTGAAAACCCGAAAGCCCGAAACCCGAAACCCGAAAGTGATTGTAAACCGGAAGTGACGTCATTATGACCACGTGATTGAAATGGCCAATCAGAGCCGACCAGTAGAGTATAAAAAGGGGCGGTGAGGCCCGAAATAAACAGTTCCATCTTGGTGTAAAGTCATGGCGCCCTTTTGATGGAACATGTAGGTATATTTGTGCCAAGATGATTAGAAATATTTTAGTAGGTTTTACCTTGTTTTATGTAAATTAAATGTAGCAAGTTGGTATAATATACATTTGGAAATGTCACATGTAGGGACAGGTGTGCTAGGCTACACAGGTAACCTCTGGGGCCTAAAATGTATAATCCTGATAATGAGGGATTACCTTCAGCCCTCCAGCTTTTGTATACAACTATTTCTGGGCCAACTAATCTTGGGCCAAAGTTTAGGCCTACAGCTGCCTGTCCCCAGAAGTGGAAAGATAGGGACTTGGATACCTGTACATAAGCCTCCCACCTAGCATGGGGCTGGGAGTAATCATTCAGAGAATAGGGGGGTGGCCATAGTACAAATTATATAATCTATGACTGGATGTGTGAGCCTTGTGGGTTTGATGACCTACCCACTTCCCCCTGACTCTTGAGTGGTTGTTCCCTGTGCTACCTGTAAACCCCTAAACAACAGGAGGTCAATGGTGATTGGTTGTGTGTTGCCATGTTCAGTATTATAAATAAAAGTTTGGCCCACTACTGGGGCAGAATGTTTCCAGCCATCAACCTCTACACTTGTCTCCTGTGTTACTTGATTTCACATGAAGGACCCATGGACCCCTAGGGGCCCACTTCTTTATATTGGTACTCCTTGTGTCCACATGTGTCATCTTCATCTAGTATCACCCTAAGAGGGGTCTAAGTCGACGAGATGATCGAATACTAACTAAGTGACCAGGTGAATAACAGTAATATAAGTAAAGTTCATAGAAAATTAAAGTGAAAAATAGTATGGGGTCCGAAGACCCGAAGGACCGAAGTATGACCCGAAGGCCCAAAGTAGCCCGCGAGACGACCCGGGACCGGAAGACCGGACAAGTACGGAAGCCCGAAATAGTGAGCTGGGGGCACGAAGGCGCGACCGGCTCGGCCCCAAGCTACCACCCATTAGGCGAGCATCGGCCCGACACCCCCGAGATGGCGCAGTGCTGGTCTATCCTAGAAGACAGGCAAGAGAGAGAGTTCACTCTCCAGCTACTTCAGACCCCTCCCTACTGTTTTTCAACTATCCTCCGCCGGCTGGCAGAAGCCCAAGGTCCCCCGTGCCCAATGTCCGAAACACCTCGGTTCCGGCCGACCGGTACACACCTCCCCCCTTGACGAATACCAATTTCCCGATCGACCTGCTCATTCCCCCTCGTGTGCGAGGCACGACTCTTGATCTTACACCTTGGCTTCTTGCTCGGACTCCTCGTCCAGCTGAGAACCAAAATAACCCTCACATCCCTCTGCTGTAGAAATTGGAAACCCCGAACTACCGTCACAATTATAAGGCCAAATATCAATATAAGGACATTTACTGAATGGAAACTACATTTTTTGTCATGCCGTCATTTTGATTTTAAATTTTACTTATGAATAATGCACGACAAAAGGCATGATAACTGCATGATATATTAGTAGCAATACCACGCTTAAAATACAATATGAATTTTCAAGAATTTGTAAATGCCTGTGAAATCCGCATTTTCCAGTGCTATTTATTATTTTAAACAGAATCAAAATCAGATATTTCAACCTAAGAAATTATATAAAAAAAGTAGTGAAAAAGAGTAGTGCATTTTTGATGGACCCCCAAATTAGCCTGTAGTTTTTCTATCATTTTTACTATGTAATGTGAACTTCTTGCTTAAATCCGCAGATCTCCTCCTATTTGGCGATCTTAATGCCATATATCAGATTCCCTTCTGCGGATCTAGCCTATTTTGACATAATTATTTCCTCCAAGTTAAAATACATCATTTCGTAGAACCTTGAAATCAAAAAAATGAAAAAAATGGCCCACATTTGTGAAGTACCAAAATGGCTAAAATGGTAGGCGATCTCTGATGGTAATAATGAAAACTAAAACATATTTAGTGGGGTGGGACTTTCATGATAAATCATTCAGGCAGCATATTGCCACCGTGTGTCAACCTACCCCGTAAAAGTTTTTTTTTAGGAATTAAAAGATTAATTCCAATGTTGATAAAGACTTTGGTTTCCATGCCAAAGAATCCCTCTTTTTTGTATGGTAGAATTGGCTTTTCTCTGTTATTAGTATTTAAAAAGTTACAGTCAAATTACTATGAAAACCCCTGTCAAAATAAGCAGTGTTTCTTAATTGACCATAGATTTTCACGGGTTGTGGTATTGCTAATATTAGGCTGACATGCACAATTCAAGGCCAAAAATTACTGTAGAGCATTATCTTTCCCAAGTTAATAAGGGATAAGGGATAAGGCTATACACCCTTCCTTTTAAAGGAGGGGGAGTGCTTTATAGTTCAGTCTGCAGCACTGACCACTAGGCTAGATGGAGATATGAGCCCCCCCTCCCCCCCTACTGCATGACATCATTTATGGACGGCCCCCAGGTGCTGGGTTCAGCACGAGATCGACGTACTCAAGGTAGTTGAGTCACATTTGTCATTGTTGTTCCATGGAACTCAGTTGTCAGGAATCCTCTTAAAGACAGGAGAGTTTCTTGTAATACAATGTCCCTCTTGCTCTGTGGTGACTTGTGATCCATTTTTCATTGTTACAGTGTATGGTGTAGGATCGTACATTTTCTTGAATCTGGTTGGTTTTGCCACTAACAGTATATCTCCCACTTTGATGTCAGTCTCTTTGGTGTGGCGTCTTTTGTGTGCGTACAATTTCAATCTTTCCTTCGCACGTTGGTCATTGTTCTTCATTTCTTTTTCGAGTTGTGTCGCTAGGTCACAGTTCCATTCTAGTAGACAGGTCTTAATATTTCTGCCAAACATACCTTTCGCTGATGGGGTTCTAGTTGACGCATAGGGTGTTGCTCGGTAGTGTTTTAGGAAGGTGTTGATCTCCTTTCGTCAATTTTGTCCGACTTTTGCTCTGTGATGGCCTTTTTGATAGTACATACGAAGCGTTCTACTTCACCATTGGCCTCGGGCCAAAAAAGTGTTATGTGGTGGTGCTTGATACCATTTTCCTTGGTGTACTTATGGAACTCGCGACTGTTAAAGGATGGTCCGTTGTCAATTTTCAAGATGGTGGGATTTCTGAATCTGCTAAATATTGCGTCCATTTCCTGAATTTAATTACTCGCCAATAGTGTTTTGAGTGGCACGACTTCTGGGTAACACTCACAGAAATACTCACAGAATGAAGTGTTGAGGAATCGTCTGCTCGAAACGGAAGGACACCTCTATGAGGCTACCAAGCACGCTACCTATGGCTGTGGGTATACACTTGTCGACCATCGCCAGATCAAGGCCGAAAACGTAAAGGGAGGGAACAAGCTAGGGATTATCTTGGAGAGGCTGCGTGATGGCTACAAGAGTATCAACAAAACATAAACAAACTGAAGAACCAGCTCCTCTAACACAGTAATTTGCACATGCGATGTTGAGTTGACTGTTCACTTGAAACTCCAAAGTTTGGCAATTGGTGCTACTTTCCACGAATATCTATGGTGCTAAAATGATATGGTCACTTTGGGCAAATCGACTTAGTGAACTTAATGTTCTAGAAATATCTGACGTACACCCTCAAATGGATTGCATTTCTGTCTATCATGACATAAAGTATTAGTCAAACTGTGAAGCCTTTCAACGAGATGTAGTTTCACACTATATGCATGGTCTAGTCCTATAATATTTTTCAACTTAATTTCTTTGAATAACCGAAGTACTCGTTATAAGAGTACAGCGTATTATGACTTAGTGCTTTTAATTTTACAACGGAGCTGATTGTAAAATATCATACTCACTTTTACTGTTAAGATGCATAATCATTTAAAGGCACTCTCTAACTTGAGATTGCATGAATCATTGGCTAGCCTTAGTGGCAAAGAGCCAATGAAATGTTGCCTATTTTGTTGCATATTGTCTGGGTGGGGCCTCAGAGGATACCAATGTTACTGTATTTGTTCCAGATACTCTCAAATAGATAATGGCTAGTACACTTACAGATCTAGGTTCAAGGGGGCTTCATTTTCTCCATCTTAATATACGTAGTCTTTGGAACAAATTCACATCTGTTCACCAGTTATTGAATAACTGTAATGCCTCTTTGTGTGGTTTCTCCGAGTCATGGCTAACTGATGGTCACCCAGACAATATCCTAAAGGTACCTAATTATACAGTGATTCGACTTGATAGGAAATGGAACTCAACTGGAGCTTTAACTCCCAAAAAGGGAGGAGGTGTATGTTGCTATATTAGAAATGGCTTGATTTTCTCAGAACAGGAATTAAAGCACCTGAACCACTCAAATATGAATATTGAAATCCTCTGGATTACTATTAGTCAACCCAACACAAAAAAAAATATGCATAGCAAATCTGTATAGGCCCCCACAGGGTAATGTGCAAATTTTCTGCGATCAAATTCTAGACCAAATACAGACTATTCAAGCCAAGTTTACTTCAGACCCTGAAATCTTTATCATGGGTGATTTTAATATTGACTACCTAGATGCAACTAATAACCATGCAAAAGCTCTCAAATGGTTTGAACAACAATCAGGCCTAAAACAGCTGGTCAACAAGCCTACACGTTATAGCACAAAAACTACAATGATTGATCTTATATTTACTAATTGTCTTAAAATTAAAAGCGTTGAGGTAATGGATGTAAATCTGAGTGACCATCAAATGATTGCCATCACAAGAAAACATTCAAGCAAGATAAAGATCAAAAGTGAATTCCAAGGTAGAATGTATAAACACTATAACAGAGATGTATTTTCTGAGCAGCTGAATGCAATTGACTGGAATGGTTTTTATGATTTGACTGATGTTAACCTTGCATGGAACTTTATGTATACTTCTATTATAAATGTCCTTGACGTCATGTGTCCCAAAAGAACATATATCATCAAACATTTACGTGATCCTTGGCTAACTGATGAGTTATTAGAGATCATTAAGAATAAGGATACTTTGCTACGCAGAGCCAAGCACTCCAAGCTTGCGGCTGATTGGACAAATGCAAAAAATGCAAGAAATGAGGCTAATCTACTTCTGAGAAATGCTAAAGCAAATTTCATACGTGACAACCTTGAAAATCACAGAAATGACTCAAAGAAATTCTGGCGATCCATCTCAGACATTTTACCCAAAAAAAAGAATTGTAAATCGAACCTGATCTCGTTGACAGATGCAGACAATAATTTAATTGAAAATGATGTTACTGCTGCAAATCACATGAACAAATTTTTTGTTACCATTGGTCCAAATCTGTCGCAAAAATGGAATCATCATGCTTGGACTTATCTGGGTACACATAGCCGATATGAGATAGAAAATTTTGCTACCAACCCTGAAGAAGTGCTGAAACTATGCAAAGATATTGATGTAAGTAAATCATCAGCAATTGATGACATCAACTCGAACATACTTAAGGATGCTTTTATTTGTCTAAACCATCAATTCACTCATATTGTAAACTTGTCATTTACAACAAATACTTTCCCCATGGTATGGAAGAAAACAAATGTAACCCCACTTCCTAAAGAAGGTGACCTGACCAAATGTACTAACTACAGACCAATATCTTTGCTTCCCCTTCCAGGGAAATTAATAGAAAAAATTGTACATAATAGATTATCAACCTATCTTGAAACCTATAATCTATTGAATCCAAACCAGGGAGGTTTTAGAAAAAACCACTCAACTAGTACCTCTATTGCAAAATTTACTGAAAAAATATATAATGGAATTAATGAGCGTGAATTCACTCTAGCTACTTTTATTGATTTTTCTAAGGCTTTCGATACTGTAAATCACGACATTTTGATAAAAAAACTTGAATATTTAGGAATAAAGTATAACACCCTGGCTTGGATAAGAAATTATCTATCTGGAAGGTTACAAAGAACAATGTTGAATAATGTAACTTCTGACTTCCAGGAAATAACATGCGGAGTCCCCCAGGGATCTATCTTGGGACCATTACTTTTTCTTGTTTACATTAATGATTTGATGCCATGTTTAGCACACTGTACAGCCTTTTTATATGCAGATGACACTGTCATTACGTACACGTGCCCTGACATACATACTGCTCACATGCATTTGCAATCAGATCTGCATAACATAGCAAACTGGTGTAAAGGTAACAAGTTGACCATAAATATAAAAAAAACTAAGGGAATGATTCTTGGTTCAAAGAAAAAGATCAAAAACATAAGACTGCCCATTCTCCAAATTGATAATACAAATATTGACTATGTCAGTTACTACAAATATCTGGGAGTTATCATTGATAATAATTTGACTTTTTCAAAACACATAAACGGTATAATTAAGTCGGTTTCCTACAAGATATCTTTACTTCAAAAGTTAAGGAGGTACATCACAGATTATGCAGCTACTACAATTTATAAATCAATGATACTTCCCTATTTTGACTATGGAGATATCTTCTACATCAGAACTAATAAAAAATCCTTATCGAAATTACAGACTCTGCAAAACAGGGCTCTTCGCATCTGTGTACAACCAAGAATCAGAACACCTGAAAATGTACTGCATGCCACTTGTCAAGTAGCCCTGCTAGAAAAAAGAAGAGAGGCCCATGTTTACAATTTCATGTATAACCAACAATCTGAAATTCATAGATTAGACAGATCAAACGTAAGGACAAGAAGACGTGCAGCCAACATATTCAAACTAGCTAAACCCAATTGTGAAAAATTTAAATGTAACATTTTCTACTATGGTCCCTTTTTGTGGAACAACTTACCTGTTGCAATGAGACTTATAGATAGTTATGATTGCTTTAAGGCAAAATCCAAGTCATGGATGCTAACTGAGTGATAGTACCCCAGCCCCTTGCTGATGAACCTAGTCTATTTATTGTTATCAAAAACCTAAAACATGACATACCATACTATGAGTGTCCTCTCACCCCGCGATATACCTAGTCATAGCATCATTGTATATGTTTAGCATTTTATACTCCTGATATATTCATATGCTGTCAACTATAGATATTATCATATATGTTACTATATTGTAGATGTTAGTTATATAATAATCCTACTGGAGATGACAAAACCTCTGTAATGTACTTACGCTGGACTCACCAGAAAACCGGTCATGCCGAGGTGAGCCAGGTTAATAAACCAATTCAAAAAAAAAAAACACGTAAAGTCGTCGATAATAATCATTACGTAGTCACCGTTGTCTACGTCAGCAAAATTGCAAATGACTTGATCCCATGGATGGCTTGTCAGGGTGATTGGTTTGTGTTGGTTTTGTGACATCATGCCTTGGCACGGGAAACAGTTCTTTACTAGCTCGTCTTTGATGTTTTTGTACGCCTTTAAATCAGGGTCTTTGTTCATCTTAGGCCACTTGTCGTCTTCCAACGCTGCTTTTGCGGTCTTCAGCGTTTCTTTTTGACTGAGAGACGAAATCTTTGAGTTCTACAACAGTAGGTTTGGCGTCTGCTGTCACAAAGTGTACATAGTCTTCTGCTACTTTGGTCGCATGATGTTATTGTCAGTGTTGTGGTTCGGGTGTCTTGACATGTGGTCTGCTGGATTTCTGCTTCCAGGCTAGTAAGTGAGTGTCATGTCATATGGTATCAGGCTTGGACACCATCATTGCCACATAGACTGGTGCACCGAAGATATAGACGTGGAAGTGTTCGTGCGCCCATACTACAGCCAGGGTTTCTTGCTCTGTCTGACTGGAGCCTTGCCCAACTGACGACAGCGCTTTACTTGCGTAGATGATGATCTTCTGTCCGTGAGGATGCTTCTGGGTGAGTATTGCACCTAGTCCTACTGGGTTCGCATCGACGTAGATCATAGTTATTTTATCTGGATCAAAGTAGGCTAGTGCGAGAGAGTTGACTAGTCGTTCTTTGAGAGTGGAGGGCATGTCATCCTGATCTTTCATTCAGATCCACTCCTGTGATTGATGGGTGAGTCTGTGCAGCAGTTCATTGAGTGTTGTGTAGTCTGTGATAAATTTCACGCAGTAGTTGGCCATCCGTAAGAGACCTCGTAGCTCTCCTGGATTCGTCGGGGGCTGGATAGCATTGATCTTCTCAACCTTCTTCAGGTCGATTTCCATGCCTTTGTCTGAGAACTTGTACCCGTAGAATTCTAGGCTGGATTTTTCAAACTCACATTTTTTTCAGTGAGCATCAGACCTTTTTTGTGTACGTGATTAAATACTGCGTATAGGTTTGTGTTGTGTTCTTCCTGTGTTTTGCTGTAGATTATGATGTCGTCCGAGAAGTTTCTCTCTCTGGAAGTCTGGCGAGGGCTGTCTGGATACAGTATTGGAATACCTCGGCTGTGGAGCATATCCCAAAGTTCAGTCTTTTATAGAGTTTTTATAGAATGTTGTAATATAACGTGAGTCAGAGTAAAGGTTTGATCTGGTGATATCCGCTGGTCAGGTCTAATTTACTGAACACTGTCTGGCCATTTAAATCGTGGATGATTTCCTATACTGTGAGCATATGGTGGCATTCGAGTTCTATCGCTTTCAGAATTTGCCAGTGACAGTGTGTGACAATTTGTGCACGACGTTGATATTTGTCCTCATGTATCATGTGGCAGTGCCTACTCAGAGTGCCTCCAATTTTATGAGCTCATTTTTAACAAATGTGTTTTGGCTTGGCTGCCCATCGAGCAGGTATAGAATACATTTTACCTGTCCGACCCTTAAATATACCTGCCCAGCTTTAATCAATTATCATAATAAGGCACAAATTTTACCTGCCCTTTGGACAGGTAATTGTCTAATTTTACCTGCCCCACCTCAATTTCTACCTGCCCTGGGCAGGCGGGCAATGCTAAATGTTGAGCCCTGGTTGTCAACCATCCATGAAAATCACGGACATCTCTGTGATTTAATGCTCAAAAAGAACAAGTGTGTGGTCCGTGATTTGGGGGATCAGATCCGTGATTCCTTAAAATATCAATGAAAACCTGTTTTTTCAGACCTAAACCAATAAAATGATATTGGCCTGCCTGAAAATCAAAAATCGAAAAGTTTTCAGGGGGAGCATACCTCCAGATCCCTTTTGTCTGGATATTTCAGGGCATATATCGAGCCAAGGATTCGTGATTTTACCTTTCAAAAAGTTGGCAACACTGCAACGAATTCCCAGGGGATAGGCTCCCCACTTTCTTCTTATATATGGGGGCTAGGTTGGACAGTCTGTGCAGGACCAATCAGAGGCCAGCGTTTTTGGCCAATTGGAGGACAGCTCTGCAGTCGAACCGACCAATCAGGTGTCAGCCTTGTTCAGCCACAGAGGAGCAAGTTTGGGGTCCTTGGGAGGGTGACTGTGGGTGCTTTCTCCCAGGTTTGGGCTCAGGCTATATAAGGAGGACACTCAGGAGGAGAGATTCAGTCTGTTTAGGCTCACTCTAGGGTTCAAACCTTAGTAGGTAACCCTGACTTTGGTGTTTGATAATGGAATAGTCTGTTTAGGCTCACTGATGGGTTTTAGACCTGAGGAGTGTTATTGATGATGGCTTAGGCTTGAGAAGGCCTTGATGCTTGATGGGAGAGGACTGATGGGTTTAGGCCTAGCCTATATTTAGGCTGCTATTTGCTTTACTTGTGGTGGACTTATGCTATACCTATGTCTCTTTATACTAGGTGAGTTTGATGGCTTGATTGGGCAGACTGGTTGAGGCTTTGAGTTGACATTGATGGTTTGTCCCACTTATGTGTTTTGTGTTCTCCCATGTTGTTTCTAGACCTTGTATGTGTTTGGCCTGACTGTTTAATAGTTATTTTACAGGTGTTTTGCAGGTAATTTATAGGAATTTAGATCTTTAAGGAACTTGGAACTGAACTATTGTTAAAACAAGAAAGTTGTTTAATAAACTTTTTAACTTAAGACAATGGTTGTTGGGTTTTGTGTCACACTGCACCAATCCTAGTGATCGACTTGGGTAATGACTCGCCCAGGGTCGGGTAGGTGGCCCGGGGCAGGCTGCACTAGATCAAATTCTGGAGAATGGGAGAATTTCCCAATTTGTTTAAAAAATTGGGAGACCTCCCGGAATTCCTGGAGGCTTTGCACCTCTGCAGTAGACTTTTGAGAGTGGCCCACTGAGGCCCAGGTGTCCATGAAGTAGGCCTCTGTCAGATGAATGACGTGCGAAAACCACAGCTCCCGCATAACCCTACAACCCCCACATATGTAACTCTATTGAGTGGCGGGAAATGTTATCCGGCAGCCCCTTGAGCATGTATATGAAAGCAGCAGGACCAGATGGGCTCAGTCCGTTGGCTAATAAATCAGTCTGACTTGAAGTTTCTTAAATGTGTTTGCACTTGTTAATCCTTACACTTGTTAATCTAAACAACATTAGACCTAGAATCTGGTAGAACTATGTGACACTGCCACTCTAACACTACCCAGAGCTCCAACAGTCCAGCAAAGTTTGGAGATTTGTATGGTTGCTATGGGCAGCCGTTGCTTAGCAACATCATCATAGAAATCACACTCTGCCAAAATTCGCCAATGGGTCTGAATCACAACATGCACAGGGATTGTATTCACTTCCTTGTTTTCCTTGCAACATGTCCACGTGTGGCTTTTATGAAACTTAATAATTCTAAGCATAATTGAGTAGTATTTTGGCAGACAGTTGTAATGAACTATGAGAAGTGACTACGGCATAATCACCCCGGCACCTGGCCTGACAGCCAGGTTGGCCGCTTCGCAGCAGGGGTGATTAAAAAAATAATACAACACTTTGAGAAAATGATGGAATTTGAACCTGGTCAATGGATGATTGACACTGGCGATTGCTGTTACAGAAAGTAATCATTTATTAAATTGGTAGGTAGTGAGTAGAATCAGGTGAGGGTGGATTATCTCAGGTGAGGTTGGGTAATTGCAGGTGAGGGTCAGTTGTCTCAGGTGAGGGTGTGTAGTGATAGCCTCCCAATACTCAACTGTCAACTGCTGCTGCTTAATGGTTTTTCTCTTTGTACAATAAAATGTCATTTTGGAGACCTGGCCTGCCCTAACCAGAGGGTCCACTGAAACTCATCTCTTCCGACTTGCAATGTGAGTTGCATCTTTGTTTCCTCCATTTACATCATATTTGCTATTATTATTTAAAAAAACATGAAAATATTGGAATTGTGATGTTCTCAGGGAAGGTTAGGGGCCGGGACAAGCGAGTGGCTCTTCTGCTGTTTCCCTGCTTAAAATATTGGTACTCTTGTTGGTTCTTGGTCAAGTTCTCGGCCAATGACTCCAGACTCAGGATGGGGACCATGCCCAAAGAAATAAAAAGGGTGGTAGTGTGTAGGCCGATCTCCCATGTTCTCGTTCCTCAAGCCCAAGCTCTTGTTCCCAATCGTTTCATCCCCATTTTCATACATCTGAGTCATCCCTCGTATTTTACCCCTATTTCTTCTAAGCCCAACTTCCCCCTTTTGGTAGAACTTTGGTCTATTTCTATCTCGTGGACCCTTAGCTCTAGGTGTCCTACTCTTCTAAGCCTTTTTGTGGTCCATTCCCGAGAAGAAGGAAGGTGTGAACACACTGAGTACTAAGATGGGACTGTTTATTCTTGTGAAATCACTCTCTTATATAGCCATAACCTGGCTCCTGATTGGTTAAACAACATCGCATGGTCACTTTGACCTCTCGCCGGGTCACTTCTGGTCACTAAAATCATGCATTACAGAGTTTGTGCATTTCATGCTTCGTGACTCATGTAATTCGTACAACACAATCTCGTGTAACTTGTGCAACTCGTAACACACATTCTCATGTACTTCGTGATTGTGCACTAACATTTAACTTCAACTATAATTTCTCATAAGAACATTCACTTGTTTTTACCTTTATAATTAAGTGCATGAACTTGTGTCGTGACGCTGAATTGATTACTACAATTCATCACAGAATAATAAATGTTCTTGAAAATATTTCAATTAATATTATCATAAGTATAGATCTTGTGCAGACGTGGTCACGTGAGGCCAAAAAATAAAGAGTTGTGTTCAGGTAACATAGGACGAAAAAAATAGGTAGGTAGGTCGAAATAAAAAAATATTACAAATATCCCCTAAAAACATTTTTAGTGTCTAAAATACATGCCCTGAGCATCTACATGTTGTTTTAAGGTTTTCCATGCATTTTTAGGTCAATTCTTCTGGCTTTTGAATAAAAATAATTACAAATTTCCTAAAAAAAAGTTAGGGTAGGGCCACAAAATTAGGGTAGGTAGGGTTACCTGAACACAACAATTTTTAATTTTTGGCCTGACCACATTTTGGTGATCACCACATGGTGATCATGACCATTGTTGTATAATGACATAAAATGATAGATTCCAGGTTCAATGACTGGCGTTTATTCCAGCAGTACTTCTCACTGCTATTTTGTTACATGGAGGCGGCCTCAGTCCGACTGCCCACTCCCCGGTGGTGAGCCGCTCATATACGGCACATGACACAGGAGGGGGGAGGTGCACTTTCAGGACTTTTCTTCCATGCTGTGTTACACCATGGCTGAGTGATAAGTTTAGTATTGATTAATTGTAAATAGTGAAAATAGGTGGTAACGACTTACAACGATTTTTTAAAGTAAATTTAACATAAATATTGTTCTAGATGCTTTTGAGTAATGAATAATAACACTTTCAGATTGATCACCAAGATGGTGTCCAGTCCCTTTTTGGGAAGAGTGACGTCACCTGCACATCGCTATACCAATAAGGAAAATGTAATTCTGAGCACCCACATATTAAGACCTACCCAGCAGGCAAACCGATGCAGAATTAACTGTATGACGCTGTGTTAGACCTCTACGTCGCAGTGAAGAATCATTGCACATGGGTAACAATGATATGTGGCTTCGGTAAAAAAACCGTTAAGAGCCATCCAATCAGTGTGTCTGGCTTTCTGCTGGAGGCGAGGAAGTGTTAACAATATAGACAGTCTGGATCTGTCCTACTACTGGGTGAGTAGTAGACAGGTTTCAGTCTGTGGATGGGGGGGGGGGGTCCCATGTCCCATCATGTCGATTTTCAAGAAACACTATGTCCCATGTCACTACGCAAAAACCCATGTTGCTAGTGTCAATAAGCCCATCCCACATTGGGTATATCCCAGGGTTGGACAAGGGTTGGACAAAATTACTGTATAAGCCATCCTTCTCTCCTAGAGTTGGGATTAGTGGAATAACTAAGAATTATGTTTTTCTATATCCCCAAGTATTGATAAGATGCTATGATTTCTTAAATTTTACCAATTGACAGATTTGCAGGTTTGCCAGCCAATCAAAATGCTGCATTTTAGGGAAAATAGGGTTGGACATTATAGGTTCAGCTGACAGGCTTTAACATTGGTTCCTATGGGGAAAAGGCTATTATATAAAGTTACATTTTGCAAATCTTAGGAGCCATTTGTTAACCAAACCACCAAGGTTCATTTTGTTTTACACTTCTATCTTTGGGGATTGAATCAGAAAGAAATTGCTCTGTAATGTCATGGTAAAATGGGATGTTCATGTATACTGGGATGGGTTTATTAGAGAATAGCGAGATCAATATAATCTATAGTGTTTGTATGTGGGATGGAGTGTATTGCACCCATATAGGTAAACCTATTCCTATACAACATTCGACATGAGGCTTACCGGCAGTCAGGAGTGAAAAAGTAAATGACATGACATTGCTTGTTTCCTAAATTCGACACGTGACACAGCTGCATCTTAGCAGCGACATACGACATGCAATATGGGGAGATAAGTGACAGGTGACATGGCCTTTTCTTATATTCAACATGCGACATTGGGTCCCCCCATCAAGGGCCCCAGTTCAAATCAGGGTCAGAAGAAAGCTATCTGGACCGACAATATCTTGGTTAAGTCGGCCCTGATGGCCGAGAGATCAAAAGGTTTCGAACGATGAATACGTCAAGGATGGAACTATAAGAAGTCATGGATTTTAATATCAAGATTCACAGATCAAAATAGACTGTAAATCTAGTTCACGGATATAATTGTCAAAATACAAATAAACAACAGCTTGATTTAATAGGTGACGGATATTAGCAAAATAACAAATAGCATGGATATTATAATTAATAGATTATTTATAATTACCTACATTGAAGTGACACGGGAAGAATTTGAACTCATACATTAGACAGGCTCGGGCATGTCTGAAACCACTTGCTCTAAAACGTGTCAAGGAGTGTAAGTCTTACTCCACCATTATCCCTGAAAAATCAAAGTATCATTATACCACCCATAGCAGTGGGCGTGTTAGGTAATACTTTTGCGCCCACCTCAAAGTTTCCCTTCCCCTTCTGGCGTGTATATAAGTGTAAGTCAGGGGGTGTTAACTATATTGTGTCACAATAGTCCCGTCCGCTCATAGTTCTCTTCACACGCCCAACCTTCTCGGCGTCTTAACGTACCTACCCTCCATTCAGGCACCAATATAATTGCCAGCAGTGGCGTACCCAGTCCCCCCCACTCACGATTGGATTAAGGAATTTGGCTCCACAATCTGAAAATTTCGTTTGGAATTTCTTATTATATTACTTCTCGTGTTCTATCAAAAATGAGCCTATAAAAATCCGCCATACAAAGTTTAAATGCGCAACATAACCACCGACCGTTCATTCTTATTCATTTACCTTTAAAAAGGGCAACTTCAGGGCTACACTGGCCTTCCCACATTTGTGCATATAATCTATAAACGCCGGTTGATATTGGTTTCCAAGCTCAACAAAAATAATACTCAGTTTCCTGACCTAATAAGAATAGATGAGGCTGAAGCGCAGAAGGAGTAGCCTATAGTGTGCACACAACTAGGGTAAAACAGGGTTGTATCGCTCACATTGGTAGGCCTATATCATTAGCGCATTTAGTTTTAATAGCCCTTACATATAGAAACAAAAGTTATATAAAATCAAAATAATTCATAATAATTAATCAAATGCGTAAAAACAGCGATAAAGCGTGATTTAACTTTATAACCTCTATGATTAATCAATAATGAAGCAATTGTCTCCCATGATGTTGGGTACAACCCTTATCATGAAATGAAAGTAATATTTTTGAGAAATCTTATCACATATATCATATCAATAATGGTTTTCCATCCCATGAAAGTGATGTCCAATAGGCCTATTTCTAAAAAAAAATAGGGTTAGTTCAACCAAACTTGTAGCTAAAAATTTTAAGGGCGTATTTCCAAAAAGCAAATATGGTTTAAGCCTGTTTTAAACCAGATTTCTTAAACTCGCTTGTGAGACTCGTGTAAGCATTATAAGGCAAAAATAATTTGGTCCCAACGTTAACCTTTCCCAACCTAGCTACTGAACTCAGTAACAGAATAAAACACACTAACTAATACAATTCACAAGTTATAGCCTCATAAACCTATTCTAAATTTGTATATTTCGCCCTATTTATTGTTTACCATTTCAACTAGAACTCTCCACCTTAACTTTGTTTTAAGGTCCTTCATGGGCAGATCCGGGGGGGGGGGGGGGGGGGGCAGACGGGCTTTGCCCCCAGCCCCCCCCTCTATAAATTCCTGGGTCCACCCCCGCAACCCCCCTGACCGGCCCGTGGGCCATCTGGTCATTTTAACACCATTATTACAAATAAAACTTCCGAAAAAAATGAAAATTTAGAGTGGTAGGAGCTAATCGAGTGCATCAAGTTCGATTAGATCCTACCACCCAGGTCTGGCGAACTCATCTGTGCCATATTCAGTTCATTGCATTTCATCGTTGGTTGCACAACCAGACCCACTAACCTACAGAGTTTGCGACATATATATACCGTGGGTGTAATCGGGGCAACCAGAAAGGTGTTTACCAAAAAGAGACACTTTGTAGCTTCGGTCCTTGTGTTTCAGTGGGTTTTCCGATTTGGAAAACAAGCAATACCACAAGTTATTAATTTTGATCGCCCTCAATTGTCACTGATGTGTCTCTATCAACTTCAATTTACATTGCCCGTCATCGTTTTCCCCAACGTAGTTTCGACGTATTTGGTCCTGCGACCGGAAGGACCTCTAGACGGCTTTTCGCTGGTTTCCGACGTCATCGTATTATTGAACCCGTTGGATTTTTGGCTACCAGCTATCTCTCCCGGCCCCGGGTTCGAATCCCCTTCATGCCTTACGTTTTTCGTTCATCCATCAGACTTGTATTATCAAATTAATGATAAGGATAGGACTACTCTGAACCCTAATCGTCATGTCAAGAGAGGAGGTTGATTGTTAACTTATTTTAAACAGGATCGGGACGTTACGCTTTTTAAAGGAGAACTCTCCATTTGTAATCGAAAAGTTGTTAAATCAAAAAGACCCTAAAAAAAATTGGAAAATTATAAAAAAAAAAAAAACCTGCTCGAACCCGCCCTCTCCTCAACTACTACTTTTAAACATGATAGTCCTAATGGTAATGAGACTGATCCGGCTTAAATTCCGAATATTATAAATTTATTATATATACTTCTTGCAAACATTCTAAATAACCTTCTTTCCCGATCTTAGCATCTGAATAAACAGGAGACACTGGGCATCACACTTCATTTAAATTAATTGTCTCAGTTAAATATGACCATTAGTTAACAAGTTCCATGTACTTTTTAAGTAACATGACAGAAAGCATTTTCGCGATTCTGCAGCTATCCCTCGCTCCCCTGTTCCCTTGTGCATAACATTTCCTAATAAACCAGGTCCATTCCTAACGGCGGCAAAGTTTGGAAGCGTCCATCATGGCCGGCCTTAATCCATTAACACCCATAAGTACCCGGAAGCACCCCATCTAATCTGTACCCCCCTCTGACATCTGACAAGGGCAGGGGCACAATCTTGGTAATCACATAACTCACACCAAACCCACTCAAGAGCGACACAGGTATCATGCTGGGTGTCATCTGACGGACTCCCCGCCATTAATCAGGGGTTAGTTATCGAGTTAACACGGGCCAGAGTTGCCCCATGCAGGGAACCTGCTGGGTCGGGCACTTCCATACCCAACCTACGTTCGCCTGCAAAGCACATGTAGCTAAATCTTTGACAGGCCTATTTCACCCTACCATCCATCGCCCCTCCCACCCGGAAAACCATTTACCCTTACCATCCATAGATGGAGTATTAAAAGTGTTTGAAATTAACTTCTTTTGAAGTCATCCGTGAGAGATGAGATTCATTAAAAATTCATTAAACATTTTCTGTATGGATAAAAGGTACCTCCCGGCCTATATAACTACCCTAAATAATTCACCTTAAACTGGGTCTAAGCTGGTTAGATATAAAGCCGACCTTAAGGTTTGAGACTAATTTCAGCCAGTCCAGACTTAAATCGGCCTGAACTCCATATAAACCACCTGCAAATAAAACCTATTAATATCAGGCAGTAATGGCATTTACAGGCTTTCTCACTTCTCATCCACAAGTTAAGGAACCCCATGCCAACAATTCATTTTGAAGTCTGCCTTCCAATTCAATTAGAACAAGCCGACACCCTAACCAACGAAAGCTTACTAGCAAGCATACGCCTAAGCTTATACTCTTCGCACGGCTTTTCTTTTGGCATTAACGTAAGGTTTCTGCACGGAGGTCAAAACCTTTAGATCCCAGGTGCACGTGGCGACTGTCTGTCTACTCCTTCCCGTGACTGGGAAAAAGTAATAAAAGACTAGAGCGGTCTCTAGCCTGCATCAGACATGGCTCCAACAGTATTCATACTCCTCCTTCGTGGACTCTTTATCCTGGGCACTGTCTCAGCTAAGCCATGCCTATGCACCAGTACGGTAAACCGTTTTCGTACCAACTATGGTGTAGTATTCGAGAGTAAACCGTCCATCCACATAGGTAATGAGTACTTCACTACCGAAGTCGATATCATTTTACCACTTCCTCCTTCTCCCAAACAGGCAGCCGCACTAAATTGTAGACACGGCGCTACCCTGGCAGCCGGTTCAATGGAACAGTGTCGAAAAATCCAACTTATGTTGAATGACATAACATCTATTGGGAAGACTATAGCAGCGAAGGTCACCAACGGACTCCGGGAAGTGCAATCAATTTTGGAATCGACGGCCCAGCCAACACCTCCATCAGCAAAATCCAGGAAGCAGCGGGCTCTGATTCCAGAAATCGGCAAGTTCTCCGAGACTTTATTTGGAACGGCCACACTCGATGACTTGAAGCAACAGACTCGTGCTGACCAGGTAAATGCCGATGAAATTGGCTTCCTCGATGGCAAAATAAATGCAGTCCTAAAGGTAGTTGACTCCACTTTGGAAATCCAACTCCAGGCCATCATAGAGAACACTCATTCCATATACAATTTGTCCCGAGGACTCCAGGCTTACATTAGTAACCGGGAATTGATGGTCAGGTTGATGCAAGATTTGCAAGAATTGCGTCTACTGGATTTTAAACTGGACTATTCCCTTGATGTCTTGCTACAGGCTATTCGCGACCTAACGGAGAACAGGCTGAGTAACTCTTTGATATCGGAGACTGATATGAGGAAGATTCGGTACCTTTTCCTTTCCAAGTCCAATCGTTCAAATATTTATATTCCAAACACTCGCGACATGTATAGAAGTGTAACTGTTTTAGTCCCCCCGGTTTTACAGCGAAATGTTCTGAAAACTATTTTGAAGATTCCCGTTATTTCCTTAGACAAAATATTCAAGGTTCTAAAAGTGAACACTTTCCCTCTAGCCTTCCATGGGCATTATACTCGCCTCTCCAACACACCGGCTTATTTATTGGTGTCCGCAACCCAATACACGGTATCCTCCAACCCAGATCTGGATAATTGCCATTCTCCGTTTTGTCATTATGACCTACCAATTCGCAGGCTTTCTCCCTCGTCGTGCCTCATTTCTATCTATCTACGTGATCATGAGTCTGTCAAACTTTATTGTGATTTCAAAATACTCATTCAGTCTAATTTCAGAAGGTCGAACATCCAAGTCATTGCAACAGGGACCTATTTGTTCTCTCACATAGACGAGGTCGTTGTGCGCTGCCCCAACCGAACAACAACCCATCCTGGATGTGAATCGTGCGTTCGTGCCTTTGAATGTGGTTGTTCTGTGTCCGCCAAAGAATGGGAAATTCCAGTCTCAAGTGTTAACTGTTTGCCTTCTACAGCAGGCCCCTTAAGAACAGTTTTCCCCGTCAACCTTGCTAGTCTTCAACACCTCAACCTGTCACTTAGCCGACTTGTGAACCCTGATTTTTCGTACGATAAACCATTCCCAATTTTACCTCTTAGCCCGCAAATGCGAGTCCGCCAAGAGGATATTTTTAAGCGAGCAAAAGACAATTTCCTTTCCCTCCGTACATACATGAAAGAGATTCGACTGAATGAGGTCGAATACAAGAAACTTCGTGGTGACTTGCATCTTCCCCACGTACGATTCCTCCCCCCCAGTGTGCACGGTACTGTTTACCTGTTGAACATTGGACTTACTTTTATAATGGTACCAGCACTTTTTGTTTTCATCTCAATTCTGTATTTCAGACAACGTAGGATTCAAAGCGCATGCAGACGCTTGACTTTAAATTGAGTTGGTTATATATACATTAGCTATTAACTCTTCCTTTTATTGCAGCTCAAAAGTTATCAGTTCTCATTCATGTTCGATTTTTGTTGTTTAGAATATATACTCGCCCTCATAATTTCGTCACACATGTACAGCTGCAATTCATTCACATTATCCTCATGAATTCCCATTTATAATTAGTCACAGCCACATAAGACTACACACGTTCATGATATCAAAATGTTTTATTGTTATGCATGCGGAAAAGGTTTTATGATGTCCACGTGTCAACGTTTCGCCTATTTTCCCATAATTGTATTTACTGACCATACACTAATGTACATATGTAACTCGAAAGCTTCGTGAACATATGCATTTCACAATAAAAATTTTCCCATATCTACTTCAAACATATCGTACACTTTTATATAACTGTTCATCACACCCAAGAGTCTACGTCAGGCATGCAGCCCAGTTTTTCGGCTGGGTGTAGTTCTTGGGCCATGTTGTTCCTGTTGTTTATCAGGCAAACGCTCGCTCTACAAAGTCTGTGCCTGAAAAATTTGTTCAGGCGCACGCGCTCCATACGAGGAATCTTGACTTCTTGCGGGAGTTCCAACGTCAAGGGTTCGTCACTGCCATTCAGATGGACCGTGAGTGGGCCCGACCAGGCGACGGTCAGGGCCTTGGACAGGATGCTCGGTCTTTGGATGATCATTCGTGGGCAGGCAGCACTTCCTACGGCTTCCATTTCGGCGGGAATGGGAGCCAGTGGAAATAGGAGCGTTTCCCATCGGCAGTAGATTCTCAGACAGCACTGCACTGTAGCCCTCCGACGTTGACCCTGCGCCAACGAGCGACAGCCTGCTGCCAATTTCCAGAAGATACCGATAAATTTCCACCCCAGGTATATCACTAACAAGAGAAGCAGCCACTGATGGTTGGATTGGTCCGCGGGTTGGAGGTGACTAGGTCTCAGCACTGGCCTTTCCTCCCGAACAAGACGCAGACGCAGACTTGCGTTTAACAGTCGCTCGATGTCCATGTCCATCAAGTGGCTGTTCTGAACCAGTGTATAGTACAGGCACATACTTATACCCCCCACCCCACACGACATCACAACCCCCCAGGTACTATAAGGGCTTCGTCTAGTCTTTAGCGAAAAGTTAACCCTCGGTCGACAACTTAAACGCTAGGTAAGGTACAACTAAAACGACTTCTTCTAGCCGGGGGCTTCACAAGTTTTTACACTGGGTAGTGCGAAGCACGTCTAATAGGCCGCTATTTTCTTCAGAGAGCCGATCGACAGGGGGTTCATCTGAAATGACTTCTGTCGCGTTTGACACCGGGACACGCGTCTGTGATTACCGCGTCCACCTGTTGGCCATCTGAGGCGGCGCATGTCAACTAGCTTCTGTGTCAGGTCCCTCACAGGAGTACCGCGGCACGCGGCCCGCGGGGTAGTCTTAACACTTCTTGACACGTAACAGGCCTCACAAGGGGCGGCGGTGAGGGTGTCGCTGATACCCCATGTACTCCCCGTCACGGCTAGCACGTAACTTATGGTAAAAGTCTCTCTTACCCCGTCCACACCCCGTCACGTCTACCACGTAACTTATGTTCAAAGTCTTGCCTCATCGATAAAAGATCGCTTTCACCAGATCATGTATCCACAGGGGGGCCTGCCCGGCATGTATAAATACGGCGTGGCATATGGCTATATAGATCACTTGAAAACTTGCTGCCACCATGAACGGGTCAACTGATTATAGTGACGCTGTTCTGTCAAACCCGTCTACGAGCTCATGCAGGATCTTGACCAGCAGCCCCAAACCGGGTGGCGAGAAAATAACCGATCATGATTCATCAGCAGGCGTAGGTACTCTGCTGTTGGATATGTCTGAGGATGCGCGTCAGTATGGGTCTCAGAATGGGTTTCCGGATCTCTCTGCGGATCAGTCTCTTCACGACTCCCTGTACGCGGAAGAGGGATCCACCCTCAACGACGTGGACCTTAGCCTTGGTGGTTCCCAAGGCGGTACTGCATCCGCATCGTCGTCCACGCCCTCCACGCCCTCCACGCCCTCCACGCCCTCCGGATCCACGCCCTGGGGGATGACGCCCTCCACGTCGCAATCCCATCCATGGTTCCCCAGCTCCACGTCCAGAACGTCGTCCACGCCCGGACCCTTGACATCGCAAGGGTCGTTCTCGTCGACGACGTCCCAAAGGTCGTTCACGCCCGGGCCCTTGACATCGCAAGGGTCGTTCTCGTCGACGACGTCCCAAAGGTCTTTCATGCCCGAATACTCGTCCTCGTCCGGCCCCTCCACGTCTACAGCTGAACCGTCCATGGCCCATTTGCTGGCCAGGATGGAGGAGCTGGAGAAGAAGTGCCGAAGGGCGGAGGCTGAAGCGGCTGCGGCAAAGGCCCAGGTGGAGGTGCTCGTGAACCAAGCGAAGCCAGCTGCAGCTGACAAACCACCCAAACCACGCAATGAAATATGTGTAAGTTCTAAAGTTTGTTTTTACAGCTTATAATTAACTAATAATCTCACCTTGAAAACGTTACCGTTTAATATAGTTCTCGGTTTGTTTAGAAATGATCTCATTCCTAGTATAGCCCTGATGTTCTTCTCTTTTGCCGCGCCGCCAGGGAACATCCCGGAAAACAACGAAAATCCGTAATGATTTCGTACACTGACATATAGTTAGAAGTCCACTATTAATTATTGGCTTATTATATTGTTTGTAGGAACTCGTTCGTTCGGCCTACAAGGCCAAGAGAGGTGAGCCTGCTTGGGGATTCAACCTGAACCCTGGGTAAGTTGATTACGTCATAACAACATGAATAGTACAGAAAATAATATTGTTTTTAAGTAAGCAATGGGTAATGTGTTCCTGAACAACAGAAGCTGCAGCTGAATATAAGTTTTGCTGGGTTTTTTTTTCATGTTAATAGAGTCATAGAGCACTTGACGTGATGCCGATGAATTGAACAATATAAATATATTCCAACATTCAGGGCGGGGATCAAACACCCGGATAACGTTGCGATCATCAAGGCCGTTGTTGACAACGTGTGCCTGGGGCCAGATACCCCCAGAGAAGAGGTGTTAGGTAAGTCCCATAGGTAGCAAGTTTCTTTGTTAACTAACCTGCAGCTGTACATTTCATGCATCTAATGTCCATATGCATGATTCCAAAGTATTGGTCCTTCAATTAACACAAATTTTAACATGCTTGAAATGCTGGAAATCTGTTTTTAGTGTCTAAATAGGCTCCACTTACATTGTAAATTGTTACTTTTATAATTTAAGTTATCCTCCCAGTCATCTGAAAAAAACGTAAGTTCTATTATCTGGACAAAGAAATATAATACCGGTGTAATGATGGTTTTAATTTGTGAATAATATGTTGACCCTCACTTTGCATTTTTAACATGTATTCCCTTGATTTATTGCCTTTATATTGCCTTTGTCTACTTAATGGCTCCAGTTTTAAGCATACTTCATGTCCTTCCTCTTTTTCTAGCTGCTGCCAACACCTACTTCAAGACCCTCCAAAGCAGGGCCAACAGAATCCGGAAGAACCGAATGAAGGCTGACAATGAAAAGGCTATCATCCGTCACCACGTGAACGAGGTAAATAAATTTTTGTTACAGACTTCCTCTATAGACCACAAAAGTCTGACGTCACGGACCCCTCCCGCAACACGTGTTGGGCCTAAACCTTTTATGACCGGCCCCGGTAACCCTACACCCCCGGTCACCGGCCCGGCCCGCCCTGGAGGGGGCACCGATAACACCCGGCTGGACCGCGGTCACCCGTACACACAGACAATAACATTGCCTATAACTTTGATATTTATTAACTCTTTTTCTTTTCAAGTATATCATAATGCACATTGATAGTTCCCCTATGAAAATACATGTTTTCATAAGTTTGCGAGCATTATTAGTGGAAATAGCAAATCTGACAGCTGGGTCCTACTAAAGTTCATAGAGGGGACCCCCGGCCCAGCCCGGCCCATGTTTAGGCACGGGAGCAGCGTGCAGTGACCGTTAGGGGCCCGCCTGACATCATGGCTTTTGCGGACTATTGTTCTCAACATTGTTTGACGTAGTTCGATTCAGGCAGGCCGAAATTTTACACTTTTCAAGTGCAAAGCCGAGGAGAAAGAGTAATGTCTATGGTCTATGCCCAGTCTGTCCACTCCTTGGGTGGAAGGATACGCATCATTGTTCTAAAAAACGCGAAGAAAGGGTCTATTTTGACAACATTCACATGTCCTTGTTTCTAGAAAAAAGGTTACTTTTTCATCCCAAATATCCATGATATGAAAATAAGGGTCTTTTTTTTCCTGGGAAATATGAAATTTCACGAAAAAAGGGTATTTCTTGGCCACAAAATGTCTGCGTTTTGAAGAATAAGGGGTCGATTTTTTGGTATAAATGTCAGTGGAAAGGGGTTGTTTTCTATTTTGAAGAACGATGATATGTCCTACTTTGATATCTGAGTAGACAGACTGGGGGTCTATGGTATAGGGGGTGTGACTTCCCGGGGACCCACTCGGTTCAAAAAGGGGTATACGTATGAACTGCGGTCGGAACTATACCGGGAAGCTGTGAATCGGCAATTTGGCTTAAAACAGGGGGCCCGGCTGTGAAATGATCTTATGGTTGTAACACTGAAACTTGGGAAACAATTATAATTTTTTTACATTATGAATTTTTATAGAGCACTGTAACCTTACTTGCTTCCTTGGACAATAATCTTGACATACAATTAGAATGGATATAACACAATTAATAAAAAGTGCCTGTATGTTATAGAGACCAAGGATAAAGCAACGCTTTTGAAATTAACTGCAGTGACCAGCTTTTAAATTAAGGCAACTGAAATATTGAAAAACTTGTTTGTGTTTATTGGATGTTCTTGACCAAGTATGTCGTAACTGTATTAAAATAAAAAAGTGTCTTTTTAACTTTGCAGAAGCTCAGAAGACGGATAGTGGGGTTGGAAAATATCGTCACAACGTGGGACGAAGCTCGAAAGAATTCCGTGAGGCGCCTCCTCACCCCCGACTACACGAGCGACGAGGAGCGCGGACTTTATTTTCCGGTCGACAGAGACGGGAAGACGACCGAGCGATATCACCGCCGCGTCAAACCGCTCGTGTGGGAGAGCGATGAGCTGAGTGCCTACAAAGCCCACCTGGACGAAATTGAGTTTAAAGAACTTAGCCGCCGTCAGCGGGGCGTTAGATTGGAAAAGAAGCGGAAAAATGTCCCCGACGATAATCCAAAACGCCAACAGCCTCCTCCCAACACCCCAGACTGGGCGGTGAAGCCCGCGTATCGGTCGGGTATCGCCGATGCACATCCAATTTAACTTATTTCTAAAGGGTCTGTTTAAAGCTCTATTTTATGTGATGTTTATGTTTATCATCTTTATGTTTTCTTTACACTACGTTTAATTGTATGGTCTGTGTCACGCTGTATGTTAGGTCTTTGTACTTTCTTCAATTGTATAGTCGTTTTATAAACTTTTATCAAAGAACTTTGCGCTTCTTGTTTTGATTGTGGCATGCTCGATAAGCAGGGAAGTATTTCTATAGATATGTTGGTTGCCTAAGACTCGCCTTATATTAGTCTAAAACCGTACGCGTTATCCAGGTCCTTCTCATAAGTGAATCTTAAATTTATGAATACTTTTTATTTACGATACGAAATGCATTTAACTATAATGACCTGTCATTTTGTTGAAAACCCGAATGTGCTATTTCTTGAAGATAGACCACGAACTTGAAATCGATTACAATACAACACTTTTTTGATGAGTGTTATGGTACAAGGTCTCTACCATTAGAAGAGCAATGGAATGACACCTAGGCCTGTTATCAATAATAACATAAATCAATCATAAAAAGTGTATTTTAAACAAACATAAGCTCGATATACGATTTTTAAAATGATGCGACATGAATCATCTCTTCGTACTTATTTCGCAGTCATGAAAAAATAATGTTGCATGAAGCCGGTTTTAATTAAGAACTGTTACTTCTTTTCTAGTGGATCCTTTTTAGTTAGATTCCATGCAGTAAGGTGCAAAAGTAATTTTTCAGAAATTTTATTATGATCAAATACATCGCTGCCAGTAGGACCTATCAAAATTTACAAGTGACCATGTAGTCTCCTGATGAACCCGAAATACTTTCTAGGATTTGTATGGCACGGTGACCTATATTCTTTCTGTGAGAGAATAAAAAAACCTCATGCATATAGTGTAACCCTTTAAAGTGGGAGTTCTCCGGGAGTTATGTATAGGTAACTTGGAGCTTCTGTGACATTGCAAAATTAATAATTTAAAAAACAAACAAGTCAATTTAGGTGTCGAGATTTATTAAGGGACGATAGCTTAATTAGCTATAGCCATAATTTCGGTTGGAGCCCGATCGCCAGATTGTGGCGTTAACCACATTTAATTCCACTACTAGTTTTGGTTGCAGACCTAGTTTAGCCTCAGGCCCCTAAATTAGGGGCCTGTCTCACAGATTACCTAAGGGGTTGACCCTAGCCCGAGCCAGAGTAAAAGCGCTCTTGTCAGCGTCATACTGCTCTTTCCAAAACCGAAATTTTATTTAGCTACAAATTCAATTTATAACCATAACACTTGTATCAATTGACGCACGTTCGGCAGCATATTGGTAGTAAACACACAAAAATACAACATTTTTCACACAAGACTTAATCAAGGTCAACACGGCTTAAGTCGACTGAAGTATTAGTACTAATTGCAAGCTCACCGGGCCGGTATTTCCCCAAAAGAACAGGCTCTCCTATGCCTATAGCCATGGTAACCAACTGGTAGCGTATAATGTCCTTAGTCATCAATCTTGTCAACATGATGTCCTTCAGTTTATTAACCTTTAAATGTGTGGGCAGTCGTGTCGATGTGCCGGTATAGCAGTCGGTCATTTGGATGACACAGTTAAATGTGTATCGTGCGCCTAGGCATATATTTTCGGCTTTAGTCAGTGTGATAGGATCGTCTGTTTGAAAGATATAATCTCCAAAATGTCCAGGGAACGTGCCTATTTTAAGCCATACACTGTGATTGCCCGAGACAAGCAAGTATACACGAAAACGAGCATCTGCGAAGATGCGATTAATTCCGGAGCAAACAAAGAATATGCTAATAATTATGGCTACGGCGAGGATAAGAAGAAGAGTGTACGAAGAGAGAAGTACCACAGTTGGGAATTCTTTAATGTTTCCGTCTCCTGGGTTGGCTTCAGATCCAGTGTCAGTTACGGTATGGTCCTGGTCCAACAAGGCTTGCAGGGTGTCATGAAAGGTGAGGCCGGTCATCGCATCGTGTTTTGGTGGAGGGTGACCGGTAAATGGAGCAGTGAGGTTGACCAACCGGGTACGGGTTACTCCAGGCTTATTGTGAACGACCCTAGGCCAGTGTCCGCTGGCAGCTCGAACAAATTCCACGCATGATACAAGAACCAAGTACGCGGCAGCTATATATTGAAAAAAAAAGAAAGAAGAGAACATGAAGGTTGTCATCTCAACTTTAAACAAACACCTTCGTTCCAAATTACCATGGCCAGGCTATTCAAACAGACAGAATAAACTATAACTGCCATATGGCCACACCCTAGAATTCAGAAAACTGGCCATATTATTTAATTAGGAAGGGCGACCCCCAGAATGAATACATATGTTTTACCTATTTTGAATAATTTGGAAAGTCGGCCATCGACTCGTATCACTTGTAGAACAAAAGTAATTAAGAAGATTCTCACCAAGGGTGGCACTCAGGATTTTGACACTCATGATATTCACGTAGCCGTACACCAAACGCACTATATAACGAAATAAGCTGGCCCTAAGTAGTAGCAGAAAGCTTAAGGTTTGACCTTCGAGCTAAACTTCGAGCTCAGTTTTCAAGGCAGATGAAATCCTATGACCAGTCGACCTGACGGCAGCCGATGCGTTTCGGAAGCTGAGGAAACTTCACCGCCATTTAATGGATAGACCCTAGGTTTTAATGGCAGGTGTCATGCCCTCACCAGTCCAGACGGCGGACGATGCGTTTCGAAAGCTGAAGAAACTTCCCGCGCCCGACAAATCACGACAACGCGCTACCGTGACGGCCAGGCTGGAGGCGACAGTAATCTCCTGGTAATACTGTGGCAGGCTGTTCTCGGCTTTAATTTCACACGGGTGTCTGAGGTTAGGAGCTCGAGTGCAACTACCCCTGGGTCGGGGCTGTGGCATGTCGCGGCAATTCGCGGCTTTCAGCTGGTGGGACCATAGGCGTCGGTCTGTACCATATATAAATACTTGTGTCGCGGTCGCAAATGGGGAAGGTTCATCGCCCTGAAGTGCTGCTGTCTAACTCAAGTTCGCCATGGCCTCGCGATCGTGGTGTTTCAAGGGTCTGACCAGTGACCAGGCAGAAACCAGAAGAAATATGGACACTAGCCGAAACCGATGGTGCGACACATGTAAACGTGCAGTTTCAAAAAGTACATATAACAGGAAGCATCTTATGGAGCATGGTGAGTACCAGATAAATAGTATAACTAGGATAAAGTCACTTTCACCTGAAATCGATATCCTTCAAAACCTTCCTAGCTAGCTTGCGCGCATAGATATTATTTTCAAATACCTACTATACTCTTAATGATCAGTTAGTGTTTGGAAAATTATCGCCAGCCTAAATCTTTTCTTGACAATTAAACAATTGTTCAAATAATGAATGACTTGAACAATGGACGCTATATATATGTATCCCTCCATGCATCTTTCTATCATAGCTTTTGAGTCAGAGAAACAACATTGGGTGGGAAAGTCTGTACTCTGAAACCCAACTGTACATTTAATTTATTCTTATACATGTGTCTTGCAGAACCACTCCCATTTGGTTTACCTCAACGCGCTGGCAATCAGGCAGAAGTGGGTCTTGAGGCCGAAGCTGCAGATATTCAGGCTGAGGCAGTTAACCAGGCTGAAGCAGGTTTTCAGGCTGAGGCAGTTAACCAGGCTGAAGCAGGTTTTCAGGCTGAGGCAGGTAACCAGGCGGAAGCAGGTTTTCAGGCTGAGGCAGGTAACCAGGCTGAAGCAGGTTTTCAGGCTGAGGCAGGTAACCAGGCTGAAGCAGGTTTTCAGGCTGAGGCAGGTAACAAGGCTGAAGCGGGTGTTGAGGCTGAGGCAGGTAACCAGGCTGAAGCGGGTATTGAGGCTGAAGGTGGTATGCAGGTTGAAGCGGGAATTCGGGCTGAAGGTGGTATCCAGGTTGGAGCTGGTATTCGGGAAGAAGCTGCAGCTGCTAATCAGCGGCAGGCTGAAGTCGGGAATCCGGGAGAAGCAGACAGTCAGCCTGTGGGTCGCAATCAGCCTGTTGAAGAGGCGGTACCCATGGAAGCCGATGAGGAGTCAGGTGATGATATGGAAGACTATTACGGTACCATGGAAGATTCCCAAGAAACGGAAGAAAATGATAAGCTTGATCCAGAGGCAGTCAAGATTCGCAACAGGGCCATCCGTCACTTAAAAGTGGTTTTCGGTGACGGGACGGGTCGTCCTAGCCCATTGGCAAGGCTTGTTAGTGGTACCCCTAATAAGAATATCCAAAGCCTATTTTCATGGGTTCTGTTCTTTCTTTTGCAGTGGCAGATCCACACCTTCACCAGTGATACGCAAATGGCTAAAGTTATGTGCTTCATTTGTGAATTATTGACGGTAGCAGGTAATGACCGGGTTTCACAAGCAGCGGAGGCAGTATTCCCCAAAACGATGCGGATGATGTACAAATGGTTGGGTACAGACCTAACGATGACTAATTACTCTATCAGTGTATGCTGCCCGGCCTGTTATACGTTGTCGCATTCTGTGTTGTCCACCACTGAGCGTGTGCGAGGTCAAGGCTTTTACACGGATCGTAATGGTAATCAGCAACCCATTAGGTGTACAACCATCGGTGATGATTTAAAACGCTGCAACAGGAAATTGTTTTATGAGACCAAGATTGTGGGGGAAATTACCTTCCTTCCAGTCAGGACATTCTGTTACCAGTCGCTCGAGAAGAGTTTGCAGGTTATGATGAAACGTCCAGGTTTTGAGCTGAAATGTAGAGAGTGGAAGGGCAGGAGGATACCCAACGGAGTGTTTGCTGACATTTACGACGGTTCGGTATGGAAAGAATTTAACGCGAACAACGACGGCTTTCTTGATAATGAAAACAACTTGGCTCTTCAGATGAATATCGATTGGTTTCAACCATTCTCTCGGAAAGCTTCGATGTCAGTAGGGGGCATTTACCTAACAATACTTAACCTACCCAGAAATGAGCGGTACAGACTTGAGAACGTCATACTATACGGTATCATTCCAAACTTAAGTAAAGAACCTGCCGACCTTACCAGTTTTCTGAGGCCCCTAGTCAACGAACTCAAGGAATTCTGGCATCAGGGAAAAAGGCTTATAACCAACGATTGCCCAAATGGCAAGACCGTTAAGTTGGCGCTTTTGAACGTTGCTGCCGACCTGCCTGCAGGGAGGAAGACCTTGCGCCGGGGGAGTTTAGTATTGATATAGTGGTTGGAATAGTGTTCTACCATAATTACGAGTACTGAGAGATGTCGATGTGTATCTGTTGTAGAGTCGTATTCCTCATATATAGTAGTTATATCCGAACTCGTATTACCAAAATCACTAACCGGCGTGTTATAAAGGGTTGCTAGATAGTAGAGTACTGTAAAGGTACTCCCCGCTGAATACTAGATTCTCACGGTAACTTTGGACAACTTATGTAAAGGAAGAGCCACACGTTCAAATACAGTTTCAAACCTTTATTTCTGATAAGCATACAATAGATGAAGTGTTCCGTACAAATACCATACAGTGCTGGTGAGTGGTACCGAAGTGACAATAATAACGCCCCTCTGAGCGCCTACCTCTATACTCCAATCAGAGTCCGTGCCAACCGCTGATCCGGCGCTGAGCCTAAGTCCTCCAGGCCTGCTGTAGTCTCTAGTCTGGTGGTCTGGCAGAGCGGCTGGGCCAGGTAGAGTAGTGGCTTCCGGTCTAGTAGAGTATCCAGGGAGGTAGTCCAGGGGTATGCCTTTCAGAGGGGGCTCCAGGAGAGTGTGTCTCTACAGTGGCCAGGATCCCCTTATATACAGCTCCTCCCAGGATGGGGAGGGGTTATTTGTGGAGAGGAAGAGGGGGAGTTGTGCATGGGTTGCATCATCTCCCTGAGTGGGGAGGGGTGGTTTGTGGAGGCCTCTGATTGGTGGGTGAGAGCCCCAGAGGGTGGGGTGGCAGGTGCATGTGTTGCATCATCTCCCTGAGTGGGGAGGGGTGGTTTGTGGAGGCCTCTGATTGGCGGGTGGCAGCTCCAGAGGGTGGGGTGGCAGGTGCATTGGGGCGAAGCCCAAGCATACCCATGGTTATACTCAGTCACTGTCTGGCAGCCGTACGGTTCACAACAGGTGGTGCTTATATACTACCTTACACTAACATGGTTGTACATAGGTATATGGGAGGTTGTGTCTGCAAAAGTAGGGTTCTAGGCATTCTGTGTTTGGGACTGGTTGCAGTCCCGACACAACCTGCGGTTTCCTGCTACCTAATGCTATCATGGGTTGTTCAAAATGTCTGAAGGAATTCAAGAATTCAAACCGTGGAGGATTCAACATGGCGAATTGGACTCCTCGTACTCTGGACCAACACAAGGAGAGAGTGAGTGAGATTACAGCTGCATCCACCCCGAGAGAGAAAAGTAAACTTGAGAAACAGTATGGAGCTCGTTCCTGTGTCCTCCTAGAATTGCCCTACTTCAATCCCATCAGGTAAGTTCAATCTCCAGGCCGAACAAATTTAAAGGCCAATCTTACACAGAATTATACCAAAATATTAACAATTTTAATTTGACATTTGAATAAACATTAATACAAATGTTTCCATTAGCAGTAACTGTATTATATGACATTCATTTCTTCAGGTTCCTCTCGATCGATGTGATGCATAATGTACTGTTGGGTAAGTGTTGAAGCTTGACCTAACGTTAATTAATGTTTAGCACTGATAATGTGTTTGAAATGGAACTTGCATTTGCCTTTAATTTGGACTATTAGTTCATTGGGGTTTCAATACCGATTTCACATATGTGCTTTTATTATTGGGATTCAGGGACTGCCAAGCGAATGTGGAAGAGGTGGACCGACAAAGAGTTGTCAAAGAAGAAGAAGAATTCAACAGATGACGTTGTACTAAGCGCTAATCAGGTGTTGACTATTGATGCTCATCTGAATCAGTTTAAAGAGGGACTACCGGATGACTGCGTGGTAACTAACATCAAATCGAACGCTGGGATGTGGACGGCAAAGGAGTGGAAGAATTGGGTTACAGTCTCGTCTGGATACTGCCTCCAGGGCCTTTTGCCGGAGAATATGCTTCATAGCTGGCAGCGTTTCGTAGAAGCCACTCGACTTCTGTGCAAGCCTTGTATTACACACCATGAGATAGAACAGGCACACAGGAAACTATTGCACTTTTGCAAGAGCACAGAGCTCCAGTTCGGTTCTGATTTCATTACCCCAAACATGCATCTACATCTCCATTTAAAGGAGTGTCTCCGGGAGTATGGTCCAGCTCCCAGTACTTGGCTGTTCAGTTTTGAGCGGTATAATGGTTACTTGGGGGATGTGCCGACTAACAATCGCCAGATAGAGAAACAATTGTTTGAGAGGTTTCACAGGATGAGTCGTGTCAGTCAGGCGCGCGCCGAAATGCCGTCCAAACACGAGGGGAAATTTGGCAAACACTGCCAGCTGGGAGAAGGAGAGAAGAAAGCAAGAACGGTCCTGGAAACACTCGATGTACCCAATGAGCGAGATTTCGCGCAGTGCGAGAGCCTATGGAGTCTCCCCGACGGCTTCGAGACATTTAGAGAAGAAAATGTGTGGATCGACTCGGACGATCTTGAGCTGCTCAAAAAAACATACAAAAAGATGTACCCCACAGAACAGGAGATCCTAGAGAAGTCATTTCTGCCTTCAGTTTACGTGAAGTCTAAAGTCGTAAAATATGGCCCCATGACTTATTCCAGCACAAATTCCAGCAGTGGTAAAAAGTTGTCTAGACTAATGGCAAATTGGTACGAAGACGGACAGACTGACCCCCGGGAGCGACCGTGCATCGCCACCCACTACATGAAACATTACATACAATGTAATGCAACCGGGCAGAAGAGGCAACATGTGTTTGCAGCTGTGAAGTGGTACCGACCCAGCACCGTCGAATCCAGATACATAAGTCCTTATACAATGTGGCACAAGGAAAAGTTCGAGCAACCTTGATGGGCATCTTTCCTGCCTGTTATGCGGATAAGTGGACATTTTGGATATGTGGTTGAACAAGAAAATATGATCGTATGTCCCCTTCGGCGCCACGACTTCTTGTAGATCTAGAGGACCTATAGATATATCGAACTCGTGCACGTAGTGTCCGAAATTAAGCTGAAAACGTATGCATCATTAATGAGATTGTGCACCACAAATATTGGATATGCACCCCCCGATATATGGGAATGAAAAAATTCCATGAGAAGTGTGCACATGTATAAAAAAAAGTGCAAAACTTAAAAATAACGCACCTGGCAGTGAGTGTGCAGAATCACGAGTGTGAGTGTGCAGATCTAGACTCACGAGTGTGAGTGTGATCCCCGGGTGAAGGCCTATAGGCCCGGCCTATAGGGTGCAGCAGCTTAATTTCGGACAATGTCCGGTGTTTTATATGCATTGTTAGGATTATGTGATTTAGACGCTTTTGCCAACAAAAGCAACATTTTTTTATTAGGAATAATTATATTACGCCCTAAACCTTATAATGTGACTACTTTCAAATTTAAAATAAAAGGTAGGAAATTACTTCGCAAGGTTACGGTGCCAGGATGTGCGACTTTGAGGTACGTTTTCTGAAGTTATTTCACAGGCTGGGGGTGTGGGGCTGTGTGCATTTACGGGTGGTTTCTTGAGTCAGGTGTCAGGACGTGCACCTCCAGCTGCCAGGGGTGCGCTGCGCGAGCGACACCTTATGTAACACCTGACACCGGTCGCTCAGGCTGCTCGGCTGACCTAGATGGCCCCTCATTACCCTGCCCCCCGGGGGGGTGGGGGGGGGGGGGCACCAGCTTTATAAGGAGGTGCCCACCACGTGCACACACACAGTCCCGCGCCAGCCTCACGACCATAAAAGCCGTACGTACGCAGAAGTTTGCTGATATTAAACACAAGCACCACATTGTGAACAATGGCGACCGCGCAGAAAACCCGGTAGGTGAATCAGATAACTTGCCTATAATTTGATGAGATAACATGCCTATATAGAGAAGTAGTGTTTTTTCAGGCTTTACGGGAGAATGACTTGGGGGTTACACTTCCATATATAGAGTGTTTGTTAACAAATGTATAATTGTGTGGATAATAGCTGTTACGTTTGGTAGATATTTTCCATTTTTTTTCGTTTTCTCCCCATACACGTAGATAACCAATTCCAGACACTTAAAGGTTGTTTTTTTTGGCTCATTCAAGCAACCATGTGCGGTCGGAGGAGGAAGAGGAATCCCAGGCATGGACACCGCGTGAGGAGAAAAATATTGAAGAGGAGGAAACGATCTGGACGGAACCCCAATGGACCGAGTGCGCGCCCCTGTTCACCCCTAAGTAGGTTTAAATTGTTCAACACTGTTGATGGACAGGGATGGAAGAGAAGCATGGAAAGAAAATTATTAACTTACTATCTGGTAGGATGACAATCGTCATGCCAAATAATGCACACTGTCTAAAACCCGACGACGGACTCGCGGTCGGACATGGTTGTGGTCGCTCGAATTCATGTAACATGCTGAAACAACAGGCTCTTTTTTGGACAATTTAAAAATTGCAAATTTGTCAGACTGGCACAATAACATGAAATAGAGATTGGATGAGAAAAATTGAGATGCCGATGATTTGGTAGTTTCGACCACCTATGTTGAAATGATGGACGGTGTGATGATTTTTTGAAATTTTTTCCAGGACGCACGACCAACAACAGCTCCCGGACGGCCCATCAGAGTGGACGTGCGTCTACTGTTCGGAGGATCCGACCCAGGTTGGTACATTTGTACTTACACGATGAAGCTAAGTGGGAAATAAAACATGTAAGCGTATGAAGGGAAATATGTATAAACAAAACAAAATGATGAGTGGGGCGATTTCACGAGTACAATTGTTCTGAAATTTGCCAATATTACGAGGGACACGCTGGTATGTAGTAAGTGCAAAATTGACTTTTGCACATTTAACTATAACCACACAATTTTTTTCAGGAGCAGGAGGAGTACTTAACGGACCAAAGGTGGAAGGCGATGGAAACGTTTGCCGAAGACCAACACGCCACACAACCGCAGGCCATATTCTTGGATGGCAACTACAGGTACGCCGGGTTTTTTTTTCATAATAAATAATATTATATAGCGACAATGATTTTCGATGATGCTACTAGGCAAAAAATAATGAGGGCATAGAATCTTAATGTTGACGTTGGAGTGAACGCCGAATTTCGTACGGTTACTAAAAATTGTGATTGATGATGGTCCGATTAGTTCGTGCACACAATTTAAAAAAATGTGTATTTAAACATGCCTCCGTAATATTTCAGAATGTACTTGGTCTGCAACTACTGCGGCCGGTGCTACCACGCCGACTGTGAGGGGGGCGAGCCTGCCAGCATCATGTGCTCCGAGGTGTTGTGCGAGTGGTGCGCCGAGGATACAGATTAATAGAATCGATTCAGCAATAAAATAGTACACTAGATTTTAACTACACTTTGTGTCAAATGTCCTTTTATTTTTGTTTTTATATAGTAACACTAGTTAACCTCGGGAGCATGATAGCTATAGGTTAGAATTTACCTTAAATCACAGCTTCACGCTAAACTATGTTTTTTGTGTGTACCTGGCAGTCTACGGCAGATCGTACAGAGTATATTGAACAGATAATGTGAGTCATAATATATGTTTCATCTAAATTTACAAATATACTAGATCGGAGTGAAACACAGTCTTTTAATGCCTACTAACTTCTAAGTACAGTGAGAGTAGAACACTGGTAAAGCGCGGCCATCAAATACAACCCACATTCCCCGTATAGGCCTATAGGCATAGAAACTTTGCTAAATCTGAGGGGTTCCAGAGACCCCCTAATTTGGATAATTCCCTTTATTGGTAGTTTAATTGCGTAAAATTTGAGAAATCGGAGTGGGGGTCAACCGAACATGGGGACCCCCCCCCCCCCCCACTCCCACCCTGAGGGGGGGGGGGAACTGGATACGCCACTGCTGGCAATTATATTGGTGCCTGAATGGAGTGTGGGTACGTTAAGACGCCGAGAAGGTTGGGCGTGTGAAGAGAACTATGAGCGGACGGGACTATTGTGACACAATATAGTTAACACCCCCTGACTTACACTTATATACACGCCAGAAGGGCAAGGGAAACTTTGAGGTGGGCGCAAAAGTATTACCTAACACGCCCACTGCTATGGGTGGTATAATGATACTTTGCTGTGTCAGGGATAATGGTGGAGTAAGACTTACACTCCTTGACACGTTTTAGAGCAAGTGGTTTCAGACACGCCCGAGCCTGTCTAATGTATGAGTTCAAATTCTTCCCGTGTGAGTGCCCTTTTTACCCTAATACACACCACTAACTACTTTAAGCCTGGCCGCCTCCACGACGTCCACCTCAGGGTCCCCAAGAATATCCTCACTCGAGGGCAAATCTTTTGGATACCTCTCGCCACCTCTGGCCTAGCCAAATGATCGACTCTCTACCTTACGTCGTAAACAGTTCACCATGGGTGGGGTGACAGAAATTGTGTTTCCCACAGAGCTACCTCTGCCATGGCCCGTCTGGGCCATTTCCAGCCACTTTGATTAATGAATGGTTGTAGATGGATAAATATTTTGAATAATCATGAGTTGCATTAGATTAAATATATATGCTTTGGGTTAGAGGACATAACCCTTATCACAAATTCTGCAGGGAATGGGATTCCCTTCGAAGGGCAGATAGGATTCCCCAGGAACTTCCCTTGCTACGTCATAAAATTGGGGGATTTCCCTTAAGAATTAAATGAAATACAAGTTAATTCAATGTCCCATAAATGTGTGTAAACTAAATATTTTCCTTCCATTTTGATTACACTGATAGAACAAAATGTGAATAATATGCTGAATTGAATCATTGAAAAATAACTATCCTGCAGTTATGTACAGGGTTTCCTTTAAAGTTAGGTTATGGTGATGAGAGACTAATTTAGTACAATTTCAATATCTTTGAGATTACTGATGGTATCTACACATATTATACATCAAATGTAAGGCATCAGTTTTCTCTATCATATGACGGGAGGGATATTGGCATCCCATTCAGAAAAGAGAAAATCAATTTAGAATCCATTTTTTTTCACTTTCTATTGTTTTGACTAAAATTTCTTCCTTAAAGTGGCTGTCTCATTTGTCCGTCGTTAGGCTTACGTACGCCGACCTTAACCTAACGGCGCAATGGCCGGCGACATATTTTGTGACGTCAGAACATAATCCAGAGATGTGATTGGTCGTGTCATGAATTTGGCGTGGTATTACGAGAATTACAATGTATCAAAACATGTCCGTCTCATGGACGAGAACAGGGGATTAAAGCCACGTTCTTGTCCCTCAGACTATAATAAATTGATATGTTCTAGCTCCCTGATAGGCACGCCAAACTCATGATGTGACCAATAACATTGCAACATTATGCTCTGACACTGTAAAACACGTAACCTGCCGTCATGTCATTAGGCTTACATCAGCGTGTGTTAACCTAACAACAGACAGACGAGACCGCGGCTTTCATATGATATCGATGGCTTTGAAACTTGGCTCTAGTGTCAAAAACGTTCACTTGGAGGGAATTGCGTATCAAATTATCTATTTAGGCCCTAGTTTTGATTTAATGATTAAAACAGGACACTCTGGGTAATACTTACGAACATGATTTTTCTACATTTCATGGAAATTAAGGCCTATATAAGAAATCTGAGAGATGATTCCATCCATATTGGTCTGTGAAGTTTGATACAATTATATTTATAAAGAAAAACGTTACGTCAATTAAACAAATATATGGTAAAAACTCATTTTTCAATTTTCAGATGAGACTAAGCAAGCATTTCTTTATTGATGGTAATATGATTTATATCATAAGATAGCACTTACAATTCTCTCTCCAATGATATATATCTTACAAAAATAAATGTAGCGATACAAAATATATCAAGCATTTTGGTGAGCACCACAGAGCAACCCTTCCTGCTTTGGTTTAAACTCGAAATATCCTCAGGTCATGGTTTCACCTGTACATGAGTATTTTTTTGAAAATATTCACAAAACTTAGTTGCTTCCATGGCAACCAAATAATGCATGGCTACACTAATGTACATATGTAACTCGAAAGCTTTGTGAACATTTCACAATTAACATTTTCCCATATATACTTCAAACATATCGTACACTTATATATAACTGTTCATCACACCCAAGAGTCTACGTCAGGCATGCAGCCCAGTTTTTCGGCTGGGAGTAGTTCTTGGGCCATGTTGTTCCTGTTGTTTATCAGGCAATTGCTCGCTCTACAAAGTTTGTGCCTGAAAAATTTGTTCAGGCGCACGCGCTCCGTACGAGGAATCTTGACTTCTTATGGGAGTTCAAACGTCAAGGGTTCGTCGCTGCCATTCAGATGGACCGTGAGTGGGCCCGACCAGGCGACGGTCAGGGCCTTGGACAGGATGCTCGGTCTTTGGATGATCATTCGTGGGCAGGCAGCACTTCCTACGGCTTCCATTTCGGCGGGAATGGGAGCCAGTGGAAATAGGAGCGTTTCCCATCGGCAGTAGATCCTCAGACAGCACTGCACTGTAGCCCTCCGACGTTGACCCTGCGCCAACGAGCGACAGCCTGCTGCCAATTTCGAGCAGATACGAATAAATTTCCACCCCAGGTATATCACTAACAACAGAAGCAGCCACTGATAGTCGGATTGGTCTGCGGGTGGGAGGTGACTAGGTCTCACCACTGGCGTTTCCTCCCGAACAAAATGCAGACGCAGACTTGCATTTAACAGTCGCTCGATGTCCATGGCCATCAAGTGGCTGTTCTGAACCATGGTTCAGTGTCTAGTACAGGCACATACTTATACCCCCCACCCCCCACGACCTCACAACCCCCCAGGTACTGTAAGGGCTTCGTCTAGTCTTTAGCGAAAAGTTAACCCTCGGTCGACAACTTAAACGCTACGTAAGGTATAATTAAAACGACTTCTTCTAGTCAGGGGCTTCACAAGGTTTTACACTGGGTAGCGCGAAGCACGTCTAATAGGCCGCTATTTTCTTCAGAGAGCCGATCGACAGGGGGTTCATCTGAAATGACTTCTGTCGCGTTTGACACGGGGACACACGTCTATGATGACCGCGTCCAGCTGTTGGCCATCTGAGGCGGCGCATGTCAACTAGCTTCTGTGTCAGGTCCCTCACAGGAGTACCGCCGCCCACGGCCCGCGAGGTAGTCTTAACACTTCTTGACACGTAACAGGCCTCAAAAGGGGTGGCGGTCATGGTGTCGCTGATACCCCATGTACACCCCGTCACGGCTAGCACGTAACTTATGGTAAAAGTCTCTCTTACCCCGTCTACACCCCGTCACGTCTACGACATAACTTATGTTCAAAGTCTTGCCTCATCGATAAAAGATCGCTTTCGCCAGATCATGTGTCCACAGGGGGGCCAGCCGGGGATGTATAAATACGGCGTGGCATATGGCTATAGATCACTTGAAAACTTGCTGCCACCATGAACGGATCAACTGACTATCGTGACTTTGTCCTGTCAAACCCGTCTACTAGCTCGTGCAGGATGATGACCAGCATCCCAAAATCGGGTTGCGCGCAAATAACAGATCATGATTCATCAGCAGGCGTAGGTACCCTGATGATGGATTTGTCTCAGGATCAGACGGAGGCGAGTATTGATCTCTCTAAGAATCTGTCTCAGGATGTGTCTCAGGATGTGTCTCAGGATGTGTCTCAGGATCTGTCTCATCATGACTCCCTGTTCGCGGACGAAGGATCCACCCTCAACAACGTGGACCTTAGCCTTGGTGGTTCCCAAGGCAGTACTGCATCCGCATCCTCGTCCAGGCCCTCCAGGCCCTCCACGCCCTCCATGCCCTCCGGATCCACGCCCTGGGGGATGACGCCCTCCACGTCTCAAACCTATCCATGGTTCCCCACCTCCACGTCCAAAACGTCGTCCACGCCCGGGCCCTTGACGTCTCAAACGTCGTTCACGTTGACCACATCCCAAAGGTCGTCCACGCCCGGGCCCTTGACATCTCAAGCGTCGTTCACGTCGACGACGTCCCAAAGGTCGTTCACGGCTGGGCACTTGACATCTCAAGCGTCGTTCACGTCGACGACGTCCCAAAGGTCGTTCACGCCTGGGCCCTCCACGTCCGAAAAGTCGTCCCCGTCTGGCCCCTCCACGTCTGCAGCTGAACCGTCCATGGCCAAGTTGCTGGCCAGGATGGAGCAGCTGGAGAACAAGTGCCGAAGGGCGGAGGCTGAAGCGGCTGCGGCAAAGGCCCAGGTGGAGCTGCTCGTGAACCAAGCGAAGCCAGCTGCCAAACGACCCAAACTGCACCCCCGCAAGGATATATGCGTAAGTTCTAAAGTTTATTTTTACAGCTTATAATTAACTAATAATGTCACCTTTAAAACATTACCGTTTAATATAGTTCTCGGTTTGTTTAGAAATCATCTCATTCCTAGTATAGCCCTGATGTTCTCTTTTACCGCGCCAGGGAACATCCCGGAAAACAACGAAAATCCGTAATGATTTCGTACACTGAAATTTAGTTAGAAGTCCACTATTAATTCTTGGCTTGTTATATTGTTTGTAGGCACTCGTTTGTTCTGCCTACAAGGCCAGGAGAGGGGAGCCGGATTGGGGCTTCAACCTGAACCGTGGGTAAGTTGATTACGTCATAACAACATGAATAGTACAGACAAGAATATTGTTTTTAAGTAAGCAATGGGTAATGTGTTCCTGAACACCAGAAGCTGCAGCTGAATATAAGCTTTGCCGTTCTCATGTTAATAGAGTCATAGAGCACTTGACGTGATGCCGATGAATTGAACAATATAAATATATTCCAACATTCAGGGCGGGGATCAAACACCCAGAGAACGTTGCGATCATCAAGGCTATTGTGGACAACGTGTGCCTGGGGCCAGATACCCCTAGACAAGAGGTGTTAGGTAAGTCCCATAGGTAGCAAGTTTCTTTGTTAACTAACCTGCAGCTGTACATTTCATGCATCTAATGTCCATGATTCCAAAGTTTTGATCCTTCAATTAACACAAAATTTCAGATGCTTAAAATGCTTGAAATCTGTTTTTAGTGTCTAAATAGGCTCCACTTACATTGGAAATTGCTACTTTTATAAATTAAGTTATCCTACCAGTCATCTGAAAAAAACTTTAGTTCGATTATCTGGACAAAGAAATATAATACCGGTGTAATGATGGTTTTAATTCCTGAATAGTATGGTGACCTCACTTTGCATTTTTAACATGTATTCCCTTGCTTTATTGCCTTTATATTGCCTTTGTCTACTTAATGGCTCCAGTTTTAAGCATACTTCATGTCCTTCCTCTTTTTCTAGCTGCTGCCAACACCTACTTCAAGACCCTCCAAAGCAGGGCCAGCAACGTGCGGAATGGGAACATCAAGGACAACAACGAAAAGGCTATCATCCGTCACCACGTCAACGAGGTAAATAAATTTTTGTTCCAGACTTCCTCTATTGTTCTCAACATTGTTGACGTTGTTAGATTCAGGCGGGCTGAAATTCTGCACTTTTCAAACATATTCCGGTAAAATTTTTTGTCAGGAAAAGTGCAAAGCCGAGGAGAAAGAGTATTGTCTACGGTATAGGGGGTGTGACTTTCCGGGGGTGCACTCAGTTCAAAAATGGGTATACGTACCAACTGCGGTCGGAACTACCGGGGGCTGTAGCTGTGAATCGCCAATTTGGCTTAAAACAGGGGGCTGTGAAATGATCATGGGGAGCTTTCAATAATGTATTGTCCATTATATTATATCAACAGTTTATTTCATGTCATTCAATCACTTCATAATGCTTCGTAATCAATTTTTGAGTACCAAAATCAAATAATGGCCACAAAATTTGTCAACAAATGCCTTTTTGGAGGCCTGAAAAGGGGGGCTGTCAGACTTGATCTATACCTATTTAAAAAAAGTATCTACCTTCAAAGAGTGAGTGCCCCCCCTCCGGTTGTGACTTATGGTTGTAACAATGAAACTTGGAAAACAATTATCATTTTTTTACATTATGAAATTTATATAGAGCACTGTAACCTTACTTCCTTCCTTGGACAATAATCTTTACATCCCATTAGAATGGATATGACACAATTAAGCAAAGGGCCTGTATATTATAGAGACCAACGATAGAGCAACGCTTTTGAAATTAACTGCAGTGACCAGCTTTTAAATTAAAGCATCTAAAATATTAAAAAACTTGTTTGTGTTTATTTGATGTTCTTGACCAAGTATGTCGTAACTGTATTAAAATAAAAAGTGTCTTTTTAACTTTGCAGAAGCTCAGAAGACGGATAGTGGGTTTGGAAAAACTCGTCACGACGTGGGACGAAACTCGGAAGACTGCTGTGAGGCGCGTTCTCTCCCTCGACTACACAAGCGACGAGGAGCGCGGGCTTTATTTTCCGGTCGACCAAGATGGGAAGACTGACGAGCGATACCACCTACTCGTCAAACCACTCGTGTGGGAGAGCTAGGAGCTCAAGGCCTACAAAGCCCACCTGGACGACATCGAGTATAAATCACTCAGCAGACGTCAGCAGGGCGTTAGATTGGTAAAGAAGCGGAAAGATGTCCCCGACCCTGATCCAAAACGCCAAGAGCCTCCTCCCAACACCCCAGACTGGGCGGTGAAGCCCGCGTATCGGTCGGGTATTGCCGATGCACAGCCAATCTAACTTATTTCTAAAGGGTCTGTTTAACGCTCTATGTTATGTGATGTTTATGTTTATCATCTTTATGTTATCTTTACACTACGTTTAATTGTATAGTCTGTGTCACGCTGTATGTTTTGTCTTTGTACTGTCTTAAATTGTATAGTCATTTTATAAACTTTTATCAAAGAACTTTGCGCTTCTTGTTTTCATTGCGGCATGCTCGCTAAGCAGGGAAGTATTTATATAGATATGTTGGTTGCCTGAAACTCGCCTTATATTAGTCTAAAACCGTACGCGTTATCCAGTTCCTTCTAATTAGTGAATCTTAAATTTATAAATACTTTTTATTTACGAATACGAAACGCATTTAACTATAATGACGTGTCATTTTTTTGAAAACCCGCCTTATATTAGTCTAAAACCGTACGCGTTATCCAGGTCCTTCTAATTAGTGAATCTTAAATTTATGAATATTTTTTATTTATGAATACGAAACGCATTTAACTATAATGACGTGTCATTTCGTTGAAAACCCGAATGTGGTATTTCTTAAAGATAGACCTTGAACTTGAAATCGATTACAATACAACACTTTTTTGATGAGTTTTATGGTACAACGTCTCTACCATTAGAAGAGCAATGGAATGACACCTGTCATCAATAACAGCATAAATCACTCATAAAAACTGTATTTTAAACAAACATAAGCTCGATATAAGATTTTTTAAATGATGCGACATCGATCATCTCTTCGTACTTATTTCGCAGTGATCAAAAAATAATGTTGACATGAAGCCGGTTTTAAGAACTGTGAATTCTTTTCTAGTGGATCCTTTTTAGTTAGATTTCATGCAGTAAGTTGCAAAAGTAATTTTTCTGAAATTTTATTTTGATCAAATACATCTCTGCCAGTAGGACCTATAAAAATTTACACGTGACCATATAGTCTCCTGATGAACCCGAAATACTTTCTAGGATTTGTATCACACCTATATTCTTTCTGTGAGAGGATAAAAAAAACTCCCGCATATTGTAACCCTTTAAAGTGGGAGTTCTCCTGGATTTCTGTATTGGTAACTTGGAGCTTCGGTGTCATTGCAAAATTAATAATTTATAAAACGAACAAGTCGATTTAGGTGTCAAGATTTATTGAGGGACGTACACTTAATTAGCTATAGCCATAATCTCGGTTAGAGCCCGATAGCGAGATTATTGCGTTCACCACATTTAATTCCACTACTAGTTTAGGTTGCAGATCTAGTTTAGCCTCAGGCCCCTAACTTAGGGGCCTGTCTCACAGATTACATAAGGGGTTGACCCTATCCCGAGCCAGAATAAAAGCGCTCTTGTCAGCGTCATACTCCTCTTTCCAAAACCCAAATTTTATTTAGCTACAAATTCAATTTATGACCATAACACTTGTATCGATTGCACAAACGTTTGGCAGCATATTGCTAGTAAACACACAAAAATACAACATTTTTCACACAAGACTTAATCAAGGTCAACACGGCTTAAGTCGACTGAAGTAGAAGTACTAATTGCAAGCTCACCGGGCCGGTATTTCCCCAAAAGAACAGGCTCTCCTATGCCTATACCCATGGTAACCAACTGGTAGCGTATAATGTCCTTAGTCATCAATCTTGTCAACATGATGTCCTTCAGTTTATTAACCTTTAAATGTGTGGGCAGTCGTGTCAATGTGCCGGTATAGCAGTCGGTCATTTGGATGACACAGTTAAATGTGTATCGTGCTCCTAGGCATATATTTTCGGCTTTAGTCAGTGTGATAGGATCGTCTGTTTGAAAGATATAATCGCCGAAATGTCCAGGGAACGTGCCAATTTTAAGCCATACACTGTGATTGCCAGAGACAAGCAAGTATACACAAAAACGAGCGTCTGCGAAGATGCGAGTAATTCCGGAGCAAACAAACAATATGCTAATAATTATGGCTACGGTGAGGATAACAAGAAGAGTGTACGAAGAGAGAAGTACCACATTTGGGAATTCTTCGATGTTTTCGTCTCCTAGGTTGGCTTCAGATCCAGTGTCAGTTACGGTATGGTCATGGTCCAACAAGGCTTGCAGGGTGTCATGAAAGGTGAGGCCGGTCATCGCATCGTGTTTTGGTGGAGGGTGACCGGTAATTGGAGCAGTGAGGTTGACCAACCGGGTACGGGTTACTCCAGGCTTATTGTGAACGACCCTAGGCCTGTATCTGCCACTGGCAGCTGGAACAAATTCCACGCATGATACAAGAACCAAGTATGCGGCAGCTAATATTGAAAAAAAAAGAGAACATGAAGGTTGTCATCTCAACTTTAAACGAACACCTTCCTTCCAAATTACCATGGCCAGGCAATTCAAACAGACAGAATAAACTATAACTGCCATATGGCCACACCCTAGAATTCAGAAAACTGGCCATGCTAATTAATCAGGAAGGGGGACCACCAGAATGAATACATATGTTTTACATATTTTGAAGAATTTGGAAAGTCGGCCATGGACTCGTATGACTTGTAGAACCAAAGTAATTAAGAAGATTCTCACCAAGGGTGGCACTCATGATTTTGACACTCATGATATTGACGTAGCCGTACACCAAACGCACTATAACGAAATAAGCTGGCCCTAAGTAGTAGCGGCAAGGTTAGACCCTCGAGCTCGGTTTTCAAGGCATATGAAATCCTATCACCAGTCGACCTGACGGCGGACAATGCGTTTCGGAAGCTGAGGAAACTTCACCGCCCTTTAATGGGTAGACCCTAGGTTTTAATGGCAGGTGACATGCCCTCACCAGTCGACCTGATGGCGGACGATGCGTTTCGGAAGCTGAGGAAACTTCACCGCCCTTTAATGGGTAGACCCTAGGTTTTAATGGCAGGTGACATGCCCTCACCAGTAGACCTGATGGCGGACGATGCGTTGCGGAAGCTGAAGAAACTTCACACGCCCGACAAATCACGACAACGCGCTACCGTGATGGCCAGGCTGGCAGCTACAGTAATCTCATGGTAATACTGTGGCAGCTGTTCTCGGCTTTAATTTCACGCGGGTGGGTGACGTTAGGAGCTCAAGTGCAGCTTCCCCTGGGTCGGGGCTGTGGCATGTCGTGGCAATTCGCGGCTTTCAGCTGGTGGGACCATAGGCGTCGGTCTGTACCATATATAAATACTTGGGTCGTGGTCGCAATTGGGGAAGGTTCATTGCCCTCAAGTGCTGCTGTCTAACTCAAGTTCGCCATGGCCTCCTGGGGTTTCAAGGGTCTGACCAGTGACCAGGCAGAAGCCAGAAGAAATATGGACACTAGCCGAAACCGATGGTGCGACACATGTAAACGTCCAGTTTCAAAAAGTACATATAACAGGAATCATCGTACGGAGCATGATGAGTACCAGATAAATAGTATAACTAGGATACAGGCACATGCACCTGAAATCGATATCCTTCAAAACCTTCCTAGCTAGCTTGCGCGCATAGATATTATTTTCCAATACCTCCTATCTTAATGATCAGTTAGTATTTAGAAAATTATCGGCAGCCTAAATCTTTTCTTAACAATTAAACAATTGTTCAAATAATGAATAACTTAAACAATGGACGTTATATATATGTATCCCACCATGCATCTTTCTATCATAACTTTTCAGTCAGAGAAACAACATTGGGTGGGATAGTCTGTACTCTGCAACCCTACTGTACATTTAATTTATTCTTATACATGTGTCTTGCAGAAACACCCATATTTGGTTTACCTCAACACGCTGGCAATCAGGCAGAAGTGGGTCTTGAGGCCGAAGCAGGTATTCAGGCTGAGGCGGGTAACCAGGCTGAAGCGGGTGTTCAGGCAGAGGCAGGTAACCAGGCTGAAGCAGGTTTTCAGGCTGAGGCAGGTAACCAGGCTGAAGCAGGTTTTCAGGCTGAGGCAGGTAACCAGGCTGAAGCAGGTTTTCAGGCTGAGGCAGGTAACCAGGCTGAAGCGGGTATTGAGGCTGAAGGTGGTATCCAGGTTGAAGCGGGTATTCGGGCTAAAGGTGGTATCCAGGTTGGTATCCAGGTTGGAGCTGGTATTCGGGCGGAAGCTGCAGCTGCTAATCAGCGGCAGGCTGAAGTCGGGAATCCGGGAGAAGCAGACAGTCAGCCTGTGGGTCGCAATCAGCCTGTTGAAGAGGCGGTACACATGGAATCCGATGAGGAGTCAGGTGATGATATGGAAGACTATTACGGTATGATGGAAGATTCCCAAGAATCGGATGAAAATGATAACCTTGATCCAGAGGCAGACAAGATTCGCAACAGGGCCATCCGTCACTTAAAAGTGGTTTTCGGTGACGGGACGGGTCTTCCTAGCCCATTGTCAAGGGTTGTTCTTGGTGCCACTAATAAGAATATCCAAAGCCTATTTTCATGGGTTCTGTTCTTTCTTTTGCAGTGGCAGATCCACACCTTCACCAGTGATATGCAAATGGCTAAAGTTATGTGCTTCATTTGTGAATTATTGACGGTAGCAGGTAATGACCAGGTTTCACAAGCAGCGGAGGCAGTATTCCCCAAAACAATGCTGATGACGTACAAATGGTTGGGTACAGACCTAACGTTGACTAATTACTCTACGAGTGTATGCTGCCCGACCTGTTATACGTTGTCGCATTCTGCGTTGTCCACCACTGAGCGTGTGCGAGCTCGAGGCTTTTACACAGATGTTCGTGGTATTCAGCAACCCATGCGGTGCACAACCGTCGGTGATGATTTCAAATGTTGCAACTGGAAATTGTTTTATGAGGCCAAGATTATTGGGGAAATTACCTTCCTTCCAGTCAAGACATTCTGTTACCAGTCGCTCGAGAAGAGTTTGCAGGTTATGATGAAACGTCCAGGTTTTGAGCTGAAATGTAGAGAATGGAAGGGCAGGAGGATACCCGACGGAGTGTATGCTGACATCTACGACGGTTCGGTATGGCAAGACTTTAACGGGAACAACAAGTGTTTTCTTGATAATGAAAACAACTTGGCTCTTCAGATGAATATCGATTGGTTTCAACCATTCTCTCGGAAAGCTTCGATGTCAGTAGGGGGCATTTACCTAACAATACTTAACCTACCCAGAAATGAGCGGTACAGACTTGAGAACGTCATACTATATGGTATCATTCCAAACTTAAGTAAAGAACCCGCCGATCTTACCAGTTTTCTGAGGCCCCTAGTAGACGAACTCAAGGAATTCTGGAATCGGGGAAAAAGGCTTATAACCAAGGATTACCCAAGGGACAAGACCGTTAAGTTGGCGCTTTTGAACGTTGCTGCAGACCTCCCTGCAGGGAGGAAGACCTGGGGTTTCCTACTACCTAATGCTATCATGGGTTGTTCAAAATGTCTGAATGAATTAAAGAATTCAAACCGTGGAGGATTCACCGTGGCGAATTGGACTCCTCGTACTCTGGACCAACACAAGGAGAGAGTGAGGGAGATTAGAGCTGCATCCACCCCGAGAGAGAAAAGTAAACTTGAGAAACAGTATGGAGCTCGTTCCTGTGTCCTCCTGGAATTGCCCTACTTCAATCCCATCAAGTAAGTTCAATCTCCAGGCCGAACAAATTTAAAGGCCAAACTTACACAGAATTATACCAAAATATTAAAAATTTTAATTTGACATTCGAATAAACATTAATAAAAATGTTTCCATTAGCAGTAACTATATTATATGTTTTTACTTAGACGCTTGACATTCATTTTTTTAGGTTCCTCTCGATCGATGTGATGCATAATGTACTGTTGGGTAAGTGTTGAAGCTTGACCTAACGTTAAGTAATGTTTAGCACAGATAACGTGTTTAAAATGGAACTTGCATTTGCCTATAATTTGGACTATTAAGTTCATTGAGGTTTCAATACCGATTTCACATATGTGCTTTTATTATTGGGATTCAGGGACCGCCAAGCGAATGTGGAGGAGGTGTACCGACGCAGAGTGGTCAAAGAAGAAGAAGAAATCAAGAGATGAGGAAGGGTTGGCGTTGGGGGTTGTACTAAGCGCTAATCAGGTGTTGATTATTGATGCTCGTCTGAATCAGTTCAAAGAGGGACTACCGGATGACTGTGTGGTAACTAACATCAAATCGAACGCTGGGATGTGGACGGCAAAGGAGTGGAAGAATTGGGTTACAGTCTCGTCTGGATACTGCCTCCAGGGCCTTTTGCCGGAAAATATGCTTCAAAGCTGGCAGCGTTTCGTAGAGGCCACTAGACTTCTGTGCAAGCCTTGTATTACATACTACGAGATAGAACAGGCACACAGGAAACTATTGTACTTTTGCAAGCGCACAGAGGTCCAGTTCGGTTCTGATTTCATTACCCCAAACATGCATCTACATCTCCATTTAAGGGAGTGTCTCTGGGAGTATGATCCAGCTCCCAGTACTTGGCTGTTCAGTTTTGAGCGGTATAATGGTTACTTGGGGGATGTGCCGACTAACAATCGCCAGATAGAGAAACAATTGTTTGAGAGGTTTCACCGGATGAGTCGTGTCAGTCAGGCGCGCGCCGAAATGCCGTCCAAACACGAGGGGAAATTTGGCAAACACTGCCAGCTGGGAGAAGGAGAGAAGAAAGCAACAACGGTCCTGCAAACACTCAATGTACCCAATGAGCGAGATTTGGCGCAGTGCGAGAGCCTATGGAGTCTCCCCGACGGCTTCGAGACATTTGGAGAACAAAAGGTGTGGCTCGACTCGGCCGATCTTGAGCTGCTCAAAGAAACATACAAAAAGATGTACCCCACAGAACAGGAGATCGTAGAGAAGTCATTTATGCCTTCATTTTACGTGCAGTCTAAAGTCGTAAAATATGGCCCCATGACTTATTCCAGCAAAATGTCCAGCAGTGGTAAAAAGTTGTCTAGACTAATGGCCAATTGGTACGAAGACGAACAGAATGACCCCCAGGAGCGCCCGTGCATCGCCACCCACTACATGAAACATTACATACAATGTCGGACAACCGGGAAGAAGAGGCAACATCTGTTTGCAGCTGTGAAGTGGTACCAACACAGCACCGTCGCATCCAAATACATAAGTCCTTATACAATGTGGCACAAGGCAAAGTTCGAGCAACCTTCATGGGCATCGTTCCTGCCTGTTATGCGGATAAGTGGACATTTTGGATATGTCGTTGAAAAAGAAAATATGATCGTCTGTCCCCTTTCGGCGCCACGACTTCTTGTAGATCTAGAGGACCTATAGATATCGAACTCGCGGTGTCCGAAATTAAGCTGAAAACGTATGCATAATTACTGAGATTGTGCACCACAAATTTTGTCTATGCACCCCCTGATATATGGGAATGAAAAAATTCCATGAGAAGTGTGCACATGTATAAAAAGGGTGCACAACTTAAAAATAGCGTACCTGGCCGTGAGTGTGCAAGCCGGGTGCAGGCCTATAGGCCCGACCTATAGGGCGCAGCAGCTTAATTTCGGACACTGTCCGGTGTTGTATATGCATTGTTAGGATTATGTGTTTTAGCACTTTTGCCAACAAAAGCAACATTTTTTTAATAAAAATTCGTCTTGAAGTAGTGTATTTATGGGAGGAATAATTATATTACGCCCTAAACCTTATAATGTGACTACTTTGAAATTTAAAATAAAAGGTAGGAAATTACTTCACAAGGTTACGGTGACAGGATGTGCGACTTTGAGGTACGTTTTCTGAAGTTATTTCACAGGCTGGGGGTGTGAGGCTGTGTGCATTTACGGGTGGTTTCTTGAGTCAGGTGTCAGGACACCTCCTGCCAGGGCTGCCCGAGCGACACCTTATGTAACACCTGACACCGGTCGCTCAGGCTGCTCGGCTGACCTAGATCGCCCCTCATTACCTGCCCCTTGTATAACGGGGGGGGGGGGGGGGCACCAGCTTTATAAGGCTGTGCCCACCACGTGCACACACACAGTGTCGCGCCAGCCTCAGGACCATAAAAGACATACACAGCAGATTACTGACATTAAACCCAAGCGCCACATTTTGAACAATGGCGACCGCGCAGAAAACCCGGTAGGTGAATCAGATAACTTGCCTATATTTTGACAAGATAACTTGCCTATAGAGAAGTAGTGTTTTTTCAGGGTTTGCGGGACTTGGGGGTTATGCTTCCATATATAGAGTGTTTGTCAACAAATCTATAAGGGGGTGGATAACAGCCATTTTTTTTCGTTTTCTACACATACACGTAGATAACCAATTCGAAACACTTAAAGGTTGATTTTTGGCTCATTCAAGCGACCATGTGCTGTCGGAGGAGGAAGAGGAATCCCAGGCATGGACACCGCGTGAGGAGAAGCTAAAGGAGGAGAATATTGAAGAGGACGAAACGATCTGGACGGAACCCAAATGGACCGAGTGGGCGCCCCAGTTCACCCCTAAGTAGGTTTAAATTGTTAAACACTGTTGATAGACAGGGATAGAAGAGAAGCATGGAAAGAAAATTGTTAACTTACTATCTGGTAGAGGTGACTATCTTCATGCAAAATAATGCACACTGTCTAAAACCCGATGATGGACTCGGACATAGTTGTGATCGCTCGAATTCATGTAACATGCTGAAAGAACAGGCTCTTTTTTGACAATTTAAAAATTGCAAATTGATCAGACTGGCACAATAACATGAAACAGGAGATTTGGTGAGAAAAATTGACATGCCGATGATTTGGTAGTTTCGACCACCTATGTTGAAATGATTGACGGTGTGATGATTTTTGAAATTTTTTCCAGGACGCACGACCAACAGCAGCTCCCGGACAGCCCATCAGAGTGGACGTGCGTCTACTGTTCGGAGGATACGACCCAGGTTGGTACATTTGGATTTACACGGTGAAGCTAAGGGGGAAATAAAACATGTAAGCGTATGAAGGGAAATATGTGTAAACATAAAAAAATGATGAGTGGGGCGATTTCACGAGTACCATTGTTCTGAAATTTGCCAATATTACGAGGGACACACTGGTATGTAGTAATTGCAAAATTGACTTTTGCTACATTTAACTATAACCACACAATTTTTTTCAGGAGCAGGAGGAGTACTTGACCGACCAAAGGTGGAAGGCGATGGAAACGTTTGCCAAAGACCAACACGCCACACAACCGCAGGCCATATTCTTGGATGGCAACTACAGGTACGCCATTTTATTTTTTTTCCTAATAAATAATATTATATAGCGGCAATAATTTTCGATGATACTACCAGGCAAAAAATAACGTGGGCATAGAATTATAATGTTGACGTTGAAGTAAACGCGTAATTTCGTACAGTTACTAAAGATTGTGATTGGTGATGGTCCAATTAGTTCGTGCACAAAATTTTAACAAATGTGTATTTTAAACATGCCTCCTTAATATTTCAGAATGTACTTGGTCTGCAACTACTGCGGCCGGTGCTACCACGCCGACTGTGAGGGGGGCGAGCCTGCCAGCATCATGTGCTCCAAGGTGTTGTGCGAGTGGTGCGCCGAGGATAAAGATTAATCGATTCAGCAATAAAATACTACATTAGAATTATAACTACACTTTGTGTCAAATGTCCTTTTATTTTATTCTTATATAGTAACACTAGTTAACCTCTGGAGCATGATAGCTATAGGTTAGAATTTACCTTAAATCACAGCTTCACGCTAAAGTATGTTTTGTGTGTACCTGGCAGACTACGGCCGATTGTACAGAGCATTGAAAAGAAAATGTGAGTCATAAATATATCTTTCATCTAAATTTAGAAATATACTAGATCAGAGTGAAACACAGTCTTTTAATCTCTAACTTCTAAGTACAGTGAGAGTAGAACACTGGTAAAATAATTCCCTTTATTGGTAGTTTAATTGTGTAAAATTTGAGAAATCTGAGGGGGGTCCAGACACCATGGGAAACCCCGCCCCCCCCCCAAACCCCTCCCGCCCTGAGGGGGGGGAGGGTGCCTGGGTACGCCACTGCTGGCCATTAAATTGGTGCCTGAATGGAGGGTAGGTACATTAACACGCCGACAAGGTTGGGCGTGTAAACAGAACTATGAGCGGACGGGACTCTTGTGACACAATATAGTTAACACCCCCTGACTTACACTTATATACACGCCATAAGGTGAAGGGAAACTATGAGGTAGGCGCAAAAATATTACCTAACACGCCCACTGCTATGGGTGGTATAATGATACTTTGCTTTTTCAGGGTTAATGGTGGAGTAAGACATACACTCCTTGACACGGTTTAGAGCAAATTGATTCAGACACGGCCGAGTCTACTTACTGTATTAGTTCAAAAATTTCCCGTGCTTGCTACATCATAAAATTGGGGGATTTCTCTTGAGAATTAAATGAAATACAAGTTAATTTAATGTCCCATGAATGTGTGTAAACTAAATATTTTCCTTCCATTTTGCTTACATTGATAGAACAAAATGTGAATGATATGTTGAATTGAATTCATTGAAAAATAACTATCCTGCAGTTATGTACAGGGTTTCCTTTAAGGTTAGGTTATGGTGATGAGAGACTAATTTAATACAATGTTGATATCTTTGAGATTACTGATGGTATCTACACATCAAAATGTAAGGCATCAATTTTCTCTGACATATGACTGGAGGGATTTTGGCATCCCGTTCAGAAAAGAGAAAATCAATTTAGAATCAAATTTTTTTTGATTTCTATTGTTTTATCTAAAATTTCTTCCTTAAAGTGGCTGTCTCATTTGTCCGCTGTTAGGCTTACGTACGCCGATGTAACCTAACGTCGCAATGGCCAGTAACATATTTTGTGAAGTTAGAACATAATCCAGAGGTGTGATTGGTCACATCATGAATTTGGCGTGGTATTACAAAGAATTACAATATATCAAAACATGTCATCTCATGGATGAGAACGGGGCTTTAAAGCCATGTTCTTGTCCCTCAGACTATAATAAATTGATATGTTGTAGCTCCCTGATAGGTACGCCAAACTCATGATGTGACCAATAACATTGCAATATTATGCTCTAACACTGTAAAACACATAACCAGCCGTCATGTCATTAGGCTTACATCAGTGTATGTTAACCTAACAACAGACAGACAAGACTGGACATTTTGAGGGAATTGCATATTAAAATTGTCTATTTAGGCCCTAGTTTTGATTTAGTGCCTAAAACAGGAAACTCTGAGTAATACTTACAAGCATGATTTTTCTACATTTCATTGAAATTAAGGCCTATATAAGAAATCTAAGAGATGATTCCATCCATATTGGATGGTGAAGTTTCATACAATTATATTTATAAAGAAAAATGTTATGTCAATTAAAGAAATACATGGTAAAAACTCACTTTTCAATTTTCAGATCAGACTGAGTAAGCATTTCTTTATTGATGGTAATATGATTTATAGCATTAGATAGCACTTACAATTCTCTCTCCAATGATATATATCTTATAAAAAAAATGTAGCGATACAATATATTATATCAATATATACATTTTGGTGAGCACCACAGAGCAACCCTTCCTGCTTTGGTTTAACTCGAAATATACTCAGGCCATGGTTTCACCTTTACATGAGTATCTTTTTGAAAGCATTCACAAAACTTAGTTGCTTCGATGGCAACGAAATAATGTATGGCTAATTAGTCATTCTAGGTCATTTGACAGGGAGGGTGTCATAAAAAAAAAAGAAGATGGGAGGGGGTGGGGGCTAAGGCTGGGGGTGGGGATGGGGGCGAAGCTTGGGACCCAGGAGGGAGTGATATTGACCCTACCTCCACCCCCCCCCCCTCAAATTCAACTGAGTCTTGGACATAGGCACACATTGACCCAAAGGGTGACTGAGTAGGCAGGCTTTTTAGAAACTCCAAAGTTGAAACATGTCTGTAAACAAGGGTTACAACGCAGCTGGAGGTGGAGAGGAGGTAGACCTAGATCCTGACTTGTTGAGGTAAATATGAATTTATTTTACATGTATTATCTTTAATTATGTGGGTTTCTTTTGTTCTATGTTGTTTGTGTGTATGCATAAGGGGTCGGGTGGGGGGGCAGGGCATGGGGTTATTTCATAGTGAAAAATAAAACTAAAACAAAAACAGACAGGAACATATTGTAAACTATGTGGGAAAATGATTATTTGAATGCAGCATTTATGCACCACCACCACTGCATCTTAAACTCACAAATCAAAGTGGGAGTTAGTTCCTAATTCTCTCACTGGGGGAGCCACCATCTAGGAGAAAGTCTGTACAGTATCGTAGCAGGCATCCAGATGGTACCCAAAGTAGTCACTAGGGGAAGACCTGAACAGTGGCTGTGTAGCACCTACCCTCCCCCTGGTGGGTTTTTTGATCACTAAACCCGGTTGGCATTGTGAAATATATTATGTATTAATCCTGTGGGGTTTTAATTAATTAATTAATTTATTATTACATTATAAGTGGAGGGAAGGGGGGAGGTTGGGGGGGGGGTGAACATAATAATTTTCCCATGCATAACTTATTTTATTTTATGTCTGAATACCGCAATACCTCTAACTTAAATTATCACCATTTTAATTCACCATGGAAGATTAAGTTGGATTACATTTCGAGTGAATTCCTGGTTAGGGTAGTACTGTATATCTTTCTTAACTATTTGATTATAAGATTATAACTGATGATAACAAAAGACTATTTCCCTTGCAGCATTTCTGATGACGAAGAGACGCGTGATAGTCCCTTTTGCATCACCCAACTGGTAGGGTCTGGATCTTCCAACTCATCACGAATGTCCACCCCCTCCATCCATATGGGGGTACTCGAGTCGCTCTCACCGGAGGAGTACGCCCACAAAATGGTGGAATATTTCAGGGAGTCCCCATCGCCCCCACCAAGGGCTGTGGTGAATCTAACTCCCAAATGAAGAGCAGTGGCCAGGCGTGCGGGTGACTCCCCATCCCCCACTCAATCACCTGTGGGGTGGCTATCTTGCTCTTGGTAAATTATAACACTATCTCTACCCTATTTACTCTCTTTTCCCTTATTTTATTAATCTCGATGCTGCTAAAGAAAGATAAAATACTATACTGAAAGTTTTTTGACTAGGGTTAGCTATAGTCATGTCACAATTCACCTCTCCCTCCAATACTTTTAAGAGCCTTATATCATGCATCCATTTTGTCCTTAAGAACGAGTATATTTTCTATAACAAAGTCATTATGCTTGTTTATTTATCAAAACATTTCTGTGTAATTTTCTATAAGGAAGCTATTCTGCCTATTTATTTATTAAAATATTTCTGTTTAATTTCGATTGGCAGTCCACCAGTGGAGGCGCAAGATGAACCAGGGCAGGTCTCCGCATCACCTGATTTGACACCTGCGGAGGTGCTCAAGATGTTCTCTCCAGTTTTTGACTACAGGTCAGTCATGTTGCAATTCATCTCCCCCCTTCAACACTTTTAAGAGCCTTCTATCATAAGATCATTTCACCATTAAGAAACGAGTATATTTTCTATAACAAACCTATTCTGCTTGTTTATTTCTTAAAATATTTCTGTTTAATATTCTATAACGACCCTATTCTGCCTATTTATTTATTAAAATATTTCTGTTTCCCTTTGATCAACAGTCTACCAGCAGAGGTGGATGACCAGCCAGAGCAGGCCTCCGCATCAGCTGATCTGACGCCGGCCCAGGTGTTGAAGATGTTCTCTCCGGACTTGCCTCGGGAGGATCACTACAAAGGTCCGTTGACCTTAGAAATGGTCGAAGAGTAGGTATGTTTTTACCATTGGTCCAGGGGTTGTATTTTGTTTTGTTTATTCTATTTTTATCATTTATCATGCATATAACATAGAAATAATGGGGGTGGGGTGTGTGTATGTGTGTGCATTGTTGTTTCAATTTTGGTATAAAGAGTTCTAAGAAGGGGTGTGGAGTGTGAGGGGAGGGAGTATGTGAGTATGAGTATTATTGTTTAAATTTCTATTATAAAGAGTTCTAAAATTTCTATGTAAATCTAGTACATTGCTTAAAAGTAAACAGATAAAGGAGATGGTTCATATTATATAACATTCCAATTGTAATTAATACCTTCAAAATTTCAGAGTTTTTTCTACAGTATATTGTCCAATGTATTTAATTGAATTGCTTTATTTTCCAGTGTGAGGGAGCACATGGTATGCAGGGCTCATGGTTGGTAGTCCGACTTGGAGGACAAATTTTTCCATGATAACATATTCTGGGACCTGCACACCCCTGCAACAGGTGAGCGGGCAAAAACACCTCCGTCCCTCTCACCTTCTTCGATGTCGCCTAAACTACCTAAGCCCGGGCCATCCAGCTTAAAACGCATCCGTGTTAGAATGTGTTAGTGTTTTTTTTACCACCCTTTCTGATATAGTTTTTATCAATTTTTCTTGGGTATTTCGATAACAGAGATCTATCATTTATATTGAATTGATGACATTATGAGGAATTAACTAATGCATTGTGATTATTTTTGTTGTTGTTGGAACATGCTATATGCAGCTGAAAATAAATATATATTTTACTACTTTATCTGGATATTATTACTTTTACCAATACCCTTCTTAATATATCCACCACACTTGAACTGTTTTATCATATCAATAATCATGAATGTCTTTTTTTTTCCTGTCAAAATATATCTAAGACTTTTATAAATTCTTATTCAGTCAACAAGTCTAACATTGAGAGCGACTCGGATGCCAGCGAGGACGATGAGGACTGGAGTCTCAAGAAGTCTTCCGGAGAGGGGGAGAAGTAATCTAGAGTTAAGCTAGAGCGCTAAATTTCAACTTAAGATTTAAATCATCAGATATTTTCTTAAAATCATCATTACTACTCTAGATCATCAGATATTTTCTTAAAATTTTATATTTTGCTTATCATTACTACTTTTTTTCTTTTCATAGATGATTTAAAATATTCCACGACCTGAAATTCTTTGTATCATTAAAGAATGAAATAAATTCGTCCTCTCTCTCTCTCAAGAAATGAACAGTGTTTGGTTATATTTTAAAGTTATGTATAACAATATATATCTGTACAGATATCTTCAGAATCTGGTTACATTGTTACATTATCCAATCAGACAAGACGGCATTGAGTTCAGCATCTTTATTAATTCAAAACAACTGTACCAGTTCTAAGCATCGTTGAGATATTGGTTAAAAAAATACATTTTCTACGATTTACAATGATGTTAGTTATGAAAACTATTGAGAGTAATTATAGATATTTCTAGATGTACACTTTATGAAAAAAGTAAACTCTTGCATGCAGTATTACTCTAGGAAAAAAAAGAAAAACATTCTAAAATGTATAACTTGTAGAAGCATACTATGCGAGCATCTAAATACTATTTAATTCATGTAGTAATCTTTCTTTCTGAACGCTAGTGTGTTGATTAGGGTTAACTATTTTTATAGTGCATTGTCCGAGATGATTATCGTTATTAATATTGTCTCTAGTGGGTTGCTAGTCCAGTGGTGAGTAAGTCCACGAGATGGGTGCTCAATCCATAACATGAACAACGCTTGGCAGTACGGTAAGTTTATTGATGGATATAGTGATGCGTACAGCTGCTCATTATGGCAATAAGTCCAAGGTATAACAGTTCCAGTTTAGAGTGGAGTCAGCTTCCTCCGTAGAGTCCGCCTAGTCTCGCCTCCGTTCGTTGTGCGGTAGTACCGTATAAGTCACCAGATGTCCCTTTGCTTGTATAGCTATCTAAAACCCCTTCGAATCTCCCGATCCGTATGATCCAAACGCTACTGGTCTCTCCCCCTCTGTTACCCTGCACTATTGCTTATAAAGCAGTCTGATATCGATTTTACCCAAGGCATCGGTGCTTGCGGGGAAGTGTCCCGGTGAGCATTGTCGTCAGGTATATTTACACCTACCAGCGGCACCTGCCTTTACTAGATATTTTCATAGACTAAGTAATTTAGAGGAATTCTTATCATTTTGTATTCATCTGGTGACCCTTACACTAATTCAATAAGCATGCACAAGGCAGATGTTTTAATCTCTACCTTTGTGCATTTCTACTAAAACTAAATGTCGATGGAAAATCTACAGAGAGTCTATCATATATGGGAACCAAATTATTCAGATTCCCCTCATGAACTTGGCGCTGTGTCCATTTTATAAGCATAGTAGTGGCCTGTATCTTACAATTATGCTGATGATTTACTTCGATTTCATCTAGATCACGCATACTAAAGCGGAGGAGATTTCCCACAATCTTCCAAGTTCTGATGATATATACAGACAGCTCTAAACAATCCATTTCAGACAACTTTCTGGTAGGATATCTTTGACACATTCTAGAATTAAGATATCCAGGCTGCTGCTGTGTCTCTGCAGACTCCGCCTCCTCTATAGCTGAAATTAGAAAAAGGAAAAAAAAGGGACTTCATTTACTAAATCACGATGCTGAGCTTCATTTCTTTGACGGGGTTTAGCCAGGGTAGAATGGTTGTTGCTTCTTTCTCTTCCCATGCACCCCCCTCAGTGTTACTGTCTGCAGTTTTCCTGGGTCGGGCTTAACTGTAGGTCTTGCTAGGGTCACGTTCTGGTAGTACGAGAGAAATATCGCGAGACATAAATATTCAGCCTTTTTCCCAATACATACACAGCAAATGAAAGATATAATCTAAATTTATGTTCTGATAGTTTGTATCTTATTTAACTTTTTTCGAACTGAATACTTATACAGGGTGTTTTCTTGAGATAAATTTCAAGAACATTTAGTTAATACGTTATCATATGATATTCTATTTACAAAAATAAGGTAAAATTTAACAATAACAAAAAAGCAATATTTACCGAGGGAATCATTATAGGAAATCTAAAACAGTTATGTTCTTTCTGTGTAAACAGTGTATTAGTTATGCAGTAAAAGAGCATCAAATTGGGAAAATATATTACTAACCTTGCCCCATAATGAGGTTGACCTGCTTCTGTAGCGATAGGAAGCCCAGCGGAGAGCAGATGTCACAATGGGCTGGGAGATGGTCCTGCAGGTCGCAACGGAAGACATGGTTCTTGAAGTGTTCTTGAAGTGTGCACAGGAAATGAGACAGGCGCCTGAGTTGGTCATAGTTCAACCTCAAGCCGTCTCGGGAGGGGAGTAGCTCCGTAGTAGGATCGGTCTTCCCCTCTGTGGTTCGCCGCCATCGTCTGAAGGAGACAGAGCAATCCCCGTTCTCCACAGTAGCGAACCAAAGCTTAGACAGGTTTAGGGAATAACCCAGAAAAGTCTCCTCATCGCATAGAGACATAGCCTTCTCAATGGATCCGATGTTCTCCTTTAGCAGAGTCAGAGCGTTAAAGTCGAAAGGGACACTGAAGCGGCCGTCTCAGCGCTGCTTTTTTTGGATGCTGTTGGTGATCCATAGAGACATGCGAAGGCTGCCTTCCGCATTTGTAGCTACTCACGTAGGGTTTGTCTAGAAATATGTTGCCTCCCAGAGGATGGAACAGTTTTGTTGCCACCCTCCGCTCGCCGAACAGTTCCCCAAACACAGGTGACAACTTCCTCCATTCGTCATTGGAGAGGTAAATCTTCTCTGCACGTGAGGGAGGAAGGGCGGTGTTCTGTAGCGTGGTGAGAATCTTTAAAGGGGCCTTAGTCGTCCCCTCTCCATCTTTGTCGGCGTGGGTAGTTGTAGACTCACAACTCGAAGTGTCAGTAACAGATCCCTCCCCCTTACTGGTTTGCCCTTTGTTTTGGGCAGCCGACAAAGCCAGACTCAAATTCCTCCGCTTCTTAGGAGGTACATTGGGACCTGTCTTAGCGGCTTTGGGCTTTCTCTGCGACTTGACCTGATTAGGCTGCTCTTTAACTTTGGTGAAGAATTCCTCCACTGTTTCCCCGGGAGGCGTACCCTGTTAAAGTAAATAGAAGGAGTGTTAATAAAGTTCGCTCTACAAAACATAACTTAAAACAGTTTAGTTAACGAAATTATAAACATTGAGACTGGAATGCAAATCAACTAATTTAAAGTCTACTGCACAATGTAAATCCTTGAAATATAAACAAATAAAAATAGAAATATACACTCACCAAAATATAATCGATATCTATCTCCTGACTCTCGGGGAGATTAAATGCAGTGTCAAGCGTTCCGTCTATAGCCAGAGAAGTATTTCCATTCCAGTCAGCAACATAGAAAAAGACTACAATGTACAACCATTTGGGGATATTTCTTGATCTATTCATTCTAAAGGAAAAAGGGAAACTGTCTAGTATGAAGGAAATAAAGAAAAACGAGCTTGGTCCTACCTACATCCTAAAAGCTAGAATGTGCAGAGTCTTTATACCAAGGCATTTTGAATCAGTTCTAGCATGTCTACATTTCTCCACTAAGATTATCATCAAAATCACTTTTATTTCAACATTTAGTGCTCACAGGGATCCTGAACACTTTTTCACATCCATCTCATACTTATTCTCAGAGGAGAAACCCAGAAAACCAAAATTCATTGAGATATCCCACTCCAACTCACTTTCAACATATCTCCAAACACCTCCTAATCAAACCGACTTAATGAATACAATTATATAATTTATCTACATAAAACTTAACTAGTATTGTTAAGAACATGTCAAGGTTAACATACCACTCTTCTATGTTCATTAGGGGCAAAGTTATGACGCGCTAATTACACCACTCTCACAGTACCTCTCCCTACTACTCAGGAAGGAGGAGTATAGGTACGGTTGGAGCCATGTTTGAAGCAGGTTTAAGACCGCTCAGGTCTTATATCAGTTTGTCCCAGAGGCTGGCCACTATGTTATTGTGTGTTCAGAGGAGTGCATGCACATCATTAATGCTACGAGAAAGCCGTATAAGCTAAGTCGTGCATCTAGGCTTTCATGAGGGGGTCAGCTTGTGCTGATAGGAGAGCAAGCTTCATGATCCAATGTCAGCTTGTACATTCGCGCACAAACTAAGTAAAAGTTTACATTGATCCCCAGGTGTTGGAGGCCAATGGATGGAATACCTCTACTTATAGAAGAGAACTGAGAAAGCCTGAGAATGCCATTAAGTCTATTTCCATACAGACAGTGAATCTTTCAATAGAGGCCTGTAATTGGAGCTGGGATATTTTGATAATACTGGTTGATTTGTATTTTACTTAAACATTTTTTTTGGACCATGTCACTCAGAATAACTAGTATTATCTTTAAGAGTTTAAGACTAATGCTGAATCAACTAACATTTGTACCTTAAGGGGGCATAACGTCAAAACATGCACCAAGCGGCAAAATTTGGCATCTTTGGTGCAACCTGTTTTATCATATCACTATATATCTTATCCCTAGACTAAGTTATCTATTTTGTGCATTAGGTTGTCTTGTGCCCTAAAGCTATATATATCTTGGTGAAAAATTACAAGGGTGTGGTCTATATAATTATATTAATTCACGGTACAGGTTACTACTTTCTGCCATTACTGGGTCGCAAATATATAATCAAAGGCACTATTTCAAATGAAGACACATCTATTACAATTATTTACAATGACGTCTTTTGGGAGAGTGGTTGTAGTAGAGCCGTACACGTACCACAACAGATCTAGACCTACCAGAGTGAAAAACACATGACAACAAGGAGCATACAGGATTAGAAGTACTGTGGTGATTATAAAGCCATTGCCCTGATGAGTCGAGGCAGTCACAAGGGTTTCGGAAAACAGATGCCACTGCAATGATTGATTTAGAAGTGATTAGCACTAGATTTGAAAAGGATAGAAGATTCAAAAGTCATGCAGAAGAGTTTGGGAGAGAAAGTATTAATACCATAGGCAACATGACATCCTTTTGTGAGCAGAATGTAGACAATTTGGAACAGTTTTAGTCACAATGTATATGCAAGAAAATATGTGATTATACCGTAATAATTTTAAGTTTACGTGCATAATGTTCCGTACATTCCATAACAAAGGGGTGTGGGCTTAAACCTAATATTAAGGAGGCCTAGGGGAGCCTGGTGAGAGAAACAGACTTGAGAAAACATACTAATTTATGACCTGAAACCCACGTCCCTCAGCCGTTGCTAGATGCAATTATTCTGGCCATCTTGAGTATAATGTGACAAACCCAGGCATTACAATACAGTTCAATAATTTAGTCGAAAATGGGGGTGCAGTCTAGGGCAGATCAAGTGGATTCTTTGACAATTAACGGGAGCACGCTATATAGGGATATTTATTGAGAAGTTAGTTTCATTACCTCACTTTGATGGAGGGGGGCATGAGTTGCCACTCCTAGCTGCGTTGCTAATGCTTGCAACACTAGCGGGGACAGTGATGCCCAGGCAAGGGGAACAGACCTCCTACGTTTGAAAGTGGTCATCATGGTGCGTCTGTATGGATGGGCAGCTAAGCGATTTCTTACCAGGAAGTGAGGCCTAGGGCTGGCTGCCTGCTGGATAGGCAAAGCTTGTGGGATTGATGAAACCCCCAATGCTTCTCTGCCATTTTTTGGTACAGAATCTGTAGTGAATGTAGTACAAGCCGGAGGATTGAGCTCCTGCAAAGGTATCAGTGACTGAACTTTCAGGAGTTTTCTAAGGGGAGGTGGACATGACTAGGATGTTGTTACAATACTTGTTAAGTCTGAGTGGAGACTGGTTGTATTACACTCTATTTGGCACTGACGCGATCCGCCTGCACCCTCAGATAACACGTTCTGCAAAAGTGAGGGTCACATTGGGCTATTTTGTAAGATTATGTGTCCTTGTGGGTGGGGCAAGGTCAGGTGGTGTTGGTAGGCGGCTGGGATAAAAGGACACAGTTTAGGGGTGCAAAGTGGCTCTTATAACTCGGCACCAGGACCCTGAGTATGGGTTAAAAAGACTACATGCCAAATTATGTGAATACGCATTTGGGGTTGTGAAAATTAAGATGAATGCTTACACGTCCCTCGTAATGGCTCAGGGTACGATAGTGATGATTGATGTAGGTCTGTTTATTACTGCAGCCAGTGCCGCCACAAGTGTCTGATTGTTGTTCCTAAAAGGGGAAAAAGGAATTTAAATTAATGACTTAACTTTGTCACTGTGTACACTTTGAATTTATGAGTAGGATGTGAGTGGGATAGGTTTAACCGAGGGGGGCTATGATAGTTAAACCAAGTCCGCTAAATTATCTCTACTTCCAATGGCTGAAAATAGCTAATTTATGAGCATAAGAATATATAAATCAACTTTATTTTAGGGGCCTGTCAAAAATTTAGGTTCAAGTGTGACTTGTGTTACTATTACACTCTATGGGAACCTGGACAACCCCAGGGGGTCCACATCAAAGGCCGTACTTGCATGTGGACTGGACTATGGTGTGAATCAGTTACATAGGCCCTGATAAGGACAGGCAGTGCCTCAAAGGATGCCAGACCGAGGAACCGTGTCTCATTCTGTCTACTTACTCTTTGGCCTAACTCTATCTCGAAACCCACAAGTTATCGCTCCCCAGGGGCCGCTCAGCACACATTCCGAGCCAATCGAATAGCATTGAACTTACAGGTCAGACGGGGGGGCAGGCCGGTGGATCGATCCCACCCCGTGGCCCCCTGGCGTTTCTTAAAATAAGGCCCCTGAACTGCAACACAGTTCTTTATTCTGTGAGTTGAGGGAGAGAGCGGATGCAAAAGGCCGATCAGGTTGCTAGTATCCTGTGTGCTGATCTACTAAGTTCAAGTCGGGAACTAGCGCATCACGTCAACAGGTCCTTCCGGTCCGCTGAGGTCAGATACTTTGGATGAACATATCCCAAAACTATGTCTGTAAGTTTCAATTACTGTTGATTAATGTTAATTTACGGTGAGACGGACATGTAAGTTCCAATTGAAAGCGATCAAAATATATAACTTGTTCTTACAATGCTTTTCAATTTCTTTAACTCAACTGAGACCCAACCCCGGGAGCTACAAAGTGTCATTTAGGTTTAAAAGCCTTTCTCATTCCCTGAATGAATGCGGCGATATATAGAGGTCACAAAATAATCAATCTTTGGGTCTAGTGGTACAATTAATGAAATGCTATGAAATGTTGAGCACAAATGAAGTGAGCTAGACCTGGGTCATAGGGGGTGACCGTTAGGGCACGGGCATGCCTTTGACTCTAAATTTTCCATTTTCTACAGGTAAATTTAACATTTCCCTTGGATTTAAACAGTTCGATCAGCATTTAATTGAACTTTAATTTGACAGGTCCATAGGTCCATAGGTCGATTCTGTTTTTACTTACCAATGGATCCAGGCAGTGTTGAAAAAATACTCTAAAATCATCTTTTTTATACCATCGAAATTACATGCCCAGCAGAGCATTTATATCTATATGCTGTCCCTTTTCTGTTACAAGCTTTTTTGGTCAATTCTTTTGAATTTTGGGCCCTACCCGAACATTTTCAGGTTTGGAGGAGGGCTGGTAGGGGTACTAGAGGAATAATATTAAGGAGACAAATACAGGGACCTTGCCTAGCCGGGGGGGGGGGGAGGGTGATGCATACCCCACGTCAACCCTAGTGGGGTTTGTTTAGATCATTTTTTAGTGAAATCGTTATACGACGGATAAAAGCATCAAATTTGGTATGACACACCTCTCAGGCACAACTATCAAATCTGGAAGGGGAGCCACCTAAGCTTGAAATATCGATAGGACGGATGTGGGGGCCCAAAAACCAATATGGTCGACTTTTGCTATAAACAATCTTATATCTCAGCTTCTAAAATGACTAAATAGACATAGTTGGTGTCAAAATTGGAAGATTGTGGGTCAGGGAATTCAATTTTTTGTATTTGAAGTCAATGCAAAAATAACAAAATCCAAGATGGCTGACCAATTTTGATAAATATTATAATTTTTAGCTACTAAGGTATAAGGCAAGGGGAATTGGCACCAATATCAGTAGTTTATGGCCTAAAGGGCTCAATAAATATGTGACCCGATCTGACATAATGAGTCGCAAGTCGCGGAGATACGAATTTGAGTTAGTAAGATATGTTCCTCACCTCGAAAAGAGCTTCATTTTGATACCAAGATTGTGTTTGTACGATGATTAGGGCCAAAGTTAGGTTTTTCCCTATACGCGGTAGGCTGGAAACTTGATTCTGAGAAAAACGCGTTTGAAGTTTTTATGTGCGGTTTTCGTTACACCCGGTCGGAATTCCTTGGATACCACTAGAAGTTTATCTCCCACCGACTTGAGACTTGGAATATACATTCTAGACTAGTTGAACTACAAAATACTGTGAACTCATGCTTTAGAAATGGAAACTTTAATCATGCCGGCCTTGTAAAGATAGAGTACAATTCCTGTAAATCTGCACCTGAAAATGAAAAACTGAAGCAAGAGGGCAAGCTCAAACAGTCACAATACCTGTTCTAGAAGGCTGAATTGAAGTCACAACGACTTGTAAAGAGTCTATGGGAATGTTCAAGTGTATTTCAGCCTGTTTTGCCATAAATAATAAGTGTCATAGTTCCAGGTAAGTTGGATAAAAGTTCCATAAAGTTGAAAGATCACAAAACGTCACTAAACTGAGTCTAAAACAACTCAGAAGGCACAAAAGTACCAATAAAATATTAAAATTCGAACTATATACAGGTATTCTAGTCTATGATTCTAGTTGCTAGAGGATGTAGACTGACCACGCCCCCGCCCCCGACTTTGGCTGCGTTTACGTTTGGGTGGGGGAGTGATCTCTGGGGAAGTGTCTGAGTCTGAGTCTGTTTCCATTTCACGTCGCATTTGGGCTGCTGTCTCTGTGTCTGAGTCCTCTGAGCCCGAGTCAGGGGTTTTCCCTCGACCCCGACCCCGACCTCGACCCCGACCTCGACCCCGACCTCGACCCCGACCTCGACCCCGACCTCGACCCCGACCTCGACCCCGACCTCGACCCCGACCTCGCCCCCGACCTCGGCCTCGCCCCCGACCTCGCCCCCTTCCTCTAACACGTCCCCTTCCTCGCGCCTCCTCCTCCTCTTCCTCCTCCTCCCCTGCATCTCCACCTCCACCTGCTCCTGAGGGCCCTGGACCTGGATCTGGTGATGGGTCCCGCCGCCTTGGTGCCTCTGCTGCAGGCTCAGGTTCCGTGGGCTTGGGGCACGTAATGTCTTTGGTTTCCTCTGTGCAGAAGTCTCTGATGTTTTTGAAGAGGTACCACTGCCGACGAAGGGGAAGCCCAGGGGAAGGTGTGACCGGTGGTAGGACCTTTGGGACGGCTCCAGGGTCCACAGTGAGCACATCCACTTCCTCCGGCTCAGAGTCAATGTACTGTCGGACGGTTACCTTCCCGGGGCTGTTTGATGAGAAGATAAAGTGGTGATACTGCTTGATCCCTTTTATTGGCCGGGTGAACGGGGTCAGGAAGGCTTGCCAGTTATAGGTTGGGACAAAGACGGCCCCATCTTCTGACCCACACAGCTGAGGGATGTTGACTTCTTTTTGGGTGCTGTCCCGGACCGTCTTGGCCAGGTCAGCAAGGCAGGACACCTCGGCACGGCGAAACCGCTGCTTGAGGAGACCGAAGCACCAGTCGGGGGCAAACTTGGTGTGGCCGGTTATGAGAAAGTTTAAAGTGATCTGCTTATGCAGACCAGTCAGGACCCGCCACATGAGATAGCCAATCACGTACTTGTTCTTGTTTTGCCCACTGCAGTTGTCACAGTGGAGGTCAAGGAGGCGTTCACCGAGGGAGTAGGTGGCAAAGTAGTGGTGGAGGTAGGAGATGACAGCGTTTGAACCCTTGCTGCCGCAGTGGGACTCATCAATAAGATAGTTTACTTGACGGGGGATGGCTTCAGCACACACGCCAAAGATGCCTACTTTGCGTGGGACGAGGAAGTAGAGGGGCCCTGGCTGCATGGGGGAGGAGGGGAGGTGGACCTGCTGTGCATAGTCGAAAGATACATGCACCCGGATGTCAGAGGAACAGGGAGTGTGTGGCCCGAGCGCCGGGCGGCCTGCCTCGGCATACGCCTGCTCGGCAGCGGTAGTCAGTTCCTGGTAGAACTCCCGTTCCTTGGCCACCACATCCAGGTGCTTCTGCAGCTTCTTTAACTTTGCCTGCTTAACTACTTCGGGGAGGTTAGAGGAGTAGGAGATGTCACGGTTGTTCCTCTGACACTCCCAGCACAGGTCAAACATGGGGCGAGAACACACAATACGGGGTAGCAACTGGCGCCAGAGGTTACGGAAGGTGGTGACGGCAACCTGACGGTGGGCGTCCCCGATGGCCTGTAGATAACGTTTATGCACATCTACCTTCCTTGTGCTGGAGGGGAGGAGGAGGATGTCGTCGCGTTTGTGCGTGGAGACTCGGCCGGGGAGGACGAGGGCATAGGTTTCGGCATAGGAGTTGATGAAGTCGACCACGCGGCGGATGTCTGCGAGGTCGAGGGAGTGGGTGTTGGCCTTGCGTCCACCTGACCTCTTAGTACGGGGTACGACCCCGTTCTCCCGATACCACTGGCTGATGGCGGTCATCTTGTTGATACTGCAGCTGAAAAACAAGAACACACAACTTACAATTGGAAATGGAATAATGTTGGACATGGCAGGTTCAGTTACATAAAAATAATGTTTGGTTACATAAAATATTATGTACATGTTAATAAGTTACAGCAGGACACAGGTTTAGGAACTACTTAGACAGAGAATGTTAGCTGCAGAGATGAATAATTACCTGTAGAGAAAGAGAAGGGTGTCCCGGCAGACCTTCCTGCCCCCGACGGTGTAGTGGCTCCGTTGGTGCTGCCTGGCACCCTTGCCCTTTTTCCCCTTCTTCCAGGTCGACAGCTGTGCCGAGGTGTCAGTACAGGCACTTGTAACGCCCAACAGGAGCATGTCCTTCTCCCCTGGAATGGAAATCCGACACAGAACTTTAGTGATGTACGAGCGACTGACTTTGTGAAAAAAAAAAAGTTTAAGAAAGTTTAAGAACATTACTCTCGGCCGGATCTACCCCCGAGGTCACTGAGGTTACTTGGCCTAAAATCGTATGTCAATGCCACAGAGGAAAAGTTACAGCCTCCAGGCAGTCATACAGGTATTATAGATGACAAACTATCTTCATTTAAGACGGTTAATAGCATGGTTATTGGCCGCACCTGGAGTCAGCTGGGCGACCTCCTGCCGTTTGTCCAGACGCTCCGCCGTTGAGAACTGGACACAACACGGGCCGTCGTTGTGGTACTTACACGAGCACCTAAACATGACGAAAGTCCACATTAATGTCAAAGATATGTGAGGGCACCCCTATAGATTGAATTAGGTTCATTAGATGGCCGCTAAGAACTTTTAATTAGGCCTGAGAGAGCATAACGGTCAAGGCCGTCCATCGTTCAAGTGCGAGACGCCATTAAGTAGGTCACGGCGGCATACTTTCAGTAAATGTCGATTTTGAACATAAAGACAGATAGAAACATGAAAATAATTACGGGATATCTTAGAAAACATGTTTCGGCAACTTCTGATGGCCGGACAGGTCTAACGGTTTGGTATTTATAGGAATTTTCAAACGCCACAACTTGGGCAATTTCGATCGCAAGTCGCAAACAAGCATGGCCTACCTAAATTTCTGGCAACTGTCAGTTTCCTCCTGCAGCAGTTGGTCCGTCGGATCAGTGATAACCAGGGGCTCATCCTCGTCCTCCTGTGACTACTCAGCCTCCTCCAAATCCTCGATGTCCTTTTCCGACAGGGTAGCATCCTCCTCCCCCTCCGATAAGTCGCCATCGTCCTCGGCAAAGACGAAGTAATCCTCAACGAGTTCTCGCCATTGCTCGTCGTTGGCGCCGCCATGAAGATTAGTCCGAACAATTGTATTTAACGCTGCTGCCACGGCCTCCTCACGCTCCTTGGGGGTAGCCATCGAATCCTAGGAATGTTTGGATCCTAACTGCACTTGCAGTTCACACAATAACACGCTAATTAACACGTTAGGCCTCATTGAACGCGCACCTGCTTCTGTCGGTCGGACCTTTAAATTTCCCAAACAGTCGCGCTTCCGGCACGCCGAGGGCGTCTCGGCCAATCAGAGCGCTCGGATCGCAACACGTGACCTCCTTGACAACGATTGTTTACAGCGACGGCTTTCGCGATCCGCCTTCTGATTGGTCCATCCCCATCGGAATTCAAAATCCGACGATGCGATTGGCTAGAAGAGGTCCCGCGCTTTTCGGCGGTACCAAAAGTTCTTGGGTTGTCGACACCTAAAAGCGGCTCGCAAGTCGGCAAAGTTGATAAAAATCGGCGTCTCAGGAGCCTTTTGTTTTAACTCACTGAAGCAGAAGAACGACTTTGGGGGCCATTCTAACACACTTAGAATATTAATTTCATCAAAATATTTTGGGAAATGATAGTCCTGATATAAAAGATTAAGAAAATGCAAAAAAGTCATTTTCGATGGTGGGGCCGATTTCCGACTTCAGAGGCCCATATCTCAGTTTGACCGCGCGCGACTTGCGACTCATTTTGTCGGATCGGGTCACATATATATATTAATCCAATACAATATCATTAATTTTAAAATGGCTCAATTTATCAGCATGATACCTTTGCCAATGACCGCTGGATTCCAAAATAATTCAAAAGAAATTAAAGGGATTCTGACTTTACCCTTTTGTTTTGCCAAGAGATTTCTTAATTTCATTTGGTATGATTATCCCTTAGGATCCCTTAATTGAATTCAAAAGGGGAGCCACCTTGAAATATCTACCCAACCCCAATGGGGGCCAAAAATCCAAAATGGCTGATTTTCAGTCAATTAAATTGATATCTCCGCATCTGAAATGCCTTGAAACACATCGTTAGTGTCAAAATTGTGAGATTAGAGGTCAGGGAATTCAATTATTTACCTTTGGAATCTACACAAGAGACCTTATCCAAGATGGCCAATACTTTTGGTTAAATACCTTAGTTTCAAATGCTAAAAACATACACAATTTGTCAAAATTTCATTTTGGTATTTCAAGGTGGCTCCCGTTCTAGATTTAATAGTTATGCTTCAGAGGTGCCTCATGCAAAATTTGGTGCTTTTTTCAAATTTTCAAATTGGTCACATTGTTGTCTCACATTTTCGTTGCAAATTGGTCACATGTAAGCACGTTGTATAGGTTGGTAATTGCAAAGTAATTTAGCAACGTTGTAGCAATGTTGTATCCAGACTTGTTTTATGATAGGGAATGATTATATAACATCCAGCCCCTTTGAATTGTTGTTTCTATACTGTCTGTGGGACATCAAGGGGATTAGTGCTGAGGTGCCCAGCCTAGCCCTGATAACACATGTTGAAGCAACGTTGTAGTAACGTAGTAGCAACGTTGTAGCAACGTTGTGGATCTAATGGTGACTACAGGTGTGCAGAGTGAGCAAGATGACCTACATAGCTAGCCTGTACCCATGCATGACGACCACAGCTAGGTGGGCAAGAGGTGCAACTACAACCAATCCTACAACCGTTATTTATAAATCTGGTAATGATATAATTGGCATGATAACTGAGCTACAACAAGCCCTTTCTTTCACATATGATTGGTGTACTAAAAATCGATTATCAATTAATTGTAAAAAAACCAAATACTGTGTTTATGGACTGAGATCAGATGTTAAGAAGAGTAAAACTTGTGATATTGATTTATCTCTGAATAATACTTCTCTAGAGAGGGTTTGTTCATATAAGTATCTTGGTTTTGTCCTGGATGAGCACCTGACATTTAATAAGCATTGTAATGAATTATTTAAGCAGCTTTCTTACAAAATGTATACTTTTGCAAAAATACGAAGATATCTAACTCAACAAGCAAGTATATTGGTTTTTAAAACGACAATTTTACCATTAATAGAATATGGAGATATCATATACAATGGCTCTACTGCCACAAATATTAATAAATTAACAATTTTTTTCTACTGTGGTCTTAGAATTTCTTTACATGCCAAAAATGCAGTTACAAAAAATCAACTCTGTAAAGATTGCAAAATAGCCCCTATAGAGAATAGATATATATCACATTTGAAACTTTTTATGTATAAACAAATTGATCACATTGAATTGTTAAATGTTACAGGGGTAAATACTAGACTACAGAGAGCACCAAATTTTAAGACCACAAAACCAAACTATGAAAAAACCAAAAAAAATGTATTTTATAGAGGAGCTATAACCTGGAATAGTCAATCGATTGAAGATAAAAATGTACCTACTTTTAAGCAATTTAAACAGTTGCAAAAGCAAAGGTTAACTAAAATGGTCCAAGATTTTTAAAATGATTTTTAAAATGATTTGGTTTGGTTCTTTTATCTTTCTACAAACATGAAAAACGAATATACATGTGTATTATTACTGTTGTTTTAGTATTCCATTATCTTATTTACATTTATTCACTGCTACCAGTTGACTAATTTTATCTTTTATTATTTTGATATGTAATCCATGTATAGCACCTATTCAATGAACATAACATATAGTTTGTATTTACACTGATTGTATAGGTGTACTTATTTTAATGTTATTATTGGCATCGTTATATCTCGATGTAACTCAGGTAGAAATAGTAGATAAGTTTGTACTAGCTTAATTTTTGCCTGAATAAAAAATTGAACCAACAAAAAAAAAAAAATCCCAGCCCCAGGTTCCGGGTACCTGCTGAAAGGGCGCGAACTGAACTGGCCAATCACAGCCTAAGATTTTGAATTGGCGCCTGCAAGGACCAATCAGAGCGTGTTTTCCCGATCGCTGTCCCGTAAACAATCATCATCAAGGGGGTCACGTGTGCGGAATGCGGTGCGCTGATTGGCTGAGAGGCCTTGCCTTCCGGTTTCGGTTGTTGACGAAATTTAAAGGGACACATGGCGAGCAGGACGGACGGGCGACATCACTTCTCCCACAATTTCAGCTGTTTTAATCCTGGATCACTACTGGATTTTGATGTGGATTACCTCCCAACACCGTCTGGAAGGACATGGATCCCGAGGAGGCTGCCGCGGATGCCTTGAATACCATAAATCGGGCGAATTTATGTGGTATAGCTGAGCCACAGCAATGGCGGACTTTGGTCAATGAGTACTTTCTCTTCGCCGAGGGGGAGGAGGAGGAGAAAGACGAGGCCCCCGAGGAAGAAGAAGATGTTCAGGAGGATCTAGGGGAACTGGAGGACGATGAGGATGAGCCACTGGTCATCCCTGACCCCACGGACGACCTTCTACAGGCAGAGTGGGACGACTGTGAAAACTTCAAGTGAGTTTTGAAAAACATTATAATGGCCGACATACGGTCGGTCGCCGTATCTCGAAAACAAGTACGCAAAGTGCCTAAATCTCTTTGAATGTTGATGAAACTGCCTACGATTGTGCCCTAGTATATATATTGTAACTGCCTAACTAGTTTTTATCAAGTTTCAAAGTTGATTTCGTGTCATAAACAGGGTTGATCTGTTGGGGTTGTCCGGTGACCTACTTAATGGTGTCAGCTGATCCGACCGGACTGTAACGGTCGTCAATCATGTCTCATGCTATTGTGGCCCTCAGGAAGGTGAACTAAGTCTAATATCATGTATGTTGTTGTCTTTAGATGTTCCTGCAAGCACTACAAAGACGCGGAGTGCAGTAAACAGTTCATGACGACTGAGCTGGTTGAGCGTCGGCAGGAGGTCTCTCAGCTGTCCTCAGGTACATTTTTCATGAGATACATGTTTTGCAAACCTGTCGCCGCGACCATGTAGCTATGTCGTTTTCACTCAAAACTACCCAATAATCCAGGGCAACGTCTTGAAGTATAACAGACAACTATTGACACTCAACCAGACCGTTTTTAAGTTAGTATTTAGGGCGTGTTAACCTAGTTCATGGGTCAAACCAGAAACCTCATTCCATGATTCACTTGCATATTGTGTACAGAGTATTAATATCCTAATCGACTTTGTTTTCTAGGCGAGAAGGACATGTTGCTACTGGGCATCGTCAGTACCTGCACAGACAATAGCAGCAGGCTGTCCACCTGAAAGAAGGGGATTGAGGGAAGAGGGGAGAGGCAGCACCAACGAAGCCACTACCTCGTCGGTTCTCGGCCAGTCTGCAGGGACACTTTCAAGTTCATGTACGCGTGAGTAGCTTTGATATTCAACTTCTTTGCTCAACTAAGGTGTACCAAGATATCCCAACTATTATTGTACTACTTGAGGTAAATTACAAAATGAACTGTAATGAATTATAACAGATCATGGCACTTACCTGCACAAATCGTCCATAATAATATTACTGCACTGTAGTAGTGCAATAATATTAGTTATATTGTAATGAGTATGTGTAAAGGTTTTCTATGTTATATGTGGAATGGTTAGATAGAATTAATGGGAAAGTTGTTTGTGCCGAGACTGGGGTATCAGAATACCCATTAACCGCCTGGATGCCATTAGTCTCCCGCTCGTGCGGTAACCTGAGCTGCCTGTATCTGGGCCGAGCCGCTGCGCCTCCTGATCTAGACTGTCTGATGTAATCTGGGTCGATTCACATACAACTATAGATGGCTTCCATTCGTCAGGCCTGCAGCCCTGAACACATATAATGAAACACTCACATAAAGAGGCTGCAGGTGTACAGACACCCATTGGAAAACGAGCGCCTGTCAGGGTCCGAGTCGGTTGGGCTGTCTGGAATGATGAATGGACTTGTTTGCGCAAAATTGCGTGATATAAAGGACGCTGGCACGTAAGCCAGCCAGAGAGACAGAATGAGGCGCTAGGGAACGGTATGTCGCTTCGACATTCGTGGTGACATTTGGGGTGACTATGGCAGATATGTGTGAGGGATTTGGATCTCGTCGTCTCGGGGCAGACACTGGACACTTTTAGGGACATTCGGCTAGATAGGGATCTTAACATAGTAATCTGGACCTGATTTGGATAATGGAAATCCTGGGATGGATTCTCAAACCGTAAGTAGATCTGACGTGTGGAGCATACACAGAGCAATGGGTCTTAACACCTTTTTATTGGTGGGGACCCGTGTAATTAACATCTGTGTAACCACCGATCATGGCGAAGTGGTGGCCTCACACTGTGCTGTTCAAGGGTGAGAGTTGCTGCATGTATGTTTCCAACAGACATTAATATATTAAAGCAATAGTTGTACCCAAGCCAAGCGAAGTCTGTGTTTTGGAATGAGCGTGCCAATTCATGGACTTTCTCTACCACTTTAACATTATATTAAAAGCAAAACTAAGTTCCCCATATTAACACATATTAACATATACATATTATCCATGAGTTCCCCATTCATTAACCCCTATTAAGTAATAACCCCTATAAACACCACTATCAACACTATATATAAATAATACCACACTAGCGTTCATTACAATACTTACCTGTACTTGTTGCCTATCTCCAATAATTATGGGCCTAATGTAACTCTTACCTTGTGACCTTTCGAGCATCAGCCAGAACAAGCTGACGTCCATCATAAAGTGGTACAAGTCCCACGGGGTGGTGACCAGGCAAAAGAAGGCTGGTGGGCGACAGGCAACTACAAGGATCCTCCAGCTGGAGGACATCAGGCGGGTCGTGGACTTCATCAACTCCTATGCCGAGACCAACGCCCTCGTCCTGCCTGACCGTGTGTCCTCCCACAAACGGGATGACATCCCCCTCCTCCCCTCCTCTTCCACTAAGGCCGACATCTACAGGTTGTACAGAAAAGCCATGGAGGAGGCTAACTTCGGGTGTGTGGCTGACTCAACTTTTAGAAACCTGAGGCTCCAACTCCTCCCTCGCGTAGTGTGTTCCCGCCCTATGACTGACCTCTGCTGGGAATGCCAGCGCAACAACAGGGATATATCTGCCTCTAGTAACCTACCTGACATTGTGAAACAGGCCAAGCTGAAAAAGCAACAACTTCACCTCGAGGTGGTGGCTCGGGAGAGGGCCTTTTATCAGGACATGGTCAAGTCTGCCAAGGCTGCCTACAAGAAAGCCCCTTCCCCTTGGCCACCACCCCTCTTGTTCTTCTGACACGAAGGTCCACATCAGTTTTGATTATGCCCAGCAGGTCCACCTTCCCTCATTTCCTATGTAGCCTGGCCCACTGTATTTCCTCGTCCCCAGCAAAGTTGGCATTTTCGGTGTTTGTGCCGAGGCGATCCCCCAACAGGTGAACTATTTGATCGACGAAAGCCATTGCAGTAGTAAGGGGTGAAATGCAGTTATTTCATACCAGCACCACTATTTTGAAACGTATTCCCTGGGGGAGAAGGCAGTGGACATGCACTGTGACAACAGTACTGTAATGGTCAGAACAAGAACAAGTTGTGCTAGCGTATCTTCTCTGGCGGATCCTGACTGGCCAGCACCAGTCCATTTCCTTAAACTTTTTGATCACAGGGCACACCAAGTTTGCCCCAGACTGGTGCTTTGATTTGCTTAAACAAAAGTTTCGTCGTGATCCGGTCTCGAGCCTCACGGAGATGGAGGAGACTGTGGTGAAGAGTACCCAAGAACGTGTCAACCTTGCCCAAACTTTTTTGACCCCTTTCATCAAACCAGTCAAGGGCATAAAGCAGTATCATCACTTTGTGTTCTCTGACTAGAACAAGGGCCACGTCACCTTCCGTCAGTATGCTGACTCGGCCCCCGAGACCTTCAAGATGCTGACTGTTGCCCCTGAGGCTGTCCCCCAGGAAGGCCCTCAGCCCACCCCATCCCCTGGCCTCCCTGCCAAAAGACAGTGGTATCTCTTCAAGAACATTCGGGATTTTTGTACTGACACAAAGGACATCACGTGCCCTAAGCCCTCTGTACCCGAACCAGCACCCCGCCCAGGCCCCCGTGACATACCTCCGCAGGAACCAGATGCAGAATCAGATCCAGAGGCTGGCGAGGGGGATGGGCCAGGCAGGGGCAGAGGCATAGGCAGAAGCAGAGGCAGAGGCAGGGGCAGAGGCAGGGACAGAGGCAGAGGCAGGGGCAGAGGCAGGGGCAGAGGCAGGGGTAGGGGCAGAGGACAGACCCCAGACACATCATCAGGATCGGAGGCGGAGGAGGAGGAGTTGGTCAGACAGCTGGAGAGGTAATCAAATTCTTCATCTGACTCAGAGGAGGAAGGCTTCCCACCCCCAGCTAGGGGCAGGGACCATCCTAGTAAATGTGCTAAACGTGGTCGTGGCAGGCCCAGGACCACTTGAGAAATCAATTTGAACATTGTTTAACTTATTTTAGTTGTTAAGACTTTTTTTTGTGATTTTATGATTTTACCTCAGTGGCTTTTCACTATTTTAACGACCAAGACAATCATGAACATTCCAAGAACTTTTATAGACACATTATGGATACCCAGGGTACATAGGGTCATCACAGACTTGTTTTTAAGCTGCCAAGATGAGGTATTGTGATCCTTTATGCTTGCCGTAGGTTAAGTTGTTGTTTCATATCTGGATTTTTGTCACTTTTTGCAGCGCCGGCATGAATAAAAGTTATGTCTCTAAATGCATGAATTTCTGGTATTTATTAGCTAGAGTAGTGTAGAATGACTATGTAAAGTTTAAGGTCCAAGGATAGATTAAAAGTGGGCGTTGCTAGGGCTTTATCGGAGGACCACGGTAGCAAAAACTTTGAACTCATTTATCTCAGTTTCTTATACCTGCATAGGTGCGGTTCTTTTTATTTTCACCGCAACTTATCTCAGGCCCTAGATATCGGATCTAGACATGCTATACCTCGTTTTAAAGCTAAGAATTGGTATTTTCTGATGGTATACCTAACTAAAAATCTTCCCCGTGCGACATCCGACTCAATTTGCCAAAACGGGTCTGATTGGGTACAAATTCATGCCGCTATATCATGTTCATAATGTATGTCAGGCTAGAAATATTCAGCCTAAATTCTGGTCAACAGAAGGCCTTTGGCAAAATTCTGGTTGTCCACACACAACTTAAGGTTGTTCATATAATATAGAGAATTAAAAAATATATTTATGCTGTTAAAATAGACAGATAACAATGTTTTGTAGCTCAGGGATATTCCTAGAAAAATATTTCGAGTATCAAAACGGCCATCAGCTTATGTTTTAAAGGAGCTATTCTACCAAATCAATGGGCCTTTCTCTCATGTTTTCTAAAAATTTTAGTATCACATTGATGCGGGAATGGCCCCTTCAAAGTTGCTCCAGAGCAGTAGTGCGGGAATCCAGCATCTCGTTCCCCTCGGAAGGTCCCTGGTGGCGAGATATTTTAGTGGTTGATTCAGAATATATGGCCATCATGAGGACGACCAGAATTCATTTTCTGGTCCTCCGCATCCATTTTCTGGTCGTCCAAGACACGTGGACACGCAGATTTTCCTAGTCTGCATGAGTCGCAGGGTAGGCCGGGCTGACTTATGTAACCAGTCCCGAGCCCCGATGCCACCTTAGTCTGACTAATTATAAGTCCACATGCAGTGACAGGCATGAAGGCATGAAGGGCCGGCCCGGAGAGGTCAGATACAACAATTAAAAGGCAGGGAGTATTCTTTGATCTGGTAATCTGGGCTTTTATATAAAAGACAAAAATTGGGCCGTATAAAATAAAAAAAATTCAATATTACCATGAAATTAAGATGATGATTTGTAGATTTTTATGAGATATCATTTTATCAATAATTGTTTACACCACCAAACAAAGCATGAATGGTTTTATTGAAAAGGATACTGCGTACATGGACCTTGAGTCTACATAAAACTTTTTTTTTGAGATTTTTTCTTTTTTTTTGAGATTTTTTCCCTTTCTTCTTTTGTATAATGGATGATATAAGACTTGCTAAATGTGTCATATTAGCCTGATTTGCGTAATACAAAGCCTTTAGAAAGTAAATCATTTTATGTGACCATGAACAATAAGGGTACAGGCTAGAAACAAAAGATATTACTAATAGATACGCCTTATAGGGTTGTGTAATGTTAAACAAAACCAGTTGTTCTGACTGCTCTACCTGATAAATGCAAGACAAAAAGGTGACAAAACTATGTTTGCTTGGATATGGTATATACCATTTTCCAAATTTCCCCTAATTTTGCCCAAAATATATACTAGTCCAAGAGATGCGGCACTTCTATTCATGTGACTGAGGCTTGAAAGGTTTGAAGGTGGATTCCTAACCCAAATTTTCCATAGAATCCAAAAATCCATTTCTTGGTTGTCAAAGCCTCTGGGTTTTGGGTGAAAAATGACGTTTTCCGATAAAAAATAGCATTTTCTGAGCAAAAAGATAATCCCACTATTTCCTTCCCAGCTCCCCTTAAAACTATGTTGGAAACTTGTGTATGCAATCAAATTGAAGGGTAGGACCTAGTTAACAGGGGGAATGAGCAAAACTAAAAGCATTGGTTGGTTAACATGATAACAAGTGACGGTTTTGGTGGAAAATAGTCAAAACATGATTAAATCTTTTTTTCTGTTACCTATGGTGACCACCAAATGCAAGTTTTCAGTCTAAATCTTCTTTGGTACATTGAATAGCATCCAAATCTAAATGAATATGATAAAAATGATGAACTATATTGAATAAATTGGGTCTAAATTGACGTAATTTGCCAAAAAGTGCCAAATTCATGAAAATTACATTGGTATATATTGACAAAATGATGGTTTAAGGCCATATAAAAGTACCATAGGTGCTTAATTACTAATTCCCTAATTACTTTTAGATCCTCCGTCTTTTTGGACGAAAAAGTCATTTTTTGGATTTGGCTCCTGGACTACTAATGGGAATTACATAGATAAATCAATAAAAGCCAGGCAGGTGTCAAAAAACAACATGGCTGCCTCTTATTTGAAAGAGGCTTGTATCATATCTTCTAGGATGGATAGAAAGACATGGTTGGTGTCTATAATAGGGAATTCAAGGTCTGGGAATTTGAATTTCAATGTTTGGAGTCTGTGGAAGAAGCCAAAATCCAAGATAGCAGACCTATTTTGAATATTACCACAAATGGCCTACTTAGGTAGCATAAGATTGTGCAATGTGGCTGTCATAGGTCCAATGGATTCATGATTCATAAATATAATGATAATTAAAAAGAATAGTCAGGTTCATTGATTGATTTTGTCATTGTTATGGATCTTTTTATCTCCAAATGTGAAAAGGAAAACACCTTAATTTTTAGGGAATGCAAACTTCAGGGTGGTTGCAGCTGGGCCTCAACAAATCCAGTGCTCGGGAGCACCCTCATCAGCCTCCTTGGCTCCCAATTTACACTGCTTGGGAGCCTGAATGAAAAGTATTTATGGTTTATTTCAAATTTCAAGAAGTAATGTATCATGATATGGTTCTGTAGGTCTAAAATTGGGAGCCATCCTTAAAAATAACAGCAAAAATGCTCCTTGCTTCTGGTGCTCAGCTCCCAAGCCCCTCAGTCTGGGAGCCCAGTGGATTTCCACCCAAATCATAGATTTCTTAAGGCCTGAGTTGGTTTTTTAATTCCTTTTGGACCATCAAGAGTGGGTAGACCAGTAGGACAACAGCTGAAATGACAACGAAAAGCAGTCCTATCTTCGATTATACATTGATCCCAGGCAATTCAGCTTATTCTTTTGGCATTTTAGTAAGAATCATAAACATCCATTTAGAACCCTATTGCTATATTTGCTGTATTGATCCTTTTGACTTAAGGGATATATGTGGGGTTCTGTCAATCACAGAAATCTGCAATGGATCATTTGCCATATATCTAGTTTTCCTATGACAAGTGACATATTCTTATGCCCCTGGATTATTATGTCCATGTACTTCACAGGCTTAAAAGTATGTATAATGGTCAATTCTCATGAAACGTGCCCAATTCGCAGCAAAATAGGGTCCAGAACTTTTTTTTTTTCAGAATCAAATAAATTTTGGTCAATACATGCATTGTGACTGAGAGTATCTATTTATGTAATGGGGAACGTTAATGTTAATTTTTTCTTTAATTTGTGCAAATCTAAATATCATGACCCCCACGGACTATGACAATGCCCCCACGGACTATGACAATGCCCCCACGGACTATGACAATGCCCCCACGGACTATGACAATGCCCCCACGGACTATGACAATGCCCCCACGGACTATGACAAGTCATTAAAGTGCCCAAAAATATTTAATATACACAAGAATACGTCAGAATTGTTATATTTCTAGGTTAAAAAGGTAGGCATAAGAAGTATTTGATACTTAATAGCATACCATTCGATAATTAATTAAATCTGTGAGAAATTTGACAACAAATGTCCCCACAAACTATGACAATACCCCTACGAACTATGACAGCCCCCACGAACTATGACAGGATATTAAAACACTAAAAAATGTCAATATGTAATAAGATTAGGCTAAATCTTTATAATCAATAGCAAAATATGAAGCCTTGTGTATTTAATCTATATTATAATTCAATATTATCTAATGCCAAATTTTTTGTATAAGACTATAAAATATATGCCCCCACGAACTATGACAGGACATCAAAACACTAAAAAATGTTAATATATAATATGATTAGGCTAAATCTTTATAATCAATAGCAAAATATGTAGCTTTCCGTATTTAATCAGTATAATAATTCAATATTATCTACTACCAATATTTTTGTATAGTACTATAAAATATATGCCCCCACGAACTATGACAGCCCCCACGAACTATGACAAGACATTAAATATCAAGAAACCATTAGAAAATATTTCTAAAAATCAATTGTTTGAGACCAGACATGTATGCAATAACACACAATTAATGGTGGTGAAACATTATGCACTTATACTCATTCATTCTTGAAGAGGAGCATGGATATGCTATTTTGAAAAAGTACACCACATGAGTATTTCTGAAAATATCACATTTTCACAATAATTCTTAAAATTTCATGATAATATACGCTTAAGAAGGTTCCTTAATAGAGGTAAAGTGTTTTTGTATTGAAATATGACCAAAAAAATTAAATAAGTTGCATATATTTTCAAATTGTAGGACAAAAACATGAAATCCATGAATTGGGCACGTTTCGTGAGAATCGACTGTATGTAGTTTCATATAGATTTACATGGCTTAAAGTAGGGCCTATACAATGTGCTTGTTTATACATGTTGGTAAAACGGGCCAGACTTCTGACCACCGGAGGTCACTGAGTACCCACTCCCTTGTCAGAAGTCTGGTCAGAACTTCTGTCAGAACTCCTGTCAGAACTCTTGGGATATATAAAGCCAAGGATGTTGGGGCTAGGGGTTCAGTCAGTTGTATGCCTTAGAGCAGTTCAAACCATGTTTATTGTACCACTGGATTTACTCATAGTGAGCTAGACTGATGTATTTGTCTTTGTTTAATTCTAAGGATGTATCATTATTAAAGTTCGTGTCTGTTAATATCCCATATTGGGGCTTTTCATCATTATTCGACTGCGTGATGTTTTATCATTTATCAATCATGTTTTACTTATCCGGAGATATCAATAAATGTGTGTTATGTTAGAGTAAAGGGGAGTTCTTCGTGATTAATCGTTGAAGTAGCTAGCTTCGTCCAGGTAGATCGTTATCCTGGATCATAGTTCATTTCTTAGTGGTAGAGATTCTAAGTAAAGGGGCTCAAACCTATACAAAGAACACGCACTTGGCAAGAGGTAAGTTTATTATATCCATGACAATATTCCGAAGGTACAGGTATACAGTTCTCCATCCATACAGTTCATTCCATTCATTTCACAATTCTGACACATCAGTAACGTTCCAACCAGGTATAGCTATGGTTAAGCTTCCCCTTTCGTAAGGTATATACGCTCCAACACTGTTGAGAGAGTCACCTCTTGTCTACCTGTAACGGAGACCATTGGTAGGATCTCCGTCACGTCCCGTACGTTATCCATAAGGCTAAGCCTAAGCCGTCCCAATCCTTACTATCACTTAATCATTGTGGTTACTACCATCTCAACACTACCCGTGTGATCCGTATGTCAGACTATTGCTCCCATGTGTTCTGATTGAACTCTATCTTGGTCTGCTCGTCTATCTCAAGTCTCATACTGCTTATATAGCTACAGCCAAATGCTTGGCGCTATACTCATTTACACTAATACTTATAAAGATGTCTTCTCTATCTTTCATACTTCCCATTCTTATCTATATATAACTAGTTCTACTTCTAACTATTACACAAACTAATGTTGACGGCAAAGCCTGTTATCCCCAGTATTCTTTAGCTAGGTGTTTCAGTTCATAACGTACCCATACAGGTTTTCTCCATCATTTGTCGTACCTGTGCGTACCTGCAGGAGGTGAGCCAACCCCACTACAATCCCTATGCCTGAGGACGTTGCCATTCTTCCATACATTCTAACTAAGCCACTAAACGATGGCGCCGCCTGGCGCCGAGCACACGTATCAGCATTACACGATTTATTATGAGTTCTTGCCAATACGAACGAGTTTACAATATTTTATTATCAACTTCTAAAGTCTATTCTAGTTCTTTTGCACTGGACCTCAGTGCAATAGAATACTCACAGAATAAAGGACTATATTATATTCATCATACAAGAGATTTATCATTGAGTCTTTGGGAATTTACCCTGGGGACCTAACAATATAGTTCATCATGTGTGATCTTCCTGGTATTACAATTAAGGCAAAGACCAAAATATATCAACATCAAGTGAATGGGTTCACTTGTCAGTGTGTCTAGTATTAATAGGCAACTATTTTAATAATTGAAACTAAGCAAAGATTTTAAATTAGAAGATAAGACCATCAATAGCTAGAGGATGGGAAATGTAGTGTTTAGGTGAAGGCCTATTGCAGCTAATCAAAGAGATCTGTTGTCTCCCCATATCCACTTTGAGACATGTACACAAGTATAAAAAGGTTGATTTAGGATTTTTTAATATTACAAAAATAATCCTGTGAGCACAGGAAGAACTGAGCCTCGTGTCGTTTTCGCTATTTGCTGCGCAACAGCACATTATGTAAGTCGGGCACAGTTAGTGCAATCAGTCTGTGCGTCTCTTGTTTAGTTTATTCACAATCTGCTTGTGATAACTGGTGCATAGCAGATCGCAGTAAGACTTTGTACAGCCTCTACGCTCACGCTCTCAACTCCCCTTTGATATTTTGCTGGCGTCGCGCGACAGCACGGGCGCAACAAGTATCCTGTTGTATCCTGACCCCCAGCCTGCGGGAAAGCCGTTTTGTGCGCAAGTACTTTCCCGCATACTGTCCCCCCTCAGGCAAAAGGTATATGGCGGCCAATGAACACAGCCATACTAGTCACAGCCACTGGCACAGGAGATGCACAGTGGAGTTGCGCGCCAGTGTAAAAGGATATTCACGGTGTTACTGTGCTGCAATTGTGCTAGGCAGTGCATCAATGTAATCGTGCAAAGTTCGAGTTAAATCCCCTATGTCTGCCATGCGTCGCCGTGTGTCCGCTGTGTGTCCGTACCATTGTACATCATCCGTGTAAATCAAATACTCCCACAGAATACAACCACATACAGCAAGCCGTATTAGAAATAGGCATCCCTATGACAGACACAACCTTGATAGTTTGCGCAGACTTTTCTATAGACTAGGCTAAGTCAAGGCCTGGGCACATTCTGTTGGGTAGGGGTCAGTTCGTGCATGTGTCATGGGCTTAAAACTAAAATGTTTGCAATTCTATTTTCTACCGGCAATCCGTCGGGTTTGTAATCATATTCATGATATGTTTAAATTTAAGAAATCAACTGTGTAGTCTCAAGTGCCAGTTACCAACAAGGAAGCGTTCGTATCTTCTTACTTGGAAATGACGTTCATACTAAAATTTAGCATGAACTAAATTTTTAAATCATGTTTTGTTTGTCCGTTTCCGACATTTATGTTTTTTAATGACAAGGTGAATCATTACGAAAAAAGCCTACTACTCATTTTAACCATACAATACACTTGTATTTCACAACAACCCTACAATACTCTTGTATTTCATAAGTTAATTCAGTGTAGTGCAATTACTGTTAATGCCCGATGTTTTTTTATTTCTCATTATAAATATATCTTGTTTATGTGACCAACTTGTCGTTATATGGCATCCTTCAGATAAATATATACCTCAGACTTGCTAGTCCCCGTTATGTACAAGTACAGTCACTTTGATTTTTCGTGTTTAGTTTAAATGGTATGGTTCTTTATAGAGATTTCTAGTTTCTCATTTAATTCCCAGTACTCTCTGCATACAAGACCGGCTACGTTTCTACATAGGAAATCGTGCTTATCTTTTTTCCTGGTTATCTAATTGTAAACCGAACCGTCTCCCTTTTATGAGTCCAGACCCAACAACAACCTCAAACAATCTCAAACAAAGTCATTTTTTCCACATTTACATTTTTTATTGAAACTAACACATTGTCCATAAACGGTACAACTTCGGTGTTGTACAAGCACTCCTTTTATAACTTATCGAAGTTTACAGAAATTAAGTAAACAGTAGGTACATATATACAAGCAATTATAGTTTATTATACATATAGATCATTAATCCTAGTCTGCAAACTATCCGCATCTAGCGTCGTGCATTCGAATTCGCTCCCTCCTTCTTCATGTAATGATGTTTACATAAATTAAGTAAACAGTAGGTAATTATATACAATCTGTTATAGTTTATTGTGCATATTATAAATCGTAGTCTGCAAAATCTCCGCATCTAGCGTCGTGCATTCGCTCCCTAGGCCTCCTTCTTCATGTAATGTCCAGGCATCTCAGGTAGCGGTTCTGGAATACAAACAACATATAGCAGTCACTCATTTAATCATCAACATCCCTATATGAAAGCACAATAATTATCTAGACAAATACTTAAACCACCTAAGGTGGTCGATCTTAGCACTAGCCCGCTAGTACCAATACTAGTGCAAATCAGGTCGGACTAGTGCGTTTTTTGAACAGCTAGCCCGATGGGCTAGTGTGGTATTATCATATTATACGGTAAAACTCTAAAAATAAAATCAAACAACTTTAAATATTATACTCAGTCTTTTTTAAGACACAGAAAACTATAGGTACTAGTGCACTACTACCCGGTCTAGTGCACATTTTCAACCACTAGCCCGGTGGACTAGTGCAGAAAAAAGCTAAGATCTATCCCTGCCTGAGTCTGGTCCTTCGTGTATATTAGTTCCAAATCGTGAACATTCCCTTAAGGACATTGGAATCTAAAGGTTATCTACCACCCCCCACCCCACCCCCCCCGTGTTGGTGGTTAGGAAAGATCAAATCGAGGGAATTGAACATACACTTAACTTACCTATTCATTTGCACACTTGTCACATATAATCTCCGACGCCATGATCTGCGCTGGCTCATACTGCCCACACGCTGGGTGGAATACTGCTTGGCAGTAGATGCACATCAGGTAAACTCTGTAAAGGCAATGTGGGTTGGTCTATATAACAGAACCAGTTTTCATTTGCAACTAGGGTTTATGTCGAATATTGTATAATTACGTTTAGAAATATTAATACCAAAATGGAAGAAGTTCTTCCCTTACACTTGATATTAGAATATTGTTGGCGTTTCAAATGTCGTAAAAACAATAATAACAGTAATACACGGGAAGAATTTGAACTCATACATTCGACAGGCTCGGGCTTGTCTGAAACCACTTCCTCTAAAACGTGTCAAGGAGTGTAAGGGATGTGTTCACACTTTTGCAGTGTCAATGGTATGGGCCATTACATAAGTGTCTCACAGGGGATCCCCCCCCACCTTGCCTGTAACCCTGGAGCTGCCACTAAACTTTCACCTCCTTAAGTTGACCCAATGACCTAGATAATATAGTATTATATGTGTGTGTATATGTATGTATGTGTGTATGTATGTATGTATGTATGTATGTTGTATGTATGTATGTATGTATACATGTATGTATGTATACATGATAACTTGTGGATGAAAAGAATCATTTAGGAAGTTTTATGTCCCTCTTTAGGGGGAGTAGGGGGCCGGGAAGAGGACAGGGGGACGGCCCTGGTCTCCCCGTGCGTTGCTCTGTGGTGCTGACGGCATTAGGAGGGGTAGGGGGCCGGGGAGGGCTCAGGGGGACGGCCCTGGTCTCCCCGTGCGTTGCTCTGTGGTGCTGACGGCATTAGGAGGGGTAGGGGGCCGGGGAGGGCTCAGGGGAATGGCCCTGGTCTCCCCGTGTGTTGCTCTGTGGTGCTGACGGCATAAGGAGGGGTAGGGGGCCGGGGAGGGCTCAGGGGAATGGCCCTGGTCTCCCCGTGCGTTTCTCTGTGGTGCTGACGGGGTTAGGAGGGGTAGGGGGCCGGGGAGGGCTCAGGGGAATGGCCCTGGTCTCCCCGTGCGTTGCTCTGTGATGCTGACGGGGTTAGGGGGAGTAGGGGGCCGTGGAAGAAAAGAACATTTTGAGAGGGTTTTCATGCCGATTTGAGCACTTTGAAAAATTTCCAAATTTGAAACATTTATGACTCCCAGTATGAGTCAACTATGGTTCAAAACTGACTCTAAGGTTGTAGCCCCGAGTGAGAATGACCATTGTAAACTAGTCAGGAAACTGTGAGACTAATAAAACATTTTCTAGAAATTTAGACAGATTTTTAACTTAATTCTTACAGTGAAAACCCCAACCAATGGATTTTGCTAAAAACTTGCATAAATGATATCTAGGCCTATCTCATGCCAAAAATGTCCCTTATTTAATGGAAATCATTTTACATATTTCCCGGCCTCCAGCCATTCCCCTCAGCTTCCCCTATTTGATGGAGTTAAGGTTGTTGGGGCATTCTGACGGGAATGCAATTACCTGATGACTTGTGGAAGAAAAGAACCTTCTAGTAGGGTTTTCATGCCGATTTGAGCACTTTGAAAAATTTCCAAATTTGAAACATTTATGACTCCCAGTATGAGTCAACTATGGTTCAAAACTGACTCTAAGGTTGTAGCCCCGAGTGAGAATGACAATTCTATACATGTCAGAAAATTCTGTGATGATTACAACATTATCTAGAAATTTAGAAAGATTTTTCACCTTATTTTTATACTGAAAGACTCAACCAATGGATTTTGCTAAAATCTTTCAGAAATGATAATAAGGCCCATCTTATGCCAAAAATGTCCCCTAATTGATGGAAATCCTTTTACATATTTCCCAGCCTTTACTCCATGTCCCTGACCATCCCTCTATGAATAGCCACCTCTAGCCTCCTGATATTCTCAGGTTGCAAAGAGCTGATGACTTGTGGAAGAAAAGAACCTTTTGATAGGGTTTCCATGCCGATTTGAGCACTTTGAAAAAAATCCAAATTTAAAACATTTATGACTCCCAGTAGGAGTCAACTATGGGTCAAATGTGACTCTTAGGTTGTAGCCCCGAGTGAGAAGGACAATTCTATACATGCCAGAAAATTCTGTGATGATTACAAAATTATCTAGAAATTTAGAAAGATTTTTCACCTTATTTTTATACTGAAAGACTCAACCAATGGATTTTGCTAAAAACTTGCATAAATGATATCTAGGCCTATCTCATGCCAACAATATTGTCGGATATATGGGCAGCAAATTTTCTCAGGGACAACTCATGGGTTAAGGATGGGTGCAGGTGGCCAGCCTAATACATCATAGTGGGATTGGATGTGTCCTTCTGGTAGGCCTGAGCCTCAAATCAAGATAGAAACAATACAGGAGGGGGGACGGTTGGTAACCAACCACCACTATAATGTAATGGGCCAGGTACCTGCACCTATCCTTGGTCCCTGAGGTGGGCCCCTGATAATTCAATGCCTGTAAATTCAACAACATTTTTGGCATGAGATAGGCCTAATTATTATTCCTGGAAGGTTTTAGCAAAATCTACTGGTTGAGTTTTCCTGTGTGAAAAAAACAGTAAAAATCGTTGTGATTTTCTAGATAATGTTGTAATCGTCACAGAATTTTCTGACATGTATAGAATTGTCCTTCTCACTCGGGGCTACAACCTAAGAGTCACATTTGACCCATAGTTGACTCCTACTGGGAGTCATAAATGTTTTAAATTTGGATTTTTTTCAAAGTGCTCAAATCGGCATGAAAACCCTATCAAAAGCTTCTTTTCTTCCACAAGTCATCAGCTCTTTGCAACCTGAGAATATCAGGAGGCTAGAGGTGGCTATTCATAGAGGGATGGTCAGGGACATGGAGTAAAGGCTGGGAAATATGTAAAAGGATTTCCATCAATTAGGGGACATTTTTGGCATAAGATGGGCCTAATTATCATTTCTGAAAGATTTTAGCAAAATCCATTGGTTGAGTCTTTCAGTATAAAAATAAGGTGAAAAATCTTTCTAAATTTCTAGATAATGTTGTAATCATCACAGAATTTTCTGACATGTATAGAATTGTCCTTCTCACTCGGGGCTACAACCTAAGAGTCACATTTGACCCATAGTTGACTCCTACTGGGAGTCATAAATGTTTTAAATTTGGATTTTTTTCAAAGTGCTCAAATCGGCATGAAAACCCTATCAAAAGCTTCTTTTCTTCCACAAGTCATCAGCCCCTGTGCGTTACTCTAGATCTGTGGGACTGACGGGATTAGGATGGGTAGGGGGCCGGGAAGAGGTCAGGGGGATAGCCCTGCAGGTCTCCCCGTGGGTTGCTCTGCAGTCTAGGCCTTTACCAACACCTCTGGTCAGACATAGAAAGGGCTGGGAAATAACTAAAATGAGACAACCAAACATAGTGCTAATTATAGATGTCCCCAGCTGGGCGGGGGTGGGTGGGAAGGGGACCCCCTGTGAGACACTTATGTAATGGGCCATACCATTGACACTGCAAGAGTGTGAACACATCCCTTACACTTCTTGACACGTTTTAGAGGATGTGGTTTCAGACACCCCCGAGCCTGTCTAATGTATGAGTTCAAATTCTTCCCGTGATACATACCTATATTTGGTGTCGAAGAATATACCACGCGGAGCAATCACACTCGTGTCTTCGTCAAAGGCATCCATGTCGATGTCCCGCTCATTTGTCAGGTAGTCTCGGTCTACCTAAAGGAATGAATAGAATATAAGTATTGAGTAAAACCGCAGGCACTTGTGGCACAGTATCCATTTATCCCATCTTTTTTTAGTCAAGTTAGTTGCAGATTATCCAACCGGCGCTAATTCCTCCTCCAAGCCACACATAATTTTTGCTTGGACCCCCGCGGTCATCATCAAGACTGTTATAACTAATTTTCTTAACTGGCTATATAATTTCAACATTTACCTTTGAGGGTTGCTCCCCACAGAGGCAGCACTCCCAGTCAGAATGGCTGTGCACACTACCATTCCCTGGGCTGCAGCCGAAGAGATCCGCACTGCAATAAAGATGGTACAAATTTAGTGGGGTTAATTCTCAACTCATCTCACGTCGACGCCTAGGAATAAGTTGTGTATTTTATAATAGTGACAATAAAAATTTAACCAATTCAATAAATAAAAGAAAGTACCTCGTGAAGCTTGCGTTGTCCAACGGTGTCAGCCCAGGTGACACATTCTCGTCTCGAGTCGGAGCCTCAACCATTCTTAGTCGTCGTCTCGACTTTAAAGGGGCCGTCGGCGTCTCCGGCGTCCTCGGCCGCTTCGGGGTCTCGGTGTATGGTCTGAAACAAGAGTAACAGCATTTCAATAAAACGTAGATCTACGCTCAATAGGCAAATCACCGATACTCTGCTTAATATCGCAGTCATGAATGGCAATGCTAATAATTAATCGAAGTCACTCCTCTCTTAACAAGCTAAGACAGATATCATACTCATAGGTCTCGGAAAGGGCAAGCCTCGGCCCATGTTTGCTTAGTGGGCCATCTTGTAAACATCGATCAGCTGTTCCGTTCAGCTGTGACCTAGATACTGTACTTTACACAGAACGCGACTTTTCCCTAATCCCAAAAATCAAAGGAGTTATTTAAAGTCTGCAACATCTTTTATAATCAATCGTATCCATTTCCCATTTACTCACCTGACTCCTGGTGTAGAGGATTTGTGGTTTAAAGCCATGTCTGGATGTTCGCACTGATACTCGAATGTAATGCTCTTTTGCTCGTCCGCGCCGGTCGTGTTAGTCAGGAATTAATTAGGTCAACCGTGGGCGGACTCTTATATAATCACGCGCGTACCGACCTGGGTCAACGGAAGGCGCCGCTCAAAAAAAAAGTCCCGATCGTAAATTTTGGATACTGCAACTTATCAATCGTTTTAGCTACAATATTTATGATGTTATTTATACAAATCACCATTTTCAAGTACCTAGCTACACGTATTGTCTAGGCATGAAGTAGCCTTTTTCAAATCAACGCGTACTCCTTTCTCCCTATCTTTTTTAATATTCTAAACAAGAATTAATGCGCCCAACTGCGATTGATTCCCCGCCAATGAATCTTATATTTCCACCAAGTCCACTCATTAGCCCCAGGTCGAAATGAAATACATGTTTACTGTAAGTTCCTGTACATCAGTTCTGGGTGGAAAAGAAGAAAACGCAAACCAACATATGCAATAAAAAAAAAACACGGTACCTACGGTGCACTCTCTGGTGCTCAGTGTATCGTACAGTTACCATACGATTGCTTGAATAATTCAATCTTAAAAAAGAACTCCAGTAGAAGGCACGGTTCAGTTGTACATTTATTACATATTAGGGACCCACTCAAGTTTCAGTTCCCAATTTACAAGTTGGAGTGGTCGAGGTAATTATGTTATGTTCAAGGAGACTTTACGAAGAAGATGTATTTGTGTCCAGGTCATATGTAAGTGTCACCAGTATACCTGGCTCACCCGCTGCAACCGTAACCAAGTTGTAGCGCAGAATCTGTTGCTTTAGCAGTCTTCTTAAGAGGAAGTTTGTCACAGGATTCACTTTGACTGAGGTTTCCAGCGTCGATTCTCGGTCTGTTCTGCTGTCTATGACATTAATGTCCGTACTAAGTGTGTAGTCTCCTCCTAGGAACGAGTCGCATTCTATGTTAAGAAAAAGATCACCCTCTGTGATAAACACGTAGTCGGTGCAATGTCCCGGGAATGTAGCAAGTTGAATCCACACATTCTGGGTGCCTGACACGAGCAGGTAAACCTTAAAGTTATCTTGCTTACATATGCCAATTAATCTTGCAAAACCCCAAATCATGATGGCCAGTGCCAATGGAGAGGCGACTACCGTAAGCAAGTAGAATTGGATTCGAATAAAGGTGTTGCTATTTTCACACAGACGCTCTTGTTCCTGTTCTTCTATTGCAGCTCTTGGTTCTACGGTAGTCCCATATTGGTTCAGCATGGACTCCAATCTGTCGTGGTAAGGCATTGGGGTCATTAAAGGTAATGTTTCTCTGTTGTTAGGTCTTCCATCGTCGTTTACAACCCCTTTTCGTGCTGACCTGGTGTCGTCGACATTGGTTATGTCTCTCAACCGCTCCATGAACCGGCTGCCTCACAGGGGCTTAATATTTCGAGCTCCACTCAGGTCGCCTTCCAGCAAGAGCAGCACCAATGGGCCGTAGATGTAGACTAGAAATAAAGACAACCAAAGGGGGGAAATCAATTAATGTCAAATAACAGTACACCGATCTAAGGGGCATTGTTTAACTTTATACAAACTCAAATTGCCTCAGTACATTACGACCGATAAAGGTAAACAAAGTTAGGGGGTTCACTTTCATTATGTCCTTTAAATATGTTATCGTTCTACCATTTGTAATGCCTTAGTCCAGCTCACCTGAAAAGAGTTTCATCTTAAGTTTGTCCCGCACTCGGCAAGGAATCCAATCACGATACCTGGTTGGAATGTCACTGTCTTTCTAGATCTGTTGTAGGCAGTGGGTTATATATAGTGCTCACTTTGGGATAATGTTCGGTAGATTCAACGGCGCATATATATATATATGAACCACCGGTCGGCGCGCAGCGACACCTTTGTTTGGCACATTTCTCTCACCCATGTGTGGCTTGTGAACCGTTGTCCATCAGCCACTGAGAAATCCCCGTGAATGCTGCGTTCGCAGTTTGGAATTTCCCACCGCTCCAACAAGGGACCTAGGTCGCCCTGGTCCAGCATTCTCAGTTGGTAGCAACTGCCGACCTCAACACCAAGCCTAGAACTTACCTGTCTGTGTCCGCATATGACGTATAAGACTATCTAACTATTACCTTATTTGCGGAGTTACTAGATCATCAGCATTATGTTAGGGCTCGCAAGCCTTTCTAAGGAGCAGCTACGCGCCTACAAAGCCATGAATAGGGGTACCCACAAATGGTGTTGGTCCTGCTGGCAAGCCATACCTAGTATTCGGTACTACAAAGAACACGCAGGCAGCAAATGTTTCGTTCGAAAGAAAAGAGAAGGCAGCAAAAGTAAGTTGTGTAAACGTTTGATTATAAGTTGTTGTTTTTTTAATGTCTGAAGGGGCGTATAAATGCCGTGTGTTGCTACTCGTTTTTTTTTCTCGTCTGTTCTAGTGTGGTACTTATAAAGGTACATTTTTTTCACAGGATCTGCGGATGCTCCTCCATATCAACACATCCCGAATGAAACTGCATCGTTTGGATCTGACAGTAATGACGACCAGTCCACTGCTACCTACCCCACCTTGGCGGAATCGAGTAACGAGAAAACTGTTTCTGCAGGGCCCCCTGGACAGGTAGCTTCACGGAAAAGATCCCATGCCATCATGTCCGGCAAGGGAGTTCGCCCAACCGAGGTTTTATCTGTAGTTCCCACTCAAGCGAGATCTGTTTCTGAGGAACCCGGGGGACAAGAAGCGTCAGGGAAAAGATCCAACACCACCATGTCCGGAAAGCCAATTCGCCCGGCAGAGGATGTACCCACCCAAGCTACGGGGTCTTCTGCACCACGTGCACCGGCCGTACATCAAGTCCCCCCCCTGAATAGATCTTCATCGTCCAAGGTTGATTTATCGTCCCTGGACCAGGTGGTAATCGCTCAATTGCAACTCAACGACACAGGCGAGGTATCTCCGCGCAAACGGACAGTGGTTGGTCGACATGGTAAAGAAATTCAAAGTATCATTACATGGACTGTGTTTTTCATTTTGCAGTGGCAGATTGCTAACTTCACGAGTGACACGGCCCTCACGACATTACTTGCGTTTGTATGTGAAGTACTGTCCCTAGGTGGAAAGGAAGAATATGCACGTGTCATTCGTAATGTCTTTCCTACCACCATGTACAAGGTATACAAGTGGCTGGGAGTAGGAGAAAGTTCGTTCCAAGAGACTACTATTTGCTCCAAGTGTTACACCTTTTATCACGATGTTCGCCAGGTGCTGTACACAGGCCCAAATGGCACTCAGAGAATCCGGCGATGCTCAGTGAAGGTTTTCAATGAAGATAAACCATGTGGCACAGAACTCTTCAAACGAGTCAAGGTAGGTGGGAAACTCCCATATGTGGGTATTGTCACCTACTGCTACAAACCCTTGGCTTGCAGTCTTGAAGAAATGCTTCAGTGCCCGGGATTTGAGAGGAAATGTAAGCAGTGGAGACACAGGAAAGTTCCAGAAGGATTCTACTGTGACATTTATGATGGGACTGTATGGCAAAGGTTTGTAGATTACGGGTTTTTAGGGGATAATGACAATTTGGTTCTGCAGATTAATGTTGATTGGTTCCAACCATTCTCTAGGAAGAGCTCCTGTTCTGTTGGTGGTATTTATCTAACGGTTCTCAATTTACCCAGGGAAGAGCGCTACAAAATCGAGAACGTCATACTGTTTGGCATGATTCCCAACCTCCCAAAGGAACCTGCGGACCTATTGATGTTTTTGCAGCCTCTGGTGGAGGAACTGAAGGTGTTTTGGAGACGCGGAATGGTCTTAAGATCATCTGAATGGCCCCTGGGCAAACGCGTGAAGGTTGCACTGATGAACGTGGCTGCAGACCTGCCCGCCGCCAGAAAGGTATGTGGGTTTCTGTTGCACGCAGCCAATATGGGATGCTCCAAGTGTCGGAAGAATTTCAAGGGCAAACCCAAGCGAAACTATTCTGGTTTCGAAATGCATTTATGGCCGATGCGCATGTGGGGCCGTCATAGGAAGCAAATTGATAACATCAGAGCGGCCGGTACACGCAAGGAGAGGAAGACTCTGGAGAAGAAATATGGAGTTCGCTACACCCCGTTCCTGGAACTGTCCTACTTCAATCCCATCGAGTAAGTTAACATTAAAATGATCCTCGTAACCTACATAAAACCTACACTTTCATGACTTATTTTTGTTGAAAACGTAAGGTGCTCTCTCCTCTGACGGCAACCGTGAAGTGAGGGGTGTCTCACTCTCCAACACAGCACTCTGCCTAGTATGGCTCACTTGATTGGTCAGTTGGGGGTCAGGTGGGGCTATTTCATATCCATGTTGGGGTGTATGGGGCCCAAGTGAGGTCCGGCGGGGTAACTTTGGGAATCAAGGGGAGGTGGGGTGCTGGGTCTATAAGGGGTTTTGGGAAGTGGAACCGGTTATGAGTTCTATAGGGAAACTTGAGAACAGACGGAGGTGGCAGGGGCCACACTGTCCAGTCTAGTTGGTGTGGTGGGTAGTCGGGGTTGTTCCAAGCGGCGGCAGGGGCCACTCTGCTTGAAAAATATCTCGTGGGTCATAGCCGGTTCTGTCGAAGAAGAAAGGGAAGGGGGTGGCCGGATCATGGAGGGAAGCCTAACAACTCTGGAGCCTGCCCTACGCGGTCCAGGTCATATCAGGGATTGTGTAAGCCAGGTGTTGCCCCCTAGCTGCCCTACACGGGCCAGTCTAGGGCTGGGGTCCCCCTAAGGGCAGACCGGCAAAAAGGGGAGAGATGGGCAAGATTTTCTGGATTTTTTGGGGATTGACCAAACCATATACCCCGGGTCCGTCTTACACAGTCCGGACCCTACTGATGATGGGCAATGTCAAGTGGCTGTCACGGTTTCGGTAAATACCTCATCACGCCGTTTTAATGGTTGAATTTCACGGTGTCCACATAGGATCTTAGGGTATACTGAGTGTATTTGCATTGGCTAATGGCATGGTGATAAGCTGTTTGCAGTCCTAAAATCCCGGTGGTCAATAGCTAGGCAGTGTCGCTGTATCCATCCTTTAGTGTAGTATGCTCTAGGGGGCCGGCTCAGTCAGTGGGCAAATGAAGGTTGAGGTCGTGGGTGATACGAAAAGGTTGTCTGAGGCGTGCCCCTTGAGGTTGGGTTCTAGTAGCCCGTGTCGATGGTGTTGAGGCCCATCGGTATCTGGCTACGTAGCCTGTGGATCCAATCGAACTCAGCATTAAGCTTTTGTAGGAGGGCCACTGGCTTGTCACGGGTTGTTTTGCAGAATTGTAGGATCCAGATCTCAACGTCGTCCAGGCGGCTATGTCCGGTGGCGTTGAAGTGTCTGGAGACTTCCGTCTTCGTTGGGTCATTCATGATGTAATGGAAGTGGGATTGGAAGCGTTTCTTCACGCTATTCTTTGTTTGACCTACATACTGTTTCCCGCATTTTTTGCAGCCGATTGCATAGACCAGATTATTGCTATTGCAGTCAACTTGCTGGCGGGTGAAGTACGTCTTCCCTGTCACGTGTGATTTGATTTTCCCGGTTTTGTTTATTCTAGGGCAATATCTACACGTTTTGGTCACGCATGTCTTCCGGTGATTTGGCTCATGGTGGGCCCGGGCGTCGGGTGGGTCCTTCAGTTTTGACCGGACCAGGATGTCTTTCAGGCATTTTGGTTTCCGATGTCCAATATTGAAGTCCCTACTGTGTAGGTGACGGGTAGATGCGGACCTGTCTAGGAGGTCCCAGGTCTTGCCGACTTGGTCTCCGAGTTGTTTGTTTGTGGGGTTGTAGGTTGTTGTGAGGAAGAAGGGAAGTTCATCCTTCTTCATGGATTTTCTAGGTGGTTGGCTAAGGAGGGTTTCCCTATCTGTGTCGGCTGCCTTCCGAAAGGATTCGATCAGGAGTTGGTCTGGATATCCTTTCTGGATGAGGAGGGCAGCTTTCTTGGCACAGTTGGACACGAAGTCTGTATCCTTACTACAGATACGTCGTAATCGCAGGAATTGTCCATATGGGAGACCCTTCTTGCAGTGATAAGGGTGGGCGGAATTGAACGGTAGGAAGTTATTCCTGTCCGTTGGTTTGCAATAGAGGTTGGTGGTCAGTGACTTGCCCTCTAGTGACACCGTGGTGTCTAGGAAGTTGACCTGGGAAGTTGACTGTTCAGCCGTGAACTTAATGGACTGGTGCGCTTTATTTAGGTGCGCTGTGAAGTTGTGTAACTCCTGTTCACCATATTGCCAAATGCAGAAGATATCGTCTATGTATCTAAGCCATATTTTCGGCTGGAGGGGGTAGGTGTAGACGTGTTTATCTTCGAAATCACTCATAAAGATATTGGCATATGAAGGGGCTACTTTGGTGCCCATCGCGGTGCCACCTATCTGTAGATAGTTGGTGTTGTTGAACTGGAAGTTATTCATAGTGAGGACCTGGGTCAACATTTCCAAAAGTGAAAGGTTGCTTGGTTGTTGACCTAGTGCCCTATGTCTGCACAGGGCCTGGTATGCTGCATTACAACCTTCATCATTTGGGATGTTAGTGTACAGTGAGCTGACGTCCAGGGTGAGTAAAATCTCATCGCCTGTGATGCCATCTAACGCGGCTATCTTGTTTAGGAAGTCGGTTGTGTCACGTACATAGGATTTGCCTGTTTGGACAATGGGCGCCAGAAAATGGTCAACGAATGCCGATATTCGTTCGGTCGGACTTTCGTTTGCCGACACTATAGGGCGACCGGGGACTGGCGTGGTGCCCTTGTGGATCTTTGGTAACAGGTAGAGCTGTGCCGTCCGTGGTTCACTTGTCAGAAGGAAGGACTTGACTTTCTGTGTGATTTCTCCACGTAGCCTCATGTTATCCAGTTGATCCTCTACTCTCTTATTGTGATTCTCAGTTGGGTCGTTTTGGAGCTCTTTATAGAACTTTGGGTCTTTGAGCTGTCTCTCTCCTTCCTTGACATAGTCTTGTCTATTTTGTAGGACGACTGCCCCTCCTTTGTCGGCCTGTTTGATAACTATATCGTTGTTGTTCGCTAGTCCCTTTATGGCCTTCCTCTGGCTGGTCGGTAGGTTATATTTGGTGGGGGGGGTCTAAATCCGCTGCCAGGATCCCTAATTCATTCATCGTTATGATACTTTCGAGGTTAGGGGGGCCAAGGGGGGGGGTCCAGTTGGAATTAGACTTTAGTTTAAGTCTAGAGGGGTCTGCGAAAGGACCTGTACTGGTCTCAGATTCGTTACTGGGTTGGTTGATGCTTTTATTTAGCCAACAAGAGATTCTTAGAGAGCGATTGAATCTATCTAGATCTCGTCTAATATCACCGAGTTGAGGTTCCCCCGGAGTGGGGCAGAACTTGAGACCGTTCTTTAAGAGGTTGATTTCATCTTCATTTAAGGTGTGGTCAGAAAGGTTGATGACGTTATCGATCGGGGGGGTATTTTCAAGGGAAACCTTGGTGAGTTGAATGAAGGAATCTACCTTTTGGTGGAGGGCGGTGTTGTTGGGGGTAGCAACGGTCTCATCTTCTGTTTCCTCGGGGGGTCGCTCTTTATTAAAGAAATCTGGAATGCAGTATCGCGTTTTAGAGACAGGCTCACATTTATTCAGTGGATAAACATCTGGTCTGTCTCTGGGTTCTCTCAATACTGGTCGTATTGCTGGGGCTCCTCGCGGGCCCCGTGGTGCGTCGGGCCGTACTGTTGGGGCTCCTGGCGGGTCTCGGGGTACTGTCCCCACTGGCGTCTTGGTTCTCTCCCACGGCCTCCCGGCTGACGGCTTGGACGTCGTCCGGATGGTCTCCGAGCAGACCCGCGCGCTCGGGACCGCGGGGGAAAATTTACCTGCGGTGTGTTGTGGCCGCCATTCCAGGGCGCCTGGTTGGAGGCAGTTTCAGCCCAGTCGCTTGCTGCTGTGGTAGCATACGCCGGGTTCGGGGCAGTGTGGCTAGGCGTGCGGGCCCTTGGCCTGTTGTGGGAGGGACGCGAGCCCCTTTGGTTCGCGCGGTGAGGTTTCGCCCCACGTTGGGTGTTCCCGGACCTCGGTTCAACCTGCTGTTCCATCAGTGGGGGGGGCTGGGCATACTGTGGAGGTGCGCTGTAGTTACTTTGGGCCGGTTGGTATGTCTTGTTCGGACGTGCCCTTGGGGTTACTTGTTTGACGTTCTGCGGGGCTTTGGGCTGCTGCTGCTGTGGACATTTCATGACTTATTATGTTAACCGAATATTTTGAGCCATTAGTGCATTTGTATTCCCTCCTGCCCCACGGGGGTCCAGGTGAAATTTTCCAATAGCACGCCCAATTTTTTTCAAAATCCTGGATCCGCCCCTGCAGCTGGTTGTAGTGGTGGCATCGTCCTGTATATGTGGCCGGTTGTTTTGCACCATCGTCTGCTAATAGCGTCCCTATCCTGTTACTGTATTTACAGATTCCTCTCCATCGATGTGATGCACAACGTCCTACTTGGTGAGTCTTCAAGGAACAATCATTTCATATAGGCTTATGTTTGCTATTGAGGAATTCGACTGCCTTTATTTTAATTAGAACACTCTAGTCAGCGTTTACTAGACTAATGCCCAAATGTTTTGCTCTATCTATTTCAGGTACAGCCAAGAAAACCTGGAAAATGTGGGAAAAGCTTGGAGCACTGACCAAAAAGAAGATACTCATTATTGATGAACGCCTGGAAAAGTTCAAGAAAGGACTACCAGATGACCTGGTCGTAACGAACATAAAATCCAATGCTGGTACGTGGACGGCCAAAGAGTGGAAAACCTGGGTTACCGTCTCTTCCGGATATTGTCTCCAAGGTCTCTTGGCAAAGAAACACCTGAAAACATGGCAGCGGTTCGTTATGGCCACTAGAATATTATGTCAGCTGTGCATAGCAGACCAGGAGATTGATATAGCACATAAACACTATCTCCAGTACTCCCAAGAGACCCAGGTACAGTTTGGGAAGGAGGTGGTTACACCCAACATGCACCTTCATTGTCATCTGAAGGACTGTCTGCGTGAGTACGGGCCTGCGCCCAGTACATGGCTTTTCAGTTATGAAAGGTACAATGGTTTTGTAGGAGACCTCCAAACCAACAAACGTCAAATTCACAAACAGTTTATGAAGAGATTTCTTCTCACAAAGACCGTTAATCATATGCGAAGTGAAATGCCGCCCGAGTACAAGAAGGAATTATTACCTCTCTGCCACAAGATACAGACCTCAATTCCCACCGTCATCGATAGAATGCAAGTCCCGGAATCAGAGGTGGCAGAGTGCCAACACCTCTGGAGTAAGATGGACGGCTTTGAGACAACCGAGACAGGAAAGACAAAAGGGCTGGATGCAGACGATTACGCTCTCCTCCTACAAGCTTACGGGAAAATGTACCCCACTGAACCCCAACTGCTTGAAACACACACGTTCTCCGAAACATGTAATACTTACAGCACAGTACAGTACGGACCAAATAGCTATGTCAGCACGATGTCCGGTCGAAAGGTCAAGTTCTGTTGGTTCATGGCCAACTGGTACGTAGATGGAGGTGGCGAATGCGAAGAGCGACCCTGTGTTATCAGGTACTTCATGAGACATGCCATGACGTGTAATGTGACTGGCCTGAGGAGAGAACACTTCTTTGCCGTGGTGAAGTGGTTCAGTGAGGCTAGAGATCCAAACCCCTTCATTCGTCCGTTAACCATCTGGAGACACTCAAAGTATGAGGAACCCACTTGGGCGTGCTTCCTGCCAGTGAAGCGAATCACTGGTCTCTTCGGAGCTGTTAACGAGGGCGAGAATATGGTTGTTTGTCCGATTTTGCGTTCTGTTTTTGTCTGAAGCATATACAATCAACCACACATGAAACAGGCAAGCAGTTGGACTCATGAAGCATTATAATTAATAGTCTCGAAGTCCTTTGATAGAAAAAAAAAAGCGTCATACATAAATTGCAGCCATTCTTCACCCCACCCACTGACCTCCGCACTTACTATATGAACGGCGCTAAGTAGTCGGGCAGGGATCTCCGCTATAGGCGGGGGTGCTCTCAAGGGCCTATCCTTGAAAGCCCCGACCTGCTACTTTTGTAGTGGCAAGGGAATCCTCTCACTCTGTCACATCTTAACCCACCTCAAATGCAAATATCACGCAGCTATCGATCTCAGCTATCGCAACCATGGAGTGTCCTCATAAGGTTTTTTTTGTGTGTGTGTTTTGTTTCTATCTGATATAATATTATATATAACAGAACATTTCGTAGACATTAATAACTAGTGGACAGTATCGGTCCCCTCCCATCCCTTACTTGTCGCTTCTAGTTTGCCACCCGTAGCTTTAGCCATACACCTTCTTCTGTAAACACACCTGCCCACACAGTCGTGGTTATAAGTTATGTAATAGATTCTTGCGCGTAAAGTTATGCAATAGGTTAGTTGGTTGATCCGACACCTGCACTAAAGTCTTGTAAAGTTTATTGTACTTATATAAAGAGTAGTAAAGGCTTTGCAGGTACTAGGTATGAAGGGTCAGATATATATATAAACCAAATTTACATACTCAGATTTGGGAAAACTATAAAAAAAAAAAAAAAAAAAAAAAATTGATATTATGATACCTAGTAAAGATTAGATTTATTCCCATATATAACAGCCTTATAACCCAGGGTAACGGCGATGTTAATTCAGTTAGGAGAATCGCAAATGACTTTATTCCAGACCCACAGGCCGAAAAAACCCAACAATACTGCTATATATGTAAACAGAACGCAATTTCTACAGATTAAAAATAATTTATTGTAGGGCAATCACAGGGACAATTCTAGCACCAACTATATATATTTCAACCCGCAAGAGGTTTGTCGCGCATCAAGAAACATTTTTTAAAAAACACGGCCGTCAGTTGTAGACCAGCTGCTAACCCTAGAGTACAATAAATCCACCATAGACCGTTTAAATGTTACATACATTAATAAACCCGTCAGGCAGAATATCTGCTAGGACTCGAGCTCCATGTGGTCCATTAGGCTTAAACGGTTTACAACTCGTAGAACATTCCCGTACGTGTATTATCGAGTACAAAAACAAATATACATACATTCTATATATATATATATATGAACCACTACGCGGATTGTCGCGCATCAAAAAAAAAAAAAAAAAAAAAAAAACACGGCTGTCAGTTGCAGACCAGCTGCTAACCCTAGAGCACACTAAATCCACGATAGACTGTTAAAATGTTATATACATTTATAAACCCGTCAGGCAGAATATCTGCTAGGACTCCATGTGGTCCATTAGGCTTAAACAGGTTAAACTCATAGAAAATTCCAGTATTATCAAGTACAAAATCACGTTGAAACAAATCAGGCAACAAATAGATAATACCGACTCCAGTATATCAGTGAGTTAAAAGTACTAGTGTCTTATAAGTTGTGCGTTATCCAATTGCAAGTTTCGTCCTAGTGTTCAAGCCAATATATCTTCATATACCAACATTATCCTTAGAAGATTCAATATAGACAATTGCAGGTTGCAGAAGGCTTTGACGGTGTACGTGGCCCTTAAGCTTGTTGGTGTGTCGTGTAGAGGGGGTACGGTTTGAGTCCAGACATGGACACTATAGCTAGTCTCTGGATGTGCAGCCACACTTTAATTGTTGTCAACGCATTCATTGCACGAAGGTAGTATTTAAACCCGTCAGACCATCAGACTGGTTAAGTCAGCCACAGGTCAGCCGCATCTTCAGGTCCACGTCCCAGGGACTGTCCAGTCAGGAATGAAGCTGTGTGTAGTGGCATGGCTGGGCACTAGAAGATGAGTGAGCTGGAAATGTGTGCCTCCGGAAAGCCGCAGCAGTCTGGTGGGGTGGAGGGCTGACACTACTGGAAATGGAATTAGTAATACAATTTAAGAAACATGAAGATGTGATACTATCGGCGCGGGTTACATCAACCAAAGCACAGTGTTACTGAAATTGTAGTGGCGCGACTCTCACAAACCAAGAATACATAATATTCTGTGCCTGATCGACCTTACTTTTTCACTAACTAGTAGTAACTGTTCTGACATATTACTGTCAAGTGAAAATGTAATCAAATGTATATTTGGATCAACCACATGTATGTGAATGTAAATATTAAAGTTGAAGATTAGAAGTTTCCTACTTAGTTTTAAGTACTTCAATTCATTGCGGTCTAATTTTCAATGATGAGAATTCTATCCAAATTATTAATCAAAACCGGACCTGTACCGATTAATTATTAACCAGTATCAATAAATCTTTATTAAAAAAACAAAAATTTAAACAGAACAAAACCGATCCAATAAAATACGAAGGAAGGAGATTTTTTTCCTGACAAGTTTATTCATCTATATTTATATGTAACAGACTTTGTTTCGAAATGCAAACACAATTACAGCAGCATTTAGGCTTCTTATTTCGTAAATTAAAGTTTACCATAGTTAAACCATAACATTAATATTATGCCAGTGCTCTTTTTTTTCGGTATCAAACCCAAGAGTCTATGTCGGTTATATAGTCCAGTTTTTGAGCTCTCATCAACTGCCTCGTCATGGGGTTGGTACCCGTGTTGTCTTGGAGGCATAGTGCAGCTGTAGAAAGTCTGTGGCGAAACAAATTATTTAAGCGGATGCGCTCGGTCAGAGGAATTCCAAAATCAGTGGGCAGCTTGAGAGACAAGGACTGACTTTCTCCAGCGAAACAAATTATCACTGGGCCCGACCAAGCTACCGTAATTCGTCGGGAGAGGAGACCTGGTCGTTGGAGCAGCATCTTGGGGCTCACCACCCTGTCGATGACGTGGATGTCAGCCGGAATGGGGGCTAGCGGTACAGTGATGGACTCCCAACGACAGCAGATCCTTAAGCAGAACTCCACGGGAGCAGACTGTCGACTACCGCACAGGAGACTGCAGACCGACTTGACAAGTTTGGAAAAGCTCCTACAAAATTGCCACCCGAGCCACACGGTCAAGGCCATGACCAACAACTCATTAGGGCGAGTAGTAGTCTCAATGGGGTTGGTAGGGAATGGTTTCGCCGTATGCCGGGAACGCTCTGCACGCCAGGTGTCCAGACTAGTATTGAGAAGCGCGTCCATGTTCATGTTGACTGGGGTTGTGTCTGAGACCAGTGTAAGGAGGCTTATTTGTACCCCTTGACTGCCGGGCGACCCCACCTGTAAGACCTGGGTAAGGGGCTTCATCCAGTGACCAAGGACAACTGGCTTTGGGGCGCTAGTCACTTTCTCTGCGTTGGCTTCTCCGGCAAAGGTTTCAAGACGTGAGCACTCTCAGCTGTAGAGAGATGGGCACTGGACTTCAATCCAAAAGGTTTTGTTGGCGACTGTGGTGGTTTCCTCTTAACGACTCCAAAGTCGCACCTTTCCTCCGTTATGTTGGCGTCAAAGAGCGCGAAACACACCTTCAAAGTACCGCAGTATTCCTATGTGTTGACTTCCCTAGGTCGCGCACCACCCCGTTCTTTAAAGTGTTCTCTTCACCTTCACCAGCCCTCTCGTTTCGTGCTCGTTTACACAGTCCCTGAAGGCGCGCCTCATCTCCCCACCGACGGGGCTTCCCTTAGTCGAATGCGTGGTGATTTCCTTTTGTCTCTAAGGCACGTGCCCACAACGGTTGGCCGGTCGCCCATGGGTACAAATACCCAGTAAGAACTGGCATGATGTCACTCTCGTCACTACCAGCAAAGACAACATAACCACCCAGATCTAGCAACATGTCGCAGCAAGACCTTTTCGATTCCACCCCGGACCTTCCGTCGGCTGTATACCGGGGGATGATGTCCGACCAGGACATGCAATTGGATGGGTCGTTCCTTAACTCTACTCCGCCGCCGCGAAACCTGACCAGCACCCCCATGCCCGGTACTTCAAGGGCCATGTCGATGGCCAGCATATCCGAGATCAACTTGGGGCTGCAGCTGGAAACCTCTGTTGCTTCGGAGCCTGGTACCGATGTATCGTACCAGCAGGCCCCTTTCACCAGCAGTCAGCCGACCGGTGGATCTACGGGCAGCGGTCTGCCGACCAGGACCTCCAGCAGCCAGCCCACTCCTGCTTCCACCAGCGGACCTCAATTCTTTAATAGGGCGACTGTTGAAGCTATGATAAAGAACGCCTACAAGGAAGGCGAAGAGAGGACCAGAGAGTCCCTGCGGGGGGTGATCGACGTTTCCGTGGCTCTTGCCGTGGCTCGGCTAGCCAACGTCCCCGCACCAGCACCCGCCCGTACCCCGCAGCCCCGGACGATTTTTGAAGTGAGCGTGAGTATACAGTCGACCATTTCTCCTTTTACTGTGAATTTAGCTGGTCGCCTATTAAAGAAACCCTCCATGTTTCAAGGTTTTCAAGTTAGCATAATTGAAGTAGTACCTGTAATAATTTACACCAACAAACGTAAACTAATGAAGCGTCATGAGTACAATCAAAGAGTTTGATGTCATCTGTCTGTGCATGCCCACCCTGTTTAGTTACTTTTCAAGTGGAAATACTGGGTAACATTAGATATCTATTCCAGCGTGAGGTCCGTGCTATCTACAAGGCGCAGTCGCCTGAAGACCCCACCATGAAGTTCGACCTCTCAGATGGGTGGGTTTATTTTCCGTGGTGGTTTAATAGCTTATTTTTCACCTCAATATGAACTTAAATTTTCTTCTTCTTTTTAACTTTTTTTTGTTAAATACAGACCAAATAACTCGTCCCCAGGCCCTAAACGGTCCGAACCAGGTGGCAATATATATGAACTCACTAATTGTGACATGCTCTTCCAGTCTCATGGCCTTATAAATATTGAATTGAGGTTATGTATATATTTAGCAGTCCAGGACTGACGGAACTACGGAATAAATAATATTCCAATAAGCACTAAGTTGTACATATGTGTGAACATGCTAAGGTCAGATAGAGTCAATCACAATTCAGATTTATATTGCATGTTGAAATTAATTTCCACATAACGTGCCCTTTTCAGTGCGAGGTTTACTGACCCACACAACTAGGCAGTGGCTGAACGCATAGTCACTGATGTGCAGGTGGGCTATCCCGATTTCAGCCAGGCAGACATCATGAGTAAGTATTGAGGCTGCTAACAACGCTACATATTATTATTAATAGTGTATTTTTCATGTTCAAGTAGTTTCCAGAGTTTCGACTATGAAAGCCATTGAACCTTTCCCTAAACATATAAAGCCTTCTTGTCATGTTAAAACAGTGTTAACGTTGAATTTTTATCTTCTTTTCAGTCTCGTGCAAGGCATACCATCGCACCCAGTACACGAAGGCACGCAACGCGCGCAAGGGACTGACGCGTACGAAGAATAAGAAGACTCTTATGCGCCATCATCGCAGTGAGGTTGGTTTTGTTTAAGCCTGGTTAAAAATGTCCCACGTTGAAATGGAATTGGTGGCTATTTTCAATACACGTAGAAGAGTAGTACATGTCCTTCTGGCGAGTAGAAAGTGGGGACACTTAAAGGGTCGAATGTACTATGTAAAATTACCCGTAAATTTATGATTTACAAGCCATTAACGCCGGTAAATTATTCGTTTTCAGAAAATGAAATGACGAGCGGCCGCCCTTGAGCTGACAGACTGGGACGAGGAAAAGCGTGAACGGGTCAAGAAGGTGTTGACAGTCGACTACACCAGCGGGGAGGACCGCGACCCCACCGACGATGAAAAGACCCGCGTCATGGTGCCTTTCGTCTGGGAGAGCCCAGAGCTGACGCAGGTGAAAGCCGAGCTGGACTTCCTCGACAAAAAGCAAGCCAAGGATCGGGGGCTGGGAGTACGGATGCCCACCAAGCGGTCGGAGACTACGGACCCCAAAAACTTAAAACCCCCAGCCGACGCGTCCACATGGACCGTGCGCCAGCCGACCCCGACCAACCCTGGAGTCGCGGAAGTAGAAGATATCGATCTAAACTTGTAACAGCATTTAGCAACTTGCCATTTTATGTCATTTAAGATTGTAAAATATATATATATATATATATATATAGCATGTAGTAATAAATCAATATAATTAAAAATCATATAACAACAACACTCCCGAGTTTGCTTTGATGTACCTTCCACACGATAAATGTTCTCTCTATGTATTAGTATGTTCGAGTCGATATCATTTACTTAACATTTTAGGGTGTCACCTATAATATTAAGGGAAATAAATTTGTCTAAAAAATAATTGATCTTTACCTTTTCTTACATTGTATCTCAGTCAGAAAATAAAGTTGAACCTAACAGTTAATAGACAAAAATGAATGCTTTCATTTGATGTATCACATTTGTTAATTATTGATACGTATACCTAACCGTGCATATGCACGGCTAGAAACTGTTTTGGTGTTATCTTGAAATCCTTATCTTAACTCAATTGCAAGTTATCCATACCCCACATCTACCTTATGGTACTAGTTAGATATTGTCAGCTACATGCGCTACCCTTCCTGCTGTGTTTCCCATAGGTCACACATTCTTTCCTTACTAGTCCGGATGTTCTAACCTTTTGAAACAACACAGTGTATGTCTAAAATGCACCATTTTCGAGTTAATGTGTTAGTACATAGTCTTATGCATGCTTTAGTACACGTCTTAACTCTGTTATTCATGGTTTGGTGGTAGGCCTCTACTCGACGAGAAGTCTGTCACAGGGTTTTCCCCGGGCCCTTACAGCCGGCTGTAATGACCAGCTGTAATTCTGATCGAGTGGCTGTGAAGTCCTGCTAAAGTTCGTCAAACTTATTGGAATATACAGAAAAAGTAATTATCAATTAAATTACCAGCTATCATATGATTGGGACGGTGAGAGCCGGCTATAATTATGCGATTGGGGAGAACCCTGTTGACTGTGTACATGTGGGACTTGACACCAGATAAGGAGACTCTCCCTCAACTTCCCGTCACGACTTCCTGTCCACGAGGCTTTGAACACTCCTGCTTCCTTCCCGTCAACAGGCTTAGGACTTCCCGTCTCGACTTCCCGTCCATGAGGCCTTGAGTTGAACACTCCTCCTTCCTTCCCGTCAACAGGCTTCTCTGATGCGTCCGAAACCATGGTATGGTTAGATTAAACACCTCAGTAAACGGGGTAGCCCAGAATTAGTTCTATTAATCATGCATATGGCTAGTGCGAATGCAATGAGAAAAAGTTCAGTTCCTTACTTTCATGGAGAAATGATGCCCCTGACGTTGGTGCAGCGCTTCGCGTCAAGGCCTAGGGTCCAGTCCTGCTGGGGTGGGGTCGCTTACAGCGGTAGCCTACAGCATGCCTTTTTGGAATCGGCAGAGGAGTTGTGGATCAGCTGGGCAGTCTCTGCAAAAGATCGGTCTGTCTGGATCTTCTTCTTCTAGGCACACCTGTCGAAAACAGGATTAGAACAAACTAAAAATCAGAAGATGCCATAAATAGGCATTCCAGACATTGTTATTGTACAGATACTTTCTACCGAAAAGCAAAACTGTATCTACTTGCTAGATCTCACGGGAGGTCTCTTGTTGTTCTTTGCCTTCAATCTAAGTAGTCGAGAAGTAACCCTCACCTGTAATTGATGTCCCTTATGTTGGTGCAGTGTTGGGGTGGCGAGGCGTAGTCTTCTTAGGATACCGCGTTGGAATCAACAGGGGAGTTGTGGATCAGCTTGTTTAGCATCAGTAAAACGAGAGTCCTTCCGCTTCTCCTAGGCACACCTGTCGAAAACAGGATTAGAACAAACTAAAAATTAGAAGATGCCATAAATAAGCATTCCAGACATTGTTATTGTACAGATACTTTCTACCGAAAAGCAAAATTGTATCTACTGGCTAGATCTCATGGGAGGTCTCTTGTTGTTCTTTGCCTTCAATCTAAGTAGTCGAGAAGTTACCCTCACCTGTAAATGATGTCCCTGATGTTGGTGCAGTGTTGGGGTGGCGAGGCGTAGTCTTCTTAGGATACCGCGTTGGAAACAACAGTGGAGTTGTGGATCAGTTTGTAAAGTATGAGTAAAACGACAGTCCTTCCGCTTCTCCTAGGCGTAGTCTTCTTAGGATACCGCGTTGGAAACAACAGTGGAGTGGTGGATCAGTTTCTAAAGTAGGTTTAAAACGACAGTCCTTCCGCTTCTCCTAGGCGTAGTCTTCTTAGGATACCGCGTTGGAAACAACAGTGGAGTGGTGGATCAGTTTCTAAAGTAGGTTTAAAACGACAGTCCTTCCGCTTCTCCTAGGCGTAGTCTTCTTAGGATACCGCGTTTGAATCAAGAGGGGAGTCGTGGACGGCTTGTGAAACGATCACAAAAACGACAGTCCTTCTGCTCCTCTTAGGCACACAGCTGTTGGCAAACAGGATCAGAATAAGTTAATACTTTGAATATGCGGTAAATTTGCATCCATATGATGATAAAGCCCAGCCCAGCCCAGACGCACAGGGCCCAGCCCCAACAATATTTCTAACTACCCAGTTCAAAATCTGTCAGGCCCGCCCGCAACTGGTGATAACTGACCTGTTTACCTGTATGTCCTATGTCAGACCGAAGACCTGAAAAGGTCCGAAAAATACATAGCCTTTTTTCAAAATCTTTCTACAATTCAGCCCTGGCCCTCATAAAATGGCGTTTATCACACATAATTTGTTTAGAATCATCCCCGCCCGGTTAATCATATGTACCTACACAATTCAAGTTACATGAGGTGAATTCAACGTGGAGCATGCTCTGCAAATAAACAGTTAGCTCACAGCCTATGCTCGGGGAGCCTTGGTAATTGGCCCAGGGTTTCTATGTGCCGCCACAAAGTGGATGACTGATTATACTTTTTTTTAGAATCCCTGGGCATGAAGTGTGGGACTTAGTGCTGAGATTCTTGCTTATATATATTCCCAAAGCTCCCTACACATGGACAGTGTAAGGTAAGTTGAAAAAGTAATGTGAACGCAACAAATCAGGTTCTGCAAAAAAAATTTTAAAAAATTAGACCATTTGGGTAACGGAACTCCTTATAAGCCTATGGGTTGAGTTACCGTGAGGATAGAGTACTAGGTGCACGTGCGGTAGATGCCGGCGAGCAGAGGAAGTAGTACTACTAGACGTTCTATGGCCGAGTTCTGTAGAAGCTGGCGGCTCGGGGGGCCGGGTGTTTTTGTTCTGACTATTTTGACTAGCGACCCCCTAAGTACTCGTAAGACCGACGTGATTTCCCACAACCCCTTATAAATGAATTTTTCTCTTTGATATGCAAACACACCCTCCTTTGTATGACATGTACAGTATCACATGTACAGACAGTTTTATATGTATCACAGACACTTGTAACCCGTTACGCACCGCTTTTAACAATAGATTACCGACTTTCGTCAAACAGACAAAAATAGCACAGACAGTTAAATACATTTACAATTATGCATGTTTTTCATCTGCAAACACACCATCTTTTGTATCACATGTACAGTATCACATGTACAGACAGTTTTATATATATCACAGACACTTGTAACCCGTTACGCACCGCGTATAACAATAGATTACCGACTTTTGTCGGACAGACAAAAATACCACAGACAGTTAAATACATTTACACCTATGCGTGTTAGCACAATTGATCACAGAGAGTTGAACACGTTGGGTGACAGCTTTGCTCTGATCTATTTGCCCCAAATACACACACATAACCCCCTGGTAACCCCAGTGGTTAAATCATGTACAAGATCAATGCTGGCATAAGAAACCGAAATTGGTACTATACAAGTATATAGTCTTTTTCAAAAGTAGAGGACTCGCTAGCTGAACCTTACAAAAAAGATCAATTTGTATGTACATTTCTATAATAAGAGTGTACAAAATACACAATTATAAAAAAGCCCTTGGATATATAAAAAAAACTGATTGGCATTAGTTTTTTTTGGTCGTTTTTGTCAATTAAGTATCTAGGGATGGGAATTCGTATCGAAGTAGGTAGAAGAGAATGACGCTTATGGCTCAAATCTTAAAGAAGTATAAAATATAAAGTAAATTACGAGGAAATATATGAATGTTTTGAATATAAAATGAGTTCCGAGGAAATATTGATTTAATGAGAATGAAATTAGGGGCCGAAATAGTTCAGGAGTTTTTAAAATAAATTGAACTACAAGGAAATATTCTTTCAATTTTTGGAACATGAAATGACTCATGAGGAAATTTAAATTTAATGAATTTGGAATAATGCCAGTTTTGCAAGAGAGAAGGCATAGAATCCAGCTTAACTCCCTCCTAAGGTACGAATTCCCAACCCCAGTTGGAAACGAACATTTCCAGCTATACATTAAACACTGTCAACCAAAATGTAGGCCTTATACAGCTTCAGAGTATCCCATATGTTTGTAGTTATATATAACCAATTAGCCCTCTTCCCAACCCAAGTTATTGAGACAAAGGACTTGCATTTAGGCGGGAATGCTAGAGTTTATCCCCTCAGTGTAACACTGGATAAAGTACTGGATGCATGTATACAATACAGCCTGGCCAAAAGGTGAGATACATTTCTTGTGCTACAATCCGGTATATCATCCTAGCAATTTGATCGACAATACAGGTTGACTGTATTTAGCTGTTTTCAATTAGCATGAAATATTCTTTAGCTTATAAGTGTGATTTCCAGCTACTTTAATTTATTACTATTATGTAGGTATCATTGCACATATATATGTTATTTTCTATTTTTCTAGCTGGCCATGATCAGGCATACATGAGGGCACGGCAGTAGGAGTATTTGATATTGGACTTTTTATACCTCCAGATGTTCAAGGATTATGATGATCAACTGAATAAAGAATGAACCATGATAAACAATTATGTATCATATAAACATTTTGGGTCAAAACACCACGCTCTTTCTAAACACTTGAGTGGTAAACATTATTATGAATCTAAACACCAGATGACAAATCAATTCTAAACACCTAATCCAGGGTTCCCACGCATTTTTTAAGATCAATTTAAGACCTTTTTAAGACCAATTTAAAGACAATGGCGCCATTTTCCAGATACCCCAAAAATCTAAGTCCTTCATTTTTGCTGAAAATTTGTTAAAATGTTCAAAAATGGTTGGGGAATCAAAAATGATGATAGAAAATTATGGTAAGCCCCTTGTTTCTGAGCTATAGATGGTGGATTATGACCAATTTTACCAAAATTCTGCTCTGGCTGAAAACCTGTGTACATACAATAGTTTACATTTTTACTTGTATATTTCTTAATATTTACTGTAGCATAGTATTTTGAGTATCCACAAAATTGTAAATGTCTCAGTAATAATGATAAATGGTCAGAAATCTTTTGGGATGAGTGTTTCAATGATTTTTGGAAGGAACTACATGGCTACCCCTGTTTAGCTGTTTTTTCATGAGAGAGCACAAATTGACCTCCTGTGGCTAGGTTCATCTGGTGACCCCTTGATTTTTTGGCTGAAAATAATAGGATATAGTATTTGCCATAAGATATCATGATTTTGAGCCAATTTGAACAGTGAAATTTTTTGTACCTTTACATACTCTACGAAATTCTTATTTTTTAAACACATTTTTTGGCAAATATTCATGCTGAAAATGTATATTACACTATAAAATTCTCCAAAAGACCCTTTTTTTCAAGCTTAAGTGCCCTAACCTAAAGCCTATTGCTGATCCTTCAGACAGAAAATGGCAATCATTACATACAATATATTGACACTTTACAAAACCATCATCCCATGGCCACTTTTTGATTTTCATCAAAAACTGAAACTGCAATAGATTAAAAGTTTCCATGGTGACATACCATTTTCTTTGCATTTTTTAGATGTTCAGAGGTGTAACTTTTATTTTGTAAACTCTTGGAAAAATATGAACAGTAGATCTATAATGGCGCGATTGCCTTTAAGACAAAGATTTGGACAAATTAAGACCTATCGATGGGAACCCTGTAATCACAAAAAATATCTAAGCACTTAAACCTAAATACATGCAAAGCTAAACATGTTTAGGGGTCTAGCTAACTGGGGGGGGGTGTCACTACCCCGTTCACCCCGGCCCCCGACCACCTGACGAGGGCCCTATCGTGGCCCGGGGGCACGAAGACTAGGCTGTGCAGGAAACAGAGGTAACTCGTAATCAAAATGAAACGTGTAATCATAGTAACAGTAACATGTAAAAAAGCGGGGATGCATGCGTGATAAACGGAGAACATGTTTTTGAAAAGCAATTGCTAGAGTCCATTGGTCTAATGTAATGTGAAAGGTCGATTAGTAGATCTAGACATTTAAAAGTTTTTTAAACATAAGTGAAGTAGCTATAGAACGTTGGTTTACTTACTAGACTGGACCGACCCCAGGGGGGGCCAGTAGGAGTCTGGCGCCGGCCGGCGCGTCGATGTGGAGGTGTCCGGGTCCCGGTGGTGGGTCCTGCTGCCCGCCCGCCCCCCATCTGACGAGGGAACTGTGGTGCCCGGCTGGCACGGGAACAAGGCTGTGCAGGAAATAGAGGTAACTCGTCATGAACACCTAATTATAACGTGTAAGCATTGTGACGGTAACATGTAAAAGGGCTGGGATGCATGCTTGCCTAGTGCAAACATGGGGTGAAAAGCAAGCATCCGGTAGTCTAATCTAAAAGGTAGATTACTAAATCTAGACTATTCAGATTTTTTGAATTTTTTCAAACTTACGTGAAGTAAAAAGGCGGTTTACTTACAAGAGTGGCCCGTCCCCAGGGGGGACCAGCACCATCCTGGTGCCGGCTGGGGCCTCTATTAGGACGAGTAGTACTTGTGCTTGTTGTGGTCTAGTGTGCAGAAAAGATAAGGTGGACACATGTATCAGTAGCGGATATAGAGGGGGGGGAGGTAATTCAGCAGCAGGCGCGAACCCCCCCCCCCTATTATTTGACAAAAATAGATTTTCAGGGAGACCCGGCGGGGGATTAATGACGCTGCGTGGTGGTAAATTAGCAACAACAATTATTATATCGATGTGATTAATGAGCTACATAAAAACATTGTTGACCTTTAATCTCCAAGAAATCAACATGTACTCTTTGCCATGGTCTTATGACCCAGGGCCATAATAATAAAGTAGTAGTTTTAGGAACCTGAAAAGCTGTGATACATGCACTACAACCCTTTACGTAATCCTCAATGTCTGAATCCAAGTATGGTCACCACACATAAGATCTTGCCAACGCTTTGATTCTACACATGCCAGGGTGGCTAAAATGCAACTCTTCAAGAATTTCTTTTCTGAATTTTTAAGGAACAATAACTCTTCTGCCCCATAACAGGCAACCATGCTCATTGGATAACTCTTGACTTCTACTCCAGTACGGTTGAACAGACTCATCTTTACATTCATTGGAACAACCATTTAATGTATGGTCCTTCTGAACACATTTCGCTATCTGTTTTGCAATAACAGGCAAAGAGTCTACTATGTATGAAAAATATAATTTTCATCTATGTACATGTCTATACAAGCCCTCTGTTCTACCGGTAGTCTACTCAATGAATCTGAATTCGCATTTTCACCTGATGATCTATACCGAATATTGTACTGATATCAGGTTAAAATTAGCGCCCATCTAGTCATTCTGGCTGGGAAAATCGGGACACTTGGCAGACCGGGGTCTGGGTCTAGAGAGTCGGGGTTACTGCTTGGCTTCTGTTTTGCCCAAATGGCCGGCGTCATATTTATAAAAAATGTCACCTTTCCTACGATCGAAATTAGTATTTGATGACGTTCCGAGGTGGAATTAGTGATCCTAGTGGTGCTCTGTATCCTATTCCATCCTAAGATGTACAAACATGGGGGTGACAATGACTATAAATGTTTGAAATGTGTTATTGAAATAGAGAGGTTTCATACTTACGCGTCAGCTTCCGCCATTTTGCAGTTGGAATCTGATCATGTGACCAGACGGTGGCTTAGGTCCCGCCCTAGTAAAAATTTAGTCTTTTTGTTAAAAACAAATCCAAGGTCGAACTTTATTACATTCTAAACATCAATTACGAAGGGATCTGGAAAGTAAATGACACTGTGGTGCTGTAGGGGCAAAGGACTGTACTAATAATTTAGATTTACTGGAAGAGATGATATATATAAAAAAAAATGTCGCCCGCGTACCTGAATTCGATGACGTAGACGTGTTCTTCTCTCTTCTCTCCACTAAGAAACACGGCAAACTTTTGAACTAATACATTAAACCGACTCGGCCGTGTCTGAATCCACTTGCTGTAAACCGTGTCAAGGAGTGTAAGTCTTACTCCACCATTATCCCTGAAAAAGCAAAGTATCATTATACCACCCATAGCAGTGGCCGTGTTAGGTAATATTTTTGCGCCCACCTCAAAGTTTCCCTTCCCCTTCTGGCGTGTATATAAGTGTAAGTCAGGGGGTGTTAACTATATTGTGTCACAATAGTCCCGTCCGCTAATAGTTCTCTTAACACGCCCAACCTTCTCGGCGTGTTAACGTACCTACCCTCCATTCAGGCACCAATATAATTGCCAGCAGTGGCGTACCCAGTCCCCCCCCCACCCTCAGGGCGGGAGTGGGGGGGGGGGAGGGGTTCCCATGTTCGGTGGACCCCCCTCAGATTTCTCAAATTTTACGCAATTAAACTACCAATAAAGGGAATTATCCAAATTAGGGGTCTCTGGAACCCCCTCAGATTTAGCAAAGTTTGTATGCCTATAGACCTATAGGGGGAATGTGGGTTGTATCCCGCAAGTGGGTTGTATCACGCATCTACACTTTAATGCTTATGAAATAGCTTCGATTAATTTGATCATCATAATTTTCATAATTTTTGCAATTATCACTTGGGACAAAATGTCATTCATCTAAAATTCAATCATGACTTCATTCTTTTTTTTTGCTAATATCTATTCTGACGATTGGATTAAGCAATTTGGCTCCACAATCTGAAAATTTCGTTTGGAATTTCTTATTAGATTACTTCACATGTTTCTATCAAAAATGAGCCTATAAAAATCCGCCATACAAAGTTTACATGCGCGACATAACAACCGACCGTTCATTCTTATTCATATAAATACGAATTTACCTTTAAAAAGGGCAACTTCAGGGCTACACTATTATTTATCTACACCGGCCTTCCCACATTTGCGTCATATAATTTATAAACGCAGGTTGATATGGGGTTCCAAGCTCAACAAAAATAATACTCAGTTTCCTGACCTAATAAGAATAGATGAGGCTGAAGCGCAGAAGGAGTAGCCTATAGTGTGCACACAACTAGGGTAAAACAGGGTTGTATCGCTCACATTGGTATATCATTAGTGCATTTAGTTTTAATAGCCCTTACATATAGAAACAAAAGTTATATAAAATCAAAAATAATTCATAATAATTAATCAAATGCTTAAAAACAGCGATAAAGCGTGATTTAACTTTATAACCTCTATGATTACTTAATAATGAAACAATTGTCTTCCCATGATGTTGGGTACAACCCTTATCATGAAATGAAAGTAATATTTTTGAGAAATCTTATCACATATCATATCAATAATGGTTTTCCATCCCATGAAAGTGATGTCCAATAGGCCTATTTCTTAAAAAAAATAGGGTTAGTTCAACCAAACTTGTAGCTAAAAGTTTTAAGAGCGTATTTCCAAAAAGCAAATCTGGTTTAAGCCTGTTTTAAACCAGATTTCTTAAACTCGCTTGTGAGACTCGTGTAAGCATTATAAGGCAAAAATAATTTGGTCCCAATGTTAACCTTTCCCAACCTAGCTACTGAACTCAGTAACAGAATAAAACCTGTCTAACTAATACAATTCACCAGTTATAGCCTCATAAACCTATTCTAAATTTGTATTTCGCCTAATTTATTGTTTACCATTTCAACTAGGACTCGAGCTCTCCACCTTAACTTTGTTTTAAGGTCCTTCAGGGGCAGATCCAGGGGGGGGGGCAGACGGGCCTTGCCCCCCCCCCCCCCCTCTACAAATTCCTGGGTCCACCCCTGTCCCTTAGATACAGTACTAGTTTAACTAAAACAGGCAGAAATATAGCATTTTTAAAACAGATTTTCTTGAAACACATTATGTAGGAGTTAAACCAGGCTGCCTAAACCAGATTCTTAAACTTCTTGGAAATACAGGGTGAAAGGCGTGAAAGCGCAAATGGTCTTCACTGAAAATGATAATATTAAATAACCTTGACTACACATAAAACTATTATTTTGTGTGATTTCAAGTTTTTACCCTTATTTAACTCTCGACATAAGAAATGATAAATGCGCTATATTAGCCTGACGGGCCATGCCCCCCCTCCCCCCTCCCCTGTTAAATCATGTTGTTTAAAAAGGGGCCCCTCCCACATAGATTAATGCATTGCCCCCCCCCCCCCCCCCCCCCACCTCTACAAATTCCTGGGTCCACCCCTGCATCCCCCCGGACCGGCCCGTGGGCCATCCGGTCATTTTAACACCATTATTACAAATAAAACTTCCGAAAAAAATGAAAATTTAGAGTGGTAGGAGCTAATCGAGTGCATCAAGTTCGATTAGATCCTACCACCCAGGTCTGGCGAACTCATCTGTGCCATATTCAGTTCATTGCATTTCATCTGTAGTTTGCACAACCAGACCCGATAACCTATACAGTCTGCGCCATATATATACAGCTCTTCTAATCGGGGCAACGAGAAAGGTGTTTACCAAAAAGAGACACTTTGTAGTTTCGGTCGTTGTGTTTCAGTGGGTTTTCCGATTTGGAAAACAAGCAATACCACAAGTTATTAATTTTGATCGCCCTCAATTGTCACTGATGTGTCTCTTTCGGCGGAAAGGCAAGTTTATCAACTTCAATTTACATCGCCCGTCATCGTTTTCCCCAACGTAGTTTCGACGTATTTGGTCCTGCGACCGGAAGGACCTCTAGACGGCTTTCGCTGGTTTACGACGTCATCGTATTATTGAACCCGGTGGACTTTTGGCTACCAGCTATCTCTCCCGGCCCCAGGTTCGAATCCCCTTCATGCCTTACGTTTTTCGTTCATCCATCAGACTTGTATTATCAAATTAATGATAAGGATAGGACTACTCTGAACCCTAATCGTCATGTCAAGAGAGGAGGTTGATTGTTAACTTATTTTAAACAGGATCGGGACGTTACGCTTTTTACAGGAGAACTCTCCATTTGTAATCATAAAGTTGTTAAATCAAAAAGACCCTAAAAAAAAATGGAAAATTAAAAAAAAAAACTGCTCGAACCCGCCCTCTCCTCAACTACTACTTTTAAACATGATAGTCCTAATGGTAATGAGACTGATCCGGCTGAAATTCCGAATATTATAAATTTATTATATATAGGCTACTTCTTGCAAACATTCTAAATAACCTTCTTTCCCGATCTTAGCATCTGAATAAACAGGAGAAACTGGGCATCACACTTCATTTAAATTAATTGTCTCAGTTAAATATGACCATTAGTTAACAAGTTCCATGTACTTTTTAAGTAACATGACAGAAAGCATTTTCGCGATTCTGCAGCAATCCCTCGCTCCCCTGTTCCCTTGTGCATAACATTTCATAATAAATCAGGTCCATTCCTAACGGCGGCAAAGTTTGGAAGCGTCCATCATGGCCGGCCTTAATCCATTAACACCCATAAGTACCCGGAAGCACCCCATCTAATCTGTACCCCCCTCTGACATCTGACAAGGGCAGGGGCACAGTCTTGGTAATCACATAACTCACACCAAACCGACTCAAGAGCGACACAGCTCTCATGCTGGGTGTCATCTGAAGGACTCCCCGCCATTATCAGGGGTTAGTTATCGAGTTAACACGGGCCAGAGTTGCCCCAGGGAACCTGCTGGGTCAGGCACTTCCATACCCAACCTACGTTCGCCTGCAAAGCACATGTAGCTAAATCTTTGACAGGCCTATTTCACCCTACCATCCATCGCCGCTCCCACCCGGAAAACCATTTACCCTTCCCATCCATAGATGGAGTATTAAAAGTGTTTGAAATTAACTTCTTTTGAAGTCATCCGTGAGGGATGAGAGTCATTAAAAATTCATTAAACATTTTCTGTATGGATAAAAGGTACCTCCCGGCCTATATAGCTACCCTAAATAATTCACCTTAAACTGGGTCTAAGCTGGTTAGATATATAGCCGACCTTAAGGTTTGAGACTAATTTCAGCCAGTGCATGACTTAAATCGGCCTGAACTCCATATAAACCACCTGCAAATAAAACCTATAAATATCGGGCAGTAATGGCATTTACAGGCTTTCTCACTTCTCATCCACAAGTTAAGGAACCCCATGCCAACAATTCATTTTGAAGTCTGCCTTCCAATTCAATTAGAACAAGCCGACACCCTAATCAAAGAAAGCTTACTAGCACGCATACGCCTAAGCTTATACTCTTCGCACGGCTTTTCTTTTGGCATTAACGCAAGGTTTCTGCACGGAGGTCGAAACCTTTAGATCCCAGGTGCACGTGGCCACTGTCTGTCTACTCCTTCCCGTGACTGGGAAAAAGTAATAAAAGACTAGAGCGGTCTCTAGCCTGCATCAGACATGGCTCCAACAGTATCCGTACTGCTCCTTCGTGGACTCTTTATCCTGGGCACTGTCTCAGCTAAGCCATGCCTATGCACCAGTACAGTAAACCGTTTTCGTACCAACTATGGTGTAGTATTCGAGAGTAAACCGTCCATCCACATAGGTAATGAGTACTTCACTACCGAAGTCGATATCATTTTACCACTTCCTCCTTCTCCCAAACAGGCAGCCGCACTAAATTGTAGACACGGCGCTACCCTGGCAGCCGGTTCAATGGAACAGTGTCGAAAAATCCAACTTATGTTGAATAACATAACATCTATTGGGAAGACTATAGCAGCGAAGGTCACCAACGGACTCCGGGAAGTGCAATCAATTTTGGAATCGACGGCCCAGCCAACACCTCCATCAGCCAAATCCAGGAAGCAGCGGGCTCTGATTCCAGAAATCGGCAAGTTCTCCGAGACTTTATTTGGAATGGCCACACTCGATGACTTGAAGCAACAGACTCGTGCTGACCAGGTAAATGCCGATGAAATCGGCTTCCTCGATGGCAAAATAAATGCAGTCCTAAAGGTAGTTGACTCCACTTTGGAAATCCAACTCCAGGCCATCATAGAGAACACTCATTCCATATACAATTTGTCCCGAGGACTCCAGGCTTACATTAGTAACCGGGAATTGATGGTCAGGTTGATGCAAGATTTGCAAGAATTGCGTCTACTGGACTATTCCCTTGATGTCTTGCTACAGGCTATTCGCGACCTAACGGAGAACAGGCTGAGTAACTCTTTGATATCGGAGACTGATATGAGCAAGATTCGGTACCTTTTCCTTTCCAAGTCCAATCGTTCAAATATTTATATTCCAAACACTCGCGACATGTATAGAAGTGTAACTGTTTTAGTCCCCCCGGTTTTACAGCGAAATGTTCTGAAAACTATTTTGAAGATTCCCGTTATTTCCTTAGACAAAATATTTACGGTTCTAAAAGTGAACACCTTCCCTCTAGCCTTCCATGGGCATTATACTCGCCTCTCCAACACACCGGCTTATTTATTGGTGTCCGCAACCCAATACACGGTATCCTCCAACCCAGATCTGGATAATTGCCATTCTCTGTTTTGTCATTATGACCTACCAATTCGCAGGCTTTCTCCCTCGTCGTGCCTCATTTCTATCTATCTACGTGATCATGAGTCTGTCAAACGTTATTGTGATTTCAAAATACTCATTCAGTCTAATTTCAGAAGGTCGAACATCCAAGTCATTGCAACAGGGACCTATTTGTTCTCTCACATAGACGAGGTCGTTGTGTGCTGCCCCAACCGAACAACAACCCATCCTGGATGTGAATCGTGCGTTCGTGCCTTTGAATGTGGTTGTTCTGTGTCCGCCAAAGAATGGGAAATTCCCGTCTCAAGTGTTAACTGTTTGCCTTCTACAGCAGGCCCCTTAAGAACAGTTTTCCCCGTCAACCTTGCTAGTCTTCAACACCTCAACCTGTCACTTAGCCGACTTGTGAACCCGGATTTTTCGTACGATAAACCATTCCCAATTTTACCTCTTAGCCCGCAAATGCGAGTCCGCCAAGAGGATATCTTTAAGCGAGCAAAAGACAATTTCCTTTCCCTCCGTACATACATGAAAGAGATTCGACTGAATGAGGTCGAATACAAGAAACTTCGTGGTGACTTGCATCTTCCCCACGTACCATTCCTCCCCCCAGTGTGCACGGTACTGTTTACCTGTTGAACATTGGACTTACTTTTATAATGGTACCAGCACTTTTTGTATTTCAGACAACGTAGGATTCAAAGCGCATGCAGACGCTTGACTTTAAATTGAGTTGGTTATATATACATTAGCTATTAACTCTTCCTTTTATTGCAGCTCAAAAGTTATCAGTTCTCATTCATGTTCGATCTTTGTTGTTTAGAATATATACTTATTTTATAATTCATTTCCCATTATCAAAATTCGTTAAGGACCAGTTCCGATTTCATTGTTGCCCTCATGAATTCCCATTTATAATTAGTCACAGCCACATAAGACTACACACGTTCATGATATCAAAGTGTTTTATTGTTATGCATGCGGAAAAGGTTTTAGGATGTCCACGTGTCAACGTTTCGCCTATTTTCCCATAATTGTATTTACTGAACGTACACTAATGTACATATGTAACTCGAAAGCTTCGTGAACATATATATGCATTTCACAATTAAAATTTTCCCATATCTACTTCAAACATATCGTACACTTTTATATAACTGTTCATCACACCCAAGAGTCTACGTCAGGCATACAGCCCAGTTTTTCGGCTGGGAGTAGTTCTTGGGCCATGTTGTTCCTGTTGTTTATCAGGCAAACGCTCGCTCTACAAAGTCTGTGCCTGAAAAATTTGTTCAGGCGCACGCGCTCCGTACGAGGAATCTTGACTTCTTGCAGGAGTTCCAACGTCAAGGGTTCGTCACTGCCATTCAGATGGACGGTGAGTGGGCCCGACCAGGCGACGGTCAGGGCCTTGGACAGGATGCTCGGTCTTTGGATGATCATTCGTGGGCAGGCAGCACTTCCTACGGCTTCCATTTCGGCGGGAATGGGAGCCAGTGGAAATAGGAGCGTTTCCCATCGGCAGTAGATTCTCAGACAGCACTGCACTGTAGCCCTCCGACGTTGACCCTGCGCCAACGAGCGACAGCCTGCTGCCAATTTCCAGAAGATACCGATAAATTTCCACCCCAGGTATATCACTAACAAGAGAAGCAGCCACTGATGGTCGGATTGGTCCGCGGGTTGGAGGTGACTAGGTCTCACCACTGGCCTTTCCTCCCGAACAGTACGCAGACGCAGACTTGCGTTTAACAGTCGCTCGATGTCCATGGCCATCAAGTGGCTGTTCTGAACCAGTGTCTAGTACAGGCACATACTTATACGCCCCACCCCCCACGACATCACAACCCCCCAGGTACTGTAAGGGCTTCGTCTAGTTTTTAGCGAAAAGTTAACCCTCGGTCGACAACTTAAACGCTAGGTAAGGTACAACTAAAACGACTTCTTCTAGCCGGGGGCTTCACAACTTTTTACACTGGGTAGCGCGAAGCACGTCTAATAGGCCGCTATTTTCTTCAGAGAGCCGATCGACAGGGGGTCCATCTGAAATGACTTCTGTCGCGTTTGACACCGGGACACGCGTCTATGATGACCGCGTCCAGCTGTTGGCCATCTGAGGCGGCGCATGTCAACTAGCTTCTGTGTCGGGTCCCTCACAGGAGTACCGCGGCACGCGGCCCGCGGGGTAGTCTTAACACTTCTTGACACGTAACAGGCCTCACAAGGGGCGGCGGTGAGGGTGTCGCTGATACCCCATGTACTCCCCGTCACGGCTAGCACGTAACTTATGGTAAAAGTCTCTCTTATCCCGTCCACACCCCGTCACGTCTACCACGTAACTTATGTTCAAAGTCTTGCCTCATCGATAAAAGATTGCTTTCGCCAGATCATGTATCCACAGGGGGGCCTGCCCGGCATGTATAAATACGGCGTGGCATATGGCTATATAGATCACTTGAAAACTTGCTGCCACCATGAACTGATCAACTGACTATAGTGACTCTGTCCTGTCAAACCCGTCTACGAGCTCATGCAGGATCTTGACCAGCAGCCCAAAATCGGGTGGCGTGCAAATAACAGATCATGATTCATCAGCAGGCGTAGGTACCCTGATGTTGGATATGTCTGAGGATGCGCGTCAGTATGGGTCTCAGAATGGGTTTCAGGATCTCTCTGCGGATCAGTCTCTTCAGGACTCCCTGTACGCGGACGAAGGATCCACCCTCAACGACGTGGAGCTTAGCCTTGGTGGTTCCCAAGGCGGTACTGCATCCGCATCCTCGTCCACGCCCTCCATGCCTCCACGCCCTCCGGATCCACGCCCTGGGGGATGATGCCATCCACGTCTCAAACCCATCCATGGTTCACCACCTCCACGTCCAGAACGTCGTCCACGCCCGGGCCCTTGACGTCTCAAGCGTCGTTCACGTCGACCTTGTCCCAAAAGTCGTCCACGCCCGGGCCCTTGACATCGCAAGGGTCGTTCTCGTCGACGACGTCCCAAAGGTCGTTCACGCCCGAAAACTCGTCCTCGTCCGGCCTCTCCACGTCTACAGCTGAACCGTCCATGGCCGATTTGCTGGCCAGGATGGAGGAGCTGGAGAAGAAGTGCCGAAGGGCGGAGGCTGAAGCGGCTGCGGCAAAGGCCCAGGTGGAGGTGCTCGTGAAACAAGCGAAGCCAGCTGACAAACGACCCAAACTGCGCCCACGCAATGAAATATGTGTAAGTTCTAAAGTTTGTTTTTACAGCTTATAATTAACTACTAATCTCACCTTGAAAACGTTACCGTTTAATATAGTTCTCGGTTTGTTTAGAAATGATCTCATTCCTAGTATAGCCCTGATGTTCTTCTCTTTTGCCGCGCCGCCAGGGAACATCCCGGAAAACAACGAAAATCCGTAATGATTTCGTACACTGACATATAGTTAGAAGTCCACTATTAATTATTGGCTTATTATATTGTTTGTAGGCACTCGTTCGTTCTGCCTACAAGGCCAGGAGAGGTGAGCCTGATTGGGGATTCAACCTGAACCGTGGGTAAGTTGATTACGTCATAACAACATGAATAGTACAGAAAATAATATTGTTTTTAAGTAAGCAATGGGTAATGTGTTCCTGAACACCAGAAGCTGCAGCTGAATATAAGGTTTGCCGTTTTTTCTCATGTTAATAGAGTCATAGAGCACTTGACGTGATGCCGATGAATTGAACAATATAAATATATTCCAACATTCAGGGCGGGGATCAAACACCCAGATAACGTTGCGATCATCAAGGCCGTTGTTGACAACGTGTGCCTGGGGCCAGATACCCCCAGAGAAGAGGTGTTAGGTAAGTCCCATAGGTAGCAAGTTTCTTTGTTAACTAACCTGCAGCTGTACATTTCATGCATCTAATGTCCATGATTCCAAAGTTTTGGTCCTTCAATTAACACAAAATTTAACATGCTTGAAATGCTGGAAATCTGTTTTTAGTGTCTAAATAGGCTCCACTTACATTGGAAATTGTTACTTTTATAAATTAAGTTATACTCCCAGTCATCTGAAAAAAACTTAAGTTCGATTATCTGGACAAAGAAATATAATACCGGTGTAATGATGGTTTTAATTCCTGAATAATACGTTGACCTGAATTTGCATTTTTAACATGTATTCCCTTGCTTTATTGCCTTTATATTGCCTTTGTCTACTTAATGGCTCCAGTTTTAAGCATACTTCATGTCCTTCCTCTTTTTCTAGCTGCTGCCAAAACCTACTTCAAGACCCTCCAAAGCAGGGCCAGCAAAATCCGGAACGACCAAATCAAGGCTAACAATGAAAAGTCTATCATCCGTCACCACTTCAACGAGGTAAATACATTTTTGTTACAGACTTTCTCTATTGTTCTCAACATTGTTGACGTAGTTCGATTCAGGCAGGCCGAAATTTTACACTTTTCAAACATATTCCGTTAATTTTTTTTTTCTGGAAAAGTGCAAAGCCGAGGAGAAAGAGTAATGTCTATGGTCTATGGTATAGGGGGTGTGACTTCCCGGGGACCCACTCGGTTCAAAAAGGGGTATACGTACGAACTGCGGTCGGAACTATACCGGGGGCTGTAGCTGTGAATCGCCAATTTGGCTTAAAACAGGGGGCTGTGAAATGATCATGGGGAGCTTTCAATAATGTATTGTCCATTATATTATATCAACAGTTTATTTTATGTCATTCAACCACGTCAATTCATAATGCTTCTTAATCCACTTTTTAGTACCAAAATCAAATAATGGCCACTAAATTTGTCAACAAATGCCTTTTTGGAGGCCTGAAAAGGGGGGGCTGTCAGAGTTGATCTATACGTATTCAAAAAAAGTATCTACCTTCAAAGAGTGAGTGCCCCCCCCCCTCCGGGTGTGCCTTATGGTTGTAACACTGAAACTTGGAAAACAATTATCATTTTTTTACATTATGAATTTATATAGAGCACTGTAACCTTACTTGCTTCCTTGGACAATAATCTTGACATACAATTAGAATGGATATGACACAATTAATAAAAAGTGCCTGTATGTTATAGAGACCAAGGATAGAGCAACGCTTTTGAAATTAACTGCAGTGACCAGCTTTTAAATTGAGGCAACTGAAATATTGAAAAACTTGTTTGTGTTTATTTGATGTTCTTGACCAAGTATGTCGTAACTGTATTAAAATAAAAAGTGTCTTTTTAACTTTGCAGAAGCTCAAAAGACGGATAGTGTCGGTGGAAAGAATCGTCAAAACGTGGGACGAAACTCGTAAGAATTCCGTGAGGCGCCTCCTCACCCCCGACTACACGAGCGACGAGGAGCGCGGACTTTATTTTCTGGTCGACAAAAACGGGAAGACCACCGAGCGATACCACCACCTCGTCAAACCGCTCGTGTGGGAAAGCGACGAGCAGAGTGGCTACAAAGCCCACCTGGACGAAATTGAGCGTAAAGAACTTAGCGGCCGTCAGCGGGGCGTTAGATTGGAAAAGAAGCGGAGAAATATCCCTGACGATAATCCAACACGCCAACAGCCTCCTCCCAACACCCCAGACTGGGCGGTGAAACCCGCGTATCGGTCGGGTATCGCCGATGCACAGCCAATTTAACTTATTTCTAAAGGGTTTGTTTAATGCTCTATGTTATGTGATGTTTATGTTTATCATCTTTATGTTTTCTTTACACTACGTTTAATTGTATGGTCTGTGTCACGCTGTATGTTAGGTCTTTGTACTTTCTTCAATTGTATAGTCGTTTTATAAACTTTTATCAAAGAACTTTGCGCTTCTTGTTTTGATTGTGGCATGCTCGATAAGCAGGGAAGTATTTATATATAGATATGTTGGTTGCCTAAGACTCGCCTTATAGTAATATTAGTCTAAAACCGTACGCGTTATCGAGGTCCTTCTAATAAGTGAATCTTAAATTTATGAATACTTTTTATTTACGATACGAAACGCATTTAACTATAATGACGTGTCATTTTGTTGAAAACCCGAATGTGCTATTTCTTGAAGATAGACCACGAACTTGAAATCGATTACAATACAACACTTTTTTGATGAGTGTTATGGTACAAGGTCTCTACCATTAGAAGAGCAATGGAATGACACCTAGGCCTGTTATCAATAATAGCATAAATCACTCATAAAAAGTGTATTTTAAACAAACATAAGCTCGATATAAGATTTTTAAAATGATGCGACATGAATCATCTCTTCGTACTTATTTCGCAGTCATGAAAAAATAATGTTGACATGAAGCCGGTTTTAAGAACTGTTACTTCTTTTCTAGTGGATCCTTTTTAGTTAGATTTCATGCAGTAAGTTGCAAAAGTAATTTTTCAGAAATTTTATTATGATCAAATACATCGCTGCCAGTAGGACCTATAAAAATTTACACGTGACCATGTAGTCTCCTGATGAACCCGAAATACTTTCTAGGATTTGTATGACACGGTGACCTATATTCTTTCTGTGAGAGAATAGCAAAACCTCATGCATATTGTAACCCTTTAAAGTGGGAGTTCTCCTGGAGTTATGTATTGGTAACTTGGAGCTTCTGTGTCATTGCAAAATTAATAATTTAAAAAACGAACAAGTCGATTTAGGTGTCGAGATTTATTAAGGGACGTTAGCTTAATTAGCTATAGCCATAATTTCGGTTGGAGCCCGATAGCCAGATTGTGGCGTTAACCACATTTAATTCCACTACTAGTTTAGGTTGCAGACCTAGTTTAGCCTCAGGCCCCTAACTTAGGGGCCTGTCTCACAGATTACATAAGGCGTTGACCCTAGCCCGAGCCAGAGTAAAAGCGCTCTTGTCAGCGTCATACTGCTCTTTCCAAAACCGAAATTTTATTTAGCTACAAATTCAATTTATGACCATAACACTTGTATCGATTGCACGCACGTTCGGCAGCATATTGGTAGTAAACACACAAAAATACAACATTTTTCACACAAGACTTAATCAAGGTCAACACGGCTTAAGTCGACTGAAGTATTAGTACTAATTGCAAGCTCACCGGGCCGGTATTTCCCCAAAAGAACAGGCTCTCCTATGCCTATACCCATGGTAACCAACTGGTAGCGTATAATGTCCTTAGTCATCAATCTTGTCAACATGATGTCCTTCAGTTTATTAACCTTTAAATGTGTGGGCAGTCGTGTCGATGTGCCGGTATAGCAGTCGGTCATTTGGATGACACAGTTAAATGTGTATCGTGCGCCTAGGCATATATTTTCAGCTTTAGTCAGTGTGATAGGATCGTCTGTTTGAAAGATATAATCTCCAAAATGTCCAGGGAACGTGCCAATTTTAAGCCATACACTGTGATTGCCCGAGACAAGCAAGTATACACGAAAACGAGCGTCTGCGAAGATGCGATTAATTCCGGAGCAAACAAAGAATATGCTAATAATTATGGCTACGGCGAGGTTAACAAGATGAGTGTACGAAGAGAGAAGTACCACAGTTGGGAATTCTTTAATGTTTCCGTCTCCTGGGTTGGCTTCAGATCCAGTGTCAGTTACGGTATGGTCCTGGTCCAACAAGGCTTGCAGGGTGTCATGAAAGGTGAGGCCGGTCATCGCATCGTGTTTTGGTGGAGGGTGACCGGTAATTGGAGCAGTGAAATTGACCAACCGGGTACGGGTTACTCCAGGCTTATTGTGGTGGTGACGAAAGGTCCTCTCTCCTTGAACGGCTTATTGTGAACGACCCTAGGCCAGTATCCGCCACTGGCAGCTCGAACAAATTCCACGCATGATACAAGAACCAAGTACGCGGCAGCTATATATTGAAAAAAATGAAAGAAGAGAACATGAAGGTTGTCATCTCAACTTTAAACAAACACCTTCCTTCCAAATTACCATGGCCAGGCTATTCAAACAGACAGAATAAAATATAACTGCCATATGGCCACACCCTAGAATTCAGAAAACTGGCCATATTAATTAATTAGGAAGGGCGACCCCCAGAATGAATGCATATGTTTTACCTATTTTGAATAATTTGGAAAGTCGGCCATCGACTCGTATCACTTGTAGAACAAAAGTAATTAAGAAGATTCTCACCAAGGGTGGCACTCAGGATTTTGACACTCATGATATTCACGTAGCCGTACACCAAACGCACTATATAACGAAATAAGCTGGCCCTAAGTAGTAGCAGAAAGCGTAAGGTTTGACCTTAGCGCTCGGTTTTCAAGGCAGATGAAATCCTATCACCAGTCGACCTGACGGCGGCCGATGCGTTTCGGAAGCTGAGGAAACTTCACCGCCCTTTAATGGGTAGACCCTAGTTTTTAATGGCAGGTGTCATGCCCTCACCAGTCCAGACGGCGGACGATGCGTTTCGGAAGCTGAAGAAACTTCACGCGCCCGACAAATCACGACAACACGCTACCGTGACGGCCAGGCTGGAGGCGACAGTAATCTCCTGGTAATACTGTGGCAGCTGTTCTCGGCTTTAATTTCACACGGGTGTCTGAGGTTAGGAGCTCGAGTGCAGCTACCCCTGGGTCAGGGCTGTGGCATGTCGCGGCAATTCGCGGCTTTCAGCTGGTGGGACTATAGGCGTCGGTCTGTACCATATATAAATACTTGGGTCGCGGTCGCAAATGGGGAAGGTTCATCGCCCTGAAGTGCTGCTGTCTAACTCAAGTTTGCCATGGCCTCGAGCTCGTGGTGTTTCAAGGGTCTGACCAGTGACCAGGCAGAAACCAGAAGAAATATGGACACTAGCCGAAACCGATGGTGCGACACATGTAAACGTCCAGTTTCAAAAAGTACATGTACCTGAAATCGATATCCTTCAAAACCTTCCTAGCTAGCTTGCGCGCATAGATATTATTTTCAAATACCTACTATACTCTTAATGATCAGTTAGTGTTTGGAAAATTATCGGCAGCCTAAATCTTTTCTTGACAATTAAACAATTGTTCAAATAATGAATGACTTAAACAATGGACGTTATATATATGTATTCCTCCATGCATCTTTCTATCATAGCTTTTGAGTCAGAGAAACAACATTGGGTGGGATAGTCTGTACTCTGAAACCCTACTGTACATTTAATTTATTCTTATACATGTGTCTTGCAGAACCAACCCCATTTGGTTTACCTCAACACGCTGGCAAGCAGGCAGAAGTGGGTCTTGAGGCCGAAGCTGCAGATATTCAGGCTGAGGCAGGTAACCAGGCTGAAGCAGGTTTTCAGGCTGAGGCAGGTAACCAGGCTGAAGCAGGTTTTCAGGCTGAGGCAGGTAACCAGGCTGAAGCAGGTTTTCAGGCTGAGGCAGGTAACCAGGCTGAAGCGGGTATTGAGGCTGAAGGTGGTATGCAGGTTGAAGCGGGTATTCGGGCTGAAGGTGGTATCCAGGTTGGAGCTGGTATTCGGGCGGAAGCTGCAGCTGCTAATCAGCGGCAGGCTGAAGTCGGGAATCCGGGAGAAGCAGACAGTCAGCCGGTGGGTCGCAATCAGCCTGTTGAAGAGGCGGTACCCATGGAAGCCGATGAGGAGTCAGGTGATGATATGGAAAACTATTACGGTACAATGGGAGATTTCCAAGAATCGGATGAAAATGATAAGCTTCATCCAGAGGCAGTCAAGATTCGCAACAGGGCCATCCGTCACTTAAAAGTGGTTTTCGGTGACGGGACGGGTCTTCCTAGCCCATTGGCAAGGCTTGTTAGTGGTACCCCTAATAAGAATATCCAAAGCCTATTTTCATGGGTTCTGTTCTTTCTTTTGCAGTGGCAGATCCACACCTTCACCAGTGATACGCAAATGGCTAAAGTTATGTGCTTCATTTGTGAATTATTGACGGTAGCAGGTAATGACCAGGTTTCACAAGCAGCGGAGGCAGTATTCCCCAAAACGATGCGTATGATGTACAAATGGTTGGGTACAGACCTAACGATGACTAATTACTCTATGAGTGTATGCTGCCCGGCCTGTTATACGTTGTCGCATTCTGTGTTGTCCACCACTGAGCGTGTGCGAGGTCGAGGCTTTTACACGGATCGTAATGGTATTCAGCAACCCATTAGGTGCACAACCATCGGTGATGATTTAAAACGTTGCAACAGGAAATTGTTTTCTGAGGCCAAGATTAGTGGGGAAATTACCTTCCTTCCAGTCAGGACATTCTGTTACCAGTCGCTCGAGAAGAGTTTGCAGGTTATGATGAAACATCGAGGTTTTGAGCTGAAATGTATAGAATGGAAGGGAAGGAGGATACCCGACAGAGTGTATGCTGACATTTACGACGGTTCGGTATGGAAAGACTTTAACGCGAACAACGAGGGCTTTCTTGATAATGAAAACAACTTGGCTCTTCAGATGAATATCGATTGGTTTCAACCATTCTCTCGGAAAGCTTTGATGTCAGTAGGGGGCATTTACCTAACAATACTTAACCTACCCAGAAATGAGCGGTACAGACTTGAGAACGTCATACTATACGGTATCATTCCAAACTTAAGTAAAGAACCTGCCGACCTTACCAATTTTCTGAGGCCCCTAGTCAACGAACTCAAGGAATTCTGGCATCAGGGAAAAAGGCTTATAACCAACGATTGCCCAAATGGCAAGACCGTTAAGTTGGCGCTTTTGAACGTTGCTGCCGACCTGCCTGCAGGGAGGAAGACCTGCGGTTTCCTGCTACCTAATGCTATCATGGGTTGTTCAAAATGTCTGAAGGAATTCAAGAATTCAAACCGTGGAGGATTCAACATGGCGAATTGGACTCCTCGTACTCTGGACCAACACAAGGAGAGAGTGAGTGAGATTACAGCTGCATCCACCCCGAGAGAGAAAAGTAAACTTGAGAAACAGTATGGAGCTCGTTCCTGTGTCCTCCTAGAATTGCCCTACTTCAATCCCATCAAGTAAGTTCAATCTCCAGGCCGAACCAATTTAGAGGCCAAACTTACACAGAATTATACCAAAATATTAACAATTTTAATTTGACATTTGAATAAACATTAATACAAATGTTTCCATTAGCAGTAACTATATTATATGTTTTTACTTAGACGCTTGACATTCATTAATAAAAATGTTTCCATTAGCAGTAACTATATTATATGTTTTTACTTAGACGCTTGACATTCATTTTTTCAGGTTCCTCTCGATCGATGTGATGCATAATGTACTGTTGGGTAAGTGTTGAAGCTTGACCTAACGTTAATTAATGTTTAGCACTGATAATGTGTTTGAAATGGAACTTGCATTTGCCTTTAATTTGGACTATTAAGTTCATTGGGGTTTCAATACCGATTTCACATATGTGCTTTTATTATTGGGATTCAGGGACTGCCAAGCGAATGTGGAAGAGGTGGACCGACAAAGAGTTGTCAAAGAAGAAGAAGAATTCAACAGATGACGTTGTACTAAGCGCTAATCAGGTGTTGACTTTTGATGCTCGTCTGAATCAGTTTAAAGAGGGACTACCGGATGACTGCGTGGTAACTAACATCAAATCGAACGCTGGGATGTGGACGGCAAAGGAGTGGAAGAATTGGGTTACAGTCTCGTCTGGATACTGCCTCCAGGGCCTTTTGCCGGATAATATGCTTCATAGCTGGCAGCGTTTCGTAGAAGCCACTCGACTTCTGTGCAAGCCTTGTATTACATACCACAAGATAGAACAGGCACACAGGAAACTATTGTACTTTTGCAAGAGCACAGAGCTCCAGTTCGGTTCTGATTTCATTACCCCAAACATGCATCTACATATCCATTTAAAGGAGTGTCTCCGGGAGTATGGTCCAGCTCCCAGTACTTGGCTGTTCAGTTTTGAGCGGTATAATGGTTACTTGGGGGATGTGCCGACTAACAATCGCCAGATAGAGAAACAATTGTTTGAGAGGTTTCACCGGATGAGTCGTGTCAGTCAGGCGCGCGCCGAAATGCCGTCCAAACACGAGGGGAAATTTGGCAAACACTGCCAGCTGGGAGAAGGAGAGAAGAAAGCAAGAACGGTCCTGGAAACACTCGATGTACCCAATGAGCGAGATTTGGCGCAGTGCGAGAGCCTATGGAGTCTCCCCGACGGCTTCGAGACATTTAGAGAAGAAAAGGTGTGGATCGACTCGGACGATCTTGAGCTGCTCAAAGAAACATACAAAAAGATGTACCCCACAGAACAGGAGATCCTAGAGAAGTCATTTCTGCCTTCATTTTATGTGAAGTCTAAAGTCGTAAAATATGGCCCCATGACTTATTCCAGCACAAATTCCAGCAGTGGTAAAAAGTTGTCTAGACTAATGGCCAATTGGTACGAAGACGGACAGAATGACCCCCGGGAGCGACCGTGCATCGCCACCCACTACGTGAAACATTACGTACAATGTAATGCAACCGGGAAGAAGAGGCAACATGTGTTTGCAGCTGTGAAGTGGTACCAACACAGCACCGTCACATCCAGATACATAAGTCCTTATACAATGTGGCACAAGGAAAAGTTCGAGCAACCTTCATGGGCGTCTTTCCTGCCTGTTATGCAGATAAGTGGACATTTTGGATATGTGGTTGAAAAAGAAAATATGATCGTATGTCCCCTTCGGCGCCACGACTTCTTGTAGATCTACAGGACCTATAGATATATCGAACTCGTGCACGTGGTGTCCGAAATTAAGCTGAAAACGTATGCAGAATTAATGAGATTGTGCACCACAAATTTTGGATATGCACCCCCCGATATATGGGAATGAAAAAATTCCATGAGAAGTGTGCACATGTATTAAAAAAAAGTGCAAAACTTAAAAATAGCGCACCTGGCCGTGCGTGTGCAGAATCACGAGTGTGAGTGTGCAGACTCACGAGTGTGAGTGTGCACCCCGGTTGCAGGCCTATAGGCCCGGCCTATAGGGCGCAGCGGCTTAATTTTGGACACTCTCCGGTGTTTTATATGCATTGTTAGGATTATGTGTTTTAGACGCTTTTGCCAACAAAAGCAACATTTGTTTATTAAAAATTCGTCTTTAAGTAGTGTATTCATGGCAGGAATAATTATATTACGCCCTAAATCTTATAATGTGACTACTTTGAAATTTAAAATAAAAGGTAGGAAATTACTTCACAAGGTTACGGTGCCAGGATGTGCGACTTTGAGGTACGTTTTCTGAAGTTACTTCACAGGCTGGGGGTGTGGGGCTGTGTGCATTTACGGGTGGTTTCTTGAGTCAGGTGTCAGGACGTGCACCTCCTGCCAGGGCTGCGCTGCGCGAGCGACACCTTATGTAACACCTGACACCGGTCGCTCAGGCTGCTCGGCTGACCTAGATCGCCCCTCATTACCTGCCCCTTGTATAACGGGGGGGGGGGGGGGGGGGGGGGGGGGCACCAGCTTTATAAGGAGGTGCCCACCACGTGCACACACACAGTCCCGTGCCAGCCTCACGACCATAAAAGACGTACGCAGAAGTTTGCTGATATTAACACAAGCGCCACATTGTGAACAATGGCGACCGCGCAGAAAACCCGGTAGGTGAATGAGATAACTTGCCTATAATTTGATAAGATAACATGCCTATATAGAGAAGTAGTGTTTTTTCAGGCTTTGCGGGAAAATGACTTGAGGGTTACACTTCCATATATAGAGTGTTTGTTAACAAATGTATAAGGGTGTGGATAATAGCTGTTACGTTTGGTACATATTTTCCAATTTTTTTCGTTTTCTCCCCATACACGTAGATAACCAATTCCAGACACTTAAAGGTTGTTTTTTTGGCTCATTCAAGCAACCATGTGCTGTCGGAGGAGGAAGAGGAATCCCAGGCATGGACACCGCGTGAGGAGAAAAATATTGAAGAGGAGGAAACGATCTGGACGGAACCCCAATGGACCGAGTGGGCGCCCCTGTTCACCCCTAAGTAGGTTTAAATTGTTCAACACTGTTGATGGACAGGGATGGAAGAGAAGCATGGAAAAAAAATTATTAACTTACTATCTGGTAGGATGACTATCTTCATGCCAAATAATGCACACTGTCTAAAACCCGACGACGGACTCGTGATCGGACATGGTTGTGGTCGCTCGAATTCATGTAACATGCTGAAACAACAGGCTCTTTTTTTGACAATTTAAAAATTGCAAATTTATCAGACTGGCACAATAACATGAAACAGAGATTGGATGAGAAAAATTGAGATGCCGATGATTTGGTAGTTTCGACCACCTATGTTGAAATGATGGACGGTGTGATGATTTTTGAATTTTTTTCCAGGACTCACGACCAACAGCAGCTCCCGGACGGCCCATCAGAGTGGACGTGGGTCTACTGTTGGTACATTTGTATTTACACGATGAAGCTAAGAGGGAAATAAAACATGTAAGCGTATGAAGGGAAATATGTATAAACAAAACAAAATGATGAGTGGGGCGATTTCACGAGTACAATTGTTCTGAAATTTGCCAATATTACGAGGGACACGCTGGTATGTAGTAAGTGCAAAATTGACTTTTGCACATTTAACTATAACCACACAATTTTTTTCAGGAACAGGAGGAGTACTTAACGGACCAAAGGTGGAAGGCGATGGAAACGTTTGCCGAAGACCAACACGCCACACAACCGCAGGCCATATTCTTGGATGGCAACTACAGGTACGCCGTTTTTTTTCATAACAAATAATATTATATAGCGGCAATGATTTTCGATGATGCTACTAGGGAAAAAATAACGAGGGCATAGAATCTTAATGTTGACGTTGGAGTGAACGCCGAATTTCGTACGGTTACTAAAAATTGTAATTGATGATGGTCCGATTAGTTCGTGCACACAATTTAAACAAATGTGTATTTAAACATGCCTCCGTAATATTTCAGAATGTACTTGGTCTGCAACTACTGCGGCCGGTGCTACCACGCCGACTGTGAGGGGGGCGAGCCTGCCAGCATCATGTGCTCCGAGGTGTTGTGCGAGTGGTGCGCCGAGGATAAAGATTAATATATATAATCGATTCAGCAATAAAATAGTACACTAGATTTTAACTACACTTTGTGTCAAATGTCCTTTTATTTTTATTTTTATATAGTAACACTAGTTAACCTCGGGAGCATGATAGCTATAGGTTAGAATTTACCTTAAATAACAGCTTCACGCTAAACTATGTTTTTGTGTGTACTTGGCAGTCTACGGCCGATCGTACAGAGTATTGAACAGATAATGTGAGTCTTAATATATGTTTCATCTAAATTTACAAATATACTAGATCAGAGTGAAACACAGTCTTTTAATGTCTAACTAACTTCTAAGTACAGTGAGAGTAGAACACTGGTAAAGCGCGGCCATCAAATACAACCCACATTCCCCCTATAGGCATAGAAACTTTGCTAAATCTGAGGGGTTCCAGAGACCCCTAATTTGGATAATTCCCTTTATTGGTAGTTTAATTGCGTAAAATTTGAGAAATCTGAGGGGGGTCCACCGAATATGGGAACCCCTCCCCCCCCCCCCCACTCCCGCCCTGAGGGGGGGGGGGGGACTGGGTACGCCACTGCTGGCAATTATATTGGTGCCTGAATGGAGGGTAGGTACGTTAACACGCCGAGAAGGTTGGGCGTGTTAAGAGAACTATGAGCGGACGGGACTATTGTGACACAATATAGTTAACACCCCCTGACTTACACTTATATACACGCCAGAAGGGGAAGGGAAACTTTGAGGTGGGCGCAAAAATATTACCTAACACACCCACTGCTATTGGTGGTATAATGATACTTTGCTGTGTCAGGGATAATGGTGGAGTAAGACTTACACTCCTTGACACGGTTTAGAGCAAGTGGATTCAGACACGGCCGAGTCTGTCTAATGTATGAGATCAAAATCTTCCCGTGAAAGTCTCCACTGTAAGAGGCGGATCCAGAGTTTCAAAAAGGGTGCTGGGCATTCGGCAATGCGCAATCGCTTGCAGTCGCGGATTATCGTCTATATTACTTAAATACCTATATTTAACTATGTTAATCATAATTTACTAATATTAAGGTCATATTTTGTTTAAAATGCCATTTCAATTTGTTAAGATAAATAGGCTAAATATTAAAGGGTTCCTTGCACAAACATTTTCAAAAGATTTTTTTTTATTCAATTAGTTTATCGTTGGTATTCTTAAAAAATTTCAAAAGAGAAGAATTGGAAAATAAGAAAGTATTAATAAATTTTAAAGCCTGCGCGCAACCCCCTAAATCCGCCACTGACTACAGTGTCCAGGTGCGGACCCAGGAATTTGTAGGGGGGGGGGGGCAAAAACATGATTTTTCCCACAAATCCTGCAGAAAAATCCCGTACTTATTTCGATTAAATGTATAACATTCAAGAAACCGATATTTGACCAGCATCGTTTAAAAAAAATGATAGTAAAAAAAACCCCAGAACATTCACTGATTGGATGTGACTCGTTTTGTACCATAACTGATATGACTAAAGTTTATACATGCAGTGACATAACAATAATGTAGTATTATTGGATAACAGCATTACTTAACTGTTCATTCATTTTTCTTCCACTTCACTTTTATATCTAAGCCAGCAAATTGTAAGACTGGCGGTTCCTGGAAGATGGGCTTTGGAAGCCGAAGGACAGTATGATGATTCTAAGTTCAATAAAAAAAAAAAAGAATTAGATAGGTTTTGCGTACTCTTTGATGTTTGTTTGTTTCATAGAGTCCAGGCTAATAAGGTGTCTCCATCGTGAACGAGACGATGTGAATGTACAATTTCCAACCCGGCTTTATATAAGTTGTTGCGTATAAGTATACTTATATGGAAGTAATATGTATGAAACGGATTGTATGGTTTAAATTCATGACTTAGAACATTCTTATATTGCAAGTATTGTTTGGGTATATGTAGAGATTCAACGTTAGGCGACAGACTAATATTGCCATATTGGCCACCGGGGCCCGGTCCACAAAGCCTGGAGATAATATGATGAACAAGTATTTAGTAGTGTTATTGCACAACTTTGAGTACTACAGTTTCTTAAACAAAAGTAAATACAATCGAGTGGCTACTCTTATAAGAATGCCCCACTGTGCCCCGCCCACAGAGCCTGTTATTGAAAGAACCATCCCCAACCACGAAGCGTATGCAGAGGCCTTATCAGCATTATGTAATAACCCTCCAACGCTGAGCCTGCTCCAACACGTTCCTTTGTCCAGCCTCCACTGAAGCGTGACTGCTGACCTTAATTTGTTGGAGAAGACTCTATTAAGTTGTTCTTTTTGAGGAGATTATGCGGGCAACATATACATATACCTCATGCACAAGGACAAAGTGCCCAGAAATATATAGTGCGTTTAAGACCCTTAAAAACATGTAGGAGATTTTTCAAAAGTGTTGTATAGTTTATTAGTTGGGCATTGTTTGTTTCGCATGAATATTAATGTGGGAAGAGATTCGAAGATGGATATATAAATTCAGCAGACTATACATGTACAGTAAAACATTCCGTGTTCCGTAATTCAGTACCGATGAAATAAATATGGAAATGTTGCAATTGTGAGTTTATTGGCGTATTTTCCTGCAAGTGCCCATGCAATAAATTACAAATTAACAGTGGTAAAACTGATCTAAGACCCAGTTGACCCGATTTGAAAATAAGGTTATTTATTGTCTGAAAAATAACTCTTGCATATCTAAAGAACAATCCTGAGTTTGGTTTTACGTCGGCTGAAAGCTTTTTCAGATCGTCGAAAATTTCGGTATCCTATCTCAGTAAGGTCGTGTTTTTCTTGTCTAAAAATGAGTTTTAAATGGTTTAATCTAATAAATGTCATGATTTTCCGTTGAAAAGACGTTGTCCTTCATGGGATAGCCACTCAGACTTTGCAGTTGTTACAGGAACATGCGCCATACTCTACAGTACTATACCCCTTTCAAGTAGAAACTGGAAAAGGAGAAAGCCGAGGGTGGGACTTCACATGAGGAGTCCCATTGCACAGATGGATTTCCACAATATTTTGTTCACACTTTTTGTCAGAACTTGTAAAGGAAAGGGGGGGTTGGAAAGCAGTAAAGTGTGGACCTTTGCGTTTTTTCTTGCTAACTTTAGGGGCGTCTACATGACGGTTTGGAAAGGGAGGTGGACATTATTAGAAATTAAAAGTAAAATGTGGGACTTTTCCATACTTTCCTACATATTGAGGGGGTTCTAGATAACATTTTGGAAGAGCAGGTGCCCTATGCTTGGAAAGAGCGACTACCTATGAGCATAAGAGGCACTGGTCCATGATCAGAGGGCAGGAGATACAGACTTCTTACCATTTAAAGTTGAATAAGAGGCACAGTGCTCCCATGAATGCACTTTGCACACACTGAGCGTGAGTAAAGGCGCACCAGTCTAACTTGCGCTAACCGCTGCACACAGCACATAATGCCCAAAAAACATAGCTAAGCTGGGCTAAAACTTTGCACGTGTTGCGCAAAGGGAGCACTGTGCTTTATTGGTGTGATGGGACTGTGCATTTGGGGCGTGAATTAGGTTTATGCAATACGGGACAGGGGTACAAAATAAGGTTATTACCAAACAGTGCGTTGGTTATACTATGACTATTTCATCATTTTGGCGCAGCAAGACTGGCACGGACTGTGCCCGACTTACATAATGTGCTGTTGCGCAGCAAATAGCGAAAACGACACAAGGCTCAGTTCTTCCCGTGGAGGAAGCAGTCCTATAAAACACACTTCTAATGATTCCCATGAGTAAAAGATAATCATATTCTAGAGCTGGAGAAATTTTATGTTTCTTAACATCCTTATTCAAAGTTTCTAATGACTTTCTCTTACCAATATGAGTAGATACAAAATAGTGGTAACTGTCTCAAGCAGATCATATCTTAATAATTAATTTTACTCCCACCTTGATCACTTGTCAGGTTTCTACCAGTCATTTGATATATTTTACCTCTACAAAGATATATATATTATTGATATCATTTACACATTATCCTTAACTGATGGACCGTGAACTTGATCTTTTGTACTAATCTGACATTAGGCTATAGTCTCCATACTCTCATAAGTTGCCAAAGCACTTGGGTGTACAATCTTGCTGCACTACAGTAATGAAGTACTTTCTAATGTTGTTTTTTTACGAGAATATGTCCCCCACTAAACGGTTTTAGACACCTTTAGTTCATATCGCAAACATTAACAGAGTTAAAGTATAAGGACAATGCAATTGGACTTGATGGGCCACCAAGGATAACACACAATTCATACATAATACAAGTGTGCACACAGTACATACACACTTAAATCAGCAGCTGAAATGGGAATGCTCTCCCCCTCTACTGATATATTATCTGGTGTTTAATATGCTTTAACTACCACAATAAATTGGTCAGTCTACTCATCCCACATGGTGTTGGAAGGTGCGGTCTGCTAGAACATGATGACGTTCATGAGAGTTCCAGGTGGTAGGGCGGAGATGTGCCGTTCGCGAGTCTGCACGTTCCCGCGCTGTCCATATCATCTACCAATCCTTTCTTGAGATTGCAGGGGGAGGGCACTCAGGACAGGCAGTAATTATTTTTCAAGACCTCCACATTACATAAAATGCTGCCCATAATGTTTGATCTATCTAGGAAATAACCTGTGAATTTAATAAAGAAGGAGGTATCTGTTACTTAAAATTTGGTAGGGTACTATCTCTATTATCTATGCAGAGCCATGCATACAAAATATAATTGGGATTTGTTTGTGTAAATTGCACATTATTATTATTCTTCTGCTTATAAATCCAACAAAACTGTCTTTATCATATTCATCTCATGAATTCCACAAAACTGAATTTATTGTAGAAATGCTGAAGGATGAGGACCTTTCTTCACATTATGACAGGCACCTTGCAATATCTAATGCTACTTGAATAGGCCAACTAGGACTCTGTAGTCTAATACGGGATCAATGTCTCACTACTTGGGATCTTATTCATACCAATAACCCCAGATCCGAAAACCATTCCCATTCATGTACATACTTTATGTAATCAAGTTTGCTCTAAAATCAAAACTGGTCAGCCATATTGGATTTTGGCTTCTTCCACAGACTCAAAACATTAAAAGTTAGATTCCCAGACCTTGAATTCCCTATTATAGACATCAACCATGTCTTTCTATCCATCCTAGAAGATATGATACAAGCCTCTTTACAATAAGAGGTGGCCATATTGTCTTTTGACACCTGCCTGGCTTCTATTGATTTATCTATGTAATTCCCATTAGGGGATTAGTAATTAAGCACCTATGGTACTTTTATATGGCCTTAAACCATCATTTTGTCAATATATACCAATGTTGTAATTTTCATGAATTTGGCACTTTTTGGCAAATTACGTCAATTTAGACCCGATTTATTCAATATAATTCATCATTTTTGTCATATTTATTTAGATTTGGATGCTATTTAATGTACCAAAGAAGATTTAGACTGATAACTTGCATTTGGTGGTCACCATAGGTAACTGGAAAAAAAATTTAATCATGTTTTGACTATTTTCCACCAAACCGTCACCTGTTACCATGTTAACCAACCAATATTTTTAGTTTTGCTCATTCCCCCTGTTCACTAGGTCCTACCCTTCAATTTGATTGCATACACAAGTTTCCAACATTGTTTTAAGGGGAGCTTGGAAGGAAATAGTGGGATTATCTTTTTGCTCAGAAAATGCTATTTTTTATCGGAAAACGTAATTTTTCACCCAAAACCCGGAGGCTTTGACAACCAAGAAATGAATTTTTGGCTTCTATGGAAAATTTGGGTTAGGAAACCACCTTCAAACCTTTCAGCCTCAGTCATATAAATAAAAGTGCCGCATCTCTTGGACTATACCTGATATGGCCTGAATTATTGCTAATACGTTGCTAATACTTTGCAGGTGCCCAGATGAAATCAACTTCAAATCAATATTTAGATGTCTCTACAATTCAACATCAACATTAAACAAGACAAATAAAGCTATTTCACATGTGTTTGTGTTATTCATGACTTATACTAGGGTTGTTTTGCAATGTTGTCAGTTACTTTGCAGCAACATCCCTAGGAGTGTACATTTTTACGTAGTAACAACATAAAAGTACAACGTTGTCACAACGTCTACATTTTTACGTAGTAACAACATAAAAGTACAACGTTGTCACAACGTCTACATTTTTACGTAGTAACAACATAAAAGTACAACGTTGTCACAACGTTGTATCTAAAACGTTGTATTTACATTGTGAGCTGGTGTCACCACAACCTAATTCACAACGTTGTAGCAACATTTCTGGGAGTCTACATTTTTACGTAGATACAACAAAACAATACAACATGGTCATAACGAAAATGCAACGTTTTGACAATGTTGTAGCAACGGAAATTTGTTTGCTGGGTCAACCTTGCTTAACTTGTCTGTTGTTTTATATGTCTAAAGCACTTGGGATTTCTAGGCAAAACAAACCACCAAAGGCCGGTTCTCCTCTAGGATTTTTTTTTATAATATTAGTTATTTTTGAAGCTAAGAAAATAAAAGACAGGGGCGTAGTTATTGTGAGTCCTAAATTCAAAGGGGGTTCTAGGTAAATTCAAGGGGGCTCCGACCTACATTTTCAACTTGATTTCTTTTATTTTAATGGTATTGATAAAGACTTTTGAATCAGAGACGATAGTGTATTGATATGGACTTTCGTATCAGGGATAAGGCCTGACAAAATCAATTTCTTTCCCTCTCTGCATGTTTCTTCTTCTTCTTTTTTTTTCTTTTGCTGTTTTCTGGAATACACTTAGCAGTAATAAGTGTATTAGTATTTTAACAGTGGCACCTCCCCCACAGTGGTCGGCTGAGAAACATTTACAACTAAGATACTTTTACAGATTTGCAGGGAGGTGAAACAGAATGACCTTCACACTTAGGGCATCCATATGGAGTGTGCCAAATAGATAGACCTGGAGGGTTTGGAGGGAGACTTAGCATACCATTTGCTGGTGAAGAGGTAGGTGCATTAGTCGAATCGATACTTTGGAGCTGAATAGGAGGGTAGGGTTGTGTTGACACGCCTGACTATGGCAGTGAAAAGTAAGGCTACAGTATACTTTGTGATCGTACAGCGTTAATAATACTGTAATAATAAAGGATAGTAAATAGGTGCAGGTGAACTGATGCACAATTGCAAAGTTCAAAATGCACCCGTGCCAAAATGATACTGTGTTATTTCAGGGTGAAGAGTAGGGTAAATGATACACTGATTAACGCTGTACAGAGTAAAGCTGTTCAAACACGGCCAAGTTCAGGAACAGTATAGCACATATCTTGCCCTGTGAATCTCTGGTCAGACCTGTAATATTATGTTGCGTGTTATTTTTTTAATCAAAGGATGTTTAGACAACCATGTCTTGGATGTATCTGCTGGACCGTTCAACCAATTAGACTATACCCAGGGTCACACCATGAATTGCAACTCTCGGGCGACTTTGAAAACAGTCAATTAGAGGAGGCTAACCATGGTAGGTTTCGGAAATAGTGGTGTTATACTGATACTCTCACACACCAGACAACTCAGGTGCCCCTGCACCATCTCTGCCATGGCCACTTCAACAGCCAGTCCTACAAGTGAATTTACACTCAATGGAAAGACCACAACCTCTGACCAACACAGCACCAACTAACCTGCCGGTTAAGGGCGAGTCTCAAGCAGTGACCAACCACTACATGAACTCTGGCAGATCTATAATGTAAGAGCCAAACAGTCCACTGCCAACTGAACCAACTGGTACTGACAAAGAGCCCGACCTGGATGTTAGCACTAACTCCACCAAACCATGAGAAACTCAAGAGGTACCCAGCCAACACACAGACTGAACCCTTTGTTGCAGATACCAAAATCCAAATGATTGGTACACTGGTGGATGACCTGCTCCCTGGCCTGAACTATGGGCCATTGATTGTCAACCTTGTATCGGACTTTTATGAGACCCAATCTGGCCAGGCTTAGAATACTCACACTGTGCTAACCTGATTTTATATTTCATACTTCTAGGTCCAATCCAACCAGTTAATTGTATGTATTATAACTTTGATTAATATAAGGGAGTAAAAACCAAATTGGACACTTATCTTTTATTTTTCAAAGACTGACTCCATATTTAACAGCCTTAAAAAGTTTCATGCAAAGTATTGGACAACATGTTTAGACCCCTAATCATGTTAAATTTCAATGATTTTTAGGTGAAAACATGTAGACATCCATTGTGTTAGGTGCTTAGATTTTTCTATTCATTTAACCAGAACATAATGTTTAATTATTTGGTGTTAGGAAGAAAATGGTGTTTAAACCCAAATGATAACCTTAGAATCAGGGAAAGTATAAAGCTAAGTTTGATATTTCTTTACTGAACAATGTAAGTCCATCCTTTGAGCATTGTTTGTGACAGGGGGTTCTTTGATACATGTAAGTTGTAGAAAATGAAGTGATGTAGAATATCAGCTCAATTGTAGGAAATAAGTGTTCACAATAGTAGGTACATTTAAAAAATAATGATGGTGTAAAGCATATTCGTGGAAAAGAAATTCTATCGACAGTTTTCATATAATACAATTGTTTGTCCTATTTACTATCTGCAAATACATGTACAATGAATGAGGACACTTGCAGTTAGAGATTAAACATCTGTAGCCCCTAAACATGTTTATTTGCTAAGCATAGTCAGAACACTGTGTGGTTCACCTAGCATGGGCTTTTTTCTCTCAGAATTTTAATCTCAAGTGTTTTATCAATTTAAAAAGTATTTTACCAAAAATTTGGATCAAAGCAAGTTATCATTTCTGTGAGACCTGCGGAAAGAAACAGTCTTTTCAGTGGTGTAAAGCATAAATGTATGCTATTAGGTAAAGATCAGCGTATTAAGGCCGGATATTGACTTTTTAAGAAAGAAACTACGTAAAAATAGGCAGAAAAAAGGGGTCCATGGCTATGCTTATGTTTTAATGGCTATTCTTAGGTTTTAATATAAGCCTCTTGCAAAAATATTAAAAGTTTTGTTCTCATATTTTTAGCAGTATGTAAGGAGTGCCATTGCACAAAGGTAGTTAGTAAAACAACTTGTGTATATAACTAGTAGTAGTGTACAAATAAAATAAAGGAACAGTCACCAAATTGTAGAAGAAATATTATAAACGGTATTCGAAATTATACAATTAACTTTATCATATAGTTTGATTATGGTAGGCGCTTCTGGTAGGTGTAATAAACCCGTTTGGTTACGACAGACAGGCTAAGTCTACCTGAGGCAGCACTACTTGGGAAAAAATCAATATCCAACCAATATATAAGGATGACGATCGGCGATTAGAGTCAGAGCAAGCCAATACACCTTTGGATCAATTCGAGTCTTAAGGATTTGGGAGTTTGGTTAGCTACTTATAGCATTTGGTGATATCTGGTGACTAAAGGAAGAACTATACTGTTTGTGAAGCCGTTCGGAGATAGGCAGACTTTATTGAGGAAGTTTACCTCCAGGCAATGACCGACTGTTATACATAGGATTAAGACATCTTGATAATACACAGGCGATTGTGACACAGCTGTTATTCACTAATAAACTTGACCCTCAACCAAGCGTTGTCTGCGTTCTGGATATGAGCACCCATCTCATGGACTAGTTCTACCATTCAGCTAGCAAGAATAAAGATGATTAAGTAACAAGATCTCTGAGAGTAAAGTGATCACAGTTCTCCATTCTTGTGATTAACACCCTAAACAAAAACTAGCATTCACCATGTCCAGTTTTATTCTGTTTGGACTAAGATTAAGGGTTCACAAAGGCGGATCTCCCAGACATCTACAAATCATTTACTATCCTAAATATATTTTTTAGTGTGGTATTGTTATTTAAAGTAACACTGTATTAAGGGGCTGCCTTAATAACAAAAACCTGAATTACTCTGTAGGGTAGTCCAGACATACCAAACAAGGTGCTCTTATAAATGTTACCGGTTGTATGTGAAATCATAATGGAACGTAGATCTGTGATGAATTAAAACTTTACTTTCTGAAAAGCATCTAACCAACTCCATCTATTTTCGTATTTTTTCATGCCCAAGTGATTTTTTTTGGTTTAAATTCTTTATTATCCTGGTCTGCGTTGACATTGTCGGTTTTCATGCAGATCCAGTGAAACTTAAACTATTACAGATATCATCAGTCTTCAAGTACTACTAATCAATTTGACTATACAGATAAGGTGGTGTGGTTTATCGAGTAGTAAATTTACATTTTAATGATCAATTCATAACAATTAATTGTCAAGCATCCAGTTTTTGAGATGCAATTTGAACTTTTCAAAAGTCTCAATATTTATTTTATTTGCAGGCAAATCATTCCAGAGTACATCACCAAGATAATAAACATTTTTCTTAAACAATTCACAATTAGGTCGAACAGTTTTATTAATACATGCATAATGTCTGCGTGTTCTGATGTTTCTATTGTCCACAAGCAATACATTGTCTTGTTGTTTATACATAAAATTCAAAATGTGACCATGTCTTCTTTTATACAGGTTACAAATTTTGGCAGATGTATGTAGTATATTTATTGGGATTGTTATTCTTTCGTTAATACAAATTCTCAGGGCTCTGTTTTGCAATTTCTGTAATTTATTTAATTGTTTTGCATTTGAGTTAATAATAAAAATGTCACCACAATCCAATTATCAATACTATAATCAGAAAAGGATTTTATCCTAAGGAGGAAAAGTAGGCTTTAACGGGAACAGGTGTAGCAGGCGCCGGGAGGGGGTGAGGAGAGGGGCCCTGAGGACACCATACGGGGTGTGGGGCATTGACGGGGACAGGGGGATCAGGCGCCGAGAGAGGGTGAGGGGGTGAGGGGGTGAGGGGGTGAGGGGGTGAGGGGGTGAGGGGGTGAGGGGGTGAGGGGGTGAGGGGGTGAGGGGGTGAGGGGGTGAGGGGGTGAGGGGGTGAGGGGGTGAGGGAGGGCCCCTGAGGACACCATGCGGGGTGTGGGGCTTTGACAGGGAGAGGGGGATCAGGCGCTGGGAGGGGGTGAGTGGGGGGCCCTGAGGACACCGTGCGAGGTGTGGGGCTTTGATGGAAACAGGTGTAGCAGGCGCCAGGAGGGTGTGAGAGGAGGGGCCCCTGAGGACAGCCCTTGATGCCCCCCCTGCCACACACACACCCATGGGACCGGCAATGGGTGATGTACTAGAACATGCCCAGTGGCGCCCCAACACCCCAAACAGCAGATCATTTCCACCTATGTTACTATCCTATGTCTGCAGTAGAACAGAGTACCATTACACCCTCACTGTGACAAGAACTGAGCGTCAATTCTCCCTACCACGGTTAGCCACTTTCTTATATTTTACCTGCAGGTTAGTCTAGATCCAGGCGCATGCTGGGTAATATGTCGACAAGTCACAAGGCTTATGTATAGGATTTTCCAATTATCATGGCATTATTTGTGGTTTAAAATGGTTCACATCAAAATCAATTTTTTTTTCATTTGTTATTTACATATGTCAAAGATTTTATAAGTTGGCTTGAAAATTCATTCATTACACTTAAAAATATGGCAATTACTTGTACATTTTCTACAGATTTCCATATGTTTTTGTCGACAAAATTAGCCAAAATATAGCCTGCAGGTGGTTAAAATACTGTAAATCAGCTATCCGTGGTAGGGAGAATTGGTAAATGTTATAGGCACTGACACATGTTCTAATGTTAGGATGTGTAGGGCCTCTGCATAATGCACGCCAGTGGGGGGGGGGCACTCAACGTGACTGTGTAACCACTTTGTCACTGGTTGAGCATCAGAAGGTAGGCTGCTGGTTTAACCGACGCTGACCCGCAGATAGCAGCCATAACAAATGAGATGCGCCTGGGAGAAAGTTGTAATGCTGCGGGACCACTGTGACATGGGTTGCGCGTCAGGAGCATAGTGGTTCTATGACTATTTAATATCATGGCAAAACATTTCTGGCATGTACTAAAGCCCAGATTGGTGGATTGTCCCGTGCACAGCACTTAGCGTCAGGGACAACCATGGTACCTGACCCTGTGAAAATATCCATCAATTGTAATGTACCCCTTTGTTACACAATGCAAACAAAATATTGAAGGCCTCAATTTGCCCAGTGACAGAAAATAACGCCTGTGTAAGTCATACAAAAGTTCAACACGAACAAATACAAAATACAAAAACTAATGTTTGATATGTTACTTTACTCAGAATTTGTTTTGCATTATTGGTAGTACGGTTTTTTCTTTGGAAAGCAAAGAAAATCTCAAAGATAGGTAAGGGTACAAATATTTTTAAACAAAACCGTCAACCAAGTACCTTCTTTATGAAGTTTATATCACATTGTGTTTTGTTATTCCAAAATCGTCCCCAATTAACATTTCGTTGGGTATTTGTCATGGTTCTATCATGTAGGGCATGACATAATTTACATGCAGCATCATAATAAACTAAATCATATTGTGATCTCCATTGGTGGTAAAGTGAGTATGCAGTGTGATTCTTGTCCAGGAAATCAATGTATTTAGCTAAATCATTTGGGGACCTGAAATTTCGTACATCAATAAAAGACGAATGAGGAAACCTGCTTGAATAATCTTTACCTTCCAAACCCCCATAAACTATGGGGACCAATCCAAACTTGTATGGCAGATTTACTTTCTCTGTTGTGTAATATTTACAGGCTGCATTTTCGAAAGATAAATAAAATTTGTATTGTCCAGTCTTCGACAATGTTTGAAGACAAGAAGATCCAAAAAGCTTTTGGTGTCTTAAGCAGGGTTTTCCACATTTTCCAAATATATCAATTTTTATGTACCGCCTGAGCATCTCAACATATTTCTCCCGCTTCCCAGTTGTATTACAGTGACTAACAATCCAGGCCACTACTGCATCATCAGGTTTTCGTCTATAATGGGTGTGTAAATTAGGTGATAGTTTGAATTTGGTTGTTTTATTCTTTTTCTTAAAGATTACATGAGGTAACCAAATGTCAGACTTGGGGCTATATGTTGCGGTCCAGTTGTAAAATTTATCTCCTGCCACATAGGAACCCATTTTGAAGGGAGATTCATTAATATACATAATATATACCTGGCTCGGATGTCGAACAGTGGGTGGAGGTTGGAAATCACGTCCATTAAACAAGATTGCATCATATAGCAAAGGATTGTTTGTCCCATGGTGCACAACACAGCATTTAGTGCAGACTAGATTAGCTGATTTCTGTCCATTCATTACAGTTTGCCATGTACCACGTCCTGGCCAATTATTCCAAAGGAGTATCTTCTTTATGGTTTTGTTATCTTCAAGTATATGTTTCTGTTTATGCCGATGCTCAATCACTTTTTCAGGATTATGCACCAAACTTATCAAAAGGAGTGCATACACAATATAAGTTGCAAAAATGCTGCAACTGAGATATTTTATAATTTCCATGTTATAATTTGTCCTTAATATGATATGATTTAATTGTTTTTGTACAATATCTATTACCATTACAATTCATGTACATGTAGAAATGCCGTACAGAAATATTTTGCAATCATTTCCTCAGTATGTTTTTAGGCTTCTTAAAATGCACACTTGGGGTAATCCATATTGCACTCTCTCTTGTAAGGGTTCAAAATTTGTTTGTTGTAATTATAATGAACATTGTTAAAAAAATTTGTAACATTTATATGGAGTCTCACTTTCTTTTTTATTTTAGTGTTGGTGTTTTATATAAAACGATGGGAAAGTTATTCCAAATATATTTTTTATATTTAAAAGAAGCAAAAACTAGGTAAAGAAATTCTGAGACAACCTTACCCTAAAATAAATACTAAATAAGGATACACCCCATGCTTTCCCATTCAGTCATTCTCTCACTTCCCTGTAGAATCACCATAAATGGACACCTAAGGAGTGTTGTGTCAATCTTCTATATGTCATATAAGATGAAAGCTCATGAAATCAGCTTCAATTGGGAACCCTGGGGTTGGGCATATATCCATTTTCAACAATATTAAGCTGGAGCTCTATTTTTGTATTTTTCCATGGAGTCTGGGAGTTGGCAGTTCATGTACTATATATATATATATATATATATATATATATATATATATATATATATATATATGTCAAAATAATATAGCTGTCAATGTGTATCTTGTTTCACTAATATCTTAATAGAAAAAGAGAAGGTAAGCATTGCATTAAGAGGAGACACAATTACTGTTCTTTAGGAAAAGAAAGTAATGAACAATGGGTAACAGGTAGCCCTTACCCTTACCCTAACCTGGACAAAGGTCAAAAAGTGAAATGCTCCTTTCTATCTCCCTATAAAAATGATTGAATAAATAGTATCTATTGTACCAATTAAAAGGAGTCTCGATGGCAATACAAACACTGCATGAGTTCCAATTTTAAAAATGGCATGTTGTAGAATAACAGCAACTTTAAGATATATTATGCTTTAGAGTGTTTGTGTGACAGTGATAGCGTTTGTTGCCTTGAACAGCCCCCGATGGCCCATTGAGGAATAACCTATTGTTACTTACTGCAACTCTTTAGATCACTCTGAGCATGAACTCCATTTTAAAAGATTTCTTTCGGATCAATTACATTCTGTGAATGATGTAAGGTGAGGAAGTTAATGTCTACACATAAAAATGCCAAGTCAAAGAAAACATTCCATTTTTATATAACGAAAATGGTCCAACAGAAATATTTTCAGTCAAAACAAATATGCCATTTTACCAATCCTTCATTGTTATAATTGTTATCCTTTACCAGACTTCAGATGATAAAAAACTGGAAGCCATTGCTCAAAAATAAACTAAATCAATTTTTAAGATATTGGTATATTAAAGAAAAGAAACATTCTGAAACAAAAAGTTTAGATTTAGGAAAATCAAATTATTGAAATAGATAGAAGCATGTGTACTTTACCAATTAAGATCACTAATGACATCATTCATTGTAGTGTGTTATAAGGATGACACTACTGTGCAAAATAAGTCAATAGTTTAGATATTTAAGAAAGGCATAATTGCCTAAGGAAGCCCATAGTTGACCAGCTGGCCCATTAGAACACTTATTTTTGCTCTTCAACTGGCAATACCAAATTCAGTTCCTGAAAGTGAAAGTGAATATTTACTTTGATGCTTATGCATGTCACTAGTAAAAGGGTCATCGTTGTACTCTTTCCATGTACACATGCCAACAATTAGTTCTATATCTATCAACTTGGTATAGACCCACTATTTATCATAGTAGTTGTTTTATATTAATAATGTAATTATACATAAACTTTAAAAGAAGCTACTAAAGTTTGCAAATATAACCATACACTACTACTTTGTCATTGTATGTCTGTATACATGTATTTTCATAGATATTTTCAAAAAGGTAGGCCCCAAAAACCTGATTTCATTCTATGAATGATCACAATATTTGAATTGCCTTGTTATTGCCTTGTCTTCCAGTATAGAAAACACAATATCAACCACTGACAAAGGACCATATCCAATGGCAACAACTAACAATTAAGCCTAAAACCTCTTCATCACAAAGAATACATAATAATATCTGGTTGATGTATGACTCAGCACACCCTCCCCACTGCAAAAAAAAGTTTACCGTACATGTACAGTCAGTTCATATGGATACAACATATGCAAAAAAGAAAATGATATTAAAAGCAGTCTGAATAAAGGACTACCAGAATTCATTGAAACAGGGTATCCCCAAGAATTATTAGAAAAGACAAAAGAAAGGTTTCAAACATAAAATGAAATGAAAACGGCACTCAAAACAAAAAATGCACAGAGCAGATGTAATGCTAGGCCACTGCAAACCAAAAAATCTAAGAGACTACCTAATCCATGCAAGAACAGTCCACCACCCTGACACCAGAAGATAACCAAACACAAAAAGATCTGCAAGGAAAAGCATTGCATATACTGCAATCTGCTGGACAAAACAGGAGAAATAAATGCACACCAACACTGCACAAACTTTGACATTTACTTAAATCAATATGATGCTTAAATATGATGGAAAGTTGGGTAAAGTTGGCAATCACGTTTTTACATCACCTTTATATGACTTTACTGGAAAGTAACATTTACTACATAGGTAAAGTTTCTGCAAATCATTCCTAAAACATTTATTATGTTGTAAGACAGATATGGTCTTTACTCTCTGATGTAAAGGTTAAGGCTATATTCCACGATGCGTTCATTCCCACTTGCGTTGCTGTAATCATGGAAACACAAGTTTACTTGCGTCCAGATACCAACATGTTGGTAAATTTCCGCAAGCAAACTTGAGTTTCCATGATTACAAATGGGAATGAACGCATCGTGGAATATAGCCTTATACTTGCGTTCCTACTTGTGTTGCATGAACGCAATTACAATGCATTGTGGAATAAAACTTGCGTTCAACCTCAGTTGCATTCATCACTTGCGTTGTAACACAAGTAGAAGACACGAGTGACAGCAACACATCGTGGAATACAGGGCCCGATGGCTCGTAACTTCAAAGGTTGATTAGAACAGTCTGGTCATGATTATCTAATCACCCCTAATCATCACCTTAATCTACCTATCTAGTTTTTTTAAATTAAAATATTAAATATTTGGCCCCTAATCATGATTAGGGTGGATCTGATTAAGGTTAGACCAATGAAATTCCTTGTTTCATATGTTCTTGGGGGAGTTACGAGCCGTTTCTGTTAATTATGATTAGCACTGAGTACTTAACCTAATTAAGTATGTTTGACGTGATTAAGATCACTACAAGACGTCAGGCCCAGGCTTTATGTCAGGCAAGACGTCATACTTTAAGTTTCTTATGGAACTCTCTGCAGCAGAGGTTGTTTCCAGGAGGCTGGATGGTTCAAGTGACCACCTAACTCGACCCACTTATAAACAAACAACATGGCGTACAAGAAGGCCTTGTTATCCGGTCGCTCTTACACCTGGACAATTTACCAAGAGGACCTGCTCATCGACTGGTTCGGATGGCACTCGAGTTTATATGAGACGAGCACATACGGAACAACAACTGTACACAAGAACTGGGAAGTGTACACCAAGATAGGAGAGGAAGTTGGGGCGCCGCATAAGTAAACTCCTCCATTATCATTCATAGTCTTAAAGTAAACATACGATCAGTGTAAAAAACTCGTGGTAAAAGTGCGAGGCATCCCGGTGGGCTGGACCAAGTATATGCGACCGAATGGGGATAACATACTAATAACAGATTGTGCGAAACCCAATGGCGGATCCAGACCTTTGAAATGGAGGGAAATGGGGGGAAAGGCCGCCTTCTGGATCCGACACTGAAATTTAACTGGCCATGAATATTCAATTAGTGTTTTTCTATTAAATTTTCAGCCGACGAAGTCAGGAGACATATGGACAAGTTGAGGGACTTTTACGTCCAGTACAGAGCCAATGAGAGTGTTGGCTAAGCCAGTTACAGCACATCATGTGGACATGGCGGCACGCTTGGGGTTCCTTGGCCCCTCCCTTAGTGGACTCTCGACTACCTCATCATACCAGTATATAGAAAAGGTGAGCAATTTGATAGATGGACAAATTAAAAAGGGCAACCATGTACCGTGCATAATAGTATTTATTCAACTCTAACCAGACCGATCACTAGACCTGTCGATTTTGTATGTGAATAGTATTTTTAAAATTTGGACGGTGATTGGGTGTATAAAGGCAATGGTGACATGACTATAATATTTGACTAAACATGTAACCAATACCGAACCAATATTATAAATTGTATAGTTTGTCATATTAGCTAATTTGCATGGTTGTTTGCATTACAGGAAAGTGTGCTAATTGTCGAGGCCAACAACCACGGTTTGCCCGGGGAGGTGCAACAACAATGTTGCCTGTCAACCAGCCGACACACTTCTTCAGGATGTGAGGCAGCGGCCAGTGACTCCTTTTCTGACCCCCTCGAGTCCCAAGAAAATGAGAATGATGTGGACACCCAGTGGGCGCGCCTCCTCCTGATGAAAATTCAGGACATTGGAAATGACGATGTCAATGAGAGGCTAAAGAGGCACTTTGCCAACTTGATGGGGGACTGGGCAGGTGCCGGCGGCTCTAGTAGCCAAAGAAAAGGACTTCCCCGCATGGTCTCCCTCTGGATATTGTCAAGGGATTGATGCTGATGGATTTCTCGTAACGGGGGAAATGGAGTTTTAGTGACAAACGTGTTAGTGTGGTATTTATGACTAGCTGCATGTTACCGTACATTGCTTAGACTCCTTAAGGTTGTACCACCATCCTTATATAATGTTTTACAGATTATTTTACAGTATTAGGATTTTTGAAAAGATATGGCCTGTTGGGTGGTTAAAAAAAATGGGGAACCACACCAAGGATGTGTTTAAGTATTGTACAGGTTGTACCCTGATATTCTTTTAAAGATGTGTGTAAATTTTTAGCCCTTTGGTGATAGAACCAATTAGTATGCAAGTAGCTTTTAGTGTGTGGCAAACTGTTACTACAAACGACTTGATTTTGTTAAGATTATTGCATGTGTAGAATAAGAAGGTTAAGAGACCGTCCATTTCTGTATATATTGTTTTGTTTTGACAGTATACCTACCTCCAATATTATGGGAAATTTGGCTAGCTTGGAGTTACTTAAAACAAAAAAAGTAGTTAATTATATTATGCATGTTATTTCATGGCAAATTAATTAACGAAGGGGGTTTCCTGATATCGCAAACCATGAGAGATAACAATTGTAAGCGCACAGATTTTGGTGAGTAGAGGGAGTATCTGTCCGGAAGGGACCTGGGTAGCGTGTCTACCAATCAGACAAGGATAACCAGCATGAATGTATCTCGACAAGTAAACTGTAATTCCTATTTAAAGGGGAAGGGGATTAAAAAATATGTGTGGTGCTATTATGAACTTTTAAGTATCTGTGACTTTGATTAATGTTTTTGGATAAGCGGCCTCTGTGATGTTCCCTTGATTGTGGTAAATAAAATAACATGCTTCAGTAAATTGTTGTTATTTTGAAATGTTAAAAAAAGGTATGTAAAGCCTTTGGTTTTTTGACAGACCGGGAATCTGAGATCAATTTGACAACTACCATAATGAACTATTAGCAACCCCCAGTTTGATACCTAGCGGTAGGGAGAGAGGGGGGGGGGGGTATGTCCACGGAAATGACCCATGGCCAGAATCGGCGGGCCGTTCATTCAAATTTGGTTGACCATAATGGTCCAAGGTGATGGTCTAGCTCATGGACAGTGCAAAGCCATGTCGACGTGTTTTTTTTATAATTCAATTGATTAGTATTTTGTTGCCAGTTGGTTGGGGGTTCTTTATATTTGGATGAGCTGAGGGACTTTCCAAGTATGTTGTGGTCTGGTTTGGAGTGAGTCAACATGAAACTGTTCTTTCACCAAGATAAGGAATTTCCCATCGATTTACTATCTCTTAGAGGGTGAATCAAGGTGAATCAACTTCAAGGGCAAGAATAATTTAACCAAATGAATGGCTTTAGTTTTATGAATCTTTTTGTCACGACGTTGGACAAACGCACAATACAAACGGTTTCGATTGCACCACGAGTTTCGTGTTTATTAAACTTAAATTCTGAGCAACTCCTCAGGAGGTTCATTGCCGCTTCCGTCGCTAAGACTGAACATGATGGCATACGTCCTGCCCTTCCAACCCAGAGAGGTACGGCATCCCTGTTGCCCCCAGGGTAGCGGGGCCGAGGGATTATCAGACCCGCACTGTTCAGATCTATAAAGAGGGTAACCGGGATTACCAGGTGAGAAGGATCTGTAAAGATCACGAGGTGTGTCAGGGCGGATACATCCACCCAAACATTCTTTTCGGGAATTGCCTTCTCCTCAACAAAATTGGTTGTAATTCAGATCCAAACATAAAAATCAACCAGTTCATCAGTAACTCGGGTTATGTACAAACAATTTTTGGTACCATTAACTTGCCACAAAATGCTGTTGAGCATGTTCTGCAAAAACATACCATCAGCGAATTCCTTGATCGGGATTTCCAATTCCAGCGTAGGCAGGACCAGTACAAAATAGAAAATCAAAATTTAACTGTGTTCCTGCACCAGGATATTGTTTTGGCGATTATAAGGGCGACATTAAGCTTTCCGGACAAAATTGTAAGTGAAAAGGGCAACTCCTATAAAGTTGAAAAATTGTTCGACACAGAGATCGGCCACGGATGTCTCGGTTGCCTCTATATTGCCACTGTAGTGGTGAGGCTAACCGAAAGATCCATGGCCGGTCAAGTTTGGGTGTATCACAACCTGGTCACCGCATATCCTACGCAGACCTTCACTCCTCATCCGGCTTAAAAAGCTGTGCGGGTCCGAAAATCAATAGACAATGCCAGGTACTCAATAGAGTGCTGACTTAAAAACGAAAGATAAAAAGTTCCTCTTTCTCTCATGGCCCCATTCTATTATATAATTACCTACCTCCCCTTATGTTTTTTTTTCCCCTTTTTTTCTTCTTCTAGCCCTCCAACCAAAAGAGATGCTCTGACTAAAAAAGAAATAATTATGGCACGTACGCCCGTAAGGCGTTCACACGGTCACAGGCCCACAACAGGATTAAGTTCCTTACTCGTGCATTTGTGTGGAGGGGCTATAGAAACAATATATAGGCATGTGATAAACGGCGGTTAAAGGATATGTAAAGTTCATGACCCTTAAGGTCTGATCAAACACTTGGAGATGGGGCGGCGGAGGCTGGGGGGAAACACATGTTTAGTCACTCCCACAGCGAGAGTCAAGCGACACATGGCATCGCCTTTTGGACATTACTTCCATTAAGTTAAGATAGACCATATCAATTAACCCAATGACATCAGCATTGGCCACACATTTATTGTGGTATGTTTTGTATGAATTATCTTTACTTGACTTAATACTCCAACCGCTCCCATGACCCCACGTTAACCAATAAAACCAATAAAATTAATGGGGACCCTGACTGGATGTGGGGGCTACGTGGAACATGTCAGTTGCATTAGAGTACGGTTAAGCTCGGATAGGCGCATTAATATGTCTCCTATCGCAACACCTTGGAGATGTTGGGACCAAGGGCTGCGACCTTAGGTTAGGGAATTATTCTAAATAACTACACATTTAATTATAAGGTGGTAGTTGCAAAAATCCCTCCTCCTAAAATACCTTTGGGATTCTATTTGTCAGATAAATTAATTACAAATTACCATGAGGAAATGTCAATGGCACCGGGTGCTACTTTTCCAGGTGGCGTCTTTCAGTATACCCCAGGTAGGTAGGCGCGTGCAGGGTATAAGACTCGGCCCACCCGTGACTTTAATAATCTGTGACTAACGCGCCCAACCGCGCAGAAGAGGTAGCACCACATTCAACTATCTTTCCCACGACAAAACCAAACAGAATGGACATCAGCAACATAGCTTCTACTTTGCAAGCCAGGTGAGTAATTCTTGTTGATACCCTTTGGTGTCCAATAATTAACAGTTTTAACGTGAGTCCACGCACTTCTAGGCAGTTCACCGTGTTTGTAAACAACAGTATCTAGGTCACAGCTGGTCGGAACAGCTGATCACTGTTTACAACCCGCCCCACCACCACATACATGTACAACACCAATTGGACCGAGTGCTTGTTTATACCCATGCCGTACCACGGGCGTGTTAATAGAGGAGTAACGTATTACGCGGAATAATTATCATAATGCTTTTTTACCGTGAGCTTTATGAAAATACAACTAATATTGTTCCAGCCCAGACCCCAAGACGCCCACAGCCTCGTTAAAGTCGAGGCGGCGGCTCAGGATGGACGAAGCGGCTCCCACGCATGACGAAGCCGCGTCCCCTGAGCTGAGACCATCGGACAGTGAAAGCTTCACGAGGTGATTGTTATTTGTTATATTGCTTATTATACTGTCAAGGTGGATAAATGGGACTTGTAGCCATACATGTACAGAGGTAAAATTTTCAGTAGTACTTGTCCATTCGGCAAATTGGAAAGGCAAAAATACCAGGGGTCTTCAACCAACCAGATAATAAATTGAACATTTTGCATGGAAACACAGGCGCAGTTACTAACACCTCCTCTTTCACACTCTACTTGTGAATGTGCAGGTGTGACCCACACCTTACCGTCGCCTTTTACAAGCTGCGCGCCCTTTATAGCGTACTCTAAATGGAAAAGCAAACATCAAGAAATGTTATTCTCTTCCAGCTATTGATGAGCATGTGCACTCATTGTTAAGTACGTGTACGGCAACTATATTGTTTACTTTAAATTTTTGATTACAGCTCAGATCTCTTTAGCAGCAGCCCAGGGGGCAGTAGCGTACACAGTAATGCTGACTGGGAGTGCTTCCTTTGTGGAGAAGAACCCTCAAAGGTAATTCTAGAGATGACCCCAAATCTTGAATTGCTGTTACTATTTCAATTGATTTGAGTTGCAAAAGACATTCATTTTAAGTAAGAGATAGAGTTGTACCTGCTCAACTGTTAAGCTTACATTATTTACTAAACACTGTACCTTAAACTTGAATACGAACGAGATGCCGAGGCGGTATTGATTGCGGTATTACTGAATGGTTGTAAATAGTCTTGTCATTTTTTGTAGGTAGATCGGCAGTACCTGAAAAATGCGCAGGATGTCGACATGGAGATGTACAACAACTGGATGTATTGAATTTGCAGAATATACCTGGTGTGCGGCTACTGCGATGCTGTGTTTCACCCGGTGTGTGCTGAATATGAGCCTTCAACAATCCTGGAGAGTGAGGTGATCTGTGAGAGGTGTGCCACAGAAAAGGTGAGTGTATGTTAAAGGTCACGATTGTTTAACTGAAACACTGCCTACCCGGAGGTGGAACCCACATGCATGCTCGAAACAACTAATCGCTGCAGCTGGTGACCCAATGCATTCATGGTTCGAGGAGTATTAGTTAATTTCACCCCTTACACGGACTAAGGTGGGTAAAACTAAGTTTACAAAAAGGGATCTATAGGCAGTGTATGTGTGATATTATATGTTATTAGTTATATCTGACAAGGGCTAATTTCAGACAATGATTGCAGTTTGAGTGTTGGACTCTGGAATGTGTAACTAACTGTTTTGATTTTTCTTTTCCAGAACCGCGACTCCATAGGCGTGGGGGTGCCTGAGGGTGACGACTGTTCCTTTGGCGCAAGACTGATGACAGCTGCTTTGTATTGTGCAAACAGATGACGGCTGCTTTTATATATACGGGTTTTACAATACCAGAAGTGTGATAGTTTGCGTTTACATAATATTATTTATTTATGCCTGACTTGATTTATTGAATAAAACATGTACGTTTGCAAAAATAACTTTCTTGAGTTTGTTGTTCTGTCTTAGAGCAGAGGTGGGATGTCTGTGGTGAAAACATGACTATTCGGTATAGGAGAGTGAAAATTTGAGGAAACTCCGGATCCATAGGTGGTTTCAATGTTGATATTTATATATTTAAATCGGGCTCACAAAAGTGTAAAGAATTAAAAAAAAAGTTGTCTACATTTGTTCTAAAACAACATGTAGAAGATAGTACCCGCCCACTTTATAATTCTGATAATGATTTAATAGCTTCAAACTGTGAACATGTAAATCAAGATGGTACTTTAGATTGGAACTTATGATCACGAGCCAGTTTTCACTAATAATTTTATTAAGAAATCCAGTAAAAGTGATTTTATATGAAGATCTTATAAGAAAATTTGACTGTCTTGCTTTTTTTAATTGTCATGGAGCGATGGTTGGAGAATTATGCTCCCGGTTCCTCGTAATGACAATATTAATATGGTGCGCAGATGTGAAACTTGCTAGGACTACATATATGATGTGCAGTTGAAAATAAAATTGTTTCAAAACAAATATAAGTTAACTGATTGATAATAAAGATCAAATATACCAACAACCGATTTTGGTGCAAATATAGGAGTAAAGAAGGTTGAATTCAAATAATTTAAACATACTCGCTACTCGGAAAGATTGTAGCATAAACTTTAAAACCATTCGATGGCCGGTTCATAATTTACCCTGGGCCCTTGCCTCGGGAACGAAAAATATTGACTTAAGTTGAAATTACAATATCTTAAAAATTTAGCCTATGACCAATTCTCTTAAGTTCTACTTTTTTTTAAATCATGTGAGTTGCATGAGATATACTTGGATAAGATATTCATCCGAGCGGGCGCTGGGACACTTTTTAATATGTGAGCCCCCTTTCTCACAGTTTTGGATCCACCCCTTGTCAAAGCCCGTGGTGGGGCATGAGCAACTGGGTGGGGACGTTTAACTGCCACAGTTGGGGGAGCTTACGATTGAGCCTTCATTTGAATTACACAACTTGTTCATAATAACGTCACCCCTGTAATATTAGGTTATTTTATTCAAAGGTCATTTAGATGACTACTTACCCATCACAATAATTGCCTCGCTGATGTTCTTTGGTGTGGCCTAGACCTTAGACGAGATAGACTTACGTGAAGACGTGACTGATACTGTTGATCTATCTTGGTCAAGGGTAAATGATGTTTGGTGTTGTGTCTCTACATCCAGCTAGTTAGTGCACAAACTACCAGAAAGTTGAAGGCTGATTCAATGGCCTCACTGGGTTGGGTGAGTTCGTCCAGTGTGTTGGTGACAGCTGTGGGTGATTAAATAGAACAGTTATAGCAAAGAGTAGCCTGATATAACCTTTTATGTGACCAATTCACGGAAATTCAAAGTTTCCTGCAATACTAGCTAATTGCTATGTTTAAAGGCTAACTTAGCAGTAAAACTTGATGGAAGGAGTGAGACTTACAAATGGGTGCCATGGCCCAGCCCTCCTGGGACCAGGGGAATAAGGGTGAAGGTTGCCCTCGTGGGACACTCTATGTACTGCACTCCCTCGTGGGACACTCGATGTACTGCACTTGGACATTGTTCCTGAAAAAAATACAATATAATTATTAATGAAAGGTGAAATAGATACAGGCACCCAGAGGGGCAGGTGTGGTCTAGGGTTAGGCGACTGTCAACAGACCCTCCATTATGCAACTCACATATTATTGCCCACACAGGCGAGGGATTTCTTTTAACCTGAATTGGGAAAATTACCTACAATACATGTTTCTTTTATGATTCACAGGACTGACCAACCTATTTTATTGGGAGCGGATAGCGAAATATAATTGCCTGTACATAAGCGGGCTATACTGGGGGTGACAAATATCCAAAGATCAAGAGTGTGTACTCGCTGTTATGCCACCATCTTGGTTTTGGCTTCAGGGCCACAGTGAATCTGTTTAGTACCGAAAACGGCCACAAGGGGCGGCCAGGTAGGCAGGATAAGGTCCTCATTTAGGTCTTCCCGCCATACTAAAAACATTTTCTTTGTGTTAAAAAAAAGTTACATTCTAAACATGAATTACCAAGGGATCCGGAAACTAAATGGAACTGTGGTGTTGTAGTGGCAACGTGTTGTTGCCTGCGTACCTGAATTTGCTGACGTAGACTTGTCGAATTCAACGGCTACGTTTGGGTGGCTTCCATCACAACGGTCCCTGTTCTTTTGGTGTTCGGACACTGGCCCACCATCCTGTTTTTCCCTTCTCTTCTGTCGTATTCCTTCATTTTGTTCTTTTCTTTCCTTCCTTTTCTTCAGCTGTTGTTTTTCTGCTCACATAATCTAGCATTTCTCGTCCCTCTGGGCATTGCCCTCAGATCCCTCAGAGTCAGTTCCCGGGGCCAGCTACAAGTTCCAGAATGTCTCCACTACACCCAGAAAGCCTCCACTACACCCAAAAAAGTCTCCACTACACCCAGAATGTCTCCACTGCACCCAGAAAGTCTCCACTACACCCTGAATTTGCTGATGTAGACGTGTCGAATTCGAAGTTCAAGATGGCGGTCAAATGCCCCAATTGCAATGAAAGTCTTCAATACAGTTTCTGGGGCCATCTATAAGTTCAAACCTAAGGCCACATCAGCCAACCCGCGCTCAAGGGAGAAGACACAGGGAAACTTGACGATACCGGTGCAAGCTACAGGTACCACAGCACAACCGACCCTGTATGACCGGCGCTTGAGAGGGGTGAGTTGCACCACCCCATACACCTACTTTCTCCTCATTTAAGAGCAAAGATTCTCCCTGTTATATCTCACATGAGGCTTATAAGGTGAGGTTTTCCTCTCGAGAAGAGAAAAAGTCTAGGTGTATCGGGTGGTTGCACAGCTACAAGTACAACATCTAGTACATCCGGCAAAGCGTCCAATGTCCAACATACACCGGCCCCCGTTGCCACGACCCCAGGAGGCCCGCCGGCCCTGCCACTCCAGAAGGCAATTTCAGAACAATTTTTTTTTCATGTAATCTTTGTTGCTACTCCTTACTCCAATTTCTTTGCTGTATGAGTTTCATTGACAACAACTTTAAGAATTCTTCACTTAAGCCTATCATAAAGTATCTTTGGGTCAAAATTAAAAAAGTGCTGTAAGACTTCTCAACTTAGTCACATTTGGTATCAGGTCCCCCTATTGTATATTTTGTTTGATCTAAATTGTTATTTGGTATTCATTTGCTGACATAGAGGGAGGGTTGCTGAAATTCCATAAAAACAAGGAAGGAAAATCCAAGGTCAAGAATACCATAAGAAAGACTAACAAAGAATGTATTATGTAATCAATTCTCCCTACCACGGATAGCTGATTTACATTATTTTAAGCACATGCAGGTTAATTATGTATGGTGGAGGGATTTTCAAAACAAATCAGAATATTATAAACATGTACAAATAACAAATGAAAAAATAGTTGACGTTGATGCCCACCTTTTAAAGCACATAATAATGGCATGACAATTGAAATTTTCGGTACTTAAGCCATGTTGATTTTTTTGTGATACCCTCCAGGACCACTACCTGAGCCAACTGTGCCCCGCCCACACAGCCACAATGCCCCTGGGCCCCTTCAGAATCGACCCCCAAGGTACGGACCACCATCTTGTACCACAGCGCCCAAAGAGCCAATGAGCACATGGGATGCCCACGCTACACCTCCATTCATAGCCCTTCATCAAGAAACCAGGACGGACAGTGCGCCCACCTGTGCACCGCCCACACAGCCACAAGGCCCCTCTGATTTGTCTGCCACAACTCATGGCTTTTCATCTTCAAACGTCACCACCTCTACCAATGCCATTTCATCATCAGTGGACTAGATCCTGCCCGTCCACCAGTGCCCCACCCACATTATGGCCATTTGTTTGAGGAGATGCTATGGGGCATGTACTTGATCCACAAGAATTAAGGTGTGTTCATAATTTCCGGGGCCATCTACAAATTCCAAACCAGCTTTATTTAGAGCGTTTCAGACTATGTATATAGAAGTAATTAAGAATTTTTCAAAAGTGTCCACAAGAACTAAGGTATGTCCATCATTTCTGGGGCCATCTACAAGTTCCAACCCAGCTTTAATTAGAGCGTTTAAGACTATGTATATAGAATTAAATAGAATTTCCAAACCCATGAGTGAAATGCGGGCCAATTTTGACACTTTCAAAAACAGTGTAATTCTGGTTGTCAGAAAAACTAACAATAGAATTTTGTAAATTGTGGCCTCCTGATAGGCATGTTGGGATTTTATAATTAAGGGGCATTGATGTGAGCCAGGAGCACGGGCTTGGCTACAGGGGTTGCCAAAAAAAAATCAAGGTAGTCTATTATGAAGGTTTCAGCCTTAATTGTTGGAAAGGACTGTACTATGGATAGTTCAAGGTTGTTTATTGAAAGGATTTTCTTATCTTATTAGTCATGGAAAAATGAAATAAGTCAGGGAATGGTCAGGAAAATATCAGGGAATTCCGACGTCTCTGGTGAGTGGCAACCCGGTAAGGCGTGTCCATCGTTTCCGGGGCTATCTACAAGTTCCAACCCAGCTTTATTTAGAGGGTTTAAGACTATTTATATAGAATTAATTAAGAATTTATCAAAAGTGCCCACAAGAACTAAGGAGTGTCCATCGTTTCCTGGGCCATCTACAAGTTCCAACCCGGCTTTATTTTACTTGCTAGAGCGTTTAAGACTATTATATTGAAGTAAGAATTTTTCAAAAGTGTTGTATAGTTTATCAGTTAGACCATTGTTATATTGCGATTGTTTGGGTATACGTAGAGATTCAACTTTAGACGATAGATTAATATTGTAATAATGGCCACCGGTGTCCAACCCACAAAGCCTGTTGAAAACATTATGGACAAGTTATTATGTAACATATTGTTTTACAATTTGAGTATTAATGGTTTCTTAAAGGTAAATATGGGTATTGGGTATGATTTTTTAAAAACCACAAGAAAATTCCCAAACTCATAGAGATGTTAGCTGGATGGATAAGGACTACTAGGAAATTTAAAAAAAACATATGTCACCATATCCATTTCCAAGATATCTGCACTTGGAAAATCATCTCTTTACCATTGGGTTCAATGGGGAAAATGACATTTTTGGCCATTTAGAAATAAATATCCATAATTTTTACTTTAAAAGCTCCAAATATTTGGACAGGACCACTGTTAACATTCTAAGATAAAGAAAACATAGGATCACTGTCAAAAATCAAAACTTATTCCTGAAAATACACAAAATTGACCATAAAAACACCATAAAATCACCTTTTTTGTTTCAGAAATTTACAACAATATATTTTTTGAGTAAATACTTACATATTTTTTGAATCTATGATGGTTAGATCACATTGTGTTAGAATTGGAACAATGAAAAGATATTTACACCAGGTGGCGCTGCAGTAAATACCCCTATTTACCTTTAAACCAAAGTAAATACAAACGACCGACTAATCTTATAATAATGCCCCACTGTCCCCCGCCCACAGTGCCTGGTAATGATACAACCATCCCCTACCACAAAGCATCTGCAGAGGCCTTATCAGCATTATGAAATAAGCCTCCAACAATCAGGGGTCGCCCTGCTCCCACCACGTTTATCTGTCCAGCCTACACTGGAGCGTGACTGCTGACCTTTGTTTGGAGAAGAGTCTATATGGTAGTGTTTTTGAGGAGATGCTGCTGGGCATGTACCTGATCCACAAGGACTAAGGGCCAGCTATATCTAGTGCGTTTAAGACTATTTAAATAGAAGTAGAAGTTTTTCAAAGGTCTCTTATAGTTTATTAGTTAGGCGTTGTTTATTTTGCAAGAATCTGGGAAGAGATTTAATTTATATTTCTTACGCAATTATCATTAATATTCCTCCTTTGCCACTCAAGAGAATATCTTACTTAGATCTACTATGTGTTGGTCGGCCGAATCATGTGCATTGATTTTATCATTTTCAAAATCAACTTCAGGGTTTCCCCTTGTCTTCCAGAAGATATTAAAATAAAAGAATTCAACTCATCAATCTATATCCATTATTGTACGTCAATTCAATCAGTGAAACAGATAAAAATATTCCCTATATGACATCTGAAGAGACAATTTGAACATAGATATAAATTCAGCAGACTGTACAGTAAACGATTTTGTGTTCCATTATTCCGTTCTAACTAAATAAATATCTAAATACTGTATTTTGAGTACATTGACTTATTTTCCTTCAAGTGCGCATGCAATTAATCACAAATTAACAGTGTTAAACTGGAATAAGACCCGGTTGACACAGATTGAAAAAAGGGTATATATTTTCTGATAAATAAATCATGTCAACAACACTCCTGAGTTTGGTTTTGTGTAGATTCAAAGCTTTTATTATCATCTAAATTTTCGGTATCATATCTCAGTACGGCCGTTTTCATTCAGTGTTGTTATTCAGAGATTGATAAATTTGTGACCTGACCATATACCCTTTTTCCAACTCTGGATCTGCGGCTGATTTGCATGAGAATATTCTATGGTTGGCTGTGCTATTTTAGGGATCTCTCCTAATATTCCTTCTTTTTTGACATGGGAGGTCTCATCTCCATTATGCGTATATTGTAGTTCATTTAATATTGTACAAATAAATACTGTCGTTATTTATGTTTTTCAAGTCTTCACTATATTTATGTCTCACTTAATATACCCCCTTTACCATTCATGAAAGACCTCACATGTACTGCACAAAGGTAGAGAGTAAGACACTTCGTGCATGTAATCAATTGTATAGAAACAGAATGAAGAAACGTCACCAGTTTTATAAAAGGAAAATTAGAAAGTATTATATTATATGAATTACCACACTATATAGTGTAAATACAGCATGGGCTGCTGGTAGGTGTAAATATACCTGTTGAGCAATAGCAGACAGGGTGCATCTCCCAGTGAGCACCAATGCTCGGGGAAAATCAATAAACCAGACTGATATATATTGGGTAGAACCTATGGTTACAGCGGAGAACACTATTTACTGTTTGGACAATACGAGTCTTAAGGATTAGAGGGTTTTGAATAGCTATACCTAGAAGGACATCTGGTGACTGTTGGAAGAACCACTGTGTTTCAGATCGGATGTGAGATCAGGCTGACTCTCAGGAGAAAGCTTACTCTCCATCGGTTGGAATCGTGAACCTAGGAATCTTAAACCATCATCGCACCAGCCATTGTACGCATTTATGTGATCCACAAATAAAACCTGACTTTCAGCCAAGCGTTGTTCGCATTGTGGAACTGAAAGTCCATCTCGTGAACTTATCTGCCAGTTGACTAGCATTTGTAGAAGTGATATAAGGCAATCTCGTTGAACACTATAAGAACAGTTTCCCAATTATTGATTAACCTCATAACTACAACTAGCGTTCAGTACTATGTATTGGTGGAACAATTAAATATTTAACAATTTGTATTTATGAGTACATTCGTTATTTTCCTTCAAGAACCAGAAACCAGTAAGGTGTGAAGCAAAGACCCGGGTGACGCAAATTAAACCAAATAGCTGTCTGTACAAATTACTATTTGCCCACCCTATTTCCAGGACATGGGCCTGCGCCTCTTGCTGTCATATCTCACCAGGTGGCGCATGAGCGAAACATTGGTGTTTCATATAGGTAACAAGGCTTTTTATCCAACAAAACATATATATGTTTTTCTCATTTTTTCATCTAAACTTAGTTTGGGTGTCTGTTCCTGTGGTCATTTCCTCGTACATATAATGATGAGGTGAAAAGGAACTTGAAAATACGAGAAAAACGTTAGGGCTCAGTCATAGACACCTCTTTTACCATACAGACCTTTTAGTGACACGCCGGAGGGTGAGCAGCTGAAATAACTCACTCAAGGGGGTGACAGCAGAGACAACCTGCAGGTCACCGCTACACATCATATAGATGGCTATAGTCCATAGGCGATGAAAAACCGACAGCTAATTTTTGAAAGGGTGCTTCTGCGCCCTACTTTGAAAACAAAAAAATAACTTGTGTAGACAAGAAACCAGCTCTAATCATAGAAATACAGTGCAGGGAACCATAACCATTAATCAGTGTTCTAAATTAATGTGATAATTTCCAAAAATGGGTGGGCGCAGTTTCAGGGCAATTAAGTATCTCTGCTACGAGCTGGGTGAGATCAAACTGGGGATTGTCTTTAATTCATACAGCTCCTTGCTAGGGGTCTCGCCGTACCGTCGATGACGTGTGTTGGAGGCCTCTTAGTAATTGATACAGCTGTCATCAGGGGACACCCTGGTAAATTGTTTCCTTTTTTGAGGCTTAGTAACACTTATTTTTGAATTTCGGAATATCTGAAATGCCTTTCTTCTAATTTAATTATGTGGTCATGGTGAGATGGGATTGTGGCGACCCCCGACTAAAATATATTTGGTTTAAAAGGACTTGGGATAGTGAGAGAAGGTTGGGACATGGGCCGAAACACCTCTTCTATCATCCCCTCATTTTCGATACGCCGGAAGAGGGCCGGCTGGTGTGAAAAATGCTATCCATGTGATGTGTAGCGAGGCCCTACAGGCTTGTCATGGGACAAGCCTGGCCCAATCGCCATCTGTACGATCTTGTAGCGAGCACTGGCAATATGTACCGGTGCTATCTATGAGAAGTGTAGTGGAGACTGCGAAGCGGGCAGGCCTGACTTTGAAATGAAAATTATTCTTGACACGAATCTAGAAGGTCTGCACAATTAATTTCCAGGCCCTCGGTGATCCATAGGATGTAAGCTAATTTGTTTATTGCAGGGTTCTCGACATATTCCATTGTACCTATTACCAAATAAGATGATTCCAAGAGTCCAGTGTAAGTAAGCTGTTCGATGGTGGACGGGTGTGCCATGCACCAGGAGGGGATGATCGGGCAGGCGGTCATGGAGTTTCTTGAATAACATAACCAGTGTGATCCAGTTTCATTTCCAACAACGCTACTACCATAAGCGCGCAGCAGAACACAGTATCATTAACCCTCCCTATGCTTGGACTGAGCGTCAATCTATGAGTGTTAGAGACACTGACGCATGTTCATAGGGCAGGAGATGTAGGCCGCATACCATTGAAAGCCATAGGGGAGGCACAGTGCTCCTTTGCAAACACTTTGCAACACGCTGAGCATCAGTAGATAGGTGTCAGTCTAACTGACACTAACCCCACGGACAGAAACCAAAGCTGATTGGATACGCATGAAACATAGCTAAGCTGTGCTTCAACTTTGCATGGGTTGCGCTTCAGGAGCACTGTTCTTTTTTTAGCGGGACTGGGACTATGCTATTGGTGGTATCAATGGGTTTATGCGATCTGGGGCAGGGGGACAAAGTAGGATTATGTCTGCATAGTGTGTTAGTCATGCTATGACTATTTAATCATATTGGCACAGGAATGATGACACAGACTGATGCCCGTCTGGTAAATTGTGACTGCGTGCGGCAGACTGCGGCAAAGACACAAGTGTCAGATTTTGCTGTGTATGGGATTGGGAGATGGAAAGGGACAGGGAAGGAAGGAAACAGAAAAGGGACAGGGAAGAGATTGGAAAAGAGACAGATAGGGGGCAGGAAGAGGGACAGGTCGTAGACTCAGAGAGGGACAGAGATTCAAATCATAACACTATAATGTCTTTTAGAGTTTTAATAAGAATGAGCAGTATCAGATGCAACGGATCTATACTTTTTTTTTATGAGGTCCAAGATGTTGACATTTTGCACTATCATGACTAAAAGCACTTTAAGCATCTAACCTAATTTCACTATGAACAACAACTAATTCAGCCAGTTTGATTTTTTAGTTAGAGAAAGTAAACCTGAGGACCTCTCATATACTAGAGTTTAAATAATTTTGAAGCCACTCAGATCAACATTTTTTCATCTTGAAAAATGCCATTTTTGCATTATTTCTATGACTAGTATCTCCTAACATAACCAATTACAGAGACTCAAATTCTAGCACTACAAAGTGTATTGGAGTTTTATCAAATGTACGCGATGAAAACTGTTTTCTATGTGGTCCAAAATATTGCCATTTTTTTACTTTTATATGCAATCTTTCCTATTATCACAAACAAACCGTTCTGCCCTTTAAAATCTGGTGTAATCAACCTTGATATATTATTTTTCTGCAAAATTTGGCTCAGCCTTGGGTCACAAAAATTGGAATATATTCAAAAGTATTTGAATTTGATGTTTAAATTTGGAAAATGTTTCCTCACATGTTCAGGAAGATATTTTTATGGGTTTACAGAAAGTCTGAGACAAAGAGTGAGTGCACTTGTTGAATTGACATGGAATGACCCATTGTACGATGTACCACCATTCAGATTTGATGCATTCTATTATCACGCATAAATCAATAATTGAGCTTTTATATTTTTTTCAGTTTTGAGCATATATGTGCTAAGTTTTTGTACCTTTGTACCTTTATCAAAATATTGTGGCTCTGCACATACTCTCGTGGGCTGTGTAACTGAATTTTTCTTTAATTAATCTAGGTTCATGAAGTAGTTTGTTTCATGTTTTGTTTTACAAGTACGGGATTCAGTAGAAAGCCAATTTTACTGGTCCATCTCACTCAATTATACTCCTTTCCTAAAGGACTGCATACAGTTCCCTTACTAAGCTCGCTGTTGATGGTATACTCCTATTGCCTAAGACTTACTCCAGCAGAAAGTCAATGCATTGTACAGGTAGAATCCAACTAAGGTTTTGGTCACCAGTGAATGCCAGCAACTCCAACATATTCCTCCTAGCTCATTTACCCCCTGTATGGCTTTAACTTCAATATAACTGTTTGTCTGTTTTTCCCTAATGGTCCTTTATATATATACCATCCCCTGCTACCTGTATATTATGTCTTAGCCTCATTGAGTTCATGACATAATCTGATTACCATCATTTCTTTTCTTTCTTTTGATTCTGTTTGCAGTCTTCATCAACACACAACACAGTCTTATTATTTTCATAGGATAACTAGAGGATAGATCCTTGCCTCAACCCTCTGCTGAAAAGCGGCCTAACTACATTACTTCATTTTGCCATCTGGTGCCTGAGGTATATCGACCTCAGCGTAATGTCTTCAAGTAACAGTTCTTATGAGGATGTTGCTGTGGCGTTGATTGGAGATTCAGTACTGCTTATTCTCCTTGTAAGTGTAGAAATTTACAAAATCATTAATTTGAGTAAGTAGATATACTTTATAATGAGGTGAGTCTGCCAGAATTGAAATGTCAAATTGGTTGACTACTAAGGTTTGTAGCAGTCTACTCGATTTTCGTCAATTGTTTGCCTATTCTGATGCCAATATCAAATTGATAATAAAATAATGGTTTCAAAAGTCAAGGAATATACAACCTATATCAAAGTTGCGTTTACAATTGACTCTTCTCATTGTGACCACTTATTCAAGAAACATATGAACCAATTATAGGAAGATAGCACTAGGAAACTACTTTCCATGATATAAGCTTGTCTCCAATCCAAAGGGTCTCGTTGGTGCCTTTGCCTGACATTGGTTTACATCGAAATACAAATGGAAATCTCCCCCATAGATTATGGCACTTTTCATTTATCACTTTATTATTGCGCTTTGAAATTTTATGATTGGTTATTTGTGTTTGACAGTCCTCTATGCTGAAATTCTGATAAACCTTGTGCACAAAATCAAGAACATTCTTAGGAGAAGGTAAAAATAAGTTCCAAAAAGGTCTTTGTACCAAAGGAAATATCAAAGATTTACTTATGTGGTTAATGTGAAATATTGACTGTGCGTGCTCAACATAGAAATACACATCAATATAGGGATAACACCAAGATTTACCAGAAACAAAAGTTGAATTCTCAGAGAAAAATTTATAGATATACCGCTTGTGTTGGATAATGACATAGGAAGGTCCAAGATTGGATAAAATATTTACAAATTTAGATCTGTGGTCATCTGGAACTAAAAAATCAATGTCATCATCCCAGGGGATGATCCCGTGGTGTCTGTAGGATCCAATCAATGTACCAGCATACATGAAAAATGGTATGTCATTTAATTTTGCAGCATGGACAAATGTGTTTGTTAAATTCTCTAACTTTGCCCTAGTTTGACCCTTTGCGATTGTTTTGAAATGATGAAGGGTTTCTGCTTGCACCTTCTTGGCTTTTACATCCCAAACCATTTTCATATGAAGTTCTTGGCATGGTTCAATATTCAATGCTGTATAAGTAAAGTTGTCAAATCGTGGCACATGATAACCAACACTGTACAATATGACAAAACTTACAGACTGTGCTATCAAACACAATTGGAATTTCTGCAGAAACAAAAAGATTTTGCTCCAACATCCATTTTATCACTGTATTATAATCAGTTTCAAATTTTTTAATTTACCATGCTTGAATATGTTATTTGCATAATGAAGGTGACTTTTCCCAGGGTGGCAGTCCATGAAAAATTTACAAAATGCTTTGTATTTCAAATATACAAAGCAAATATTCTACGATTTTTCCTAGAGCCCAGATTCGTAAATATGCAGAAGAAAATGCTGCATATGCCTTGTAAATGCTTTGCAAATTTATGAATCATAATTTAGAAATTTCAAAACATTTAAACAGTAACTTTACATCTCATAAATCTTGATGTACACTCTAAAGCTAATAGAATTATAATTTTGGAAGAGTTTCTTTGTATAATTTTTGACAATTTTAAACGTACCAACCCAATATTTGTGAATGCATATTAATCATTTAGAAATAGTTTTTTGGGCTTTCTAAAATTTACAAATCAATTTACAAATAATTGTTTGCATCATAAATGTTCCATGGTTGAAGAATTTGCCAAGTATTTGAGGATCTTGAGATACAAATGCTCCATAAATTGTCTGTGAATTTGACTCCAGAACGAATCAATAAAATGTCACATTAATATTCAATTTCATTTCTTTTATGCCCAACAAAGCCAAATTTCTATTAATGAGTTATTTTGGTGAATAGCACCCTCTTTTTATCATCCTAACGCAAGCACTAGAACAATTAAATTAGATATAAAGTAGAGTATATATGTATTACGTGAGTGTTTAATTAGAATGAAGGAAAGGTTACCTTCAATGCCATAGTGCAAAAGTTGAAATATGTTATGTAGCTAACCTGGAAAATTAATACAACACACAATTAGATGACCACTATTTACTAAATTTGAAAAATCAGACCTCCCTCATTTGACCAGGCATAAATTTAATAACCTGCATATTTTGAGTAACCACCTAAATTCAATTGGGTATTTTCAGGTCTTTATGAGATGTTCAAAGCCAAAGTTAATCGAACATGTTACATGGAAAATTAATTTGCAAATAAATAATAAAATTTGGTTAATTATTTTGACAGGAATAATATAATAACATATTTGATGCTTTGGATGAATGTCAGGATGTGCTCTCAAATGAGAAAGAATGCAGTTTGGGAAATCAAATGATGGAATATATACTTTGAACTTGAAATTACGCAAAATAAAGATAATAAAAAAACATATAAATTCTAAACAAAAGTTCCACACACACAAAAAAAAGTTGATGATTGCTCTGAAAGTTTATATGATATGTATAAGAATGTATGCAATTATATCAAGCTTCCGAAAAGGGGTCAACTTACTAAATTGGTCAGCTGAGCTGAATACCTATCTGAAAATAATAAAACATGACTTGTGGGGTATTTATTTGTTTTTCCATATATTTACGAAAAGGTTTACTTTAAAGGTATTCTGAATATTATATATTCGTGAGACCCTTATAATAATTTGGATGCATCATTTGCCTTTATGACCTATATTAAAAACAAGATAGGAGAAAAACATTTGTTGCCAATATCGTTTTTCAGCACCTCCAAATTTCCCCCTATAGCTAATCAGTCTTATGTCACCTTCTCGTTTTCTTTTCTTTTTTATTGTTCAACATGATCCTGAATGGGGTCGAGCTTTCGCCTGTTCTCCCCACACTTTCAGCTTTTACATACATACAACTAGTTCATAATGTATGTTCATTTCTTAGATAACCTTGATTTACCAAGGACAGGACTATACAACAACAATACATGGGACTATACATTGACAATACAGTAGTGTTGCTCATAATTCCGAGAGATTACAATAATGACTTTTAACATGTTTTATAATAAAGTTAGAGGGTAGAAGAACAGTATTTACAGCACAAGATTGCCAAGTTCCAACATATTTTTAACAGTATTTTTGAACTTGTCAAGTGAGGCTATTAGTCTACAATTCACAGGTAGATTATTCCATCGATTACATCCATAGTAAAATGGTTGCTTTTTGAATATTTCAGTGGATGGCTCTGGCAGTATAACTAGGGGGCCCTGATGTTTTCTAGTATATCTTATGGGTCTTTGCAGTGTGTAACATTGAGGTATATTGTGGGGCATTTTGAATATATTTTGGGACATTCTAAATGGTGATTTAATGAGCTATTCCATCTACTGTTATGTTTTGATTGTATCGTTTCATTAGGAATGTGTATAGTTACAGAGCGCTGGGTTATCAGATACTGTTTTGATGTATGGCTGGGAAAGTGTAACACGCCGGGAATGTTATGACCAATGAGTATAACTCTGTTCTTCGCGGTTTTATGTATTCTAAGGGGGGTTAAGCATTAAATATATCCTGCAAAATTAGAAATACTTCATATTGTAATACAATTATATTTTATAATGTCATTATATAGCTAGTGGTTATAACTGTATTTACTTATAACTGGCTATTGTGTTGCTTTATGTACTTAACTAGTATGTTGGTTCACCAACCCCCATTCTATATATAATATAAGACTGCATGCAGTGAACGTCGCATTTAGGTTAGACTTGAGCTTATGTTACTCTTAGTATAAACATATAAAATACCAGTCTCGTTATTCAGACAATTACGTAGACACTCAATTTGTTATGGGATTATATCAAATTGGTCTAATGTCATTGTTTTATTATTGTCGTAACTAATGGAAAATGTACTGTCTAGAGGGCTGTAATTCCTAGACAAGTATTCCATGAATGACAATTATTAACAATTGTTGGGTGAGCAGGGAACCTGCTCTCACACTATTCTGTATTTAAGATCATGATTAAAGTGGCTCTTTCGCTTTTCACCGCTAACTGTCTAACTGTCTCAGTGGTTAACTCTGTCTGAAATAGGCTGCTAAAAATTATCTAAGTAATGATCCAGTGCTGGAGATACCTTTGGCACGGGACAAGTGGGATGTTGTTCTATCAATAGTTCTTTTAACACAAACAAGTAATTGAAAAGCTCGTTTCTTTTTGAGTGTCAATACCTTAGTCTGCCTTAACAGATCATCTGTATGGATTTCCCTTGGGTTATGTATATTGAGACTACATAGTATATTTTTCTGTATCACATCCAGTTTGTCCAGGTCGACAATATTACAGGCTGTTAGAAACATATTTCAATAGTCTATTATTGGTATAATCATAGCCTTGGCTATTCGTAAGGCAGTATCTTTTGTCAGTAGATGTCGCAACGAGCGAAATAGTTTCAGTTTATAAGAGGCATGTTTATTAATTTGATTGATATATGGCTTAAAAGAAAGGTATGGGTCTATTACAACTTCCATGTATGTATATGGACAAGTTACCTCAAGTTTATCAGGGCCCATGTAAATATTATGGCCAAAGTCCTTCTGCTTATTGTATGGAAAATACATATATTTCGTTTTACATATTAATGTGATAAATGAAATTATTGACAGCTTGTTCTGTCCCCAGTATTGTCTTTGTCCTTTCAAACTATGTTTTGGCCAATTTTCTGTTCAATTTTTCATCTCTGATATACCAATGAGTATTTCAACAAAATTTGAAAAAGGTCAAAGAACTTTGAATTTTTGAATATCTTGAAAATGGGGCGATTGTCCTTGAATCAGGGGAAGCTGGTCTAACGACTGTGGGAAAGCACACAGCAATATATATGACACGAAATGTTGGCTTTGTACTGGTGTTTATGGCAAAAAAGTGATTCCCAAGTGATTCTGGAAAAACTTAGATATTGGGGTCAGTTAGAATAACTGACAGTTGAATACAACACTGTGGTAATTGACCTACCATGTGAACCTATATATTCTTACAGAGTGGCGTCAATTTACATATTAATGTGATAAATGAATTGATTGGATATAAGATAACTAAATATTTCTGTATGTAAACCATCAGACTTTGACTTACCCTTCCTCACACTTGTAGCATTTGTCAACTACAACAGAAGCAACACATGAGATGAACTCACTGATGTGCGGATGATCAGCATCTTCTGCTCCTGATGGGGGAAGACATACATATAACCAACCGAGAAGGGAGTACGAGGGTGGTTATCACCCCAAGCTGGGACCCTGATATCAGCTTGAAGCCAGGGCCCGAAGGGCTGGCCAAGGGCTGATATCGGGGTCCTGGCTCGGGGTGATAACTGGCCAAGTATTATGGATTTATTATACCTTTTCTGTTACATTTGAGCTCCAAAGGAAGGATACACAGCAATCAGTGATGGTGGGGCTGTGATGCTGCACATTTTTTTAATGATTTTTCATATAACTCTTTTGATATCCATCAAATCCACAAACAGTAAGCAAGTAAAATGTAGCTAGGAACGTTGTGCAGATAATGCATATGTTAGATCTTTTATTTCTTAATGATTTTTATTTTTTATTTTATTAAATTTAGAAAAATAAAAAGTTTCTCACTGGGTGAGTTGAGACTTTTATCACTGACACAAACTGCTGCGTGCGGTCACAATTTGCGCAACTAGCAAAGTTTATGCAGTCAGACTGTACTTTTCCGACATAGTATCTTCACAATCTGTTTATGATAACAGGTGCACAGGACCTAGCAGTGTAACAATGCAATGCCTGCCCGCTAATGAAGTCAACTACCCTTTCACACTTTGCAAGGCGTTGAGCGTCAGTAGGTGCGAGACGTGGGATGTCACACCCCACCAGCACGTCAATGCAAGAGAGACCAGTTTTCCGCATGTTTTCCGCATGGTGTCAGTGTTAATCCCGCCCTCCGAGCATTAAGTCAACTGACGCTAATTTGCCACAGTCCTACTAGTTACACCCATTGGCGCAGAAGGTTTTTGTGCATATGTAAAACCACAGTATCAGTCCTACTGTGCTGCAAGTGCGCCATATGAATGCATCAATACAACTGGTTCAAAGTTCCAGTTAATTCGTCTTAGTTTGCCCCTGCGTCAATGTGCGTCCAGACCATTAAACCCATTGATGAAAATGAGAGCATAACAAGGGTCTCATCATAGTCAGCGTCAACCGGACTGAAGCCGGCCTGAACACAATCTTTCTGCTCGCTTACAATTGATTGTTTTTGTTCCCCACTTAAGTCATGTTCACTATCTCGTTCAATTAAAGACATTTCCTCTGTAATATTAAAACTATTACGCCACTGAACTGTCAATAAATGATCTCACTATACCTGTTGAACTACATGGAATAGCTCACTTGCTTACAACAATGGACCCAAAGAATTTTAAACAAAAAAGTGAATTGTCAATGCACTCTATATTCCCTTATGGGAAAGCTGTTCATCAATTCACAATCATGTCATTTGAGTCTCCAGGAAAATAAAAAAATAAAATAAGAAGTGTCACCAGATAGTAGGAGAAATATTATAAAAGGTATTTGAAATTATAAAGGTAACTACATTACATTGCACTGAGGTACAGTACAAGAAGAACTAGAATAGACTATAGAAGCTAATAATAAAATATTGTAAACTTGTTTGTATTGGCAAGAATATTATAGTAAAACTTGTAACGCTGATACGTGTGCTAGACGCCAGGCGGCGCCATCGTTTAGTGGCATAGTTAGAGTATATGGAGAGTGGCAAAGTCCCCAGGTGTAGGGACTGCAGCCGGGCTGACGCACGTCCTGCAGGTACGCACAGGTACGATGAATGACGATGGAGACCTGTAAGGGTACGTTATGAACCGAAACATCTAGCTAAAAGATACTGAGGACAGCAGGCTTCGCCATCAACATTAGTTTATATGAAAGTTAGAAGTAGAACTAGTTTATACAAGTAAGAATGGGCAGTATGAGAGATAAGTAAGACATCATTAAGCATTAGTGTAAATGAGTATAGCGACAAGCCTTTTGGCTGTCGCTATATAAGCGGTATGAGACTTGAGACAGACGAGCAGACCAAGATAGAGTTCGATCAGAACACATGGAGCAATAGTCTGACATACGGATCACACGGGTAGTATTAAGATGGTAGTAACCACAACGATTAGGTGATAGTAAGGATTGGGACAGCTTAGGCTTAGCCTTACGGACTGCGTACTGGATGTGACGGAGATCCTACCAATGGTCTCTGTCACCGGTAGACGAGAGGTGACTCTCTCAACAGTGTTGGAGCGTATATACCTTGTGAAAGGGGAAGCTTAATCATAGCTATACCTGGTTGGATTGTTACTGATGTGTTAGAATTGTGAAATGAAAGGAAAGACCTGTATGGATGGAGAACTGTATACTTGTACCTTCGGAATATTGTCATGGATGTAATAAACTGACCTCTTGCCAAGCGCATGTTCTTTGTATAGGTTTGAGCCCCTTTACTTAGAATCTCTACCGCTAAGAACTGAACTACGGTCCAGGATAACATCTATCTGGACAAAGCTAGCTATTTCGACGATTAATCACTAAGAACTCCCATTTATCTTAGTACGGCACACTTTATCAACATCTTCGAATAAACGACATGTGATTGATGGGCTGTGAAACATCGCGCAGTCGAATAATGAATAAGCGAATCGGTACAGGATATGAACAAATATGAACTTTAAGAATGATACTCCCCTATAAATAAACGAAGACAAATAACAACCAGTCTAGCTCAACATAGTGTAAATACAGCATGGGCTGCTAGTAGGTGTAAATATACCTGTTTGGTTACGAGCAGGTGGCATCTCCTAGGGAGCACCGCTGCTCGGGATAAAATCAATATTGAGACTGCTATATATAGATGGGATATGGGTAAAGTGGAGAACAATACCATTACCATTTGGAACAATACAAATCTTGAGGATTCAAGGGTTTGGTTAGCCATAACATATACGGACATCTGGTGACATAGGAGTAACTATACTACTACTGTTGCACAGACTGGCAAAGACAGGCCGACTCTGCGTAGGAAACTTGCCTTATACCAGCAATTGTAAGCGATTGTTATATCCACTAATGAACAGAACACTCAGCCAAACGTTGTCTGCTTCATGGATATGAACGCCCATCTTGCAGGGAAGTCTACCACTTGACTAGTACAATAGGAGGAAGTGATATAAGACGATTGACTAAGTAACTAAAAACAGTTCCCCATTATTAACTAACATCATAAGTTACAACTAGTGTTCATCACCATCCTTCAAATGGTTGGAATTTTTCTTCAGCAAATAATTTCATAAATGTCAATGAATTCTTTTTTAATGGCACACAAGTCGGTTTAAAGTCACACATACACCCATCATCAAAACCCCACGCAATACAGTCAATATTAAATACTAAATCCTTTAGTGGTATATTTAGACATTGTGGGTCCCTAATTTTTATCATTATTAGATTCTCCTAAGTCATATTTCAGTGGTGGCTATTTGGCCTGTGTTTTCTCTCACCTATAAGTATTTCAATTTGTTATTTTGTTGTTAGATACCTTTTGAGTATAATTTGTACGTTAATTTAGATTAATCAAGTTTTTCTCGGTCTAGGGCCCACTCCCCTTACAACACCGGCTTGGGTCCCATTCACAGTCTCAGGCTTATCATTTACCCTTACTCCGGGATCCCACCTGTCATGCGTTATTCCAAATATCACGGTTATCTAAACAATGTCCCACCTCTGCTTCCAGACTGAACAACAAACTCAACAAAGTCCAACTCTCAAATGTACAGGTTTTATTGAAAATATCGCACATTCATCATAAATAAGTTTTATTTTGTATGAGCACTGCTTTATAATATCACACAGTGGAAATAACTAATGGATGTATATACGTACAAAATATTAGGTATTATACACGCATTAAATTCAAAAAATTATTCACTGTGATTCGATGCGGCAGTCTGCCAGCTTATTGCATCAAGCATCATTTGTCCCCCCCCAGGCCGTTACATCACGAGTTGTAGTTCTGGAATAGAAACAACATAGCAGTCACACCTCTAATGATCCACCACTTAAACCACAATAATTATCTTCAACACATGTAAAATGACTCTCCACTGATCTATAATTAATGAGGTATAAACACAACTAATCTCTGGCTAAAGATCCATCTTTATAGGGAATTCAATAATACTATATTAACCGTTGTCCAGCTAAACATTACCAACCACTTCCACTGGCTCCCTACCGAGATCTAGGGTTGGATAGATACCAGGACTACTACTACTAGGCCCCCACCAAATTGTATGCCCTGACCCGACCATTGTTCCGCAGAATAAAAGTTTTGAATCTAACTTCTGGACTCAACTTCTCACTTCCGATTTCGTCACCAGTAGCGGTCCCCCCGCAAGGCCAGAAACCTGAAACTTCTGAAGAGACCAGTGTAGGTCCCTTCTCTAATCCAGTTCCAGAGAGCCCTACCGACTTCAAAGAAAACATGTCTATTCATACCATCTCCAACTGAAAGTTTGGCTACGATATAAGGACAACATTTTCTGTATCTGGCAATATGGTGAACATGAGCTTGAGAAATTTGTCAATCATCTGAATGATGCCCACGACACAATCAAATTCAGAGTCGAAAAGTCAAAAGTTAGCGTCAACTTCCTGGACACCACAGTCACTCTCAATGAAGGCAGTGTGACCACCACCCTTTTCTGCAAACCGACCGACCACAATAACTACTTACCATTCCACTCAGCAAATCCCTATCACTGCAAAAAGGGTTTGCTCTACGGCCAGTTCCTTCGTATCAAACGGATATGCAGTAGACAAACGGACTTCATCCGGAACTGTGCCAAAAAGGCAGCCCTACTCATCCAAAAGGGATACCCCGAGAAGCTCTTGATTGAGGCTTCCAGTTTGGAAAAACATGGAATCTTTTGGACCGCTCTTTGTCCACTCGCCACCTGTTCGAGAAGAAATACATGGTAGGCTATCGTAAACTAAAGAGCCTAAAGGACATCCTGTTCCGTGCCAAATTACCGAATACTGAGACTATAAAACCTGCCAAATCAAGAGAAGAGAAAGCAACATGCAACAATAGGAATTGTTGCTATTGCCCTAAACTCAACAAGCACGGGAAAAAGTGAGCCTTGTGTCTTTTTCGAGATTTGCTGCGCACCACCACATTTTGTAAGTCGGGCACAGGCCGTGTCAGTCTTCCTGCGCCAAAATGATCAAATAGTCATAGTATGACTAACGCACCATGTGGTAATAACCCTACTTTGTCCCCCTGTCCCGTATTGCATAAACCTAATTCACGCCCCAAATGCAGAGTCCCATTAATGCCAATAAAGCACAGTGCTCCCTACGCTCAACATGTGCAAAGTTGAAGCACAGCTAACTATGTTTTATGGGCATCCAATCAACTTTCCCTACTGTGCGTAGTGGTTAGCGCAAGTTAGACTGATGCCCCTTTACTCACACTCAGTGGGTGCAAAGTGTTTGCATAGGAGCACTGTGCCTCTTATATGGCTTTAAATGATAAGCAGTCTATACCTCCTGCCCACTGATCATGGGTCAGTGCCTCTAATGCTCATAGTTAGACGCTCTTTCCAAGCATAGGGTGTGTTTAATGATACTGTGTTGTTCCACTGCACGCTTAAGGTAGTAAGGTGTTTAAGGTAGTACTAGCGTCCATGGAACTCAAAGTGGATCTCACTGGTTATAAAGTTAGGGTTACGGTTAGGGTTAAGGTTATGTTAGGGTGATGTTAACGATTTTCCAAGACCGCCCGCACTGGCGGATACAGACTTTTGGAAAGGGGGGGGGGGGGGCGCTTTTGGAATTTTTTTTCCTTAATTGCTTTTTGGGCGCTCACTGGCTGCAAAGTGTCTGCAAAGCAGCAGTGTGCCTCCCCTATGACTTTACATGGTAAGGGGCCTATACTTCCTGCCCTATTAACTTGAGGCAGTGCCTCTTACGCTCATAGATTAACCCTCTGTCCAAGGATAGTTTGGTTTAATGATATTGTGTTGTACCCCCGGCCCTTAAGGTAGTAAGGCGCATATGATGGACTCTTGGGAACAGCTGTTTTGTAATACATGTATTTAATAATACTTAACACTGGAATACGTCGAGAACCCTGCATTAAACAAATTAGCCTTCTTCCTATAGACCACCGAGGGCCCGGAAATTAATTGTACAGACCTTCTAGATTAAAGATTAATTTTCATTTCCAAGTCAGCCCTGCCCTTGTCCGTCTCCACTACATATCTCATAGACGGCCCCAGTACAGTTACCGGGGATAGCTACAAGACCGCATAGACGGCTCTATTGGGCCATAGCCGGGCATGTCGTGGGACAAGCCCGTAGGGCTTCGCTACACATCACATGCATAACGTTTTCACATCAGCCGGTCCTCTTCCGGAGTATTGAAAATGAGGTCATGATAGAAGAGGTGTTTAGGCCCGTGTTCCAACCTTCTCTTAACATCCCAAGTCCTTTAAAATCGATTATATTTAAGTCGGACGTCGCCTCAGTCCCATCTCACCATAACCATGTAAATAATAAGAAAGGCATATCAGATATTCCCAAACTGTAAAATAATTGTTACTATGCATCAAAAAAGTATTTACCAGGGCGCCCCCTGATGACAGCCGTCTCAATTACTGAGAGTCCTCCACCACACATCATCAACGGTATGGCGCGACCCCTAACGACGAGTTGTATGAATTAAACAAAGACGCTCCAAAGTCCGATTTGGCCCAGCTCTTTGCAGAGGTACTGAATTGCCCTTGAACCGCGCCCACCCATAAATTAATGAAGGCCATTTTTGGAGTTTAACACGTTATTGTAGAACCCTGCAAGTATTTAAGGTCGACGTCGCTGCACTGTATTTCTAGGATTTATTACCCGATTAGAGCTATGCGATGTGTAGCGAGGACCTGCAGACATGTCTCTGCCGTCACCCCCTAGAGTGAGTTGTTACAGGTGCTCACCTTCCCGCATGTGACTAAAAGGTCTTTCCGGTGGAAGAGGTGTCTATCACTGCTTCCTGACCTGTTTCTCGTACTTTCAAGTTCTTTTTCACCTCATCATAACATGTACGAGGAATTGGCCACTGGAAGAGAAACCCAAGTTTCTTTACATAAAAAACTGAGCAAAATATCATGTTTAGTCGGATAAAAAGCCTTCTTACCTATATGAAATGCCTACTTTTGCTCCTGCGCCACCTGGTGTGCACGTGGTCAGGTTTGCCAAAAAAAAACGTCTTGGAACAACTTGGAAATTAAATACAGGATTTTATACCAACAGCTACTCATTTAATTTGTGTCACCCAGATCTGTCTTTCACACCTTACTGGTTAAGGGTTATTGCTGGAAAATAACTAATCTACTCATAGATACAAGTGCACAAAGGTAGGTGTCCATGCCTGGGTAAAATCTGTATTTCATTCTAATTGACCCTTTCATTCACGGGAAGATTTTGATCAAATACATTAGACAGACTCAGCCGTGTCTGAATCCACTTGCTCTAAAACGTGTCAAGGAGTGTAAGTCTTACTCCACCACTAACTCTCCAACAGCAAAGTATCATTATACCACCAATAGCAGTGGGCGTGTTAGGTAATATTTTTGCGCCCACCTCAAAGTTTCCCTTCCCCTTCTGGCGTGTATATAAGTGTAAGTCAGGGGGTGTTAACTATATTGTGTCACAATAGTCCCGTCCGCTCATAGTTCTCTTCACACGCCCAACCTTCTCGGCGTGTTAACATACCTACCCTCCATTCAGGCACCAATATAATTGCCAGCAGTGGCGTACCCAGTCCCCCCCCCCCCCTCACGGCGGGAGTGGGGGGGGGGGGGGGTCCCCATGTTCGGTTGACCCCCCTCAGATTTCTCAAATTTTACGCAATTAAACTACCAATAAAGGGAATTATCCAAATTAGGGGTCTCTGGAACCCCTCAGATTTAGCAAAGTTTCTATGCCTATAGACCTATAGGGGGAATGTGGGTTGTATTTGATGGCCGCGCTTTACCAGTGTTCTACTCTCACTGTACTTAGAAGTTAGTTAGACATTAAAAGACTGTGTTTCACTCTGATCTAGTATATTTGTAAATTTAGATGAAACATATATTATGACTCACATTATCTGTTCAATATACTCTGTACGATCGGCCGTAGACTGCCAGGTACACACAAAAACATAGTTTAGCGTGAAGCTGTGATTTAAGGTAAATTCTAACCTATAGCTATCATGCTCCCGAGGTTAACTAGTGTTACTATATAAAAACAAAAATAAAAGGACATTTGACACAAAGTGTAGTTAAAATCTAGTGTACTATTTTATTGCTGAATCGATTCTATTAATCTTTATCCTCGGCGCACCACTCGCACAACACCTCGGAGCACATGATGCTGGCAGGCTCGCCCCCCTCACAGTCGGCGTGGTAGCACCGGCCGCAGTAGTTGCAGACCAAGTACATTCTGAAATATTACGGAGGCATGTTTAAATACACATTTTTTTAAATTGTGTGCACGAACTAATCGGACCATCATCAATCACAATTTTTAGTAACCGTACGAAATTCGGCGTTCACTCCAACGTCAACATTAAGATTCTATGCCCTCGTTATTTTTTGCCTAGTAGCATCATCGAAAATCATTGTCGCTATATAATATTATTTATTATGAAAAAAAAAACCGGCGTACCTGTAGTTGCCATCCAAGAATATGGCCTGCGGTTGTGTGGCGTGTTGGTCTTCGGCAAACGTTTCCATCGCCTTCCACCTTTGGTCCGTTAAGTACTCCTCCTGCTCCTGAAAAAAATTGTGTGGTTATAGTTAAATGTGCAAAAGTCAATTTTGCACTTACTACATACCAGCGTGTCCCTCGTAATATTGACAAATTTCAGAACAATTGTACTCGTGAAATCGCCCCACTCATCATTTTGTTTTGTTTATACATATTTCCCTTCATACGCTTACATGTTTTATTTCCCACTTAGCTTCATCGTGTAAATACAAATGTACCAACCTGGGTCGGATCCTCCGAACAGTAGACGCACGTCCACTCTGATGGGCCGTCTAGTTGGTCTTGCGTCCTGGAAAAAATTTCAAAAATCATCACACCGTCCATCATTTCAACATAGGTGGTCGAAACTACCAAATCATCGGCATCTCAATTTTTCTCATCCAATCTCTATTTCATGTTATTGTGCCAGTCTGATAAATTTGCAATTTTTAAATTGTCAAAAAAAGAGCCTGTTGTTTCAGCATGTTACATGAATTCGAGCGACAACAACTATATGTCCGATCGCGAGTCCGTCGTCGGGTTTTAGACAGTGTGCATTATTTGGCATGAAGATAGTCATCCTACCAGATAGTAAGTTAATAATTTTCTTTCTATGCTTCACTTCCATCCCTGTCCATCAACAGTGTTGAACAATTTAAACCTACTTAGGGGTGAACAGGGGCGCCCTCTCGGTCCATTGGGGTTCCGTCCAGATCGTTTCCTCCTCTTCAATATTTTTCTCCTCACGCGGTGTCCATGCCTGGGATTCCTCTTCCTCCTCCGACTGCACATGGTTGCTTCAATGAGCCAAAAAAAACAACCTTTAAGTGTCTGGAATTGGTTATCTACGTGTATGGGGAGAAAACGAAAAAAAATGGAAAATATGTACCAAACGTAACAGCTATTATCCACACCCTTATACATTTGTTAACAAACACTCTATATATTAGGTACTACCACGACCGCGAATTTGGTTCTGACCCGTTTTCGCGCAGTATTCTGTGACCTAGCCCTGAAGAAGTTGCTAAATCTAGGCTTTACTATTAAGCCTATATTTCCTGTACTCCTGCTTCGAATATTTTACAGTTGGTATCATTTAAAAGCTAAGATTGTGCACATTATTCTGATATAATATTCTTACTAGGAAGAAAAGCACAAGCCACTAAAATTACAATCAAATATAACGCTATACTTCAGGGCCCCTTTAGTCTCAGAGCGCATCAAGTTAGGTGAAAATAATTTATACCTACGTCTTCCTTGGGAAATTTTACATAAGAAAATAATAACTTCATGGATGTAATCAATTGCGCAGGTCTTCATTTAGAGTGCGCACTTTTCCTAACACTCATAGACCGCACTTTTTAGTATGTCCCACGGCAGGTGTTGGGCTCCCTCCCGTCACCTTTCATGCTGCTTTCATGCCCCTTGGCCCATGGAGTGCTCTACGGGAGTTGTGAGGGTGTGCACGGCGAGTGTTACCGCGAATTTTGCACCCTCCACCCGTAGTATGTGGTCAAGAGGTCACAATTTGGTTCTACCATCACTATAATGAAACTGCCAGAATTTGTGTGCCATTTTCTGGCTTAAAAAATAGAATATCTCCCGTTCTATTTGACATAGAGCTTTTTTGTTTGAAGATTTGAAATCAGCACGCAAAGTCGTTTGCAGATATATTAAAATTGTAGTCCTAACCACAATTTAAATTTTTTCGTGGTAGTACCTATATATATGGAAGTGTAACCCCCAAGTCATTCTCCCGCAAAGCCTGAAAAAACACTACTTCTCTATATAGGCATGTTATCTTATCAAATTATAGGCAAGTTATCTCATTCACCTACCGGGTTTTCTGCGCGGTCGCCATTGTTCACAATGTGGCGCTTGCGTTTAATATCAGCAAACTTCTGCGTATGTCTTTTATGGTCGTGAGGCTGGTGCGGGACTGTGTGTGTGCACGTGGTGGGCACCTCCTTATAAAGCTGGTGCCCCCCCCCCCCCCCCCCGGGGGGGCAGGGTAATGAGAGGCCATCTAGGTCAGCCGAGCAGCCTGAGCGACCGGTGTCAGGTGTTACATAAGGTGTCGCTCGCGCAGCGCAGCCCTGGCAGCTGGAGGTGCACGTCCTGACACCTGACTCAAGAAACCACCCGTAAATGCACACATCCCCACACCCCCAGCCTGTGAAATAAATTCAGAAAACGTACCTCAAAGTCGCACATCCTGGCACCGTAACCTTGCGAAGTAATTTCCTACCTTTTATTTTAAATTTGAAAGTAGTCACATTATAAGGTTTAGGGCGTAATATAATTATTCCTCCCATGAATACCATACTTAAAGACGAATTTTTAATAAAAAATGTTGCTTTTGTTTGCAAAAGCGTCTAAATCACATAATCCTAACAATGCATATAAAACACCGGACAGTGTCCGAAATTAAGCTGCTGCACCCTATAGGCCGGGCCTATAGGCCTTCACCCGGGGATCACACTCACACTCGTGAGTCTAGATCTGCACACTCACACTCGTGATTCTGCACACTCACTGCCAGGTGCGCTATTTTTAAGTTTTGCACTTTTTTTTATACATGTGCACACTTCTCATGGAATTTTTTCATTCCCATATATCGGGGGGTGCATATCCAATATTTGTGGTGCACAATCTCATTAATGATGCATATGTTTTCAGCTTAATTTCGGACACTACGTGCACGAGTTCGATATATCTATAGCTAGGTCCTTTAGATCTACAAGAAGTCGTGGCGCCGAAGGGGACATACGATCATATTTTCTTTTTCAACCACATATCCAAAATGTCCACTTATCCGGATAACAGGCAGGAAAGATGCCCATGAAGGTTGCTCGAACTTTTCCTTGTGCCACATTGTATAAGGACTTATGTATCTGGATTCGACGGTGCTGTGCACGTGTTGGTACCACTTCACAGCTGCAAACACATGTTGCCTCTTCTTCCCGGTTGCCTTACATTGTATGTAATGTTTCATGTAGTGGGTGGCGATGCACGGTCGCTCCCGGGGGTCACTCTGTCCGTCTTCGTACCAATTTGCCATTAGTCTAGACAACTTTTTACCACTGCTGGAATTTGTGCTGGAATAAGTCATGGGGCCATATTTTACGACTTTAGACTTCACGTAAACTGAAGGCAGAAATGACTTCTCTAGGATCTCCTGTTCTGTGGGGTACATCTTTTTGTATGTTTCTTTGAGCAGCTCAAGATCGTCCGAGTCGATCCATTCATTTTCTTCTCTAAATGTCTGGAAGCCGTTGGGGAGACTCCATAGGCTCTCGCACTGCGCGAAATCTCGCTCATTGGGTACATCGAGTGTTTCCAGGACCGTTCTTGCTTTCTTCTCTCCTTCTCCCAGCTGGCAGTGTTTGCCAAATTTCCCCTCGTGCTTGGACGGCATTTCGGCGCGCGCCTGACTGACACGACTCATCCGGTGAAACCTCTCAAACAATTGTTTCTCTACCTGGCGATTGTTAGTCAGCACATCCCCCAAGTAACCATTATACCGCTCAAAACTGAACAGCCAAGTACTGGGAGCTGGACCATACTCCCGGAGACACTCCTTTAAATGGAGATGTAGATGCATGTTTGGGGTAATGAAATCAGAACCGAACTGGACCTCTGTGTTCTTGCAAAAGTACAACAGTTTCCTGTGTGCCTGTTCTATCTCGTGGTATGTAATACAAGGCTTGCACAGAAGTCGAGTGGCTTCTACGAAACGCTGCCAGCTATGAAGCATATTATCCGGCAAAAGGCCCTGGAGGCAGTATCCAGACGAGACTGTAACCCAATTCTTCCACTCCTTTGCCGTCCACATCCCAGCGTTCGATTTGATGTTAGTAACCACGCACTCATCCGGTAGTCCCTCTTTAAACTGATTCAGACGAGCATCAATAGTCAACACCTGATTAGCGCTTAGTACAACGTCATCTGTTGAATTCTTCTTCTTCTTTGACAACTCTTTGTCGGTCCACCTCTTCCACATTCGCTTGGCAGTCCCTGAATCCCAATAATAAAAGCACATATGTGAAATCGGTATTGAAACCCCAATGAACTAATAGTCCAAATTAAAGGCAAATGCAAGTTCCATTTCAAACACATTATCAGTGCTAAACATTAATTAACGTTAGGTCAACAAGCTTCAACACTTACCCAACAGTACATTATGCATCACATCGATCGAGAGGAACCTGAAGAAATGAATGTCATATAATATAGTTACTGCTAATGGAAACATTTTTATTAATGTTTATTCAAATGTCAAATTAAAATTGTTAATATTTTGGTATAATTCTGTGTAAGATTGGCCTTTAAATTTGTTCGGCCTGGAGATTAAACTTACCTGATGGGATTGAAGTAGGGCAATTCCAGGAGGACACAGGAACGAGCTCCATACTGTTTCTCAAGTTTACTTTTCTCCTTCGGGGTGGATGCAGCTGTAATCTCACTCACTCTCTCCTTGTGTTGGTCCAGAGTACGAGGTCTCCAATTCGCCATGTTGAATCCTCCACGGTTTGAATTCTTGAATTCCTTCAGACATTTTGAACAACCCATGATAGCATTAGGTAGCAGGAAACCGCAGGTCTTCCTCCCTGCAGGCAGGTCGGCAGCAACGTTCAAAAGCGCCAACTTAACGGTCTTTCCATTTGGGCAATCGTTGGTTATAAGCCTTTTTCCCTGATGCCAGAATTCCTTGAGTTCGTTGACTAGGGGCCTCAGAAAACTGGTAAGGTCGGCAGGTTCTTTACTTAAGTTTGGAATGATACCGTATAGTATGACGTTCTCAAGTCTGTACCGCTCATTTCTGGGTAGGTTAAGTATTGTTAGGTAAATGCCCCCTACTGACATCGAAGCTTTCCGAGAGAATGGTTGAAACCAATCGATATTCATCTGAAGAGCCAAGTTGTTTTCATTATCAAGAAAGCCCTCGTTGTTCGCGTTAAAGTCTTTCCATACCGAACCATCGTAAATGTCAGCATACACTCTGTCGGGTATCCTCCTTCCCTTCCATTCTATACATTTCAGCTCAAAACCTCGACGTTTCATCATAACCTGCAAACTCTTCTCGAGCGACTGGTAACAGAATGTCCTGACTGGAAGGAAGGTAATTTCCCCAACAATCTTGGCCTCAGAAAACAATTTCCTGTTGCAACGTTTTAAATCATCACCGATGGTTGTACACCTAATGGGTTGCTGAATACCATTACGATCCGTGTAAAAGCCTCGACCTCGCACACGCTCAGTGGTGGACAACACAGAATGCGACAACCTATAACAGGCCGGGCAGCATACACTCATAGAGTAATTAGTCATCGTTAGGTCTGTACCCAACCATTTGTACATCATCCGCATCGTTTTGGGCAATACTGCCTCCGCTGCTTGTGAAACCCGGTCATTACCTGCTACCGTCAATAATTCACAAATGAAGCACATAACTTTAGCCATTTGCGTATCACTGGTGAAGGTGTGGATCTGCCACTGCAAAAAAAAGAACAGAACCCATGAAAATAGGCTTTGGATATTCTTATTAGGGGTACCACTAACAAGCCTTGCCAATGGGCTAGGAAGACCCGTCCCGTCACCGAAAACCACTTTTAAGTGACGGATGGCCCTGTTGCGAATCTTGACTGCCTCTGGATGAAGCTTATCATTTTCATCCGATTCTTGGAAATCTTCCATTGTACCGTAATAGTTTTCCATATCATCACCTGACTCCTCATCGGCTTCCATGGGTACCGCCTCTTCAACAGGCTGATTGCGACCCACCGGCTGACTGTCTGCTTCTCCCGGATTCCCGACTTCAGCCTGCCGCTGATTAGCAGCTGCAGCTTCTGCCCGAATACCAGCTCCAACCTGAATACCACCTTCAGCCCGAATACCCGCTTCAACCTGCATACCACCTTCAGCCTCAATACCCGCTTCAGCCTGGTTACCTGCCTCAGCCTGAAAACCTGCTTCAGCCTGGTTACCTGCCTCAGCCTGAAAACCTGCTTCAGCCTGGTTACCTGCCTCAGCCTGAAAACCTGCTTCAGCCTGGTTACCTGCCTCAGCCTGAAAACCTGCTTCAGCCTGGTTACCTGCCTCAGCCTGAAAACCTGCTTCAGCCTGGTTACCTGCCTCAGCCTGAATATCTGCAGCTTCGGCCTCAAGACCCACTTCTGCCTGCTTGCCAGCGTGTTGAGGTAAACCAAATGGGGTTGGTTCTGCAAGACACATGTATAAGAATAAATTAAATGTACAGTAGGGTTTCAGAGTACAGACTATCCCACCCAATGTTGTTTCTCTGACTCAAAAGCTATGATAGAAAGATGCATGGAGGAATACATATATATAACGTCCATTGTTTAAGTCATTCATTATTTGAACAATTGTTTAATTATCAAGAAAAGATTTAGGCTGCCGATAATTTTCCAAACACTAACTGATCATTAAGAGTATAGTAGGTATTTGAAAATAATATCTATGCGCGCAAGCTAGCTAGGAAGGTTTTGAAGGATATCGATTTCAGGTACTCACCATGCTCCATACGATGCTTCCTGTTATATGTACTTTTTGAAACTGGACGTTTACATGTGTCGCACCATCGGTTTCGGCTAGTGTCCATATTTCTTCTGGTTTCTGCCTGGTCACTGGTCAGACCCTTGAAACACCACGAGCTCGAGGCCATGGCGAACTTGAGTTAGACAGCAGCACTTCAGGGCGATGAACCTTCCCCGACCGCGACCCAAGTATTTATATATGGTACAGACCGACGCCTATAGTCCCACCAGCTGAAAGCCGCGAATTGCCACGACATGCCACAGCCCCGACCCAGGGGTAGTTGCACTCGAGCTCCTAACCTCAGACACCCGTGTGAAATTAAAGCCGAGAACAGCCTGCCACAGTATTACCAGGAGATTACTGTCGCCTCCAGCTTGGCCGTCACGGTAGCGCGTTGTCGTGATTTGTCGGGCGCGTGAAGTTTCTTCAGCTTCCGAAACGCATCGTCCGCCGTCTGGACTGGTGAGGGCGCCAGCATGACACCTGCCATTAAAAACTAGGGTCTATCCATTAAAGGGCGGTGAAGTTTCCTCAGCTTCCGAAACGCATCGGCCGCCGTCAGGTCGACTGGTGATAGGATTTCATCTGCCTTGAAAACTGAGCTCGAAGTTTAGCTCGAAGGTCAAACCTTAAGCTTTCTGCTACTACTTAGGGCCAGCTTATTTCGTTATATAGTGCGTTTGGTGTACGGCTACGTGAATATCATGAGTGTCAAAATCCTGAGTGCCACCCTTGGTGAGAATCTTCTTAATTACTTTTGTTCTACATAGGTAAAACATATGTATTCATTCTGGGGGTCGCCCTTCCTAATTAATTAATATGGCCAGTTTTCTGAATTCTAGGGTGTGGCCATATGGCAGTTATAGTTTATTCTGTCTGTTTGAATAGCCTGGCCATGGTAATTTGGAAGGAAGGTGTTTGTTTAAAGTTGAGATGACAACCTTCATGTTCTCTTCTTTCTTTTTTTTCAATATATAGCTGCCGCGTACATGGTTCTTGTATCATGCGTGGAATTTGTTCGAGCTGCCAGTGGCGGACACTGGCCTAGGGTCGTTCACAATAAGCCTGGAGTAACCCGTACCCGGTTGGTCAACCTCACTGCTCCATTTACCGGTCACCCTCCACCAAAACACGATGCGATGACCGGCCTCACCTTTCATGACACCCTGCAAGCCTTGTTGGACCATGACCATACCGTAACTGACATTGGATCTGAAGCCAACCCAGGAGACGGAAACATTAAAGAATTCCCAACTGTGGTACTTCTCTCTTCGTACACTCTTCTTCTTATCCTCGCCGTAGCCATAATTATTAGCATATTCTTTGTTTGCTCCGGAATTAATCGCATCTTCGCAGATGCTCGTTTTCGTGTATACTTGCTTGTCTCGGGCAATCACAGTGTATGGCTTAAAATAGGCACGTTCCCTGGACATTTTGGAGATTATATCTTTCAAACAGACGATCCTATCACACTGACTAAAGCCGAAAATATATGCCTAGGCGCACAATACACATTTAACTGTGTCATCCAAATGACCGACTGCTATACCGGCACATCGACACGACTGCCCACACATTTAAAGGTTAATAAACTGAAGGACATCATGTTGACAAGATTGATGACTAAGGACATTATACGCTACCAGTTGGTTACCATGGGTATAGGCATAGGAGAGCCTGTTCTTTTGGGGAAATACCGGCCCGGTGAGCTTGCAATTAGTACTAATACTTCAGTCGACTTAAGCCATGTTGACCTTGATTAAGTCTTGTGTGAAAAATGTTGTATTTTTGTGTGTTTACTACCAATATGCTGCCGAACGTGCGTGCAATCGATACAAGTGTTATGGTTATAAATTGAATTTGTAGCTAAATAAAATTTCGGTTTTGGAAAGAGCAGTATGACGCTGACAAGAGCGCTTTTACTCTGGCTCGGGCTAGGGTCAACCCCTTATGTAATCTGTGAGACAGGCCCCTAAGTTAGGGGCCTGAGGCTAAACTAGGTCTGCAACCAAAACTAGTAGTGGAATTAAATGTGGTTAACGCCACAATCTGGCTATCGGGCTCCAACCGAAATTATGGCTATAGCTAATTAAGCTATCGTCCCTTAATAAATCTCGACACCTAAATCGACTTGTTCGTTTTTTAAATTATTAATTTTGCAATGTCACAGAAGCTCCAAGTTACCAATACATAACTCACGGAGAACTCTCACTTTAAAGGGTTACACTATGCATGAGGTTTTTTTATTCTCTCACAGAAAGAATATAGGTCACCGTGTCATACAAATCCTAGAAAGTATTTCGGGTTCATCAGGAGACTACATGGTCACTTGTAAATTTTGATAGGTCCTACTGGCAGCGATGTATTTGATCATAATAAAATTTCTGAAAAATTACTTTTGCAACTTACTGCATGGAATCTAACTAAAAAGGATCCACTAGAAAAGAAGTAACAGTTCTTAATTAAAACCGGCTTCATGCAACATTTTTTTTTCATGACTGCGAAATAAGTACGAAGAGATGATTCATGTCGCATCATTTTAAAAATCATATATCGAGCTTATGTTTGTTTAAAATACACTTTTTATGATTGATTTATGCTATTATTGATAACAGGCCTAGGTGTCATTCCATTGCTCTTCTAATGGTAGAGACCTTGTACCATAACACTCATCAAAAAAGTGTTGTATTGTAATCGATTTCAAGTTCGTGGTCTATCTTCAAGAAATAGCACATTCGGGTTTTCAACAAAATGACACGTCATTATAGTTAAATGCGTTTCGTATCGTAAATAAAAAGTATTCATAAATTTAAGATTCACTTATGAGAAGGACCTGGATAACGCGTACGGTTTTAGACTAATATAAGGCGAGTCTTAGGCAACCAACATATCTATAGAAATACTTCCCTGCTTATCGAGCATGCCACAATCAAAACAAGAAGCGCAAAGTTCTTTGATAAAAGTTTATAAAACGACTATACAATTGAAGAAAGTACAAAGACCTAACATACAGCGTGACACAGACCATACAATTAAACGTAGTGTAAAGAAAACATAAAGATGATAAACATAAACATCACATAAAATAGAGCTTTAAACAGACCCTTTAGAAATAAGTTAAATTGGCTGTGCATCGGCGATACCCGACCGATACGCGGGCTTCACCGCCCAGTCTGGGGTGTTGGGAGGAGGCTGTTGGCGTTTTGGATTATCGTCGGGGACATTGTTCCGCTTCTTTTCCAATCTAACGCCCCGCTGACGGCGGCTAAGTTCTTTATACTCAGTTTCGTCCAGGTGGGCTTTGTAGGCACTCAGCTCATCGCTCTCCCACACGAGCGGTTTGATGCGGCGGTGGAATCGCTCGGTGGTCTTCCCGTCTTTGTCGACCGGAAAATAAAGTCCGCGCTCCTCGTCGCTCGTGTAGTCGGGGGTGAGGAGGCGCCTCACGGAATTCTTACGAGCTTCGTCCCACGTTGTGACGAAATTTTCCACCCCCACTATCCGTCTTTTGAGCTTCTGCAAAGTTAAAAAGACACTTTTTTATTTTAATACAGTTACGACATACTTGGTCAAGAACATCAAATAAACACAAACAAGTTTTTCAATATTTCAGTTGCCTTAATTTAAAAGCTGGTCACTGCAGTTAATTTCAAAAGCGTTGCTCTATCCTTGGTCTCTATAACATACAGGCACTTTTTATTAATTGTGTCATATCCATTCTAATTGTATGTCAAGATTATTGTCCAAGGAAGCAAGTAAGGTTACAGTGCTCTATAAAAATTCATAATGTAAAAAAATTATAATTGTTTCCCAAGTTTCAGTGTTACAACCATAAGATCATTTCACAGCCGGGCCCCCTGTTTTAAGCCAAATTGCCGATTCACAGCTACAGCCCCCGGTATAGTTCCGACCGCAGTTCGTACGTATACCCCTTTTTGAACCGAGTGGGTCCCCGGGAAGTCACACCCCCTATACCATAGACCCCCAGTCTGTCTACTCAGATATAAAAGTAGGACATATCATCGTTCTTCAAAATAGAAAACAACCCCTTTCCACTGACATTTATACCAAAAAATCGACCCCTTATTCTTCAAAACGCAGACATTTTGTGGCCAAGAAATACCCTTTTTTTCGTGAAATTTCATATTTCCCAGGAAAAAAAGACCCTTATTTTCATATCATGGATATTTGGAATGAAAAAGTAACCTTTTTTCTAGAAACAAGGACATGTGAATTTTGTCAAAATAGACCCTTTCTTTGCGTTTTTTAGAACAATGATGCGTATCCTTCCACCCAAGGAGTGGACAGACTGGGCATAGACCATAGACATTACTCTTTCTCCTCGGCTTTGCACTTTTCCAGAAAAAAAAAAATTAACGGAATATGTTTGAAAAGTGTAAAATTTCGGCCTGCCTGAATCGAACTACGTCAAACAATGTTGAGAACAATAGTCCGCAAAAGCCATGACGTCAGGCGGGCCCCTAACGGTCACTGCACGCTGCTCCCGTGCCTAAACATGGGCCGGGCTGGGCCGGGGGTCCCCTCTATGAACTATAGTAGGACCCAGCTGTCAGATTGGCTATTTCCACTAATAATGCTCGCAAACTTATGAAAACATGTACTTTCATAGGGGAACTATCAATGTGCATTATGATATACTTGAAAAGAAAAAGAGTTAATAAATAGCAAAGTTATAGGCAATGTTATTGTCTGTGTGTACGGGTGACCGCGGTCCAGCCGGGTGTTATCGGTGCCCCCTCCAGGGCGGGCCGGGCCGGTGACCGGGGGTGTAGGGTTACCGGGGCCGGTCGTAAAAGGTTTAGGCCCAACACGTGGTGCGGGAGGGGTCCGTGACGTCAGACTTTTGTGGTCTATAGAGGAAGTCTGTAACAAAAATTTATTTACCTCGTTGACGTGGTGACGGATGATAGACTTTTCATTTTCAGCCTTGATTCGGTCGTTCCGGATTCTGTTGGCCCTGCTTTGGAGGGTCTTGAAGTAGGTGTTGGCAGCAGCTAGAAAAAGAGGAAGGACATGAAGTATGCTTAAAACTGGAGCCATTAAGTAGACAAAGGCAATATAAAGGCAATGAATCAAGGGAATACATGTTAAAAATGCAAAGTGAGGGTCAACATATTATTCAGGAATTAAAACCATCATTACACCGGTATTATATTTCTTTGTCCAGATAATAGAACTTACGTTTTTTTCAGATGACTGGGAGGATAACTTAATTTATAAAAGTAACAATTTCCAATGTAAGTGGAGCCTATTTAGACACTAAAAACAGATTTCCAGCATTTCAAGCATGTTAAATTTTGTGTTAATTGAAGGACCAATACTTTGGAATCATGGACATTAGATGCATGAAATGTACAGCTGCAGGTTAGTTAACAAAGAAACTTGCTACCTATGGGACTTACCTAACACCTCTTCTCTGGGGGTATCTGGCCCCAGGCACACGTTGTCAACAACGGCCTTGATGATCGCAACGTTATCTGGGTGTTTGATCCCCGCCCTGAATGTTGGAATATATTTATATTGTTCAATTCATCGGCATCACGTCAAGTGCTCTATGACTCTATTAACATGAAAAAAAAACAGCAAAACTTATATTCAGCTGCAGCTTCTGGTGTTCAGGAACACATTACCCATTGCTTACTTAAAAACAATATTATTTTCTGTACTATTCATGTTGTTATGACGTAATCGACTTACCCACCGTTCAGGTTGAATCCCCAATCAGGGTCACCTCTCTTGGCCTTGTAGGCCGAACAAACGAGTTGCTACAAACAATATAATAAGCCAATAATTATAAGTGGACTTCTAACTATATGTGAGTGTACGAAATCATTACGGATTTTCGTTGTTTTCCGGGATGTTCCCTGGCAGCGCGGCAAAAGAGAAGAACATCAGGGCTATACTAGGAATGAGATCATTTCTAAACAAACCGAGAACTATATTAAACGGTAACGTTTTCAAGGTGAGATTATTAGTTAATTATAAGCTGTAAAAACAAACTCTAGAACTTACACATATTTCATTGCGTGGTTTGGGTGGTTTGTCAGCTGCAGCTGGCTTCGCTTGGTTCACGAGCACCTCCACCTGGGCCTTTGCCGCAGCCGCTTCAGCCTCCGCCCTTCGGCACTTCTTCTCCAGCTCCTCCATCCTGGCCAGCAAATGGGCCATGGACGGTTCAGCTGTAGACGTGGAGGGGCCGGACGAGGACGAGTATTCGGGCGTGAACGACCTTTGGGACGTCGTCGACGAGAACGACCCTTGCGATGTCAAGGGCCCGGGCGTGAACGACCTTTGGGACGTCGTCGACGAGAACGACCCTTGCGATGTCAAGGGTCCGGGCGTGGACGACGTTCTGGACGTGGAGGTGGGGAACCATGGATGGGTTTGAGACGTGGAGGGCGTCATCCCCCAGGGCGTGGATCCGGAGGGCGTGGAGGGCGTGGAGGGCGTGGAAGACGATGCGGATGCAGTACCGCCTTGGGAACCACCAAGGCTAAGCTCAACGTCGTTGAGGGTGGATCCCTCGTCCGCGTACAGGGAGTCCTGAAGAGACTGATCCGCAGAGAGATCCTGAAACCCATTCTGAGACCCATACTGACGCGCATCCTCAGACATATCCAAGATCAGAGTACCTACGCCTGCTGATGAATCATGATCGGTTATTTTCTCGCCACCCGATTTGGGGCTGCTGGTCAAGATCCTGCATGAGCTCGTAGACGGGTTTGACAGAACAGAGTCACTATAATCAGTTGACCCGTTCATGGTGGCAGCAAGTTTTCAAGTGATCTATATAGCCATATGCCACGCCGTATTTATACATGCCGGGCAGGCCCCCCTGTGGATACATGATCTGGTGAAAGCGATCTTTTATCGATGAGGCAAGACTTTGAACATAAGTTACGTGGTAGACGTGACGGGGTGTGGACGGGGTAAGAGAGACTTTTACCATAAGTTACGTGCTAGCCGTGACAGGGAGTACATGGGGTATCAGCTCATCAGCGACACCCTCACCGCCGCCCCTTGTGAGGCCTGTTACGTGTCAAGAAGTGTTAAGACTACCCCGCGGGCCGCGTGCCGCGGTACTCCTGTGAGGGACCTGACACAGAAGCTAGTTGACATGCGCCGCCTCAGATGGCCAACAGGTGGACGCGGTCATCATAGACGCGTGTCCCGGTGTCAAACGCGACAGAAGTCATTTCAGATGAACCCCCTGTCGATCGGCTCTCTGAAGAAAATAGCGGCCTATTAGACGTGCTTAGCACTACCCAGTGTAAAAACTTTTGAAGCCCCCGGCTAGAAGAAGTCGTTTTAGTTGTACCTTACCTAGCGTTTAAGTTGTCGACCGAGGGTTAACTTTTCGCTAAAGACTAGACGAAGCCCTTACAGTACCTGGGGGGTTGTGATGTCGTGTGGGGTGGGGGGTATAAGTATGTGCCTGTACTAGACACTGGTTCAGAACAGCCACTTGATGGCCATGGACATCGAGCGACTGTTAAACGCAAGTCTGCGTCTGCGTCTTGTGCGGGAGGAAAGGCCAGTGGTGAGACCTAGTCACCTCCAACCCGCGGACCAATCCGACCATGAGTGGCTGCTTCTCTTGTTAGTGATATACCTGGGGTGGAAATTTATCGGTATCTTCTGGAAATTGGCAGCAGGCTGTCGCTCGTTGGCGCAGGGTCAACGTCGGAGGGCTACAGTGCAGTGCTGTCTGAGAATCTACTGCCGATGGGAAACGCTCCTATTTCCACTGGCTCCCATTCCCGCCGAAATGGAAGCCGTAGGAAGTGCTGCCTGCCCACGAATGATCATCCAAAGACCTAGCATCCTGTCCAAGGCCCTGACCGTCGCCTGGTCGGGCCCACTCACGGTCCATCTGAATGGCAGTGACGAACCCTTGACGTTGGAACTCCCGCAAGAAGTCAAGATTCCTCGTACGGAGCGCGTGCGCCTGAACAAATTTTTCAGGCACAGACTTTGTAGAGCGAGCGTTTGCCTGATAAACAACAGGAACAACATGGCCCAAGAACTACTCCCAGCCGAAAAACTGGGCTGCATGCCTGACGTAGACTCTTGGGTGTGATGAACAGTTATATAAAAGTGTACGATATGTTTGAAGTAGATATGGGAAAATTTTAATTGTGAAATGCATATGTTCACGAAGCTTTCGCGTTACATATGTACATTAGTGTATGTTCAGTAAATACACTTATGGGAAAATAGGCAAAACGTTGACACGTGGACATCCTAAAACCTTTTCCGCATGCATAACAATAAAACATTTTGATATCATGAACGTGTGTAGTCTTATGTGGCTGTGACTAATTATAAATGGGAATTCATGAGGGCGACAATGAAATCGGAACTGGTCCTTAACAAATTTTGATAATGGGAAATGAATTGCTGCTGTGTGACGAAATTATGAGGGCGAGTATATATTCTAAACAACAAAAATTGAACATGAATGAGAACTGATAACGTTTGAGCTGCAATAAAAGGAAGAGTTAATAGCTAATGTATATATAACCAACTCAATTTAAAGTCAAGCGTCTGCATGCGCTTTGAATCCTACGTTGTCTGAAATACAGAATTGAGATGAAAACAAAAAGTGCTGGTACCATTATAAAAGTAAGTCCAATGTTCAACAGGTAAACAGTACCGTGCACACTGGGGGGGAGGAATGGTACGTGGGGAAGATGCAAGTCACCACGAAGTTTCTTGTATTCGACCTCATTCAGTCGAATCTCTTTCATGTATGTACGGAGGGAAAGGAAATTGTCTTTTGCTCGCTTAAAAATATCCTCTTGGCGGACTCGCATTTGCGGGCTAAGAGGTAAAATTGGGAATGGTTTATCGTACGAAAAATCCGGGTTCACAAGTCGGCTAAGCGACAGGTTGAGGTGTTGAAGACTAGCAAGGTTGACGGGGAAAACTGTTCTTAAGGGGCCGGCTGTAGAAGGCAAACAGTTAACACTTGAGACGGGAATTTCCCATTCTTTGGCGGACACAGAACAACCACATTCAAAGGCACGAACGCACGATTCACATCCAGGATGGGTTGTTGTTCGGTTGGGGCAGCGCACAACGACCTCGTCTATGTGAGAGAACAAATAGGTCCCTGTTGCAATGACTTGGATGTTCGACCTTCTGAAATTAGACTGAATGAGTATTTTGAAATCACAATAACGTTTGACAGACTCATGATCACGTAGATAGATAGAAATGAGGCACGACGAGGGAGAAAGCCTGCGAATTAGTAGGTCATAATGACAAAACAGAGAATGGCAATTATCCAGATCTGGGTTGGAGGATACCGTGTATTGGGTTGCGGACACCAATAAATAAGCCGGTGTGTTGGAGAGGCGAGTATAATGCCCATGGAAGGCTAGAGGGAAGGTGTTCACTTTTAGAACCGTAAATATTTTGTCTAAGGAAATAACGGGAATCTTCAAAATAGTTTTCAGAACATTTCGCTGTAAAACCGGGGGGACTAAAACAGTTACACTTCTATACATGTCGCGAGTGTTTGGAATATAAATATTTGAACGATTGGACTTGGAAAGGAAAAGGTACCGAATCTTCCTCATATCAGTCTCCGATATCAAAGAGTTACTCAGCCTGTTCTCCGTTAGGTCGCGAATAGCCTGTAGCAAGACATCAAGGGAATAGTCCAGTTTAAAATCCAGTAGACGCAATTCTTGCAAATCTTGCATCAACCTGACCATCAATTCCCGGTTACTAATGTAAGCCTGGAGTCCTCGGGACAAATTGCATATGGAATGAGTGTTCTCTATGATGGCCTGGAGTTGGATTTCCAAAGTGGAGTCAACTACCTTTAGGACTGCATTTATTTTGCCATCGAGGAAGCCAATTTCATCGGCATTTACCTGGTCAGCACGAGTCTGTTGCTTCAAGTCATCGAGTGTGGCCGTTCCAAATAAAGTCTCGGAGAACTTGTCGATTTCTGGAATCAGAGCCCGCTGCTTCCTGGATTTGGCTGATGGAGGTGTTGGCTGGGCCGTCGATTCCAAAATTGATTGCACTTCCCGGAGTCCGTTGGTGACCTTCGCTGCTATAGTCTTCCCAATAGATGTTATGTTATTCAACATAAGTTGGATTTTTCGACACTGTTCCATTGAACCGGCTGCCAGGGTAGCGCCGTGTCTACAATTTAGTGCGGCTGCCTGTTTGGGAGAAGGAGGAAGTGGTAAAATGATATCGACTTCGGTAGTGAAGTACTCATTACCTATGTGGATGGACGGTTTACTCTCGAATACTACACCATAGTTGGTACGAAAACGGTTTACCGTACTGGTGCATAGGCATGGCTTAGCTGAGACAGTGCCCAGGATAAAGAGTCCACGAAGGAGGAGTATGGATACTGTTGGAGCCATGTCTGATGCAGGCTAGAGACCGCTCTAGTCTTTTATTACCTTTTCCCAGTCACGGGAAGGAGTGGACAGACAGTGGCCACGTGCACCTGGGATCTAAAGGTTTTGACCTCCGTGCAGAAACCTTACGTTAATGCCAAAAGAAAAGCCGTGCGAAGAGTATAAGCTTAGGCGTATGCTTGCTAGTAAGCTTTCGTTGGTTAGGGTGTCGGCTTGTTCTAATTGAATTGGAAGGCAGACTTCAAAATGAATTGTTGGCATGGGGTTCCTTAACTTGTGGATGAGAAGTGAGAAAGCCTGTAAATGCCATTACTGCCTGATATTTATAGGTTTTATTTGCAGGTGGTTTATATGGAGTTCAGGCCGATTTAAGTCTGGACTGGCTGAAATTAGTCTCAAACCTTAAGGTCGGCTTTATATCTAACCAGCTTAGACCCAGTTTAAGGTGAATTATTTAGGGTAGTTATATAGGCCGGGAGGTACCTTTTATCCATACAGAAAATGTTTAATGAATTTTTAATGAATCTCATCTCTCACGGATGACTTCAAAAGAAGTTAATTTCAAACACTTTTAATACTCCATCTATGGATGGTAAGGGTAAATGGTTTTCCGGGTGGAAGGGGCGATGGATGGTAGGGTGAAATAGGCCTGTCAAAGATTTAGCTACATGTGCTTTGCAGGCGAACGTAGGTTGGGTATGGAAGTGCCCGACCCAGCAGGTTCCCTGGGGCAACTCTGGCCCGTGTTAACTCGATAACTAACCCCTGATAATGGCGGGGAGTCCTTCAGATGACACCCAGCATGAGAGCTGTGTCGCTCTTGAGAGGGTTTGGTGTGAGTTATGTGATTACCAAGACTGTGCCCCTGCCCTTGTCAGATGTCAGAGGGGGGTACAGATTAGATGGGGTGCTTCCGGGTACTTATGGGTGTTAATGGATTAAGGCCGGCCATGATGGACGCTTCCAAACTTTGCCGCCGTTAGGAATGGACCTGATTTATTATGAAATGTTATGCACTAGGGAACAGGGGAGCGAGGGATAGCTGCAGAATCGCGAAAATGCTTTCTGTCATGTTACTTAAAAAGTACATGGAACTTGTTAACTAATGGTCATATTTAACTGAGACAATTAATTTAAATGAAGTGTGATGCCCAGTGTCTCCTGTTTATTCAGATGCTAAGATCGGGAAAGAAGGTTATTTAGAATGTTTGCAAGAAGTATATATAATAAATTTATAATATTCGGAATTTCAGCCGGATCAGTCTCATTACCATTAGGACTATCATGTTTAAAAGTAGTAGTTGAGGAGAGGGCGGGTTCGAGCAGGTTTTTTTTTTTTTTTATAATTTTCCAATTTTTTTTAGGGTCTTTTTGATTTAACAACTTTTTGATTACAAATGGAGAGTTCTCCTTTAAAAAGCGTAACGTCCCGATCCTGTTTAAAATAAGTTAACAATCAACCTCCTCTCTTGACATGACGATTAGGGTTCAGAGTAGTCCTATCCTTATCATTAAATCGAGGGAATACTGTTACATACAACAGACGCTTCTTCATAGGGTGCGGGTAAAAAAGTCACTTTTAATTAAAGTTAAACATATGAACATGATCTAGATGGATGAATTAACATTCGCGCAATTCAAGAATACTTAAAAAGAAACAAGACGTACGGAGGGACACTTACAGGATAATTTAACAAATCCAAGTTTTCTGTACATAGTAGTGAGATCATTCTGGGATATAATAGGTTAGGTAGGTATGACACTAAACTGTGGGCTTACAAAGCCTAAACAAATCCGCCAGGTAACATCATAGTATGAGACACTAGCTGAATATACATCAGTTACAGTTAATGTTATTGAGTTATCTAAGGTAGTCAAATGATATGAACTAATGTATATTTATCTGAAGGAAATATAACAGGCCTAGGTACGTACTTCTTGGGCAAACTAGGAAACAGGTTAGCTATAGGGCTTCTGTATAGCAGGATGCATGGTTAGGGCATCGCAAGAAGCCAAGGAAACTAAAAAAATTGCATTTGTTGGCCACTATACCCGGTGTTCTACATCGATGTTGAGTAGTATTCACAATATATTATGTTTAAATAAACATAGGTCAACTCTAGTAAGGCACAAGATGATTCTACATGAGATTACATTTACATGAGGTAGTAACAATGTAATAACAATGTGAACAGAACGGTATTAACTCTCAACTCAAGGAATCAGTGGACTGAAACATGTTCATGAGGTTCCTATACTAGTACTGGTCTATAGTAAGCTTAAGGCTGCAGTTCTTGAGTGCACTTGGCCTGGCCCAGCCTTAAAATAATGTTTGTTTCCTGTTTACCGCCCGAGTGACTATTTTAGGGCCGACTGGAAACTTTTTTTTATCATTTTTTGATTTTTTTTTTTTTATCAAAGTTTTCAGTTAAAGCCTTACCAACAAAAGAAAATTTGGAAAAAAAACAGATTGTCCGACCTCCCGACTGCGTATTTATCTGGTCACCCGCTGGACAGGAAACAATTTTTTTTTAGGTTGGCCTTGTGCTACAATACCTGTTAAACGATGACCCGTAGGGTACCGAGTGCATTTTGGGTTATTTTCATCAAACCTCTTAAATTGGTTAAACTAATGAAATAATAAAAAGTACATGATTTCTATAAACTATTTGAGTCAGTCTTGCATCCTATACCTTAATTATTTTCTCCGTATTGAAGTACTATATCATAGCCACAGCCAAATAAAGACATCCGGAAATCAAGGAAATCTCTATGTGACATCTCCAAATCTCATACGTTTTTTTAATATATGGGGTAGACAGAAAATTTTGAAACCACTGAATTGCAGTACCTGAGCTATGTTTAGATTTAACAAACGTTAATCAGAGGGTCCATATAAAGTTTTGGAACTGACTAGGAGAACCGGAGGTCTGCAAGATACCAGCAGAGGCTATAAGTTATGTGTTTAAATCACAAGCTAGTCAACGCTTAAAAGGGGGAATTTACCAGGCCCAGCAGCCACTGTAATGTTCCCAAAAACTTGTCCTAGGTTATTCAAACATTAGGTTACAGGTAATTAGGTCAGTAATATAAGAAGAAAAAGTTCTTGTGTGGGGATGTTTACGAGCATTGGTGGCCCAGGTGGGAAAGTTGCTTAGCCCACTTTTCCAAGAGTTGGGGACTAGGACGGAAGCCGTCGGCTAGCAGCTGGTACCTGTGCGACCAAAAGTGGCTCCGCCCACGTTTGGTACGCCTCAGTTTGTGAACCCATTTTCCTAGGAACAAGGACGGTAGCCAGTTGCGTTTGTTGATGGCTGTAATCTCCTGATTCAGTTTTATAATGGCAGCGTTAAGAGTTCTCTGGTGTTGTGGGTCTGTGTCGTGGATGAACGGACAACGGCTCAGGTTACACCCGGTAAAGTCCGCGAACAAGATGTTGGCTGTCGGGAAGTTCCTATGGAAGGCAATGTCAGCGTCGTTTAAATGTCCCAGGATACGGTCGACAGCCTGATCGGCGGACTCCCGTGTGAAGTGATACTTCTTGACAATGTTGTCCCAAAGAAGGAAATCAAACGGACCTCCCATAACTACTACTAGATCGTGAGGGTGGGTGGTTGCATGGATCCACGCTAGTGAAACCAGGTTATTTACCGTTGCATCCGGCAAGTGTGACACGTCTATCTGCGAGTCCGAAAGGTTCAGCTTGTCCACCTGAGCCTGCAGGTCCATGGCCCTCTCGTCGGCAAAAACCCTGATGATCGTCATTGCAAAATTGAAATTAAATGAACGAAAAACGTAGGGCATGAAGGGGACTCGAACCGGGGTCCGACCGAGTTAGCTGGTACCCAAAGATCCACTGGGTCGAATAATACGATGAAATCGGAAACCAGCGAAAGCCATCTAGAGGTCCTTCCGGTCGCAGGACCAAATACGTCGAAACTACGTTGGGGAAAACGATGATGGGCGATGTAAATTGAAGTTGATAAACTTGCCTTTCCGCCGAAAGAGACACATCAGTGACAATTGAGGGCGATCAAAATTAATAACTTGTGGTATTGCTTGTTTTCCAAATCGGAAAACCCACTGAAACACAAGGACCGAAACTACAAAGTGTCTCTTTTTGGTAAACACCTTTCTCGTTGCCCCGATTACACCCACGGTATATATATGTCGCAAACTCTATACGTAATTGGGTCTGGTTGTGCAAACTAATGAAATGAAATGAACTGAATAATGGCACAGATGAATTCGCCAGACCTGGGTGGTAGGAGCTAATCGAACTTCATGCACTCGATTACCACCTACCACTCCAAAAAATTTTTTGGGAAGTTTTATTTGTAATAATGGTATTGAAATGAAAAGATGGCCCACGGGCCGGTCCGGAGGGATGCAGGGGCGGACCCAGGCATTTCTAGGGGGGAGGGGGGGGGAGGGGCTAATGCATTAATCTACATGGGAGGGGCCCCTTTTTAAACAACATGATTTAACAGGGGAGGGGGGGGGAGGGGGGGCATGGCCCATCAGGCTAATATAGCGCATTTATCATTTCTTATGTCGAGAGTTAAATAAGGGTAAAAACTTGAAATCACACAAAATAATAGTTTTATGTGTAGTCAAGGTTATTTAATATTATCATTTTCAGTGAAGACCATTTGCGCTTTCATGCCTTTCACCCTGTATTTCCAAGAAGTTTAAGAATCTGGTTTAGGCAGCCTGGTTTAACTCCTAAATAATGTGTTTCAAGAAAATCTGTTTTAAAAATGCTATATTTCTACCTGTTTTAGTTAAACTAGTACTGTATCTAAGGGACAGGGGTGGACCCAGGAATTTGTAGAGGGGGGGGCCAAAAACATGAATGTACGGGGGGGTGGGCCCCCCATCAAACATGATTTAACAGGGGAGGGGGGGGGGGGGCAAAGCCCGTCTGCCCCCCCCCCCCTGGATCTGCCCATGAAGGACCTTAAAACAAAGTTTAGGTGGAGAGTTCTAGTTGAAATGGTAAACAATAAATAGGGCGAAATACAAATTTAGAATAGGTTTATGAGGCTATAACTTGTGAATTGTATTAGTTAGCGTGTTTTATTCTGTTACTGAGTTCAGTAGCTAGGTTGGGAAAGGTTAACATTGGGACCAAATTATTTTTGCCTTATAATGCTTACACGAGTCTCACAAGCGAGTTTAAGAAATCTGGTTTAAAACAGGCTTAAACCATATTTGCTTTTTGGAAATACGCTCTTAAAACTTTTAGCTACAAGTTTGGTTGAACTAACCCTATTTTTTTTTAGAAATAGGCCTATTGGACATCACTTTCATGGGATGGAAAACCATTATTGATATGATATATGTGATAAGATTTCTCAAAAATATTACTTTCATTTCATGATAAGGGTTGTACCCAACATCATGGGAAGACAATTGTTTCATTATTAATTAATCATAGAGGTTATAAAGTTAAATCACGCTTTATCGCTGTTTTTACGCATTTGATTAATTATTATGAATTATTTTTGATTTTATATAACTTTTGTTTCTATATGTAAGGGCTATTAAAACTAAATGCGTTAATGATATACCAATGTGAGCGATACAACCCTGTTTTACCCTAGTTGTGTGCACACTATAGGCTACTCCTTCTGCGCTTCAGCCTCATCTATTCTTATTAGGTCAGGAAACTGAGTATTATTTTTGTTGAGCTTGGAAACCCATATCAACCTGCGTTTATAGATTATATGACGCAAATGTGGGAAGGCCAGTGTAGATAAATAATAGTGTAGCCCTGAAGTTGCCCTTTTTAAAGGTAAATTCGTATTTATATGAATAAGAATGAACGGTCGGTGGTTATGTCGCCCATGTAAACTTTGTATGGCGGATTTTTATAGGCTCATTTTTGATAGAACACGAGAAGTAATCTAATAAGAAATTCCAAACGAAATTTTCAGATTGTGGAGCCAAATTGCTTAATCCAATCGTGAGTGGGGGGGACTGGGTACGCCACTGCTGGCAATTATATTGGTGCCTGAATGGAGGGTAGGTACGTTAAGAGGCCGAGAAGGTTGGGCGTGTGAAGAGAACTATGAGCGGACGGGACTATTGTGACACAATATAATTAACACCCCCTGACTTACACTTATATACACGCCAGAAGGGGAAGGGAAACTTTGAGGTGGGCGCAAAAGTATTACCTAACACGCCCACTGCTATGGGTGGTATAATGATACTTTGATTTTTCAGGGATAATGGTGGAGTAAGACTTACACTCCTTGACACGTTTTAGAGCAAGTGGATTCAGACACGGCCGAGCCTGTCTAATGTATGAGTTCAAAAATTTGCCGTGATACTGGGTATAACATTATGGCATTGATGCCTGGTACCATATCCTCCAACAGGTCACCTAACTTTCATGTTTATTTATATAAGTGTAACCCTAAGTTGGAGTGAAGTAAAGGTTAACTACAGTTATTAGTCTGAATATTGTGGAATTATTGAAGGGGCATGTGATACTCATGTAACACGGACAGATTACAAGGATACTCAAACTAGGCCTATTGAATGTATGTAACGTACAGGCCTAGGCACTCATGAATCCTAAATTAGTATTGAATATATAGTTGTGTGTTTTTATGTTGCTCATTAATGACATCAATATAATCATTGTTGTTGCTAATTTACCATCACGCAGCTTTATCAATCCCCCGTCGGGTGTCCCGGCCATCATTTTGGTGCTCCCGGCGGAGCAGGGCCAAATTTTTGTTCCGCCCCCTGCTGGCCCGCCACCGTCACCGGAGGGCTCGGAGTCCGACAGTTCAGGGGCTTCGTCTGAGGCGGGGGCCGATGCCCCACAGGACGGCCAAGAGGATGGTGACGTTCCCGTAGACCAACCCCTGGTTAACGGGAATGTGGGTCCAGGGGAACTTCACCATCCTGTGGTCAGTGGGGATGAGCCCCCCGCTTAGGCAGGGTCCATGAACTCAAACGGCCATTCCTGACACCTAGCCTGACACCTGACACCTCTTTTTTATATATATATAGTTTGTTTGTATAAATTAGAAAAAAAAAATTTAGTTGGAAGTTATTTACAAGTAATTTACCCAAATTGAAATTATAATTCATTGAAATTATTTTTTTTACTCCAATAACTAATAATCATTTTATCAATTACAACTAATCTAATTTCATTTAAATATTCCAGAAGTTGTTAAGATTGTTCATATTTGTAAGGATGTTTGTTTTTTGCTGTTTTTTAAATATATTATTCCAGAGGTTTTTAAGATTGTTTAGATTTGTAAGAACAAATTTTTTTATTTATCCAAGATTGTTATTAGTATTTTTTTTTTGGTGCGGGGATAGGGGGTTAGGGTGACATTACCCTTAGGACTTCGTACCCTTACTTTGTAAGCGACGTACTAGTCGCTAAGATCCATTGTGAAGACAGTGGTGGCTTTAAGCTAGAATGGGAGAATGGGAGTGGGTCCTGCGTATTTTGTGGGAGCCCCATATGCCGGATACACGTCAGCTTGCACAAGTTTGTTACGGTAAGCCGCTAAGGGGTTAACGACCCAGACTGTTCTTTCCTGTAATAGGTTATGCCCTACCAGCCTTGGTACAGTCCGGACGCTGTCAGAGCATAGAGTTTTAAGTTGTTTGTTTTGTCAGGCCTAGGCTTGGCAAATGGGCATACGCGTGATTTTTTTGCCATCTGCACTTTGGCGACTTTTGGGTTCTGCCCACGATACGGTGATAAAACCACTGGATAAACCATATTGGGTGTCATGAATAGAAAAGTGATGCCATTTGCCCAGCCTGGCTTGCTTTTGTTTAACTACGCCATACAGTGGCACTTTTCAGCAGGAAGTTGTACGTCTAAGAAAACGAAGCTGCTGTATATTAAAAGTGTTGAAAAACAGGACCAACCTCACAAACCTGTATCTAAGTACCCCTTGCAAGTTGAGCCCTCATTTGAATTATACAGCTTTTAAAATATCTGGTACTGGTCAGCCATGTAATGATTGGAAGTGTAATTTAGAAGCAACCATAGATGTATATATGCTAGTCTGCGTTTTATGAATTAATGCACCTTTGTGTTCTCTAGACTTTCATGAAACAATTACATGAGTTATAATATAGTCACTCTCTCTCTCTCTATGTCTGCAACAGCAAGCTGATGTGCGGGGTGAGACGTATCATACTGCAAACACGGGAAAAATTGAGCCTTGTGTCTTTTTCGAGATTTGCTGCACACCACCACATTATGTAAGTCTGGCACAGTTAGTGCAATCAGTCTGTGTGTCTCGGGTATAGTATATTCACAATCTGCTTGTGATAACAGGTGCATAGCACAGCACAGTAAGACTTTGCACAGCCTGCCCGCTCATACTGTCAACTCCCCTTCGATATTTTGCTGGCGTAGGGGGTCCGGACGTGCGCGGCAAGGACCCTGACCCCCCGCCTGTGGGAGAGCCGTTTTGTGCACAAGTTTTCCCGTGTACTATTCCCCTCCGAGCAAAAGGTATATGACTGCCAATGACCACAGTCATATCAGTCACAGCCACTGGCACAGGAGAGTTGCGCGCATGTGTAAAAGGACAATCACGGTGTTACTGTGCTGCAATTGTGCTAGGCAGTGCATCAATATAACTGTGCAAAGTTTGCGTTAAATCCCCTATGTCTGCCATGCATTGCTGTGTGTCCGTACCATTAAACTGTGTAAATCAACCATGTAAATCAAATTTTCCCACAAAATACAACCCATACAGCAAGCGATACTAGGCCTAGGCATCCCTACGACAGACACAGTCTGGATAGTTTCTTTAAACTTTTCTTTAGACTAGCCTAAGTCGAAGCCCGGACACATGTACATACAGTTGGGTATGGGTCATTTTGTGCATGTGTTATGGGCTTAAAACTAAAATGTTGGCAATTCTAATTCTAATTCCCCATGTCTACCATGCATCGACGTGCATCCAGACCATTAAACCCATTGACGAAGATAAGAGGGTAATTTAACCTCAAGTCTTCGTCACCAACACTGATGCCGGCCTGGGCATAACTTTATTGTTTGCTCACAATTTGGTTTTTAACGCAAAACAGGCGCAAAACAGGCGTCACTTGGTCCGATAAAGCTTTTGTCCCACTCTATAATATGTTATTTTAGTCCCCATAAAGCCCTGACAAAGGTCTATTGTATATATCAGTACCATCAGTCGTAGGATGATTTATTACATGACAGATATAATCGATCTTAAAGTTATGGACGTAACCTACAGGTCACACCCCCCCTTATATGTCATAAATATTTATCCGGATTTTTAAAGAACGCATATCTTAACCCTAATGGTCATAGGCTACATTTTAAAGGAATTGTAAATTCACGTAAGTTTACATTTTTTCTCTCAGGACACGGGCCAGGGGATAAATTATCGCATATAAATATAAGCATTCAAACCACCTACAGAGTTTTATCAAATTATCACTCTCCAAAACTATAATTCATGTGTTCGCCACAGACATCCTACCTCTGTTCTAAGACATGTTCAAAACAACAAATTCGCGGAAGTTCTTCTTGCAAACGTACATAGTTTATTCAAAAATCTTGTCAGGCATAAATAAATAATAATATGTAAACTCAAACTATATCACACTTTTGGTACATTAAAAACGTATATATATACATAAATACAGCCGTCATCGGTTTGCACAATATAAAGCAGCTAGCTGCAACCGTCATCATTTTTGGCGCCAAAGGAACAGTCGTCACCCTCAGGCACACCCAGGCCTATGGAGTCGCTGTTCTGGTAGTGGGGTCTGTTAACAACATTTTCGTTACGCGGCGGATAAAAGCACCAAATTCTGCATGAGGTACCTCTGAGGCCTAACTATTGAATCTAGAAGGGGAGCCATCTTGAAATACCAAAATGAAATTTTGACAAATTTTGTATGTTTTTAGCATTTGAAATTTAAGGTATTTAACCAAATCTTTTGGCTAGCTTCGACTAGACCTATTGTATAGATTCGAAAGGTAAATAATTGAATTCCCTGTCCTATAATCTACCAATTTGGACAATAGCAATGTGTTTCTAGGCATTTCAGAAGCTGAGATATAAGATTATTTCAATAAAAGTCGGCCATATTGGATTTTTGGCCCCCGTCTGGGTCATATTGATATTTCAAGGTGGCTCCCCTTTTAAATTCAATGAAGGGGTCCCAGGGAATCATCATACCAAATGAAATCAAGAAATCTTGTGGCAAAACAGTAAAGTCTATATCATTTCTTTTGAATTATTTTGGAATCCTGTGGTCATCATCAAAGGTATCACACTAATGAATTCAGCCATTTTGAAATTTATGGTATTGTATTGGATGAATATCATATTCATTGAGCCCTCTAGGCTATTAACAACTGATATTGGAACCATTTCCCCTGGCCTTATACCTTATTAGCTAAAAATCATAATATTTTTCAAAATTGGTCAGCCATCTTGGAATTTGGATTTCCGCATTGACTTGAAACATAAATAATTGAATTCCCTGACCCATAATCCCTCAATTTTTACACCAACCAAGTCTCTTTAGTCTTTTTAGAAGCTGAGATATAAGAATATTTATATTAAAAGTCGGCCATATTGGTTTTTGGGCCCCCACATCCGTCCTATTGATATTTCAAGATGGCTCCCCTTCCAGATTTGATAGTTATGCCTCAGAGGTGCCTCATACCAAATTTGGTGCTTTTATCCGCCGCGTAACGATTTCTCAAAAAAATGACCTTAACAGACCCCACTATGGGAAGAAAAAGTAAAACAGTTAGTTATACATTCCAGATTCCAGACTCAGACAACAATCATTAACTGAAATTAGCCCGGCCGATATAACCAGATATAACTAATAACATATACTATTACACGTACAGTCCTTATGCATCTCCTTCTGTAGGTAACTCACTTTTAGCCACTCTAGTCCGTTTAAGGGGTGCAATTAACTAATACTCCTCTAACCATGAGTGCAATGGGTCACCAGCTATTAGTTGTTTCTAGCATGCATATGGGTTCTACCACAGAGTCGGCAGTGTTTTAGTTAAAATTGCCTAACCTTAAACATACACTCACCTATTCTGTTGCACACCTCTCACAGATAACCTCGCTCTCCAGCATCGATGCAGGCTCATATTGGGCACACGCCGGGTGAAACACCGCGTTGCAGTAGCTGCACACCAGGTATATTCTGCAAAATAAATCAGTTCATCATGGCCTTTTACGAATGTTTTTTCCTTGTGTTCAGTACCGGCCATCAGTGTGAAATATATTGACTATAGATAGACAAGGGATGACATGCCCTTTATATTATTTTGGACCTTACTATCATGAGACAAATTATAAGACCCCTTGGGCTTTTAATACATACCTATATTTCGTGTTGAAGAAGACACTTCGCGGAGCAAATACACAGAATTCCCTGTTGTAGGTGTCCATGTCGACATCCCGCGCAATTTTCAGGTACTCCCGGTTTCTCTAATTAAATAAATTACAAGTTTGTTTATAACCTTTCAGCATACCGCAGTCCGTATGTATACTGCCTCGGCGTCTCTTTTATTGTATTCAAGTTTAAAGTAGAGTTTCAGTAAATAATGTAAGCTTAACAGTTGTGCAGGTACAACTCTATCTCTTTTTTGAAATGAACACCTTATGCAACTCAAATCCATTGAAATAGTAACAGGTTGATTGCCAGTAATTCAATAGTTGGGGTGTCATCCCTAGAATTACCTTTGAGGGTTCTTCTCCACAAAGAAAGCACTCCCAGTCCGCATTACTGTGCACGCTGCTGTCCCCTGGGCTGCTGCCAAAGAGGTCCGAGCAGTAATAAAAAATTGAAAGTCAACATCGAGTTGTGTTTCACGTACTTAACAATGGGTGCACGTGCTCATCAATGGCTGCAAGAGGATACCAGTTGATACCAGTGGTGTACGCTATAAAAGGTGCGCAGCTTGTGATAAGCGACAGTAAGGTGTGCGTCACACCTACACATTCACAAGTAGAGTGTGAAAGTGGAGGTGTCAGTCAGTAACTAAGCCTGTTTTAAAATCTGGTGCCCTTGAGGGCCCATGATCCTAAGAATAAAATGAACAACTCCAAAACAGGTCTGTTCTCTTCAGAATCCAAAACCAAACTAACTTTATTTCCACTTCTAGGGACAGGTGGGTGCAGCCCTGGGCCTAGTCAATAGCCTAAGATTAACCAGCCTAAATATAACCATACACACAATAGGCCAGAGGTAATCCCTCATTATCTAGGTACAAAGGGTACCTGTGTGGCCCAGCCCACATCTGTCCCCACATGTGGCATTTCCAAATATTACCAAACCTATATATTTGAGACAAAGTAAAACCTACTAAAATATTTCTAATCAAAAAGGGCACCATGACTTTACAATGTGTTTCCATGCAAAATGTTCAATTTAATATCTGGTTGGTTGAAGACCCCTTGTTTCTGTCCTTTCCAATTGGCCTAATGGACCAGTACTACTGGAAATGTTTAGTCAGTATGGCTACAAATCCCCTTTATCCACCTTAATTAACCATACGCCCTTCTGAACTTTAACACTTAAGAACATTTGGGTCAATTGCCCCATACCGTCATGAGTGTATAATAAGCAATAACAAAAACAATCACCCCGTGCAGCTTTCAGTGTCCGATGGTCTCAGCTCAAGGGACGGGACTTCATCATAGGTAGGAGGAGCTTCGTCCAACCTGAGCCACCGCCTCGACTTTAACGGGGCTGTTGGTGTTTCAGGTGTCCTCGGCTGCTTCGGCGTCTTGGGGTCTGGGCTGCTGGAACAATATCAATCGTATTTTCATAAAGCTCATGGTAAAAAAGCATATCACAATTACTCCGCCTAATACGTTGCAACTATACCCCTCTGTTAACACGCCCGTGGTACGGCATGGGTATAAACAAGCACTCGGTTAAGTTGTGTTGTACATGTAGATGGTGGTGGGGCGGGGTGTAAACAGAGATCAGCTGTTCCGACCAGCTGTGACCTAGATACTGATGTTTACAAACACGGTGAACTGCCTAGAAGTGCATGGACTCGCTTTATAACTGTTAATTATTGGACACCATAGGGTATTGACTTGAATTACTCACCTGGCACTCAAAGTAGAAGTAGAAGCTCTGTTGCTGTTTTCCATTCTGTTTGGTTTGGTCGTTGGAAAGATAGTGGAATGTGGTGCTACTTCTTCTGCTCGGTCGGGCGCATTAGTCACAGATTATTTAGGTCACGCGTGGGCCGAGTCTTATACCCTGCACGCGCCTACCTACCTTGGGTACCGGAAGACGCCGCCCGGAAAAGTAGTACCTGGTGCCATTGGCAACGGTCGCAGCCAATGGTTCTTTACATTTCCAAGGCTTATCCATGCGTTGCGATAGGAGAAAGATTAATGCGCCTATCCGAGCTTCACCATACTCTAATCCAACTCACATGTTCCACATAGCCCACTTGCGGATTCAGGATCTTGAAAAAAAAGGGGGGGGCACGTTATTGGAAAAATAATTCCTTAATTGCTTTTAGGCCGAGTTTTACTTTAAAAAATATATCAAAAAAAGGTTCCGGAAAAAGGGTGGGGTGTGCGTCCCCCCCCTGGATCCCCCACTGTAGCACAACATCCAGTCGGGTCCATATTATATTTTTGTGGTTTTATTAACACAGAGTCATGGGAGCCGTCTGAGTATTAAGTCAAGTAAATATAAATCATTAAAAAGTTATGTCGATAAATATGTGGCCAATGCTGATGTCATTGCGTTAATTGATATGGTCTATCTTAACGTAATGGAAGTGAAGGCCAAAAAGCGATGGCATGGTCCCTTGTCTCTAGCCGTGGGAATGACCAAACATATGTCTTTCCCCGGCCCTCTAACCACCGTGTATCACATGCCTATATATTGTTTCGCTAGCTTCTCCACAAAAATGCACGAGTAAGATTAAGGAACCCAATCATCCTTGGGGCCTGTGACCGGGTGAGCGCCGTTCGGGCATACGTGACATATATTTTATTTTTTTTGCAGAGCATCTCTTTTATTTGTTGGAGGGCTAGAAGAAGGGGGGAGTTGAATAATATAAAACAGAATAAGACTGGGAGGTACGTCATTACTTATTGGAACGGGCCCATCCGAGAAGGAGGAACATTTTAAATTTTTCTTTATGAAGTCGGCACTCTATTGAGTACCTTGCATTTTAAATTGATAATTGGACCTGCACTGGTTTTTTTAGGCCGGGAGAGGAGTGAAGGTCTGAGAGGGGTATGGGGTCACCAGGTTGTGATGCACCCTAACCTGGCCGGCCACAGAAGTTTCGGCCAGCCCCACCACTACAGTGGCAATATAGAGGCAACCGAGACTTCCGTGGCCTATTTCTGTGTCGAATAATTTCTCGACTTTATATGAGTTCCTTTCACGATCATTTATCATTTTGTCTGGGTAGGTGTTGCCCTTATAATCGGCGAAACAATATCCTGGTGCAGGAAAACAGTTAAATCGTAATTTTCTATCTTGAACTGGTCCTGCTTACGCCGAGAGTCGAAATCCCGATCAGGGATTTCGCTGATGGCATGCTTTTGAATAACATGCCCAACAGCATTTTTTGGTATGTGTACGTGAAGTTTAGCCGAAGCCGAAATTGAGTTGACAAATTCAGCCTCACTGATGAATTGGTTGAGTTTTATCGTTCGGTCTGAATGACAACCAATTTTGTTGAGGAGGCGGCATTTCCCAAAAAGAATGTTTGGGTGCATGTACCCATCCTGACACACCTCATGATCTCTACAGATCCTTCTCACCTGGTAATCACGGTTACCCTCATTATAGAGTTGAACCATGCGGGTCTGATAATCCCTCGGTCCGGCTACCCTGGGGGCAACCGGGATGCCGTACTGTTCTGGGTTGGAAGGCCTAGGGCCGCCGTATGCCATGTCGTTCAGTTGTTGCGACAGTATTGGAAATGAACCTCCTGAGGAGTTGCTCAGAATTTAAGTTTAATAAACACGAAACTCGTGGTGCAATCGAAACCGTTTGTATTGTGCGTTGGTCCGACGTCGTGACAAAAAGTTGCATAAAACTAAAGCCATTGATTTTGTTAAATAATTGTATCACTGGATTCAACATCTAAGAGATAGTAAATCTACGGGAAATGCCTTATCTTGGTGAAAGAACAGTTTCATGTTGACTCACTCCAAACCAGACCAAAACATACTTGGAAAGTCCCTCAGCTCATCCGAATATATGGAACCTCCGACCGACTGGTGCATTAACAAATTTAAAATGCTAAACAATTAAATTACAAAAAAAATGCCGACATGGCCTTGCACTCTCAATGACATAGACCATCACCTAGGACCAAATTCGAATGAACGGCCCACCGGTTCTGGCCATGGGTCATTTCTGTGGACATCCCCTCCCCAACCCCCCAACCCCCCCCCCCCCCCCCCCCCCGGAGCCATCCCCCTACCACTCGGTATGAAATGGGGGGTTGCTCATAGTTCACTATGGTGGCTGACCAATTCATCTCAGATTACCGGTCCGGCAAAAACCCAACGGCGTTACATACCGTCTTTTAAACAATTCAAAATAACAATAAGTTATTGAAGAATGTCATTTTATTTAAGAAAATCAACTCCTTCTACGTCACACCAAACATCGTTGGCGATACGAGGAAACCCCATTTGGTAAATAACCCGGCCCCAATCTAGGAAATTCATTTTCCATGAAATAAGAAGGGTAATATAAATAAATACCTTTTCCCCCCCAAGGAACGCCAAGCTAGGCAAATTTTCCACAATATTGGAGGTAGGTATACTGTCAACACAACACAATATGTACAGAAATGGACGGTCTCTTAAAATTGTTGCACTACAAAAAGAAAAATCTCAACACAATCAAGTCGTTTGTAGTAACGGTTTGCTACAATCATACTAAATGGTCCTATGACCAAAAGCATTTACACACATCTTTAAAAGAATATCGCGGTACAACCTGTACAATAGCTACACACATGCTTAGTGTGGTTCCATACTTTTTACAACCACCCAAAAGGCTGTATCTTTACAAAAATCCTAATACTGTAAAATTCACTTTAACACATTATATAGGGACGGTGGTACAACCTTGAGCTACCTAAGCAATATTAATTTATGGTAACACACAGCTTGTCATAAATACCACATGTACACTAACACGTTGGTCACTCATAGTCCATTTCCCCCGTTACCAGAAATCCATCAGCCTGCCCAGTCTGCAGCGCTTCACCCGTCAGGTTGGCAAAGTGCCGCTTTAGCCTCTCCTTGACATCGTCATTTCCGATGTCCTGAAGTTTCATCAGGAGAAGGTGCGCCCACTGGGCGTCCACGGCATCCTCGAGCTCATTTTCTTGGGAATGGAGGGGGTCAGAAAAGATGACATGTATATGTACACCGACCGCTGTCCCACATCCTGAAGAAATGTGTCGGCTGGTTGACGGGCAAGATTGTTGTTGCAACTCCCCCTCTCCTCCAACCATGGTCGTTGGCCTCGACGATTAGCACTCTTTCCTGCAATGCAAACAACCATGCAAATTAGCTGATTTGACAGACTATACAATTTTTATTGGTTCGGTATTGGTTCCATGTTAGTTTAGTCAAATATTGTAGTTGTGAAACAATTGCATTTATACGCCCAATCACCGTCCAGACTTTAAAATTACTAATCACATAGAAAATCGACGGGTCTGGTGATCGGTCGGGTTATAGTTTAATAAATACTTTTATGTATGGTACAAGGTTTCCCTTTTTAATTTGTCCGTCTATTACATTGCTCACCTTTTCTATATACTCGTAGGATGAGGTAGTCAAGAGTCCACTAAGGGAGGGGCCAAGGAACCCCAAGCGCGCCACTACGTCAACATGACATGCTGTAACTGGCTTAGCCAACACTCCCAACTTCTCATTGGCCTTGTACCGGACGTAAAAGTTCCTCAACGTGTCCAGGTGTATCCTGACTTCGTCGGCTAAAAATTTAAAAGAAAAACACTAATTAAATATTCATGGCCTGTTACATTTCAGTGTCGGATCCAGAGGGCAGGGGGTGGGTTTCGCACATGCACAATCCGTTGTAATTGTTTTTACAATGTTTGAATCATATTATTTTGTTGTTTCATCTGCATGCGCTTGCCCAAAACTCACGGCAACAGAACCGTATGTTTACTTTAAGACTATGACTCTAGTAAGCATGATAATCATATAGCCTAAGGCAGAGTTTACTTACCCTACGCATGGTTACTACACAAATCCCCTTGCTGAAATATGTATTGATATTGTTTAAATATGTATTTAAATGCTCTGAAATATGCAATACGTACACACATGTAAGTGTAAACAGGTGCTAGAAACACTTATTGATGTATTAGATAGGTGTTAATGTCCACGCTCTTGATGTGTTAGAAAGGTGCTAAGAGCTCAAATCAAAATCCTAGATATTGTTTTCTAACAGGAAACAACATAACCTACATAGTCAGCTCTGACACTGGACTGTCAGAGGGTGCTCTTGAGTTATAAATCTTCCTGCTCATACTGTCTAGTCTTTAGAGCCGTAGGCTGTAGTAATATATGTTCATGTGACACTTGGATCTTGTAGATCGTTCAGTTGTCAATAAAAGTTCATCATCATCTTGGTTGGTTGGTTGGTTATTGGTTGCTTTACGCCCTAATCAACTGCCAGGGTCATATCAAGGGCGGTGATGGTGATCGAATCTATGAGAAGGTAGAGACCATACCCCTACACATTTACCGAAGTAGGTGTTCTTTAATGTGCCTGGTCCCATAGAGAGGGCCAGACACACAACAGCCGGTGGCACTGGGAGAAACACAGAGGGGTGTAGCAGCCCTGCCTGGCCCAGCCGAGAATCGAACCCGGCTCTCCCGCATGCCAAGCGAACGCTCTAACCACTTCACCACCCCGTGCCCCTCATCATCATCATCTTGTGGTGCCCAACTTCCTCTCCTATCTTTGTGTACGCTTCCCAGTTCTTGTGTGGAGTTGTTGTTCCGTATGTGCTCCTCTCGTATGAGCTCGAGTGCATTACGAACCAGTCGATGAGCAGGTCCTCCTGGTAAATAGTCCAGGTGTAAGAGCGACGGGATAACGAGGACTTCGTGCATGCCATGTTGTTAGTTTATGAGTGGGTAGAGTTAGGTGGTCACATGACCCATCCAGCCTCCTGGAAACAACCTCTGCTGCAGAGAGTTCTATAAGAAACTTATAGATGACATATAGATAAGTATGACATCAGCCCCACCCTCCCCCCTCTCCCACCACCCACCACCCACGCTGCCCAGCGGTCAGCTTTAACACCCACCTGTTACGGAGCCGAGTCCGAAGTAGGTCAACCTGAGGTGACGTGCCCGGGCTTGACCCACGCTTGACTCACACATCGGTCCAGGACCCCGGTCCGTCCACTCAGGTATAAGCGTAGGACATATCAGCGTTCTTCAGAATACTTTTGACTTTTTGTGGCTATAATTTACCCTTTTTTGTTGAAATTACAAACTGTCAAGGAACAAACAACCCCTTTTTCCATATCACTGACATTTAGGTGGGGAAAGTACCCTTTTTATCCAGACACAAGGACATGCGAATTCTGTAAAAATAGACCATTTCTTCGCATTTTTTAGAACAATGATACGAATCCTTTTGTAATTAGAGTGGCGGGACTGGGACTCACCAGCAACAAAAGCAGCATTTTTTTTGTACTTCCTATACTGTAAAAAAACAAAATAGTTTACATTAAAATGCATGGAAACCATAAAAAACATGCATATGAAGATGTTGGGGCATATACTTTATTTGTAAATACTGTCGTCCAACCAAAGCCTGAATCCAAACCCACACTTAATTTATCGACCACCAAAAAGAAAACATTTTGAACGATTCAGAAGTTAATTTTATATAGAGAATTAATCAAAGTTCCCATATTTGGCAGCACCAAAGGATGCAGGTTGTTCCAAAGAGTCGACATCAAGTAATGTGTGATGCCGTGGACAACTTCTAATAGAACTTAGGTCTTATTTTCATGTTTAAAGTACAGAATTTAGGGGGGGGGGATAGCTGAAAAGGTGTGACACCATTTAAGGACGGTCCTGGGCAGGGGGGTCCCTTATTTTCTGCATTTCTAATTTATTTAGAAAGGTCATTGAGCGACGTTGGGGTATACCTGGATTTAACAATAATGCATTTCACTTATGAAGGACTTGCATTGATTTCATATTGAATATAATTTCAGGGTTTCAAATACATGCAGGCCTAACCCAACCTTTATAACTTATAAAATGGAATGAAAAAGGTAGGCGAGTGTCATGGTGACACTGGGGAATTGGACGATTGTGTGCTAGGCATGCCTACCGAATTTAGAGGGGTTAGAACACACGAAGTTGCTCAACCTAGTACATACGCTCTGCGTAGCCCAGTGTGGAGGCTCGCCGATATGAACCTCCGGTGGGGGCATTTTAAACAACAAGTACAAGGGCTGATGCAATGTCACGGCTTACTACTTAGGTTGCGAACCTAATAAGCATAGACGAGGCTGAAGCTAAGAGGGAGTATAGTGTACACGGTTCTATACTTCAGCAACGCCTGGTTTGGTTTATTAAATCATAAATGATAGGTGAAAACGAAAAATGTGTGCGCGCCGCTGGGATTCGAACCCGGGCCAGCGACCATGCAAGTAGCAACCAGTCTGAATGTTGCTTAACTTTTTGGTTAAATATATAAAAAGGGTCTAGTGAGTCCCCCATCAGACGCAACTAATGCGGGGTTGCTTGTGCTTAACTAGAAATTTTTGATAGTTTATGTTTTGATGGAAAAGAATTGTTTAAAAGTATATAAGAAAGGCCCATGGCCCAACGTTAGCTACAAAACTGGGATAGTATGTCATACTTTGTGACACTAACAAGATGGGTAAAAACTCCTAGGTCTGAAATCGGCAACCCCCCCACCCCCTCCCCCCAACCCTATAGAAAACAGGGAATAAATAACCCCAGATTTGCATGAATCAACAAACATAGATAATTCAATAAAATTCCACTCGGTCTAACACAAACTTGGTGCGTCATTGCCCTGCTTCTCTTGAAGTGCAGGGATAGTGATCTATGCCTAGGTATAGTTAAGACATGTACTAAAGCATGCCAAACAGACTGTACTGATCTGAAATATATACTAACAGCAACAAGGTGCATTCCAGTTTTAGTCTTTGTTGTATCGCTAGGTCATAACACAGAAAACAGACAGTCAATTAGTGTGCAAAAAAATGATGAACAATTTCTGAGGTGGCCCCTTATGCTAAAGGTAAATTTATGTACCTTTTGGTAACATAACATCTCTATAATATAACATTAAAGATGTGAATAAAACACCCCAACCATTACTCTCACCCGGTGGGTATGGCATGGTACCTCAGATAAATGGTCACCACTGGAGGGGGGGGGGGAGTTGGGCTGTATGAAGCGCTTCACTTTGTGCACTCAGGGTGTGTGGGTGCGTTAATAAGGGAGGAGGTCGGAGCGGTTCATTTTGAGTTTGGTCAGTTCAATGTGTTGAGCATCTCATGCCAGTTCCACTCCAAGTCCGCTTTCGCAGACGTATCCTACCATCACCCGCACTCTTTGTTGTTTCTGCCGCTCAAAGGCCGACACAGGGGAGCGTGAACAGTCGGGGTATCAGAGGGTATTGGGCTGTGCAGGAGTGCAAGGGGCTTCTTAGTCAGCCACCTGGAGTTAAACAACTTCCCTGGTCGCGTGCCCCAGACCTTTATAAGGCACTGAAAAAATAGACATTGCCATTATATCCTGGTCGCGTGACTGCAGAACACATCGCCTGTCCTCCTGTTTTCCTCTGTTCAAGATATTTACCATGGCCACCCACAGCTGCACAACGGTCAATTTAGGCCATCCCCCTGCCTGTGTAGTTTGCAATTTTATTGTGCGACCCCGCCACCAAGCATTGATGGGTCAACAGCTGCAGTGCACCTTGTGGCGCCATCCCCACTGTCAGTCTCTCGCTTCCTTTTATACAGACTCTGTTGAGGTTGGCTGCGACTTTGACTGTCAATGCCCAATGTGCACCCCGCCACTACTCCCGCCCCCACGCTCAACCTCCAGGTCCTCCAAGAGATCCATGGTCAGGCGGGAGAGCATGCCCAGCTGCACGAGTTGCAACTTCTCTGACATTATCTGTGAAGCTGGAGATCTAATGTGTGATGACGTTTTTCTGGACGTCTTCCTAGACAAGGAATTCCTGACAAGTTCCAGGCGGGAGAGCGTGCCAAGCTGCACGACTTGCGACTTCTCTGACATTATCAGTGATGCCGGAGATCTGATGGGCGATGACGTTTTCCAGGACATCATGGCAGACAAGGCATTCCTGGCAAGTTTGTCGGTGGGTGATTGGACTGCGGCCTCCACCAACAACGACAATCCTTCCAATCCGTTTCCATCAACTTCCTGATGACCTAGGCTTCCCTTCAACAATAATAACAATTACTTTATGTAAACTTACCGTTGTTTCTTCGTTTTGCATAAAAGTGCAAGTGCGACCGCGAAACCTGTATATATATATATGTGACCAGCCGAGAGGAAAGGGTGCTCAGTGCAGGGTAGCACGGAGCACCCTTTCCCCTCGGCTGGTCATATATATATATTTTTTTTTCTGTCTAAGTTACTCATATGCATGTATCCCTCCGATCCCGAAACTATACGTCTGAAGAGTATTGTGTGAAAATGTGAGTGCGAGCCCGACACATGTAGATATATTTATCTGTCTCAGTTAATTCTCATAAAGTTTGAGCCCGGCATCTGTTTATATATTTATATGTCTACGTTAATTGTAATAAACTTTGAGTTTCTACCAAGTGTTTGTTTGCGTGTCTGTTCCAAGTACTCATACATCATAATGTTCCTTAATTTTAAAGCAATTTCATTTATATTCCTTTATTTTACCGAAAATTTCCAAAATTCAATTATTTACCTTTATTTTCATGAAAAATTCCTTTAAATTACTATAGAGTATATTTATGCCTCATATAATGTCCAAACTCACTAACGAGTTTCTAAATTTTCCATTTTTTTGGTCTTTCATCACCGCTAAAAAAAAACTTTTTCTTAAAGGAAAACTAGCACATAATTATCACTTTTTTCATGCGCATCAGATTTCGTTTCTGTCCCTTATGTCTAATCATTAGGGAACATGTTTTCCAGTGTAATTTAATTCTTCAGTGAGTTAGGTAATTGAATGTGCAATGAGCCCCGGGAGGTCCACCAGGCGCACTGATAGCGGGGTGTGGCGTACCACGGGTACTAACCCGTATATGGGTCAGTGTAGGTGGAGGGGCAGCAGCCGGGTCACTGCTGTGGTCGCAGCTGGCACTGCGAGGGCCTCCTGGGCCCCACTATCCTCTGGTGTTAATGGGTCAACAGTGGCAGCGCGGTATTTTTCAAAAGCTATTTCTTATGGCATGCACTTGATTTGTAAGGCTAAAGCCATGATGGATATGGCCGAATGATAACCTTGTACTGTAACTTATATCAGTTTAAAAGTATTAATTTGCGCGCATTTCGCGCACCACAATAAATGAGGTAATATGATGTGTGAGTGAAATTTAACAGTTCCATAGGACAAATCGAAATACTTATCTACCAAATGGGCAAAATTATGAAAGCGCGGTAATTATAATCATTGCTTGGTGCGCCAAAATCCAGCTGCTCGAAAGCATTTTACATACACAGTAATTAAAGGCCTGCGCTGAAAATTAATGATTTCGTACCGTTACCAGGTCTGTGCTAACACAGAAAATAGGAACGGCCCATGATAACAGGACGTCCTCTGATGCTGGGTCACAGGTCGTCCTGTGATTTAGGAATGGTTGCATAAAACTAAGAATATCAATGAACAGAGAGACTTGCTGAATATTCTAACTCGGTAAATGTGTTATAAATTAGTTTTTCTAGTTATCTAGCTCTTGAAATCTAAAGTTAAATGTGTAATTTTTTTCGGAAACAACAAAATTGAGACAGCCTGTGTGCCTTAGTACCCCAGATATGGCCCGGCATGGGGAGCCGGCCTGGTTTGGCCGGTTATGTAACCAGTCCCGGCTCTGGGACCCGCCCTTAGAAGGCTAAATATAGATCCTCCTCCCGGGGACGGGGGTCCAGGACAGCCCAGAGTGGGCAGACACAATACTCAAAAGGGCGGGGAATATCAATTAGCCCGAGCTATCAGGGCGGCCCGGCTTTATGGGACGTCCTGTTTTACCAGGACGACCCGAGATTTCGAGACGTTCTCGTTTTCCTATGTTAGCCCCAACCTGGTTACCTTGGCAATGGGGACATGGTGGATTTTGGTGGTGGATTTGCGGGGGGGGCAGTTTAGAAAACCACCTAACAAGCATTTCTTTAAGCGCGAAAGCGAACGCTGTTGCTCACGGTTTTGTACGCGCTGTACCTTATAGTCTCGCTGATGTGTGAGTGCCCCTGTATAGTCTCGCCCCTGAGAAAACCGTTGCCGTCGGGGGTCAGCATAAAAACTATAAAAAGCCCCGTGGTTTCTAACCTGCTTCAGACTATCCCAGGTATGGCTACTGTACCGTCACTCATGCTGACTATTCTGCTTAGCCTAGGCGCTGCCCATTCCACCGGAAAAAACTTCTTTCAAACCAATTATTGGTAGTCTTTGAGACCAAACCATACATCTACATTGGCAAGGACTACTTCACCACCGAGGTCGATATCATTCTAGCTCAGCCTCCCCTTCCCCCGTCAGTGCCTCCCTTCCACTGCAATCGGGACTCCACCTTACGAATCTGTTTGGGGAACCAGTGTCAAAAAATGCAAGCAATCGCGGAAAAGATATCAAAGCATTGGCATTTATTAGTCGCTAAGTTCGAACGTGGACTAAAAGTAGTGAAAGAAATTGTTGAAGTGCAGGTTCGTGCAACCAATCTTTCGCGAAAGTCCAGGAAGGCGCGGGCACTCCTACCAGAAATTGGCACGGCCGCTAAGGCTCTATTTGGTACTGCCACGCTCGACGACTTAACTCCACAGAAGGTATTCAACCAACAATTGGCTCATGCGGACCAGATCACTGCCGACGAACTCATATTCCTTGATGAGAAAATTACTGCAGTACTGCAGGTAGTAGACTCTAGCCTGGAACTGCGCCACTATGGAAAACAACGATTACATTTACAATATTTCCAAAGGACTCCAATCTTACATGACCACCCAGGATTACATTGTAGGGTTATTGCACGACTTGCAAAAAATGCGCTTGCTCCAAGCATTATCAACTGGATTACTCAATTGACACTCTTGTACAGGATATTCGCAACCTACAGTCCTTCATTGATAACTGAGACCGAAATGAACAAGATCCGTAAGCATTTTCTGTCCAAAACAAATAATTCAAAGGTTCTTATCCCTAATACTGTCGACATGTATAAGAGTGTAACTGTTCATGGGGCGCCGACCCTACATGGTAATGTGCTCAAAATATTTTTAAAGGTTCCTATTATGTCTTTTGACCAAATGTTTAAGGTTCCTAAGGTTAACTCATTTCCTTTGGCTTTCCATGGGCATTTTACTCGACTCGCACACTCCCCGGTTTATTTACTAATTTCTCCAACACATTACACATTGTCTTCAAACCCCAAACTAGACGAGTGCCATTTGCAGTTTTGCCAGTATGACTTTGCACTTAGAAGCATATCACCGACGTCATGCCTAATGGCAATATACCTATGCGATCACGCTTCCGTGAAACAACTTTGTGATTTTAAACTATTTATTCAACCGAGTTTCAGAAGGTCTAATATTGAAGTATGAAAACAAATCTTTTCTTGTGTCAAGGAAATCTAAAGAAATTCCAGTAAGAAATATGTATCTTTCATTCATCTCAAGGAGTCATTTCATAATACATTAAGAAAACTTACCATCATAGAGTATTGCAGAGCACTATACATCGCTGTGAGTTAGTAATAACTTACTAAACATAGCCCGGATATCCGCCGAGTTATAATGATGTTGCAACACATAATCTATGATCTTCCGCAGAGTTCACACATGTATCGTGGAACTAGTAGTCCAACAGACGTAGCTTCGTACAAGAAACACGGCAAATTTTTGAACTCATACATTAGACAGGCTCGGCCGTGTCTGAATCCACTTGCTCTAAAACGTGTCAAGGAGTGTAAGTCTTACTCCACCATTATCCCTGAAAAATCAAAGTATCATTATACCACCCATAGCAGTGGGCGTGTTAGGTAATACTTTTGCGCCCACCTCAAAGTTTCCCTTCCCCTTCTGGCGTGTATATAAGTGTAAGTCAGGGGGTGTTAATTATATTGTGTCACAATAGTCCCGTCCGCTCATAGTTCTCTTCACACGCCCAACCTTCTCGGCGTCTTAACGTACCTACCCTCCATTCAGGCACCAATATAATTGCCAGCAGTGGCGTACCCAGTCCCCCCCACTCACGATTGGATTAAGCAATTTGGCTCCACAATCTGAAAATTTCGTTTGGAATTTCTTATTAGATTACTTCTCGTGTTCTATCAAAAATGAGCCTATAAAAATCCGCCATACAAAGTTTACATGCGCGACATAACCACCGACCGTTCATTCTTATTCATATAAATACGAATTTACCTTTAAAAAGGGCAACTTCAGGGCTACACTATTATTTATCTACACTGGCCTTCCCACATTTGCGTCATATAATCTATAAACGCAGGTTGATATGGGTTTCCAAGCTCAACAAAAAATAATACTCAGTTTCCTGACCTAATAAGAATAGATGAGGCTGAAGCGCAGAAGGAGTAGCCTATAGTGTGCACACAACTAGGGTAAAACAGGGTTGTATCGCTCACATTGGTATATCATTAGCGCATTTAGTTTTAATAGCCCTTACATATAGAAACAAAAGTTATATAAAATCAAAAATAATTCATAATAATTAATCAAATGCGTAAAAACAGCGATAAAGCGTGATTTAACTTTATAACCTCTATGATTAATTAATAATGAAACAATTGTCTTCCCATGATGTTGGGTACAACCCTTATCATGAAATGAAAGTAATATTTTTGAGAAATCTTATCACATATATCATATCAATAATGGTTTTCCATCCCATGAAAGTGATGTCCAATAGGCCTATTTCTAAAAAAAAATAGGGTTAGTTCAACCAAACTTGTAGCTAAAAGTTTTAAGAGCGTATTTCCAAAAAGCAAATATGGTTTAAGCCTGTTTTAAACCAGATTTCTTAAACTCGCTTGTGAGACTCGTGTAAGCATTATAAGGCAAAAATAATTTGGTCCCAACGTTAACCTTTCCCAACCTAGCTACTGAACTCAGTAACAGAATAAAACACGCTAACTAATACAATTCACAAGTTATAGCCTCATAAACCTATTCTAAATTTGTATTTCACCCTATTTATTGTTCACCATTTCAACTATAACTCTCCACCTAAACTTTGTTTTAAGGTCCTTCATGGGCAGATCCAGGGGGGGGGGGTGGGCAGACGGGCTTTGCCCCCCCCCCCCTCCCCTGTTAAATCATGTTTGATGGGGGGCCCACCCCCCCGTACATTCATGTTTTTGGCCCCCCCCCCCTCTACAAATTCCTGGGTCCACCCCTGTCCCTTAGATACAGTACTAGTTTAACTAAAACAGGTAGAAATATAGCATTTTTAAAACAGATTTTCTTGAAACACATTATTTAGGAGTTAAACCAGGCTGCCTAAACCAGATTCTTAAACTTCTTGGAAATACAGGGTGAAAGGCATGAAAGCGCAAATGGTCTTCACTGAAAATTATAATATTAAATAACCTTGACTACACATAAAACTATTATTTTGTGTGATTTCAAGTTTTTACCCTTATTTAACTCTCGACATAAGAAATGATAAATGCGCTATATTAGCCTGACGGGCCATGCCCCCCCTCCCCCCCCCTCCCCTGTTAAATCATGTTGTTTAAAAAGGGGCCCCTCCCATGTAGATTAATGCATTAGCCTCTCCCCCCCCTCCCCCCTAGAAATGCCTGGGTCCGCCCCTGCTCCCTCCGGACTGGCCCGTGGGCCATCTTTTCATTTCAATATCATTATTACAAATAAAACTTCCCAAAAAAATTTTTGGAGTGGTAGGTGGTAATCGAGTGCATGAAGTTCGATTAGCTCCTACCACCCAGGTCTGGCGAATTCATCTGTGCCATTATTCAGTTCATTTCATTTCATTAGTTTACACAACCAGACCCAATTACGTATAGAGTTTGCGACATATATATACCGTGGGTGTAATCGGGGCAACGAGAAAGGTGTTTACCAAAAAGAGACACTTTGTAGTTTCGGTCCTTGTGTTTCAGTGGGTTTTCCGATTTGGAAAACAAGCAATACCACAAGTTATTAATTTTGATCGCCCTCAATTGTCACTGATGTGTCTCTTTCGGCGGAAAGGCAAGTTTATCAACTTCAATTTACATCGCCCATCATCGTTTTCCCCAACGTAGTTTCGACGTATTTGGTCCTGCGACCGGAAGGACCTCTAGACGGCTTTCGCTGGTTTGCGACGTCATCGTATTATTCGACCCAGTGGATCTTTGGGTACCAGCTAACTCGGTCGGACCCCGGTTCGAGTCCCCTTCATGCCCTACGTTTTTCATTCATTTAATTTCAATTTTGCAATGACGATCATCAGGGTTTTTGCCGACGAGAGGGCCATGGACCTGCAGGCTCAGGTGGACAAGCTGAACCTTTCGGACTCGCAGATAGACGTGTCACACTTGCCGGATGCAACGGTAAATAACCTGGTTTCACTAGCGTGGATCCATGCAACCACCCACCCTCACAATCTAGTAGTAGTTATGGGAGGTCCGTTTGATTTCCTTCTTTGGGACAACATTGTCAAGAAGTATCACTTCACACGGGAGTCCGCCGATCAGGCTGTCGACCGTATCCTGGGACATTTAAACGACGCTGACATTGCCTTCCATAGGAACTTCCCGACAGCCAACATCTTGTTCGCGGACTTTACCGGGTGTAACCTGAGCCATTGTCCCTTCGTCCAAGACACAGACCCACAACACCAGAGAACTCTTAACGCTGCCATTATAAAACTGAATCAGGAGATTACAGCCATCAACAAACGCAACTGGCTACCGTCCTTGTTCCTAGGAAAATGGGTTCACAAACTGAGGCGTACCAAACGTGGGCGGAGCCACTTTTGGTCACACAGGTACCAGCTGCTAGCCGACGGCTTCCGTCCTAGTCCCCAACTCTTGGAAAAGTGGGCTAAGCCACTTTCCCACCTGGGCCACCAATGCTCGTAAACCCCCACACAAGAACTTTTTCTTCTTATATTACTGACCTAATTACCTGTAACCTAATGTTTGAATAACCTAGGACAAGTTTTTGGGAACATTACAGTGGCTGCTGGGCCTGGTAAATTCCCCCTTTTAAGCGTTGACTAGCTTGTGATTTAAACACATAACTTATAGCCTCTGCTGGTATCTTGCAGACCTCCGGTTCTCCTAGTCAGTTCCAAAACTTTATATGGACCCTCTGATTAACGTTTGTTAAATCTAAACATAGCTCAGGTACTGCAATTCAGTGGTTTCAAAATTTTCTGTCTACCCCAAATATTAAAAAAACGTATGAGATTTGGAGATCTCACATAGAGATTTCCTTGATTTCCGGATGTCTTTATTTGGCTGTGGCTATGATATAGTACTTCAATACGGAGAAAATAATTAAGGTATAGGATGCAAGACTGACTCAAATAGTTTATAGAAATCATGTACTTTTTATTATTTCATTAGTTTAACCAATTTAAGAGGTTTGATTAAAATAACCCAAAATGCACTCGGTCCCCTACGGGTCATCATTTAACAGGTATTGTAGCACAAGGCCAACCTAAAAAAAAAATTGTTTCCTGTCCAGCGGGTGACCAGATAAATACGCAGTCGGGAGGTCGGACAATCTGTTTTTTTTCCAAATTTTCTTTTGTTGGTAAGGCTTTAACTGAAAACTTTGATAAAAAAAAAAAAATCAAAAAATGATAAAAAAAAGTTTCCAGTCGGCCCTAAAATAGTCACTCGGGCGGTAAACAGGAAACAAACATTATTTTAAGGCTGGGCCAGGCCAAGTGCACTCAAGAACTGCAGCCTTAAGCTTACTATAGACCAGTACTAGTATAGGAACCTCATGAACATGTTTCAGTCCACTGATTCCTTGAGTTGAGAGTTAATACCGTTCTGTTCACATTGTTATTACATTGTTACTACCTCATGTAAATGTAATCTCATGTAGAATCATCTTGTGCCTTACTAGAGTTGACCTATGTTTATTTAAACATAATATATTGTGAATACTACTCAACATCGATGTAGAACACTGGGTATAGTGGCCAACAAATGCAATTTTTTTAGTTTCCTTGGCTTCTTGCGATGCCCTAACCATGCATCCTGCTATACAGAAGCCCTATAGCTAACCTGTTTCCTAGTTTGCCCAAGAAGTACGTACCTAGGCCTGTTATATTTCCTTCAGATAAATATACATTAGTTCATATCATTTGACTACCTTAGATAACTCAATAACATTAACTGTAACTGATGTATATTCAGCTAGTGTCTCATACTATGATGTTACCTGGCGGATTTGTTTAGGCTTTGTAAGCCCTCAGTTTAGTGTCATACCTACCTAACCTATTATATCCCAGAATGATCTCACTACTATGTACAGAAAACTTGGATTTGTTAAATTATCCTGTAAGTGTCCCTCCGTACGTCTTGTTTCTTTTTAATTATTCTTGAATTGCGCGAATGTTAATTCATCCATCTAGATCATGTTCATATGTTTAACTTTAATTAAAAGTGACTTTTTTTACCAGCACCCTATGAAGAAGCGTCTGTTGTATGTAACAGTATTCCCTCAATTTAATGATAAGGATAGGACTACTCTGAACCCTAATCGTCATGTCAAGAGAGGAGGTTGATTGTTAACTTATTTTAAACAGGATCGGGACGTTACGCTTTTTAAAGGAGAACTCTCCATTTGTAATCAAAAAGTTGTTAAATCAAAAAGACCCTAAAAGAAATTGGAAAATTATAAAAAAAAAAATAAAAAACCTGCTCGAACCCGCCCTCTCCTCAACTACTACTTTTAAACATGATAGTCCTAATGGTAATGAGACTGATCCGGCTGAAATTCCGAATATTATAAATTTATTATATATACTTCTTGCAAACATTCTAAATAACCTTCTTTCCCGATCTTAGCATCTGAATAAACAGGAGACACTGGGCATCACACTTCATTTAAATTAATTGTGTGAGTTAAATATGACCATTAGTTAACAAGTTCCATGTACTTTTTAAGTAACATGACAGAAAGCATTTTCGCGATTCTGCAGCTATCCCTCGCTCCCCTGTTCCCTTGTGCATAACATTTCATAATAAATCAGGTCCATTCCTAACGGCGGCAAAGTTTGGAAGCGTCCATCATGGCCGGCCTTAATCCATTAACACCCATAAGTACCCGGAAGCACCCCATCTAATCTGTACCCCCCTCTGACATCTGACAAGGGCAGGGGCACAGTCTTGGTAATCACATAACTCACACCAAACCCTCTCAAGAGCGACACAGGTATCATGCTGGGTGTCATCTGAAGGACTCCCCGCCATTATCAGGGGTTAGTTATCGAGTTAACACGGGCCAGAGTTGCCCCAGGGAACCTGCTGGGTCGGGCACTTCCATACCCAACCTACGTTCGCCTGCAAAGCACATGTAGCTAAATCTTTGACAGGCCTATTTCACCCTACCATCCATCGCCCCTTCCACCCGGAAAACCATTTACCCTTACCATCCATAGATGGAGTATTAAAAGTGTTTGAAATTAACTTCTTTTGAAGTCATCCGTGAGAGATGAGATTCATTAAAAATTCACTAAACATTTTCTGTATGGATAAAAGGTACCTCCCGGCCTATATAACTACCCTAAATAATTCACCTTAAACTGGGTCTAAGCTGGTTAGATATAAAGCCGACCTTAAGGTTTGAGACTAATTTCAGCCAGTCCAGACTTAAATCGGCCTGAACTCCATATAAACCACCTGCAAATAAAACCTATAAATATCAGGCAGTAATGGCATTTACAGGCTTTCTCACTTCTCATCCACAAGTTAAGGAACCCCATGCCAACAATTCATTTTGAAGTCTGCCTTCCAATTCAATTAGAACAAGCCGACACCCTAACCAACGAAAGCTTACTAGCAAGCATACGCCTAAGCTTATACTCTTCGCACGGCTTTTCTTTTGGCATTAACGTAAGGTTTCTGCACGGAGGTCAAAACCTTTAGATCCCAGGTGCACGTGGCCACTGTCTGTCTACTCCTTCCCGTGACTGGGAAAAAGTAATAAAAGACTAGAGCGGTCTCTAGCCTGCATCAGACATGGCTCCAACAGTATCCATACTCCTCCTTCGTGGACTCTTTATCCTGGGCACTGTCTCAGCTAAGCCATGCCTATGCACCAGTACGGTAAACCGTTTTCGTACCAACTATGGTGTAGTATTCGAGAGTAAACCGTCCATCCACATAGGTAATGAGTACTTCACTACCGAAGTCGATATCATTTTACCACTTCCTCCTTCTCCCAAACAGGCAGCCGCACTAAATTGTAGACACGGCGCTACCCTGGCAGCCGGTTCAATGGAACAGTGTCGAAAAATCCAACTTATGTTGAATAACATAACATCTATTGGGAAGACTATAGCAGCGAAGGTCACCAACGGACTCCGGGAAGTGCAATCAATTTTGGAATCGACGGCCCAGCCAACACCTCCATCAGCCAAATCCAGGAAGCAGCGGGCTCTGATTCCAGAAATCGGCAAGTTGTCCGAGACTTTATTTGGAACGGCCACACTCGATGACTTGAAGCAACAGACTCGTGCTGACCAGGTAAATGCCGATGAAATTGGCTTCCTCGATGGCAAAATAAATGCAGTCCTAAAGGTAGTTGACTCCACTTTGGAAATCCAACTCCAGGCCATCATAGAGAACACTCATTCCATATACAATTTGTCCCGAGGACTCCAGGCTTACATTAGTAACCGGGAATTGATGGTCAGGTTGATGCAAGATTTGCAAGAATTGCGTCTACTGGATTTTAAACTGGACTATTCCCTTAATGTCTTGCTACAGGCTATTCGTGACCTAACGGAGAACAGGCTGAGTAACTCTTTAATATCGGAGACTGATATGAGGAAGATTCGGTACCTTTTCCTTTCCAAGTCCAATCGTTCAAATATTTATATTCCAAACACTCGCGACATGTATAGAAGTGTAACTGTTTTAGTCCCCCCGGTTTTACAGCGAAATGTTCTGAAAACTATTTTGAAGATTCCCGTTATTTCCTTAGACAAAATATTTACGGTTCTAAAAGTGAACACCTTCCCTCTAGCCTTCCATGGGCATTATACTCGCCTCTCCAACACACCGGCTTATTTATTGGTGTCCGCAACCCAATACACGGTATCCTCCAACCCAGATCTGGATAATTGCCATTCTCTGTTTTGTCATTATGACCTACCAATTCGCAGGCTTTCTCCCTCGTCGTGCCTCATTTCTATCTATCTACGTGATCATGAGTCTGTCAAACGTTATTGTGATTTCAAAATACTCATTCAGTCTAATTTCAGAAGGTCGAACATCCAAGTCATTGCAACAGGGACCTATTTGTTCTCTCACATAGACGAGGTCGTTGTGCGCTGCCCCAACCGAACAACAACCCATCCTGGATGTGAATCGTGCGTTCGTGCCTTTGAATGTGGTTGTTCTGTGTCCGCCAAAGAATGGGAAATTCCCGTCTCAAGTGTTAACTGTTTGCCTTCTACAGCCGGCCCCTTAAGAACAGTTTTCCCTGTCAACCTTGCTAGTCTTCAACACCTCAACCTGTCACTTAGCCGACTTGTGAACCCGGATTTTTCGTACGATAAACCATTCCCAATTTTACCTCTTAGCCCGCAAATGCGAGTCCGCCAAGAGGATATTTTTAAGCGAGCAAAAGACAATTTCCTTTCCCTCCGTACATACATGAAAGAGATTCGACTGAATGAGGTCGAATACAAGAAACTTCGTGGTGACTTGCATCTTCCCCACGTACCATTCCTCCTCCCCAGTGTACACGGTACTGTTTACCTGTTGAACATTGGACTTACTTTTATAATGGTACCAGCACTTTTTGTTTTCATCTCAATTCTGTATTTCAGACAACGTAGGATTCAAAGCGCATGCAGACGCTTGACTTTAAATTGAGTTGGTTATATATACATTAGCTATTAACTCTTCCTTTTATTGCAGCTCAAAAGTTATCAGTTCTCATTCATGTTCAATTTTTGTTGTTTAGAATATATACTCGCCCTCATAATTTCGTCACACAGCAGCAATTCATTTCCCATTATCAAAATTTGTTAAGGACCAGTTCCGATTTCATTGTCGCCCTCATGAATTCCCATTCATAATTAGTCACAGCCACATAAGACTACACACGTTCATGATATCAAAATGTTTTATTGTTATGCATGCGGAAAAGGTTTTAGGATGTCCACGTGTCAACGTTTTGCCTATTTTCCCATAAGTGTATTTACTGAACATACACTAATGTACATATGTAACGCGAAAGCTTCGTGAACATATGCATTTCACAATTAAAATTTTCCCATATCTACTTCAAACATATCGTACACTTTTATATAACTGTTCATCACACCCAAGAGTCTACGTCAGGCATGCAGCCCAGTTTTTCGGCTGGGAGTAGTTCTTGGGCCATGTTGTTCCTGTTGTTTATCAGGCAAACGCTCGCTCTACAAAGTCTGTGCTTGAAAAATTTGTTCAGGCGCACGCGCTCCGTACGAGGAATCTTGACTTCTTGCGGGAGTTCCAACGTCAAGGGTTCGTCACTGCCATTCAGATGGACCGTGAGTGGGCCCGACCAGGCGTCGGTCAGGGCCTTGGACAGGATGCTAGGTCTTTGGATGATCATTCGTGGGCAGGCAGCACTTCCTACGGCTTCCATTTCGGCGGGAATGGGAGCCAGTGGAAATAGGAGCGTTTCCCATCGGCAGTAGATTCTCAGACAGCACTGCACTGTAGCCCTCCGACGTTGACCCTGCGCCAACGAGCTTCTGTCGCGTTTGACACCGGGACACGCGTCTATGATGACCGCGTCCACCTGTTGGCCATCTGAGGCGGCGCATGTCAACTAGCTTCTGTGTCAGGTCCCTCACAGGAGTACCACGGCACGCGGCCCGCGGGGTAGTCTTAACACTTCTTGACACGTAACAGGCCTCACAAGGGGCGGCGGTGAGGGTGTTGCTGATGAGCTGATACCCCATGTACTCCCCGTCACGGCTAGCACGTAACTTATGGTAAAAGTCTCTCTTACCCCGTCCACACCCCGTCACGTCTACCACGTAACTTATGTTCAAAGTCTTGCCTCATCGATAAAAGATCGCTTTCACCAGATCATGTATCCACAGGGGGGCCTGCCCGGCATGTATAAATACGGCGTGGCATATGGCTATATAGATCACTTGAAAACTTGCTGCCACCATGAACGGGTCAACTGATTATAGTGTCTCTGTTCTGTCAAACCCGTCTACGAGCTCATGCAGGATCTTGACCAGCAGCCCCAAATCGGGTGGCGAGAAAATAACCGATCATGATTCATCAGCAGGCGTAGGTACTCTGCTGTTGGATATGTCTGAGGATGCGCGTCAGTATGGGTCTCAGAATGGGTTTCAGGATCTCTCTGCGGATCAGTCTCTTCAGGACTCCCTGTACGCGGACGAGGGATCCACCCTCAACGACGTTGAGCTTAGCCTTGGTGGTTCCCAAGGCGGTACTGCATCCGCATCGTCGTCCACGCCCTCCACGCCCTCCACGCCCTCCGGATCCACGCCCTGGGGGATGACGCCCTCCACGTCTCAAACCCATCCATGGTTCCCCACCTCCACGTCCAGAACGTCGTCCACGCCCGGACCCTTGACATCGCAAGGGTCGTTCTCGTCGACGACGTCCCAAAGGTCGTTCACGCCCGGGCCCTTGACATCGCAAGGGTCGTTCTCGTCGACGACGTCCCAAAGGTCGTTCACGCCCGAATACTCGTCCTCGTCCGGCCCCTCCACGTCTACAGCTGAACCGTCCATGGCCCATTTGCTGGCCAGGATGGAGGAGCTGGAGAAGAAGTGCCGAAGGGCGGAGGCTGAAGCGGCTGCGGCAAAGGCCCAGGTGGAGGTGCTCGTGAACCAAGCGAAGCCAGCTGCAGCTGACAAACCACCCAAACCACGCAATGAAATATGTGTAAGTTCTAAAGTTTGTTTTTACAGCTTATAATTAACTAATAATCTCACCTTGAAAACGTTACCGTTTAATATAGTTCTCGGTTTGTTTAGAAATGATCTCATTCCTAGTATAGCCCTGATGTTCTTCTCTTTTGCCGCGCTGCCAGGGAACATCCCAGAAAACAACGAAAATCCGTAATGATTTCGTACACTGACATATAGTTAGAAGTCCACTATTAATTATTGGCTTATTATATTGTTTGTAGCAACTCGTTCGTTCGGCCTACAAGGCCAAGAGAGGTGACCCTGATTGGGGATTCAACCTGAACGGTGGGTAAGTTGATTACGTCATAACAACATGAATAGTACAGAAAATAATATTGTTTTTAAGTAAGCAATGGGTAATGTGTTCCTGAACACCAGAAGCTGCAGCTGAATATAAGTTTTGCTGTTTTTTTTTCATGCTAATAGAGTCATAGAGCACTTGACGTGATGCCGATGAATTGAACAATATAAATATATTCCAACATTCAGGGCGGGGATCAAACACCCAGATAACGTTGCGATCATCAAGGCCGTTGTTGACAACGTGTGCCTGGGGCCAGATACCCCCAGAGAAGAGGTGTTAGGTAAGTCCCATAGGTAGCAAGTTTCTTTGTTAACTAACCTGCAGCTGTACATTTCATGCATCTAATGTCCATGATTCCAAAGTATTGGTCCTTCAATTAACACAAAATTTAACATGCTTGAAATGCTGGAAATCTGTTTTTAGTGTCTAAATAGGCTCCACTTACATTGGAAATTGTTACTTTTATAAATTAAGTTATCCTCCCAGTCATCTGAAAAAAACGTAAGTTCTATTATCTGGACAAAGAAATATAATACCGGTGTAATGATGGTTTTAATTCCTGAATAATATGTTGACCCTCACTTTGCATTTTTAACATGTATTCCCTTGATTTATTGCCTTTATATTGCCTTTGTCTACTTAATGGCTCCAGTTTTAAGCATACTTCATGTCCTTCCTCTTTTTCTAGCTGCTGCCAACACCTACTTCAAGACCCTCCAAAGCAGGGCCAACAGAATCCGGAACGACCGAATCAAGGCTGAAAATGAAAAGTCTATCATCCGTCACCACGTCAACGAGGTAAATAAATTTTTGTTACAGACTTCCTCTATAGACCACAAAAGTCTGACGTCACGGACCCCTCCCGCACCACGTGTTGGGCCTAAACCTTTTACGACCGGCCCCGGTAACCCTACACCCCCGGTCACCGGCCCGGCCCGCCCTGGAGGGGGCACCGATAACACCCGGCTGGACCGCGGTCACCCGTACACACAGACAATAACATTGCCTATAACTTTGCTATTTATTAACTCTTTTTCTTTTCAAGTATATCATAATGCACATTGATAGTTCCCCTATGAAAGTACATGTTTTCATAAGTTTGCGAGCATTATTAGTGGAAATAGCAAATCTGACAGCTGGGTCCTACTATAGTTCATAGAGGGGACCCCCGGCCCAGCCCGGCCCATGTTTAGGCACGGGAGCAGCGTGCAGTGACCGTTAGGGGCCCGCCTGACGTCATGGCTTTTGCGGACTATTGTTCTCAACATTGTTTGACGTAGTTCGATTCAGGCAGGCCGAAATTTTACACTTTTCAAACATATTCCGTTAATTTTTTTTTTTCTGGAAAAGTGCAAAGCCGAGGAGAAAGAGTAATGTCTATGGTCTATGCCCAGTCTGTCCACTCCTTGGGTGGAAGGATACGCATCATTGTTCTAAAGACCGCGAAGAAAGGGTCTATTTTGACAAAATTCACATGTCCTTGTTTCTAGAAAAAAGGTTACTTTTTCATCCCAAATATCCATGATATGAAAATAAGGGTCTTTTTTTCCTGGGAAATATGAAATTTCACGAAAAAAGGGTATTTCTTGGCCACAAAATGTCTGCGTTTTGAAGAATAAGGGGTCGATTTTTTGGTATAAATGTCAGTGGAAAGGGGTTGTTTTCTATTTTGAAGAACGATGATATGTCCTACTGAGCTAAGCGGTTATATTTTGATGTTAGTCTATTTATTGGGGAGTATTCCTTTTAAAGTTCGTACTTGTTCATATCCTGTACTGATACGTTTATTCATCACTCGACTGCGTGATATTACATCACTTATCGTGGATACTTCGCTTGCTTGAAGATGTTAATAAAGGTGTTATACTAAGATAATGGGGAGTTCTTAGTGATTATTCGTTGAAGTAACTAGCTCTCTCCAGATTGATGTTATCCTGGATCATGATTCAGTTCTTAGTGGTAGAGATTCTAAGTAAAGGGGCTCAATCCTATACAAAGAACACGCACTTGGCAAGAGGTCAGTTTATTACATTCACGATGATATTCCGAAGGTACAGGTATACAATTCTCCATCCATACAGTTCTTTCCCCTCCATTTCACAATTCAAACACATCAGTAACAATCCAACCAGGTATAGCTTTCGTCCAGCTTCCCCTTTCGCAAGGTATATACGCTCTTACACTGTTGAGAGAGTCACCTCTCGTCTACCGGTAACGAAGACCATTGGTAGGATCTCCGTCACTTCCAGCACGCAGTCCGTAAGGCTAAGCCTAAGCTGTCCCAATCCTTACTATCACCTGTTCTTTGTGGTTACTACCATCTTAACACTACCCGTATGATCCGTATGTAAGACTATTGCTCCATGTGTTCTGTTCGAACTCTATCTTGGTCTGCTCGTCTATCTCAAGTCTCATACCGCTTATATAGCGACAGCCAAAAGGCTTGTCGCTATACTCATTTACACTATTACCTAACGACGTCTTACTTATCTCTCATACTGCCCACTCTTACTTACATAGACTAGTTCTAGTTCTAGCTATCATATAACTTAATGTTGACGGCTAGGCCTGCTGTCCTTAATATCTTTTAGCTAGATGTTTCGATCCATAACGCACCCTTACAGGTTTCCATCGTCATTTGTCACACCTGTGCGTACCTGCAGGACGTTCCTCAGCCCGGCTGCAGTCCTTACGCCTGGGGCTTTGCCACTCTCCATATACTCTAACTATGCCACTAAACGATGTCGCCGCCTGGCGTTTAGCACACGAATCAGCGTTACAAGTTCCACTATAATATTCTTGCCAACACAAACGAGTTTACAATATTCTATTATATATTCTATTCTAGTTTTTCTTGCACTGTACCTCAGTGCACTACTTTTATATCTGAGTAGACAGACTGGGGGTCTATGGTATAGGGGGTGTGACTTCCCGGGGACCCACTCGGTTCAAAAAGGGGTATACGTACGAACTGCGGTCGGAACTATACCGGGGGCTGTAGCTGTGAATCGGCAATTTGGCTTAAAACAGGGGGCCCGGCTGTGAAATGATCTTATGGTTGTAACACTGAAACTTGGGAAACAATTATAATTTTTTTACATTATGAATTTTTATAGAGCACTGTAACCTTACTTGCTTCCTTGGACAATAATCTTGACATACAATTAGAATGGATATGACACAATTAATAAAAAGTGCCTGTATGTTATAGAGACCAAGGATAGAGCAACGCTTTTGAAATTAACTGCAGTGACCAGCTTTTAAATTAAGGCAACTGAAATATTGAAAAACTTGTTTGTGTTTATTTGATGTTCTTGACCAAGTATGTCGTAACTGTATTAAAATAAAAAAGTGTCTTTTTAACTTTGCAGAAGCTCAAAAGACGGATAGTGGGGGTGGAAAATTTCGTCACAACGTGGGACGAAGCTCGTAAGAATTCCGTGAGGCGCCTCCTCACCCCCGACTACACGAGCGACGAGGAGCGCGGACTTTATTTTCCGGTCGACAAAGACGGGAAGACCACCGAGCGATTCCACCGCCGCATCAAACCGCTCGTGTGGGAGAGCGATGAGCTGAGTGCCTACAAAGCCCACCTGGACGAAACTGAGTATAAAGAACTTAGCCGCCGTCAGCGGGGCGTTAGATTGGAAAAGAAGCGGAACAATGTCCCCGACGATAATCCAAAACGCCAACAGCCTCCTCCCAACACCCCAGACTGGGCGGTGAAGCCCGCGTATCGGTCGGGTATCGCCGATGCACAGCCAATTTAACTTATTTCTAAAGGGTCTGTTTAAAGCTCTATTTTATGTGATGTTTATGTTTATCATCTTTATGTTTTCTTTACACTACGTTTAATTGTATGGTCTGTGTCACGCTGTATGTTAGGTCTTTGTACTTTCTTCAATTGTATAGTCGTTTTATAAACTTTTATCAAAGAACTTTGCGCTTCTTGTTTTGATTGTGGCATGCTCGATAAGCAGGGAAGTATTTCTATAGATATGTTGGTTGCCTAAGACTCGCCTTATATTAGTCTAAAACCGTACGCGTTATCCAGGTCCTTCTCATAAGTGAATCTTAAATTTATGAATACTTTTTATTTACGATACGAAACGCATTTAACTATAATGACGTGTCATTTTGTTGAAAACCCGAATGTGCTATTTCTTGAAGATAGACCACGAACTTGAAATCGATTACAATACAACACTTTTTTGATGAGTGTTATGGTACAAGGTCTCTACCATTAGAAGAGCAATGGAATGACACCTAGGCCTGTTATCAATAATAGCATAAATCAATCATAAAAAGTGTATTTTAAACAAACATAAGCTCGATATATGATTTTTAAAATGATGCGACATGAATCATCTCTTCGTACTTATTTCGCAGTCATGAAAAAAAAATGTTGCATGAAGCCGGTTTTAATTAAGAACTGTTACTTCTTTTCTAGTGGATCCTTTTTAGTTAGATTCCATGCAGTAAGTTGCAAAAGTAATTTTTCAGAAATTTTATTATGATCAAATACATCGCTGCCAGTAGGACCTATCAAAATTTACAAGTGACCATGTAGTCTCCTGATGAACCCGAAATACTTTCTAGGATTTGTATGACACGGTGACCTATATTCTTTCTGTGAGAGAATAAAAAAACCTCATGCATAGTGTAACCCTTTAAAGTGAGAGTTCTCCGGGAGTTATGTATTGGTAACTTGGAGCTTCTGTGACATTGCAAAATTAATAATTTAAAAAACGAACAAGTCGATTTAGGTGTCGAGATTTATTAAGGGACGATAGCTTAATTAGCTATAGCCATAATTTCGGTTGGAGCCCGATAGCCAGATTGTGGCGTTAACCACATGTAATTCCACTATTAGTTTTGGTTGCAGACCTAGTTTATAATTAGCCTCAGGCCCCTAACTTAGGGGTCTGTCTCACAGATTACATAAGGGGTTGACCCTAGCCCGAGCCAAAGTAAAAGCGCTCTTGTCAGCGTCATACTGCTCTTTCCAAAACCGAAATTTTATTTAGCTACAAATTCAATTTATAACCATAACACTTGTATCGATTGCACGCACGTTCGGCAGCATATTGGTAGTAAACACACAAAAATACAACATTTTTCACACAAGACTTAATCAAGGTCAACATGGCTTAAGTCGACTGAAGTATTAGTACTAATTGCAAGCTCACCGGGCCGGTATTTCCCCAAAAGAATAGGCTCTCCTATGCCTATACCCATGGTAACCAACTGGTAGCGTATAATGTCCTTAGTCATCAATCTTGTCAACATGATGTCCTTCAGTTTATTAACCTTTAAATGTGTGGGCAGTCGTGTCGATGTGCCGGTATAGCAGTCGGTCATTTGGATGACACAGTTAAATGTGTATCGTGCGCCTAGGCATATATTTTCGGCTTTAGTCAGTGTGATAGGATCGTCTGTTTGAAAGATATAATCTCCAAAATGTCCAGGGAACGTGCCTATTTTAAGCCATACACTGTGATTGCCCGAGACAAGCAAGTATACACGAAAACGAGCATCTGCGAAGATGCGATTAATTCCGGAGCAAACAAAGAATATGCTAATAATTATGGCTACGGCGAGGATAAGAAGAAGAGTGTACGAAGAGAGAAGTACCACAGTTGGGAATTCTTTAATGTTTCCGTCTCCTGGGTTGGCTTCAGATCCAGTGTCAGTTACGGTATGGTCCTGGTCCAACAAGGCTTGCAGGGTGTCATGAAAGGTGAGGCCGGTCATCGCATCGTGTTTTGGTGGAGGGTGACCGGTAAATGGAGCAGTGAGGTTGACCAACCGGGTACGGGTTACTTGAGGCTTATTGTGAACGACCCTAGGCCCGTGTCCGCCACTGGCAGCTCGAACAAATTCCACGCATGATACAAGAACCAAGTACGCGGCAGCTATATATTGAAAAAAAAGAAAGAAGAGAACATGAAGGTTGTCATCTCAACTTTAAACAAACACCTTCCTTCCAAATTACCATGGCCAGGCTATTCAAACAGACAGAATAAACTATAACTGCCATATGGCCACACCCTAGAATTCAGAAAACTGGCCATATTAATTAATTAGGAAGGGCGACCCCCAGAATGAATACATATGTTTTACCTATTTTGAATAATTTGGAAAGTCGGCCATCGACTCGTATCACTTGTAGAACAAAAGTAATTAAGAAGATTCTCACCAAGGGTGGCACTCAGGATTTTGACACTCATGATATTCACGTAGCCGTACACCAAACGCACTATATAACGAAATAAGCTGGCCCTAAGTAGTAGCAGAAAGCTTAAGGTTTGACCTTCGAGCTCAGTTTTCAAGGCAGATGAAATCCTATCACCAGTCGACCTGACGGCGGCCGATGCGTTTCGGAAGCTGAGGAAACTTCACCGCCCTTTAATGGATAGACCCTAGTTTTTAATGTCAGGTGTCATGCCGGCGCCCTCACCAGTCCAGACGGCGGACGATGCGTTTCGGAAGCTGAAGAAACTTCACGCGCCCGACAAATCACGACAACGCGCTACCGTGACGGCCAGGCTGGAGGCGACAGTAATCTCCTGGTAATACTGTGGCAGGCTGTTCTCGGCTTTAATTTCACACGGGTGTCTGAGGTTAGGAGCTCGAGTGCAACTACCCCTGGGTCGGGGCTGTGGCATGTCGCGGCAATTCGCGGCTTTCAGCTGGTGGGACCATAGGCGTCGGTCTGTACCATATATAAATACTTGGGTCGCGGTCGCAAATGGGGAAGGTTCATCGCCCTGAAGTGCTGCTGTCTAACTCAAGTTCGCCATGGCCTCGTGGTGTTTCAAGGGTCTGACCAGTGACCAGGCAGAAACCAGAAGAAATATGGACACTAGCCGAAACCGATGGTGCGACACATGTAAACGTCCAGTTTCAAAAAGTACATATAACAGGAAGCATCGTATGGAGCATGGTGAGTACCAGATAAATAGTATAACTAGGATAAAGTCACTTTCACCTGAAATCGATATCCTTCAAAACCTTCCTAGCTAGCTTGCGCGCATAGATATTATTTTCAAATACCTACTATACTCTTAATGATCAGTTAGTGTTTGGAAAATTATCGGCAGCCTAAATCTTTTCTTGACAATTAAACAATTGTTCAAATAATGAATGACTTAAACAATGGACGTTATATATATGTATCCCTCCATGCATCTTTCTATCATAGCTTTTGAGTCAGAGAAACAAAATTGGGTGGGAAAGTCTGTACTCTGAAACCCTACTGTACATTTCATTTATTCTTATACATGTGTCTTGCAGAACCACCCCCATTTGGTTTACCTCAACGCGCTGGCAATCAGGCAGAAGTGGGTCTTGAGGCCGAAGCTGCAGATATTCAGGCTGAGGCAGTTAACCAGGCTGAAGCAGGTTTTCAGGCTGAGGCAGTTAACCAGGCTGAAGCCGGTTTTCAGGCTGAGGCAGTTAACCAGGCTGAAGCAGGTTTTCAGGCTGAGGCAGGTAACCAGGCTGAAGCGGGTATTGAGGCTGAAGGTGGTATGCAGGTTGAAGCGGGTATTCGGGCTGAAGGTGGTATCCAGGTTGGAGCTGGTATTCGGGCAGAAGCTGCAGCTGCTAATCAGCGGCAGGCTGAAGTCGGGAATCCGGGAGAAGCAGACAGTCAGCCTGTGGGTCGCAATCAGCCTGTTGAAGAGGCGGTACCCATGGAAGCCGATGAGGAGTCAGGTGATGATATGGAAGACTATTACGGTACCATGGAAGATTCCCAAGAAACGGAAGAAAATGATAACCTTGATCCAGAGGCAGACAAGATTCGCAACAAGGCCATTCGTCATTTAAAAGTGGTTTTCGGTGACGGGAACGGTCTTCCTAGCCCATTGTCAAGGGTTGTTCTTGGTGCCACTAATAAGAATATCCAAAGCCTATTTTCATGGGTTCCGTTCTTTCTTTTGCAGTGGCAGATCCACACCTTCACCAGTGATACGCAAATGGCTAAAGTTATGTGCTTCATTTGTGAATTATTGACGGTAGCAGGTAATGACCGGGTTTCACAAGCAGCGGAGGCAGTATTCCCCAAAACGATGTGGATGATGTACAAATGGTTGGGTACAGACCTAACGATGACTAATTACTCTATGAGTGTATGCTGCCCGGCCTGTTATAGGTTGTCGCATTCTGTGTTGTCCACCACTGAGCGTGTGCGAGGTCGAGGCTTTTACACGGATCGTAATGGTATTCAGCAACCCATTAGGTGTACAACCATCGGTGATGATTTAAAACGTTGCAACAGGAAATTGTTTTCTGAGGCCAAGATTGTTGGGGAAATTACCTTCCTTCCAGTCAGGACATTCTGTTACCAGTCGCTCGAGAAGAGTTTGCAGGTTATGATGAAACGTCGAGGTTTTGAGCTGAAATGTATAGAATGGAAGGGAAGGAGGATACCCGACAGAGTGTATGCTGACATTTACGCGGTTCGGTATGAAAAGACTTTAACGCGAACAACGAGGGCTTTCTTGATAATGAAAACAACTTGGCTCTTCAGATGAATATCGATTGGTTTCAACCATTCTCTCGGAAAGCTTCGATGTCAGTAGGGGGCATTTACCTAACAATACTTAACCTACCCAGAAATGAGCGGTACAGACTTGAGAACGTCATACTATACGGTATCATTCCAAACTTAAGTAAAGAACCTGCCGACCTTACCAGTTTTCTGAGGCCCCTAGTCAACGAACTCAAGGAATTCTGGCATCAGGGAAAAAGGCTTATAACCAACGATTGCCCAAATGGAAAGACCGTTAAGTTGGCGCTTTTGAACGTTGCTGCCGACCTGCCTGCAGGGAGGAAGACCTGCGGTTTCCTGCTACCTAATGCTATCATGGGTTGTTCAAAATGTCTGAAGGAATTCAAGAATTCAAACCGTGGAGGATTCAACATGGCGAATTGGAGACCTCGTACTCTGGACCAACACAAGGAGAGAGTGAGTGAGATTACAGCTGCATCCACCCCGAGAGAGAAAAGTAAACTTGAGAAACAGTATGGAGCTCGTTCCTGTCTCCTCCTGGAATTGCCATACTTCAATCCCATCAGGTAAGTTCTCCAGGCCGAACAAATTTAAAGGCCAATCTTACACAGAATTATACCAAAATATTAACAATTTTAATTTGACATTTGAATAAACATTAATAAAAATGTTTCCATTAGCAGTAACTATATTATATGACATGCATTTCTTCAGGTTCCTCTCGATCGATGTGATGCATAATGTACTGTTGGGTAAGTGTTGAAGCTTGACCTAACGTTAATTAATGTTTAGCACTGATAATGTGTTTGAAATGGAACTTGCATTTGCCTTTAATTTGGACTATTAGTTCATTGGGGTTTCAATACCGGTTTCACATATGTGCTTTTATTATTGGGATTCAGGGACTGCCAAGCGAATGTGGAAGAGGTGGACCGACAAAGAGTTGTCAAAGAAGAAGAAGAATTCAACAGATGACGTTGTACTAAGCGCTAATCAGGTGTTGACTATTGATGCTCGTCTGAATCAGTTTAAAGAGGGACTACCGGATGACTGCTTGGTAACTAACATCAAATCGAACGCTGGGATGTGGACGGCAAAGGAGTGGAAGAATTGGGTTACAGTCTCGTCTGGATACTGCCTCCAGGGCCTTTTGCCAGATAATATGCTTCATAGCTGGCAGCGTTTCGTAGAAGCCACTCGACTTCTGTGCAAGCCTTGTAGGCACACAGGAAACTGTTGTACTTTTGCAAGAACACAGAGGTCCAGTTCGGTTCTGATTTCATTACCCCAAACATGCATCTACATCTCCATTTAAAGGAGTGTCTCCGGGAGTATGGTCCAGCTCCCAGTACTTGGCTGTTCAGTTTTGAGCGGTATAATGGTTACTTGGGGGATGTGCCGACTAACAATCGCCAGATAGAGAAACAATTGTTTGAGAGGTTTCACCGGATGAGTCGTGTCAGTCAGGCGCGCGCCGAAATGCCGTCCAAACACGAGGGGAAATTTGGCAAACACTGCCAGCTGGGAGAAGGAGAGAAGAAAGCAAGAACGGTCCTGGAAACACTCGATGTACCCAATGAGCGAGATTTCGCGCAGTGCGAGAGCCTATGGAGTCTCCCCAACGGCTTCCAGACATTTAGAGAACAAAATGAATGGATCGACTCGGACGATCTTGAGCTGCTCAAAGAAACATACAAAAAGATGTACCCCACAGAACAGGAGATCCTAGAGAAGTCATTTCTGCCTTCAGTTTACGTGAAGTCTAAAGTCGTAAAATATGGCCCCATGACTTATTCCAGCACAAATTCCAGCAGTGGTAAAAAGTTGTCTAGACTAATGGCAAATTGGTACGAAGACGGACAGAGTGACCCCTGGGAGCGACCGTGCATCGCCACCCACTACATGAAACATTACATACAATGTAAGGCAACCGGGAAGAAGAGGCAACATGTGTTTGCAGCTGTGAAGTGGTACCAACACAGCACCGTCGAATCCAGATACATAAGTCCTTATACAATGTGGCACAAGGAAAAGTTCGAGCAACCTTCATGGGCATCTTTCCTGCCTGTTATGCGGATAAGTGGACATTTTGGATATGTGGTTGAAAAAGAAAATATGATCGTATGTCCCCTTCGGCGCCACGACTTCTTGTAGATCTAGAGGACCTATAGATATATCGAACTCGTGCACGTAGTGTCCGAAATTAAGCTGAAAACGTATGCATCATTAATGAGATTGTGCACCACAAATATTGGATATGCACCCCCCGATATATGGGAATGAAAAAATTCCATGAGAAGTGTGCACATGTATAAAAAAAAGTGCAAAACTTAAAAATAGCGCACCTGGCAGTGAGTGTGCAGAATCACGAGTGTGAGTGTGCAGATCTAGACTCACGAGTGTGAGTGTGATCCCCGGGTGAAGGCCTATAGGCCCGGCCTATAGGGTGCAGCAGCTTAATTTCGGACACTGTCCGGTGTTTTATATGCATTGTTAGGATTATGTGATTTAGACGCTTTTGCAAACAAAAGCAACATTTTTTTATTAAAAATTCGTCTTTAAGTATGGTATTCATGGGAGGAATAATTATATTACGCCCTAAACCTTATAATGTGACTACTTTCAAATTTAAAATAAAAGGTAGGAAATTACTTCGCAAGGTTACGGTGCCAGGATGTGCGACTTTGAGGTACGTTTTCTGAATTTATTTCACAGGCTGGGGGTGTGGGGATGTGTGCATTTACGGGTGGTTTCTTGAGTCAGGTGTCAGGACGTGCACCTCCAGCTGCCAGGGCTGCGCTGCGCGAGCGACACCTTATGTAACACCTGACACCGGTCGCTCAGGCTGCTCGGCTGACCTAGATGGCCTCTCATTACCCTGCCCCCCGGGGGGGGGGGGGGGGGGGGCACCAGCTTTATAAGGAGGTGCCCACCACGTGCACACACACAGTCCCGCGCCAGCCTCACGACCATAAAAGACGTACGCAGAAGTTTGCTGATATTAAACGCAAGCGCCACATTGTGAACAATGGCGACCGCGCAGAAAACCCGGTAGGTGAATGAGATAACTTGCCTATAATTTGATAAGATAACATGCCTATATAGAGAAGTAGTGTTTTTTCAGGCTTTGCGGGAGAATGACTTGGGGGTTACACTTCCATATATATAGGTACTACCACGAAAAAATTTAAATTGTGGTTAGGACTACAATTTTAATATATCTGCAAACGACTTTGCGTGCTGATTTCAAATCTTCAAACAAAAAAGCTCTATGTCAAATAGAACGGGAGATATTCTATTTTTTAAGCCAGAAAATGGCACACAAATTCTGGCAGTTTCATTATAGTGATGGTAGAACCAAATTGTGACCTCTTGACCACATACTACGGGTGGAGGGTGCAAAATTCGCGGTAACACTCGCCGTGCACACCCTCACAACTCCCGTAGAGCACTCCATGGGCCAAGGGGCGTGAAAGCAGCATGAAAGGTGACGGGAGGGAGCCCAACACCTGCCGTGGGACCTACTAAAAAGTGCGGTCTATGAGTGTTAGGAAAAGTGCGCACTCTAAATGAAGACCTGCGCAATTGATTACATCCATGAAGTTATTATTTTCTTATGTAAAATTTCCCAAGGAAGACGTAGGTATAAATTATTTTCACCTAACTTGATGCACTCTGAGACTAAAGGGGCCCTGAAGTATAGCGTTATATTTGATTGTAATTTTAGTGGCTTGTGCTTTTCTTCCTAGTAAGAATATTATATCAGAATAATGCGCACAATCTTAGCTTTTAAATGATACCAACTGTAAAATATTCGCAGCAGGAGTACAGGAAATATAGGCTTAATAGTAAAGCCTAGATTTAGCAACTTCTTCAGGGCTAGGTCACAGAATACTGCGCGAAAACGGGTCAGAACCAAATTCGCGGTCGTGGTAGTACCTAATATATAGAGTGTTTGTTAACAAATGTATAAGGGTGTGGATAATAGCTGTTACGTTTGGTACATATTTTCCATTTTTTTTGGTTTTCTCCCCATACATGTAGATAACCAATTCCAGACACTTAAAGGTTGTTTTTTTTGGCTCATTGAAGCAACCATGTGCGGTCGGAGGAGGAAGAGGAATCCCAGGCATGGACACCGCGTGAGGAGAAAAATATTGAAGAGGAGGAAACGATCTGGACGGAACCCCAATGGACCGAGAGGGCGCCCCTGTTCACCCCTAAGTAGGTTTAAATTGTTCAACACTGTTGATGGACAGGGATTGAAGTGAAGCATGGAAAGAAAATTATTAACTTACTATCTGGTAGGATGACTATCTTCATGCCAAATAAGGCACACTGTCTAAAACCCGACGACGGACTCGCGATCGGACATATAGTTGTGGTCGCTCGAATTCATGTAACATGCTGAAACAACAGGCTCTTTTTTTGACAATTTAAAAATTGCAAATTTATCAGACTGGCACAATAACATGAAATAGAGATTGGATGAGAAAAATTGAGATGCAGATGATTTGGTAGTTTCGACCGCCTATGTTGAAATGATGGACGGTGTGATGATTTTTGAAATTTTTTCCAGGACTCAAGACCAACAACAGCTCCCGGACGGCCCATCAGAGTGGACGTGCGTCTACTGTTCGGAGGATCCGACCCAGGTTGGTACATTTGTATTTACACGATGAAGCTAAGTGGGAAATAAAACATGTAAGCGTATGAAGGGAAATATGTATAAACAAAACAAAATGATGAGTGGGGCGATTTCACGAGTACAATTGTTCTGAAATTTGTCAATATTACGAGGGACACGCTGGTATGTAGTAAGTGCAAAATTGACTTTTGCACATTTAACTATAACCACACAATTTTTTTCAGGAGCAGGAGGAGTACTTAACAGACCAAAGGTGGAAGGCGATGGAAACGTTTGCCGAAGACCAACCCGCCACACAACCGCAGGCCATATTCTTGGATGGCAACTACAGGTACGCCGGGGTTTTTTTTCATAATAAATAATATTATATAGCGACAATGATTTTCGATGATGCTACTAGGCAAAAAATAACGAGGGCATAGAATCTTAATGTTGACGTTGGAGTGAACGCCGAATTTCGTACGGTTACTAAAAATTGTGATTGATGATGGTCCGATTAGTTCGTGCACACAATTTAAAAAAATGTGTATTTAAACATGCCTCCGTAATATTTCAGAATGTACTTGGTCTGCAACTACTGCGGCCGGTGCTACCACGCCGACTGTGAGGGGGGCGAGCCTGCCAGCATCATGTGCTCCGAGGTGTTGTGCGAGTGGTGCGCCGAGGATAAAGATTAATAGAATCGATTCAGCAATAAAATAGTACACTAGATTTTAACTACACTTTGTGTCAAATGTCCTTTTATTTTTGTTTTTATATAGTAACACTAGTTAACCTCGGGAGCATGATAGCTATAGGTTAGAATTTACCTTAAATCACAGCTTCACGCTAAACTATGTTTTTGTGTGTACCTGGCAGTCTACGGCCGATCGTACAGAGTATATTGAACAGATAATGTGAGTCATAATATATGTTTCATCTAAATTTACAAATATACTAGATCAGAGTGAAACACAGTCTTTTAATGTCTAACTAACTTCTAAGTACAGTGAGAGTAGAACACTGGTAAAGCGCGGCCATCAAATACAACCCACATTCCCCCTATAGGTCTATAAGCATAGAAACTTTGCTAAATCTGGGGGGTTCCAGAGACCCCTAATTTGGATAATTCCCTTTATTGGTAGTTTAATTGCGTAAAATTTGAGAAATCTGAGGGGGGTCAACCGAACATGGGGACCCCACCCCCCCACTCCCGCCCTGAGGGGGGGGGGGGACTGGGTACGCCACTGCTGGCAATTATATTGGTGCCTGAATGGAGGGTGGGTACGTTAAGACGCCGAGAAGGTTGGGCGTGTGAAGAGAACTATGAGCGGACGGGACTATTGTGACACAATATAGTTAACACCCCCTGACTTACACTTATATACACGCCAGAAGGGGAAGGGAAACTTTGAGGTGGGCGCAAAAATATTACCTAACACGCCCACTGCTATTGGTGGTATAATGAGACTTTGCTGTGTCAGGGATAATGGTGGAGTAAGACTTACACTCCTTGACACGGTTTAGAGCAAGTGGATTCAGACACGGCCGAGTCTGTCTAATGTATTTGATCAAAATCTTCCCGTGAAAGTAGGAATGTCGACCCTCTGTGGGACTCGTTCCCCATTGGTTACATCCGCTGGACCTAATGTGTCTAGGATTTTCTTGGAATTGTGTCATGTTGACTAAAATTCGTAAAACATAGGATCTTTTGGGGTTTTACTCCGACAGCTAGTAACTGACGCGTATCAATGGTCGAAAACTACGCCGTAAAAAAGCGTGAACCCCTTGGTCACTCTTGTAGCGGGAACGATAGGAGCTTACAGGAAGGTAGAAATAAGATAAGTTAGCCATGTACCCTAAAAAACACTGCTAGTTAAACGATAAGTAGATAGAAACTCACAGAATGGGAATAACTCAGGGATGTATGATTATGTGGAAGCTTTTTATTTATTGGTCCTCTGTTTCTCTTTCTTAAACGGAAGGACCACGCTTGAATTATCCCATTCTGGGAAACCGGCAGACTTTTTCTTTTCAGATGCCAGAACCGTCTCGGGGCATCTAGGAGTTAGACCTCACTTGAGGAACACTCCACGGGTTTTGAGGGTGTGGGTCCATCCATGATAATGGTCATGAATGGACGAACATACCTACAGCAAAACATTAGTTTGCGCTATCTTGATTGATTGTACAATTGTGAATAGGTAGTCCTTTACTAAGGATTGCCTGGGTTGGAAGTGATAATTAATTCAATACGGAAATCGATTTCATCTACTCTGAAACCGGTTTCCTATTTTAAGCGCCGTCGACTGCACAAAGGTAGAAGTTAACATTTGCTTTGTGCATGCCTACTGAATTAGTGTAAGAGCCACCAGATGAATATACGTGATAGGAATTCTTCCAAATTACTTAGGTTATAAAAACATATATATATAGTGGCCAGTGCCGCTGGTAAGTGTTGGTATGCCTGACGACAATGTTCATCGGGACACACTTCCCCGCAAGCACTGAGACCCTGGGAAAAATCGATATTAGACTGCTTTATAAGCGAGAGTGTAGGAGAGTCAAGAGAGAGAGAACAGTAGCACTTGGATCAAACGAATCGGGAGATTCGGAAGGGGTTTAGATAGCCATACAATCACGGGACATCTGGTGACTTATACTACGGTCGCTACGAGACGGCCGGAGGCGAGAGCAAGCGGACTCCACGGAGGAAGCTTACTTCCCCTAAACTGAACTGTAATACCTTGGATTCATTGCCTCCACGAGCAGCTGTACGCATCACTATAACCACCAATAAACTTACCGTACTGCCAGACGTTGTTCATGTTATGGATTGAGCGCCCATACCGTGGACTCGCTCACCACTCGACTAGCCCTCCCAGTAAAGACAATACCAGCCGTACTAGTTATATCTGATAATGCACGGAAATGATAATTAACACCAAAACTACCAATAGCGTTCAATGTGACATTTTCAGAAAATACAGATTACAGAACAGATTTTGCCATACTTAGTCGATGTAACCACTCAATTATCTCAGTGGGCCATTTCTCTTGGTGGGCTGGATGGATTGGTGGAGGCAACGTAGTGTATTTCCTGAACTGGGTCAAACCCGGAACATATTATGCTAAAAAAGATAGAACAGACGAGATGATTCCAACTAATTGGTTACCAATGTGATAAGTTGAATTAATTGTGGGATCCTATTTAACTTCCTATATATCATATTCATGCATGCAGATCAGGTGAAGCAATGTGATTAATTTTCATACTTATAACAAAATTATTTCATATGAAAGAGTAAAGGTGAAAAGATGTATTTAATGCTGTGATTTGAGCCCTTTTTATCCCAGAAGTTATTAAAATTATCAATAGTAAACAGGCAGGGCTAACACGCATAGAGCATCAATGCCAATCACCATGTTCCATTGTTTCATAAATGAGTCACATCTTCATCACTGTAACATTTATTATTTTCTTCTTTAAAGGGATGTTCTCGTCCATGATGGAACATAAATTGATCCATTGTAACCATCGCAGAGTGGCGCCAAATTCATGACGTCACCAATAACGTTGCCAGATTATGTTTCAAAAGTGGAAAACACGTTGCCGACCGTCAATTTGTTAGGCTAATGTCGGCTTTGTTAGCCTAGCAACTCACGGATGAGAACATCCCTTTAATCTCTATTGATTTGAGTTTCTCAGAGCAAGTGTCATAGTTGACTCATGACACTTGCTCTTAGCTCATGACACTTACATTTTAACTTTGGATGTAGGAAGCTTCTGTCTGAAACCTTAACCTCTTCAAATTCATGACTATTTTATGCAAACATTTTTAATATTATGAAATAAAGTTTTACCTTGAAATTTCTTAATTGATTACATCATTTAAAAACAGTAAACAACACATAACTGTAAAGGATCCCTGTGTTTCACTATTTCAAAAATGTGCAATGCATTTTAATCTTTTCATGTACATAGGCATTTCTAAGTTTTTCCTATGTCATTTGAATCTTATTTAATATTGATTGGTGTCTCATTTTGTATTTTGATATGTTTACTAGTCTATGTTTCAGTCTTTAAGAATAGAACTTTAATCTGCCAACATAATATTATTTTCATCAACTGTCATCGTAGTGAATGAATATATTAGAGTGATTTATGAATAACAAAGAATGCAAGGTGATCAGCTTGAACTATAGATTCATATACAATGTTTATAAAGTCCTTCTTAGTATACATCCACCTTAAGAAATAAACTCAGGGTACAGATGATGACGGCCCAAAGTATAGTAGGTAAAGAAAGTAAATTCAGGGGCTCAGTAGGCCAGTACCCAAAAGGCTGCAAGAAAAGTCATAAGGCTCAGGGTACAGAAGGTGTCAACCCTGGGTATAGCAGGTATAGTTTGTAGGTTCAGGGTAGAGAACATGAAGACCCAGGGTATAGGCGGTAAAGTAAAAAGACTCAGGGCCACAGTCTCAACAGGGATGTAATATAGGGGTAGTAGGTTCAGAGTCCGAAAGGTGTAGACCAAGAGTATATAGACCAGGTAATGGTGAAGTTAGTTCACTCAAGGTATAGTTAAGTAAGTAGACCCAGAGCACAGAAGATGAAGACCCAGGGTACAGTAGAGTCAGTAGAGTTGATAGACCCAGAGAAGACCAGAGTTAGTAGACCCAGAGCATAATGCTGTACGTAGACCCAGGGTATAGTTAAGGAAGTAGACTCAGGGTACAGAAGGAAAAGATCCAGGGTATACGCTGTAGATTCAAAGGCTCAGAAGCCCAGTACCCATTTGCTGGAAATAAGGGCTGGTAGTAGGCTCAGAGCATGGAAGGTGATTACCAAGAGTAGAGTAGGTAAAGACTGTGGACTCAGGATACAGAAGCTGAAGACCCAGGGTATAATAAGCATTGGCTGTTTAACCAGGGCTGAGAAGCCCAGCAATACCCAGCTGATGGAATGTAGCGGTAGAAAATTCAGGGTATAGAAGGAAAAGACCCAGAGTATAGGTTTTGCTTAAATGACACTCTTCCTAATTGCTCCTAGTATACCTTGGGTAAACTGTTATTGGCACAATGGCCCAGCAGCAATTTTCTTTTCTTTTTCTTTGGAATAATTCTTATTCGGGTTCGGGGGTTGACCGTAGGTGATCTTCCTTCCCCTCCCCTAAACATGTACAATCTGGCTGCTTTCCAATCATAGGAAGTTTGTTACAAAATTATCATTGGCACAGGAAGATTTTGATCTCATACACTAAGCAGACTTGGCCCTGTTTGAATCAATTTGCTATTATGCCGTGTCGATAAGTGTATGACTTACTCCATCATTAACCGTGAGAGAACACAGTATCATAATAACACTCATAGCACGGGACGTGTTAGGTACATTCTGCCAATATTTTTGCTCCTACCTCAAAGTTTCCCTACACCTTCTGGCGTGTAGATAAGTGTTAGTCAGGGCGTGTTAACTATATTGTGTCACAAGAGTCCGTTTAGCTCATAGTTCTTTTACACGCCCAACCTTGTTGGCGTGTTAATGTACCTACACTCCATTGAGGCACCAATTTAATGGCGGCGCTTTACCAGAGTTCTACTGACACTGTGCTTAGAAGTTAGAGATTAAAAGACTGTTTTTCCCTCTAATCTAGTAGAAGAACTATACATCATTTGATACCCAATGTGCATATGCCATTGACCTTGCATTTGGGTCTAAATAGTCGATACTCTATAAGCACGTCGGCAAATTATTCATTGGAAGTGTATCTTTTCACCTCGTAATTTCGGGAATTTATCCCTACTCCTTTCGGACAGACACATAGGACACTAATTTCAGCACTAACCTACTGGAAGTTTACAGACTGTGACAGGCAATCCAAGTAACTAGAAATTCATCTTAATCCCTTACCATTAATTTGGAGGAAAGGGACTCACTTCGTCACATTGTGATCTCTAAATATAGACCCTGTCTCTAGTTTGTGTATGTTGACTTACTCCTGGTCATTACTGAGGTTAATAACTTTTGTAATAGCAATTGAATCTTAACTGTTTACTACTATCTAATATGCATATGATCGCTAAAATTAATGGTGTCTTTTTGTCTCATCACATCTCATTACCACCCCTCATGGTTCACGGAATTGTAGTATTGTACTTGATTTCTGATCTGTATTGTACTTGGTTTCTAAACTGTTATTTATCCAGTTGAAAAGCAAATTGTTCAAAACCAAAGAAAAGAATTTTTATAACAATCAAAGGTGCTACCCCTATAATCTATGACGATTTCTTAAAAAGTATATCATTTTCGATGACTAATGATTGGCATGGTGCTCCATGTATATTTCTAAATTTAGTGGAAAGATATATATTTTTAACTGATATTTTATTTTCAATACTCTGTACAATCGGCCGTAGACTGCCAGGTATACACAAAACATAATATGTAGTTTAACGAGTGTTACTTTATAAGAATAAAATAAAAGGACATTTGACACAAACTGTAGTTATAATTCTATGTGTAGTCTTTTATTGCTGAATAGATTCCTAATCTTTATCAAGTTAATCTTTATCCTCGGCGCACCACTCGCACAACACCTCGGAGTACATGATGCCGGCAGGCTCACCCCCCTCGCAGTCGGCGTGGTAGCACCGGCCACAGTAATTGCAGACCAAGTACATTCTGAAATATTAAGTAGGCATGTTTAAAATACACATTTGTCCAAATTTTGTGGACGAACTAATCGGACCACCAACAATTCCAATCTTTAGTAAATGTAGCAACTTGGGCGTTTACTTTTAACACTAGCATTATAATTCTATGCCCTCGTTACATTTGCCCGGTAGTATCATCGAAAGTCATTGCCGCTAAGTTTTTTATGAAAAAATAAAAAGGCGTACCTGTAGTTGCCATCCAAGAATAAGGCCTGTGGTTGTGTATTGTCTTCATCTTGCGCAAATGTTTCCATCGCCATCCACCTTTGTTCGCTCAAGTACTTCCCTGCTTCTGAAAAAAATCGTACGGTTAACGTTAAATGTAGCAGACGTCAAGTTTGACATTATTACATACCAGTGTGTGCATGGTAAAATCTGCAAATTTCAGAACAATGGTATTGGCGAAATCGTCCCACTCATCAATTTTTTTTTTTACACATATTCCCCTTCCTACGCCTACATGTTTTTTTCCCCTCAGCTTCACCGTGTTAATCCAAATGTACCAACCTGGGTCGGTGCCTCCGAACAGTAGACGCACATCCACTCTGACGGGCCGTCCGGGAGCTGCTGTTGGTCGTGCATCCTGGGGAAAAAAAACAAAAATCATGACACCGTCAATCATTTCAACATAGGTGGTCGAAATTACCAAATCTTCGGCATGTCAATTTGTCTCACCAAATCTCCGTTTCATGTTATTGTGCCAGTGTGATCAATTTGCAATTTTTAAATTGTCAAAAAAACGAGCCTGTTATTTAAGCATGTTACATGAATTCGAGCGACGACAACTATGTCCGAGTCTGTCCATCGGGTTTTAGACAGTGTGCATTATTTTGCATGAAGATAGTCACCTCTACCAGATAGTAAGTTAACAATTTCCTTTCGATGCTTGTCGTATTTGTGATTGTTATGCATAGTTACATAATAATTATGCTGTAATCCTGTTACCGCATCTCTTCCATCCCTGTCTATCAACAGTGTTTAACAATTTAAACCTACTTTGGGGTGAACTGGGGCGTCCACTAGGTCCATTTGGGTTCCGCCCAGTTCGTTTCGTCCTCTTCAATATTGTCGTCCTCACGCGGTGTCCTCACGCGGTGTCCATGTCTGGGTCCCCTCTTCCTCCTCCGACAGCACTTGGGCGCTGGAATGAGCCAAAAATCAACCTTTTAGTGTTTCGAATTGGTTATCTACGTGTATGTGTAGAAAACGAAAAAAAAATGGAAAATATGAATCCAACAGCTGTTAGCCACACCCTGATAGATTTGTTGACAAACACTCTATGGATGCATAATCCCCTCCCCGAAGTTATTCTCCCGCAAAACCTCAAAAAACACTACTTCACTATAGGCAAGTTATCTTATCAAAATATAGGCAAGTTATCTTATTCACCTACCGGGTTTTCTGCTCGGTCGCCATTGTTCAAAATGTAGCGCTTGGGTTTAATGTCAGTAATCTGCTGCGTAAGTCTTTTATGGTCCTGAGGCTGGCGCGGGACTGTGTGTGTGCACGTGGTGGGCACAGCCTTATAAAGCTGGTGCCCCCCCTGTCCGCTACCACTATACAAGGGGCAGGTAATGAGGGGCGATCTAGGTCAGCCGAGCAGTCTGAGCAACCGGTGTCAGGTGTTACATAAGGTGTCGCTCGCGCAGCCCGGGCAGGAGGTTTCCTGACACCTGACTCAAGAAACCACCCTTAAATGCACACAGCCTCACACCGCCAACCTGTAAAATAACTTCAGAAAACGTACCTCAAAGTCGCACATCCTGTCACCGTAACCTTGTGAAGTAAATTCCTACCTTTTTTTTTAAAGTAGTCACATTCTAAGGTTTAGGGCGTAATATAATTATTCCTCCTATGCATACACTACTTCAAGACAAATTTTTATTAAAACATTTTGCTTTTGTTGGCAAAAGCGTCTAAAACACATAATCCTAACAATGAATACAACACCGGACAGTGTCCGAAATTAAGCTGCTGCGCCCTGCGCCCGTCGTGCACATTCCCACGGCCAGGTGCACGATTTTTAAGTTGTGCACCCTTTTTATACATGTGCACACTTTTCATGGATTTTTTCATTCCCATATATCAGGGGGTGCATAAACAAAATTTGGGGTGCACAACCTCAGTAATTATGTATACGTTTTCAGCTTAATTTCGGACACTGCCAGTTTGAGATCTATAGGTGCTCTAGATCTACAAAAAGTTGTGGCGCCGAATGGGACAGACGATCATATTTTCTTTTTTAACCACATATCCAAAATGTCCACTTATCCGCATGACGGGCAGGAACGTTGCCCATGAAGGGTGCTCAAACTTTGCCTTGTGCCACATTGTATAAGGACTTATGTATCTGGATGGGACGGGGCTGTGTTGGTACCACTTCACAGCTGCAAACAGATGTTGCCTCTTCTTCCCGGTTGTCCGACATTCTATGGAATGTTTCATGTAGTGTGTGGCGATGCACGGGCGCTCCTCGGGGTCATTCTCTTCGTCTTCATACAAATTGGCCATTAGTCTAGACAACTTTTTACCACTGCGGGACATTTTGCTGGAATAAGTCATGGGGCCATATTTTATGACTTTAGACTGCACGTAAAATGAAGGCATAAATGACTTCTCTACGATCTCCTGTTCTGTGGGGTACAACTTTTGGTATGTTTTCTTGAGCAGCTCAAGATCGGCAGAGTCGAGCCACTCCTTTTCTTCTCCAAATGTCTCGAAGCCGTCGGCGATACTCCACAGGTTCTCGCACTCCGCCAAATCTCGCTCACTGGGGACATCGAGTGTTTCCGGGACAGTTGTTGCTTTCTTCTCTCCTTCTCCCAGCTGGCAGTGTTTGCCAAATTTCTCCTCATGTTTGGCCGGCATTTCGGCGCGCGCCTGACTGACATGACTCATCCGGTGAAACCTCTCAAACAATTGTTTCTCTATCTGGCGATTGTTAGTCAGCACATCCCCCAAGTAACCATTATACCGCTCAAAACTTAACAGCCAAGTACTGGGAGCTGGACCGTACTCCCAGAGACAGTTCCTTAAATGGCAATGTAGATGCATGTTTGGGGTAATGAATCGTGACCCGAACTGGACCTGTGTGCACCTGCAAAAATACAATAGTTTCCTGTGTGCCAGTTCTATCTCGTGGCGTGTAATACAAGGCTTGCACAGAAGTCGAGTTGCCTCTACAAAACGCTGACAGGTTTCAAGCTGATTCTCCGGCAAAAGGCCCTGGAGGCAGAATCCAGACGAGACTGTAACCCAATTCTTCCACTCCTTTGCCGTCTACGTCCCAGCGTTCGATTTGATGTTAGTTACCACGCAGTCATCCGGTAGTCCCTCTTTAAACTCATTCAGACGAGCATCAATAATCAACACCTGATTAGGGCTTAGTACAACCCCCAACGTCAACCCTTCCTCATCTGTCGACCCTTCCTCATTGGGATCCGGAGTTTTCTTCTTCTTCTTTGATTTCTTCTTCTTCTTTGACCACTCTGGGTCGGTCCACCTCTTCCACATTCGCTTGGCGGTCCCTGAATTCCCAATAATAAAAGCACATTTGTGAAATCGGTATTGAAACCCTGATGAACTTAATAGTCCAAAGGCAAATGCAAGTTTCCATTTCAAACAAATTATCGGCGCTAAACATTACTTAACGTTAGGTCTTGCTTCAACACCTACCCAACAGTACATAATGCATCACATCGATCGAGAGGAACCTGAAAAGATGAATGTAAAGCGTCTAAGTAAAAACATATAATATAGTTACTGCTAATGGAAACATTTTTATTAATGTTTATTCAAATGTCAAATTAAAATTTTTATTAATTTGGTATAATTCTGTGTAAGTTTGGCCTTTAAATTTGTTCGGCCTGGAGATTATACTTACTTGATAGGTGAAGTAGGGCAATTCCAGGAGGACACAGTAACGAGCTCCATACTGTTTCTCAAGTGCACTTCTCTTTCTCGGGGTGGGTGCAGCTGTAATCTCCCTCACTCTCTCCTTGTGTTGGTCCAGAGTACGAGGAGTCCAATTCGCCAAGTTGAATCCTCCACGGTTTGAATTCTTGAATTCCCTCAGACATTTTGAACAACCCATGATAGCATGAGGTAGCAGGAAACCGCAGGTCTTCCTTCCTGCAGGGAGGTCTGCAGCAACGTTCAAAAGTGCCAACTTAACGGTCTTGCCCCTTGGGTAATCGTTGGTTATAAGCCTTTTCCCCCGATTCCAGAATTCCTTGAGTTCGTCTACTAGGGGCTGCAGATAACTGGTAAGGTCGGCGGGTTCTTTACTGAAGTTTGGAATTATACCGAATAGTATGACGTTCTCAAGTCTGTACCGCTCATTTCTGGGTAGGTTAAGAACGGTTAGGTAAATGCCCCCTACTGACATTGAACATTTCCGAGAGAATGGTTGAAACCAATCGATATTCATCTGAAGAGCCAAGTTGTTTTCATTATCAAGAAAAACCTCGTTCTCCCTGTTAAAATCTTGCCATACCGAACCGTCGTAGATGTCAGCAAACACTCCGTTGGGTATCCTCCTGGCCTTCCACTCTCTACATTTCAGCTCAGAACCTGGACGTTTCATTATAACCTGCAAACTCTTCTCGAGCGACTGGTAACATAATGTCTTAACTGGAAGGAAGGTAATTTCCCCACTAATCCTGGCCTCATAAAACAATTTCCAGTTGCAACGTCTTAAATCATCACCCATGGTCCTGCACCTACTGGGTTGCTGATTACCATGAATATCATTGTAAAAGCCTCGCACACGCTGAGTGGTGGACAACGCAGAACGCGACAACGCATAACACTTCGGGCAGCATACACTCGTAGAGTAATTAGTCAACGTTAGGTCTGTACCCAACCATTTGTACATCATCAGCATCGTTTTTGGGAATACTGCCTCCGCGGCTTGTGAAACCTGGTCATTACCTGCTACCGTCAATAATTCACAAATGAAGCACATAACTTTAGCCATTTGCGTATCACTGGTGAAGGTGTGGATCTGTAACTGCAAAAGAAAGAACAGAACCCATGAAAATAGGCTTTGGATATTCTTATTAGTGGCACCAAGAACAACCCTTGACAATGGGCTAGGAAGACCGTTCCCGTCACCGAAAACCACTTTTAAATGACGAATGGCCTTGTTGCGAATCTTGTCTGCCTCTGGATCAAGGTTATCATTTTCCTCTGATTCTTGGGAATTTTCCATCATACCGTAATAGTCTTCCGTATCATCACCTGACTCTTGATCGGCTTCCATGGGTACTGCCTTTTCAACAGGCTGATTGCGACCCACAGCCTGATTGTCTGCTTGTGCCGGATTCCCAACTTCAGCCTGCCGCTGATTAGCAGCTGCAGCTTCAGCCCGAATACCAGCTTCAACCTGGATACCCCCTTCAGCCTCAATACCCGCTTCAACCTGGTTACCTGCCTCAGCCTGAATACCCGCTTCAGCCTGGTTACCTGCCTCAGCCTGAATACCTGCTTCAGCCTGGTTACCTGCCTCAGCCTGAAAACCTGCTTCAGCCTGGTTACCCGCCTCAGCCTGAATACCCACTTCAGCCTGGTTACCCGCCTCAGCCTGAATACCCGCTTCAGCCTGGTTACCTGCCTCAGCCTGAAAACCTGCTTCAGCCTGGTTACCTGCCTCAGCCTGAATACCCGCTTCAGCCTGGTTACCCGCCTCAGCCTGAATACCTGCTTTGGCCTCAAGACCCACTTCTGCCTGATTGCCAGCGTGTTGAGTTAAACCAAAGTCCGGTGGTTCTGCAAGACACATGTACAAGAATAAATTAAATGTACAGTAGGGTTGCAGAGTACTAACGATCCCACCCAATGTTTTTTCTCTGAATGAAAAGTTATGATAGAAAGATGGAGGGAGGTATACCTCGGGCTTGACCCTTTATGTGTTGTGGAACCACGTGGCTATAGACGCCGGCACGTGCATATATAACGTCCATTGTTTAAGTAATTCATTATTTGAACAATTGTTTAATTGTTAAGAAAAGATTTAGGCTGCCGATAATTTTATAAACACTAACTGATTATTAAGATTATACAAGTTATTGGAAAATAATATCGATGCGCGCAAGCTAGCTAGGAAGGTTTTGAACGATATCGATTTCAGGTGCATGTGCCGGTATCCTAGTTATACTAGTTATCTGGTACTCACCATGCTCCGTACGATGATTCCTGTTATATGTACTTAGTGAAACTGGACGTTTACATGTGTCGCAGCATCGGTTTCGGCTAGTGTCCATATTTCGTCTGGCTTCTGCCTGGTAACTGGTCAGACCCCTGAAACCCCACGAGGCCATGGCGAACTTGAGTTAGACAGCAGCACTTGAGGGCGATGAACCTACACCGATCGCGACCCAAGTATTTATATATGGTACAGACCGACGCCTATGGCACCACCAGCTGAAAGCTGCGAATTGCCGCGACATATGCATGCCACAGCCCCGACCCAGGGGAAGCTGCACCCCTAACCTCAGCTACCCGCGTGAAAGCTGAGAACAGCTGCCACAGTATTACCAGCAGATTACTGTAGCCACCAGCCTGGCCGTCACGGTAGCGAGTTGTCGTGATTTGTCGGGCGCGTGAAGTTTCTTCAGCTTCCCAAACGCAGCGTCAGCCGTCAGGTCGACTGGTGAGGGCATGTCACCTGCCATTAAAACCTAGGGTCTAACCATTAAAGGGCGCGTGAAGTTTCCTCAGCTTCCGAAACGCATCGTCCGCCGTCAGGTCGACTGGTGATGGGATTTCACCTGCCTTGAAAACCGAGGGTATAACCTTCCCACTACTACTTAGGGCCAGCTGATTTCGATATAGTGCGTTTGGTATACGGGTACGTCAATATCATGAGTGTCACCCTTGGTGAGAATCTTCTTAATTACTTTGGTTATACAAGTCCATGGCCGACTGTCCAACTTCTTCAAAAAACGTAAAACATATGTATTCATTCTGGTGGTCCCCCTTCCTGATCAATTAGTATGGCTAGTTTTCTGACTTCTAGGGTGTGGCCATATGGCAGTTATAGTCGATTCTGTTTGTTTAAATTGCCTGGTTATTTGGAAGGAAGGTGTTTGTTTAAAGTTAAGATGACAACCTTTATTGTTCTTTTTTTTCCTTTTTCAATAATAGCTGCTGCGTACTTGGCCCTTGTATCTTGCTTGGAATTTGGTCGAGCTGCAAGTGGTGGATACAGGCCTAGGGTCGTTCACAATAAGCCTGGAGTAACCCGGACCCGGTCGGTCAACCTCACTGCTCCAATGACCGGTCACCCTCCACCAAAACACGATGCCATGACCGGCCTCACCTTTCATGACACCCTGCAAGCCGTGTTGGACCAGGACCATACGGTAACTGACACTAAATCTCAAGCCAACCCAGGAGACGAAAACATTGAAGAATTCCCAACTGTGGTACTTCTCTCTTCGTACACTCTTTTTGTTATCCTCGCAGTAGCCATAATTATTAGCATATTGTTTGTTTGCTCCGGAATTACTGGCATGTTCGCAGAAGCTCGTTTTCGTGTATACTTGCTTGTCTCGGGCAATCACAGTGTATGGCTTAAAATTGGCACGTTCCCTGGACATTTCAGCGATTATATCTTTCAAACAGACGATCCGATTACTCTGACTAAAGCAGAAAATATATGCCTAGGCGCACGATACACTTTTAACTTTGTGATCCAAATGACCGATTGCTATACCGGCACATCGACACGACTGCCCACACATTTAAAGGTTAATAAACTGAAGGACATCATGTTGACAAGATTGATGACCAAGGACATTATACGCTACCAGTTGGTTACCATGGGTATAGGCATAGGAGAGCCTGTTCTTTTGGGGAAATACCGGCCCGGTGAGCTTGCAATTAGTACTTCTACTTCAAGCTTAAAATCGACTTAAGCCGTGTTGACCTTGATTAAGTCTTCCGTGAAAAATGTTTTATTTTTGTGTGTTTAATAGCAATATGCTGCCGAACATGCGTGCAATCGATACAAGTGTGATGGTCATAAATTGAATTTGTAGCTAAATAAAATTTGGATGTTGGAAAGAGCAGTATGACACTGACAAGAGCGCTTTTATTCTGGCTCGGGATAGGGTCAACCCCTTATGTAATCTGTGACACAGGCCCCTAACTTAGGGGCCTGAGGCTAAACTAGTTCTGCAACCTAAACTAGTAGTGCAATTAAATGTGGTGAACGCCATAATCTCGCGATCGGGCTCTAACCGAGATTATGGCATTCACCAGAATATGTGACATCCTCTGCGAAAAGCGGTCTTATGGCCTGGAATATTAAATAAGGAAGATGTCTTGGGGAATCCATTACTGAAAGAATTATGTAAATATTTTGATTAGAAAAAAAGTTATGCTAATTTGAAGATGCGAGGGTCAGATATGCTAAATATGGTCAAATCGACCAGTTGCTGGTATCTGTTAAGATATAACATAGTTGATCTGGGTCAAATATTGAAGTCCCAAATACAGTTTCATGAAACATACTGCTATTTCCTTTCTATTCAAGATATTCATAATCTGTTTTTTGCAGAATATAGCCAAGCAGTCCCTTGATTCAAAAGTCCAATTTTTGGAAACTTACTTTTGTTCCATGGTTACCATGGAAACCCTCATTTGCATAGCAGCAGTATCCTCAGGTTTGACCTTCTACCAACATTCTGGTTACCATGGCAACGGAATGCGAAAAAAATCCAAATTTTTTCACCATTAATAAAAACTACGGAAAAGTTCACTTATAGCATAAATTTAGCTTCTTTTTATGATTTTTATGATTTCTAGGCTAAATAAAGGCTCTAGAGCCATGAATATGTATTTCCATAAGGCTGGAAATCCCAGAGACTGTCACATATAATATTAATTGCACCCACCACTAGTTTAGGTTGTATATAGCTGTATATATACAGCTGTCGCATTTCGAAGAAAAAAGGTTCGTTCTGAACTAAGTACACAAATCTGTTTTTTCATTAAATTTTTGGAGCTAATTAAGCTATCTTCCCTGAATAAATCTCGACACCGAAATCGACTTGTTCGTTTTATAAATAATTAATTTTGCTATCACACAGAGGCTCCAAGTTACCAAGACAGAAATCCAGGAGAACTCCCTCTTTAAAGAGTGACAATATGCGGGAGGTTTCTATCCTCTGACAGAAAGAATATAGGTGTGATACAAATCCTAGAAAGTATTTCGGGTTCATCAGGAGACTATATGATCACGTGTAAATTGTTATAGGTGCTACTGGCAGAGATGTATTTGATCTGAATAAAATTTCAGAAAAATTACTTTTCAAACTTACTGCATGAAATATAACTAAAAATGATCCACTAGAAAAGAAGTCACAGTTCTTAAAACAGGCTTCATGTAAAAATTACTTTTTTGTTCACTGAGAAATTAGTACGAAGAGATGATGTTTGCATCATTTCAAAAATCTTATATCGAGCTAATGTTTGTTTAAAATACAGTTTTTATGAGTGATTTATGCTATGATTGATGACAGGTGTCATTCGATTGCTCTTCTAATGGTAGAGATGTACCATAAAACTCATCAAAAAAGTGTTGTATTGTACTCGATTTCAAGTTCAAGGTCTATCTTTAAGAAATAGCACATTCGGGTTTTCAACAAAATGACACGTCATTGATATTAAATGCGTTTCGTATTCGTATATAAAAAGTATTCATAAATTTAAGATTCACTAATTAGAAGGAACTCGATAACGCGTACAATTTTAGACTAAGAAGAGTTTTAGGCTACGAATATATCTATATAAATACTTCCCTGCTTAGTGAGCATGCCGCAATGAAAACAAGAAGCGCAAAGTTCTTTTCATAAAAGTTTATATAACGACTATACAATTTAACAAAGTACAATGACATAACATACAGCGTGACACAGACTATACAATTAAACGTAGTGTAAACATAACATAAACACAATAAACATAAAAATGACATAACATACAGCGTGACACAGACCCTTTAGAAATAAGTTAGATTGGCTGTGCATCGGCGCCACGTACACCCGACCGATACGCGGGCTTCACCGCCCAGTCTGGGGCACCGGGAGGAGGCTGTTGGCGTTTTGGTTCAGGGTCAGGGACCGTGTTCCGATGCACAGCCAATCTAACGCCCCGCTGACGTCTGGTGATTGATGCATACTCGATTTTGTCGAGGTGGGCTTTGTAGCCCCTGAGCTCGTCGCTCTCCCACACGAGTGGTTTGACGAGGTGGTGGTATCGCTCGTCAGCCTTCCCCTCTGGGTCGACCAGACAATGCAGCCCGCGATCCTCGTCGCTCGTGTAGTCTGGGGTGAGGACGGCCCTCACGGCAGACTTCCGATGCTCGTCCCACGTTGTGACGAGTTTGTCCAAACCCACTACTCGTCTTCTGAGCTTCTGCAAGGTTAAAAAGACAATTTTTATTTTAATACAGTTACGACATACTTGGTCAAGAACATCAAATAAACACAAAGAAGTATGTTAATATTTTAGTTGCTTTAATTTAAAACCTGGTCACTGTAGTTAATTTCAAAAGCGTTGCTCTATTGTTGGTCTCTATAATATACAGGCACTTTTGCTTAATTGTGTGATATCCATTCAAATGGGATGTAAACATTATTGTCTACAGAAGAAAGTAAGGTTACAGTGTTCTATATAAATTTCATAATGTAAAAAAATGATAATTGTTTTCCAAGTTTCATTGTTAGAACTGTAAGTCCCACCCCCTATACTATAGACAATACTCTTTCTCCTCGGCTTTGCACTTTTCCTGAACAAAAATGACCGGAATATATTTGAAAAGTGCAGAATTTCGGCCTGCCTGAATCTAACAACGTTAACATTGATATTGAGAACAAAAGAGGAAGTTTCGAACCAAAATTTATTTACCTGGGCGACGTGGTGACGGAGGATCGACTTTTTGTTGTTCTCCTTGATGTTCCCCTTCCACAGGTTGCTGGCCCTGCTTTGGAGTGTCTTGAAGTAGGTGTTGGCAGCAGCTAGAAAAAGAGGAAGGATAGGAAGTATGCTTAAAACTCGAGCCACTAAGTTGACAAAGGCAATAAAGGCAATAAAGCAAGGGAATACAGGTTAAAAATGCAAAGTGAGGTCACCATACTATTCATGAATTAAAACCATCATTACACCGGTATTTTTTTTTTTTTTTTTGAGATAATCGAACTAAAGTTTTTTTTCAGATGACTGGTAGGATAACTTAATATATAAAAGAAACAATTTCCAATGTAAGTGGAGCCTATTTAGACACTAAAAAAAGATTTCAAGCATCTCAAGCATCTTAAATTTTGTGTTAATTCACGGATCAAAACTTTGGAATCATGGACATAAGATGCGTGAAATGTACAGCTGCAGGTTAGTTAACCAGGAAACTTGCTACCGATGAGACTTACCTAACACCTCTGGTCTGGGGGTATCTGGGCCCATGCACACGTTGTTAACAAGAGCATCGATGACAGCAACGTTGTCTGGATCTTTGATCCCCGCCCTGAATGTTGGAATATATTTATATTGTTCAATTCATCGGCATCACGTCAAGTGCTCTATGACTCTATTAAGATGAGAACGGCAAAGGTTATATTCAGCTTTTGGTGTTTAGGAACACATTACCCATTGCTTACTTAAAAACAATATTATTGTCTGTACTATTCATGTTGTTATGACGTAATCAACTTACCCATGGTTAAGGTTGAAGCCCCAATCCGTCTCCCTACTCCTGGTCTTGTAGGCAGGACGAACGAGTGCCTAGAAACAATATAACAAGCCAAGAATTAATGGGGGACTTTTAACTAAATTTCAGTGTACGAAATCTTTACATAAACTGGCGCGGTAAAAGAGAACATCAGGGCTATACTAGGAATGAGATGATTTCTAAACAAACCGAGAACTCTATTAATCAGTGACGTTTTAAAGGTGACATTATTAGTTAAGCTGTAAAAACAAACTTCGGAACTTACACATATTTCTTGGCGTGGATGCAGTTTGGGTGGTTTGCCAGGCTTGGCTTGGTTGACCAGCAGCTCCACTTGGGCTTTTGCCGAAGCCGCTTCATCCTCCGCCTTAAGGCACTTCTTCTCCATGGAGGGCCCGGGCGTGGACGACGTTTGGGACGTGGAGGGCCCGGCCGTGGACGACGTTTGGGACGTGGACGACGTGAACAACATTTGAGATGTCAAGGGCCTGGGCGTGGACGACGTTTGGGACGTGGAGGTCGGGAACCATGTATACGTTTGAGACGTGGAGGGCGTCATCACCCAGGGCATGGATCCGGAGGGCGTTGAGGGCGTGGACAAGGATGCGGATGCAGTACAGCCTTGGGAACCACCAAGGCTAAGGTCGACGTCGTTGAGGGTGGATCCTTCGTCCGGTTACAGGGAATGATCCTGAGACAGATCCTGAGACAGATCCTAAGACAGATCCTGAGACTGATCCTGAGACAGATCCTGAGACAGATCACCATCATTCGTCGCCTCCATGTGAGACAATTCCAGCTGCAGGAAACCTGCGCCTGCTGATGATTCAAGATCTGTTATTTGCGTGCCACCCAATTTTGGGCTGCCGGTGATCATCCTGCACGAGCTCATACTCGGGTTGGACAGGACAGAGTCACGATAGTCAGTTGATGCGTTCATGGTGGCAGCAAGTTTTCAAGTGATCTATAGCCATATGCCACGCCGTATTTATACATCCCTGGCTGGCCACCCTGTGGACACATGATATGGCGAAAGCGATCTTTTATCGATGAGGCAAGACTTTTACCATAAGTTACGTTGTAGATGTGACGGGGTGTACACGGGGTAACAGAGACTTTTACCATAAGTTACGTCCTAGCATGACAGGGTGTACATGGGGTATCAGCGACACCATCACCACCACCCCTTTTGAGGCCTGTTACGTGTCAAAAAGTGTTAAGACTACCCCGCGGGCCGCGGGCCGCGGGCCGCAGTACTCCTGTGAGGGACCTGACACAGAAGCTAGTTGACATGTGCCGCCTCAGATGGCCAACAGCTGGACGCGGTCATCATAGACGCGTGTCCCCGTGTCAAACGCGACAAAAGTCATTTCAGAGGAACCCCCTGTCGATCGGCTCTCTGAAGAAAATAGCGGCCTATTAGCCGTGCTACGCGCTACCCAGTGTAAGAACCCGTGAAGCCCCCGACTAGAAGAAGTCTTTTTAGTTATACCTTACGTATCGTTTAAGTTGTAGGGATAACTTTTCGCTAAAGACTAGATGAAGCCCTTACAGTACCTGGGGGGTTGTGAGGTCCTGGGGGTGGGGGGGGGGGTATAAGTATGTGCCTGTACTAGACACTGGTTCAGAACAGCCAGATGATGGCCATGGACATCGAGCGACTGTTAAATGCAAGTCTGCTTCTGCATACTGTTCGGGAGGGACCGCCAGTGGTGAGACCTAGTCACCTCCCACCCGCCAACCAATCCGACCATCAGTGGCTGATTCTGTTGTTAGTGATATACCTGGGGTGGAAATTTACTGGTATCTGCTCAAAATTGACAGCAGGCTGCAGCTCGTTGGCGCAGGGTCAACGTCGGAGGGCTACAGTGCAGTGCTTTCTGAGGATCTACTGCCGATGGGAAACGCTCCTATTTCCACTGGCTCCCATTCCCGCCGAAATGGAAGCCGTAGGAAGTGCTGCCTGCCCACGAATGATCATCCAAAGACTGAGCATCCTGTCCAAGGCCCTGACCGTCGCCTGGTCGGGCCCACTCACGGTCCATCTGAATGGCAGTGACGAACCCTTAACGGTTGAACTCCCGTAAGAAGTCAAGATTCCTCGTACAGAGCGCGTCCGCCTAAACAAATTTTTCAGGCAAAGACTTTGTAGAGCGAGCGTTTGCCTCATAAACAACAGGAACCACATGGTCCAAGAACTACTCCCAGCCGATAAACCGGGCTGCATGCCTGACGTAGACTCTTGGGTGTGATGAACAGTTATATATAAGTGTACGATATGTTTGAAGTATATATGGGAAAATGTTAATTGATAAATGTTCACGAAGCTTTCGAATTACATATATACATTAGTGTATGTTGAGTAAATATAATTATCTGAAAATTTGCGAAATGTTCACACGTGGACATCCTAAAAACTATTCAGCATGCATAACAATAAAACATTTTGATATCATGAACGCGTGTAGTCTTATGTGTCTGTGACTAAATGTGAATTCATGAGGGCGACAATGTTGAGAACGAATTCAGGACATGAATTCGGAACTGATGCTTAAACAATTTTTGATAATGGGAAATCAATTGCTGCTGTGTGACCAAATGATGAGGGCGAGTATTTTAAACAACCAAAATCTAACATGAATGAGAACTGATAACTTTTGAGCTGCAATGTAAAGGAAGAGTTAATAGCTAATATATACAACCAACTTAATTCAAAGTCAAGCGTCTGCATGCGCTTTGAATCCTACGTTGTCTCAAATACAGAATTGAGATGAAAACAAAAAGTGCTGGTACCATTATAAAAGTAAGTCCAATGTTAAACAGGTAAACAGTACCGTGCACACTGGGGGGGGAGGAATGGTACGTTGGGAAGATGCAAGTCACCACGAAGTTTCTTGTATTCGTCCTTATTCAGTCGTCTCTCTTTCATGTATGTACGGAGGGAAACAAAATTGTCTTTAGCTCGCTTAAAAATATCCTCTTGCCGACGTCGCATTTGCGGGCTAAGAGGTGAAATTAGGAATGGTTTATCGTAAGAAAAATCCGGGTTCACAAGTCGGCTAAGTGACAGGTTGAGGTGTTGAAGACTAGCAAGGTTGACGGGGAAAACTGTTCTTAAGGGGCCTGCTGTAGAAGGCAAACAGTTAACACTTGAGACGGGAATTTCCCATTCTTTGGCGGACACAGAACAACCACATTGAAACGCACGAACGCATGATTCACATCCAGGATGGGTTGTTGTTTGGTTGGGGCAGCGCACATCGACCTTGTCTATGTGAAACAACAAATAGGTCCCTGTTGCAATGACTTGGATGTGCGACCCTCTGAAATTAGACTGAATGAGTATTTTGAAATCACAATAACGTTTGACAGACTCATGATCACGTAGGTACATAGAAATGAGGCACGACGAGGGAGAAAGCCTGCGAAGTGGTAGGTCATAATGACAAAACAGAGAATGGCAATTATCTAGATCTGGGTTGGAGGATACGGTGTAGTGTGTTGCAGACACCAATAAATAAGCCGGTGTGTTGGTGAGGCGAGTATAATGCCCATGGAAGGCTAGAGGGAAGGTGTTCACCTTTAGAACCGTAAATATTTTGTCTAAGGAAATAACGGGAATCTTCAAAATAGTTTTCAGAACATTTTGCTGTAAAACCGGCGGGACTAAAACAGTTCCACTTCTATACATGTCGCAAGTGTTTGGAATATAAATATTTGAAAGATTGGACTTGGAAATGAAAAGGTACCGAATCTTCCTCATATCAGTCTCCGATATCAAAGAGGTACTCAGCCTATTCTCCGTTAGGTCGCGAATAGCCCGTAGCAAGACATCAAGGGAGTAGTCCAGTTGAAAATCCAGTAGACGCAATTCTTGCAAATCTTGCATCAACCTGACCATCAATTCCCGGTCACTAATGTAAGCCTGGAGTCCTCGGGACAAATTGTATATGGAATGAGTGTTCTCGATGATGGCCTGTAGTTGGAATTCCAAAGTGGAGTCAACTAATTTTAGGACGGCATTTATTTCGCCATCTAGGAAGCCGATTTCATCGGCATTTACCAGGTCAGCACAAGTCTGTTGCTTCAAGTCATCGAGTGTCGCCGTTCCAAATAATGTCTCGGAGAACTTGCCGATTTCTGGAATAAGAGCCCGCTGCTTCCTGGATTTGGCTGATGGAGGTGTTGGCTGGGCCGTCAATTCCAAAATTGATTGCGCTTGCCGGAGTCCGTTGCTGACCTTCGCTGCTATAGTCTTCCCAATAGATGTTATGTGATTCAACATAAGTTGGATTTTTTGACACTGTTCCATTGAACCGGCTGCCAGGGTAGCGCCGTGTTTACAATTTAGTGCAGGTGCCTGTTGTGGAGAAGGAGGAAGTGGTAAAATGATATCGACTTCGGTAGTGAAGTACTGATTACCTATGTGTATCGACGGTTTACTCTCAAATACTACACCATAGTTGGTACGAAAACTGTGTACCGTACTGGTGCATAGGCATGGCTTAGCTGAGACAGTGCCCGGGATAAAGAGTCCACGAAGGAGGAGTATGGGTATGGTTGGAGCCATGTCTGATGCAGGCTAGAGACCGCTCTAGTCTTTTATTACTTTATCCCAGTCACGGGAAGGAGTTGACAGACAGTGGCCACGTGCACCTGGGATTTAAAGGTGTAGACCTCGGTGCATAAACGTTGCGTTAATGCCAACAGAAAAGCCGTGCAAAAAGTATAAGCTTAGGCGTGCTAGTAGGCTTTCGTTGGTTAGGGTGTCGGCTTGTTCTAATTGAATTGGAAGGCAGACTTCAAAATCAATTGTTGGCATGGCCTTCCTTAACTTGTGGATGAGAAGTGAGAAAGCCTGAAAATGCCATTACTGCCCGATATTTAGAGGTTTTATTTGAAGGTGGTTTATATGGAGTTCAGGCCGATTTAAGACTTGCATGGGCTGAAATTAGTCTCAAACCTTAAGGTCGGCTATATATTGAACCACCTTAGACCCAGTTTAAGGTTAATTATTTAAGGTTGCTTTATAGGCCGGGAGGTACCTTTTATCCATACAGAACATGTTTAAGGAATGGTACATTTAAGGCGAGCAACCACACATTTATTATATATGTTAACAATTGTATTGCCTATACGATCTTTATCGTTTAACGCCATGCGTATGCATGTGTATATCATTCTGTCTTATTGATTGTATAATTGTACTGACTCCTGGACCTACGGACACCCGATTTGTCAAGCCCTGGACTGTCATATCTCTCTGTAATATATTATCATATACCTATGTATAGCTTTAGTGTAGTGTAGTGTAGTGACTAGTGTAGTTGTTCACATATGGAAATGACACATAAGCCTCTCTAGACTTTGAGTTGTCAATAAAATATATTATTATTGTTATTCAGTGCTTGAATTTAACGTCAGCCCGTGAGCCCCAGGCTGATATTTCCTGATCAGGGCTGACAATTTTGGGCAAAAATATCAAGTTATCAGCCCGTATGGCTGACAGTTTTTTTTTTGGAAAAAATCAGCATTTTTAGCAATCTTTTCCATTTTATGTGACTATATACTTTTCTGATGATTATGCTGACCCTGTTTCTAAGGGTACCTAAATGTAAATCTAATGAATGGTCATATTTTCAAGTTTCTCATCATACAAAATGCAGGCTGACAATTCCTTGTCAGGGCTGACACTTTTTCATGACTCTCATCCCTGATGGCTGACTTAAAAAAAAAGTTAATTTCAAACACTTTTATTACTATAAGGATGGTGACGGTAAATGGTTTTCCGGGTGGGAGGGGCGAGGGATGGTAGGGTGAAATAGGCCTGTCAAAGATTTAGCTACATGTGCTTTGCAGGCGAACGTAGGTTGGGTATGAAAGTGCCCAACCCAGCAGGTTCTCTGGGGCAACTCTGGCCCGGGGCAGGGTGTTTACTTGATGACTAACCCCTGATAAATATTGGTGACATACCGTGTACAGCTGATAATAACGAAAACCAACTTTGGTGATAATACATTTCTTTGCTTATTGGCCTCCATCTCGTCTTCTGAGTTAGACTGGCTCGCAGGAAGCCGATCTGCAAAATTTCAGCCCAATGATTAGAATGACATTTCCTGTTGGGAGACAGCGACGGACCGGTGAATCAAACTCACCCAGTCGGCCCCGAGAGGCCCCTACAGTTAAATATAATTGTGCCCGTCTCGATAGTTTAGGACGCAGACAAGCGAAAAACAAATTAGCGGGGATGGCACTTGGAATTTTGAGGTGGTTTTTAATTTCACGAGTTTGCAGGGACACAACCATGACACTTTATACCACGATTACATAAAGACACACTAGTGCTGCACTTAAACGCCAGAGGGGGCCCATGATAGACGCTTTGAAAGTTTGCCGCGGTTCGGACTGGACCTGATTTATTATGAAATGTTATCCACAATGTGTTAACCAAGTTAACAGGGGAACAAGGGAATCCTGCAGAATAGCCAAAATGCTTGTTGTCATGTTACTTAAAAAGTACATCGAACTTCTTAACTAATTGTCATATTTGACTGAGACAATCATTCAAATGAAGTGTGATGCCCAGTGTCTCTTGTTTATTCAGATGCTAAGATAGGGAAACAAGCAATGTGTCCAACATTTGATGTCATATGGCTAGTCGGAACAATTCATAATTAGCTATATCGGCCTAGTCTGTTACACCCCCGTCCTCACGTGTACACCATGGCCAGCCCCCCCCCCCGCCTACTCCCCCCCCTTCTGCACTATGCATTTTACTAGGTAATTCCCCGTGTAATTCACACGTTCAACTAATTAAATTAGAGACTTCTCATTAAATTGAAATCCACTTTTTCAAAACATATTAAAGAAAACTATGGAAACATTTCTTATGAAAAAGTCTAATAGTCTCTAGCACCGATTTGTAATTTAATTTTGTTCTACCACACCCTAACCCTAACCCTTTTGTTCTACCACACCCTAACCCTAACCATTTTGTTCTACCACACCCTAACCCGAACCCTAACCCTAACACTAACCCTAGAAATTAACCCGGGTTCCTCTGCAATATGACTATCTAATTATATCTCTCTGGGGAAGGTCAAAAAGAGAGAAAAAGACGAGTGTAATGTTGCCACTCTCAACTTTCAACTTACCAGTCTGATGGATGAACGAAAAACGTAAGGCATGAAGGGGACTCGGTCCGACCGAGATAGCTGGTAGCCAAAAATCCACCGGGTTGAATAATATGATGACGTCGGAAACCAGCGAGCCCAATCTCATGGATGATAAGCGAAAAACATGAAGGCATGAAGGGGATTCGAACCCGGGGCCGGGAGAGATAGCTGGTAACCAAAGATCCATCGGGTGGAATAATACGATCAGGTCGGAAACCAGCGCAAGACGTCTACAGGTCCTTCCGGTTCGCAGGACCAAATACGTCGAAACTACGTTGCGGAAACCGATGTAAATTGAAGTTGATTAACTTGCCTTTCCGCCGAAAGAGACAGATAAGTGACAATTGAGGGCGATTAAAATTAATAACTTGTTGTATTGGGTGGTTTCCAATTAGGAAAACCCACTAAAACACAACCACCGAAACTACAAAGTGTCTCTTTTTCGTATAAACAAATCTCTCGTTGCCCTGATTAGAAGCACTGTATAGGCCAAATCCAGGAAGCAGCGGGCTCTTATTCCAGAAATCGGCAAGTTCTCCGAGACGTTATTTGGAACGGCCACACTCGATGACTTGAAGCAACAGACTCGTGCTGACCTGGTAAATGCCGATGAAATCGGCTTTTTAGATGGCAAAATAAATGCCGTCCTAAAGTTAGTTGACTCCACTTTGGAAATCCAACTACAGGCCATCATCGAGAACACTCATTCCATATACAATTTGTCCCGAGGACTCCAGGCTTACATTAGTGACCGGGAATTGATGGTCAGGTTGATGCAAGATTTGCAAGAATTGCGTCTACTGGATTTTCAACTGGACTACTCCCTTGATGTCTTGCTACGGGCTATTCGCGACCTAACGGAGATTAGGCTGAGTACCTCTTTGATATCAGAGACTGATATGAGGAAGATTCGGTACCTTTTCATTTCCAAGTCCAATCTTTCAAATATTTATATTCCAAACACTTGCGACATGTATAGAAGTGTAACTGTTTTAGTCCCGCCGGTTTTACAGCAAAATGTTCTGAAAACTATTTTGAAGATTCCCGTTATTTCCTTAGACAAAATATTTACGGTTCTAAAGGTGAACACCTTCCCTCTAGCCTTCCATGGGCATTATACTCGCCTCACCAACATACCGGCTTATTTATTGGTGTCCGCAACACACTACACGGTATCCTCCAACCCAGATCTGGATAATTGCCATTCTCTGTTTTGTCATTATGACCTACCACTTCGCAGGCTTTCTCCCTCGTCGTGCCTCATTTCTATGTACCTACGTGATCATGAGTCTGTCAAACGTCATTGTGATTTCAAAATACTCATTCAGTCTAATTTCAGAAGGTCGAACATCCAAGTCATTGCAACAGGGACCTATTTGTTGTCTCACATAGACAAGGTCGATGTGCGCTGCCCCAACCGAACAACAACCCATCCTGGATGTGAATCATGCGTTCGTGCCTTTGAATGTGGTTGTTCTGTGTCCGCCAAAGAATGGGAAATACCCGTCTCAAATGTTAACTGTTTGCCTTCTACAGCCGGCCCCTTAAGAACAGTTTTCCCCGTCAACCTTGCTAGTCTTCAACACCTCAACCTGCCGACTTGCGAACCCGGATTTTTCTTACGATAAACCATTCCCAATTTTACCTCTTAGCCCGCAAATGCGACGTCGCCAAGAGGATATTTCTAAGCGAGCTAAAGACAATTTTGTTTCCCTCCGTACATACATGAAAGAGAGACGACTGAAGAAGGACGAATACAAGAAACTTCGTGGTGACTTGCATCTTCCCAACGTACCATTCCTCCCCCCCCCAGTGTGCACGGTACTGTTTACCTGTTTAACATTGGACTTACTTTTATAATGGTACCAGCACTTTTTGTTTTCATCTCAATTCTGTATTTGAGACAACGTAGGATTCAAAGCGCATGCAGACGCTTGACTTTGAATTGAGTTGGTTATATATATTAGCTATTAACTCTTCCTTTACACTGCAGCTCAAAAGTTATCAGTTCTCATTCATGTTAGATTTTGGTTGTTTAAAATACTCGCCCTCATCATTTGGTCACACAGCGGCAATTGATTTCCCATTATCAAAAATTGTTTAAGCACCAGTTCCGAATTCATGTCCTGAATTCGTTCTCAACATTGTCGCCCTCATGAATTCACATTTAGTCACAGACACATAAGACTACACGCGTTCATGATATCAAAATGTTTTATTGTTATGCATGCTGAATAGTTTTTAGGATGTCCACGTGTGAACATTTCGCAAATTTTCAGATAATTATATTTACTCAACATACACTAATGTATATATGTAACTCGAAAGCTTCGTGAACATTTCACAATTAACATTTTCCCATATATACTTCAAACATATCGAACACTTGGACCATGTGGTTCCTGTTGTTTATGAGGCAAACGCTCGCTCTACAAAGTCTGTGCCTGAAAAATTTGTTCAGGCGGACGCGCTCTGTACGAGGAATCTTGACTTCTTACGGGAGTTCAACCGTCAAGGGTTCGTCACTGCCATTCAGATGGACCGTGAGTGGGCCCGCCCGGGCGACGGTCAGGGCCTTGGACAGGATGCTCAGTCTTTGGATGATCATTCGTGGGCAGGCAGCACTTCCTACGGCTTCCATTTCGGCGGGAATGGGAGCCAGTGGAAATAGGAGCGTTTCCCATTGGCAGTAGATCATCAGACAGCACTGCACTGTAGCCCTCCGACGTTGACCCTGCGCCAACGAGTGGCAGCCTGCTGTCAATTTCGAGCAGATACCAAAAAATTTCCATCCCAGGTATATCACTAACAACAGAATCAGCCACTGATGGTCGGATTGGTCGGCAGGTGGGAGGTGACTAGGTCTCACCACTGGCGGTCCCTCCCGAACAGTATGCAGAAGCAGACTTGCGTTTAACAGTCGCTCGATGTCCATGGCCATCATCTGGCTGTTCTGAACCAGTGTCTAGTACAGGCACATACTTATACCCCCCCCGCCCCCACGACCTCACAACCCCCCAGGTACTGTAAGGGCTTCATCTAGTCTTTAGCGAAAAGTTATCCCTACAACTTAAACGATACGTAAGGTATAACTAAAAAGACTTCTTCTAGTCGGGGGCTTCACGGGTTCTTACACTGGGTAGCGCGTAGCACAGCTAATAGGCCGCTATTTTCTTCAGACAGCCGATCAACAGGGGGTTCCTCTGAAATGACTTTTTTCGCGTTTGACACGGGGACACGCGTCTATGATGACCGCGTCCAGCTGTTGGCCATCTGAGGCGGCGCATGTCAACTAGCTTCTGTGTCAGGTCCCTCACAGGAGTACGGCGGCCCGCGGCCCGCGGCCCGCGGGGTAGCCTTAACACTTCTTGACACATAACAGGCCTCAAAAGGGGTGGTGGTGATGGTGTCGCTGATACCCCATGTACACCCCGTCACGTCTAGGACGTAACTTATGGTAAAAGTCTCTGTTACCCCGTGTACACCCCATCACGTCTACAACGTAACTTATGGTAAAAGTCTTGCCTCATCGATAAAAGATCGCTTTCGCCAGATCATGTGTCCACAGGGGGGCCAGCCGGGGATGTATAAATACGGCGTGGCATATGGCTATAGATCACTTGAAAACTTGCTGCCACCATGAAGGCATCAAATGACTATCATGACTCTGTCCTGTCCAACCCGAGTATGAGCTCGTGCAGGATGATCCCCAGCAGCCCAAAATTGGGTGGCGCGCAAATAACAGATCTTGAATCATCAGCAGGCGCAGGTTCCCTGCAGCTGGAATTGTCTCACATGGAGGCGACGAATGATGGTGATCTGTCTCAGGATCTGTCTCAGGATCTGTCTCAGGATCTGTCTCAGGATCTGTCTCAGGATCTGTCTCAGGATCATTCCCTGTACCCGGACGAAGGATCCACCCTCAACGACGTTGACCTTAGCCTTGGTGGTTCTCAAGGCTGTACTGCATCCGCATCCTCGTCCACGCCCTCAACGCCCTCTGGATCCATGCCCTGGGTGATGACGCCCTCCACGTCTCAAACGTATACATGGTTCCCGACCTCCACGTCCCAAACGTCGTCCACACCCGGGCCCTTGACATCTCAAACATCGTTCACGTCGTCCACGTCCCAAACGTCGTCCACGGCCGGGCCCTCCACGTCCTAAACGTCCTAAACGCCCGGGCCCTCCATGGCCGATTTGCTTGCCAGGATGGAAAAGCCAGAGAAGAAGTGCCGTAAGGCGGAGGATGAAGCGGCTTCGGCAAAAGCCCAAGTGGAGCTGCTGGTCAACCAAGCCAAGCCTGGCAAACCACCCAAACTGCACCCATGCCAAGAAATATGTGTAAGTTCCGAAGTTTGTTTTTACAGCTTAACTAATAATGTCACCTTTAAAACGTTACCGATTAATAGAGTTCTCGGTTTGTTTAGAAATCATCTCATTCCTAGTATAGCCCTGATGTTCTCTTTTACCGCGCCAGTTTATGTAAAGATTTCATACACTGAAATTTAGTTAAAAGTCCCCCATTAATTCTTGGCTTGTTATATTGTTTCTAGGCACTCGTTCACCCTGCCTACAAGACCAGGAGTAGGGAGACGAATTGGGGCTTCAACCTTAACCATGGGTAAGTTGATTACGTCATAACAACATGAATAGTACAGACAATAATATTGTTTTTAAGTAAGCAATGGGTAATGTGTTCCTAAACACCAAAAGCTGAATATAACCTTTGCCGTTCTCATCTTAATAGAGTCATAGAGCACTTGACGTGATGCCGATGAATTGAACAATATAAATATATTCCAACATTCAGGGCGGGGACCAAAGATCCAGACAACGTTGCCGTCATCGATGCTCTTGTTAACAACGTGTGCATGGGCCCAGATACCCCCAGACCAAAGGTGTTAGGTAAGTCTCATCGGTAGCAAGTTTCCTTGTTAACTAACCTGCAGCTGTACATTTCACGCATCTTATGTCCATGATTCCAAAGTTTTGATCCGTGAATTAACACAAAATTTAAGATGCTTGAGATGCTTGAAATCTTTTTTTAGTGTCTAAATAGGCTCCACTTACATTGGAAATTGTTTCTTTTATATATTAAGTTATCCTACCAGTCATCTGAAAAAAAACTTTAGTTTGATTATCTCGAAAAAAAAAAAAAATACCGGTGTAATGATGGTTTTAATTCATGAATAGTATGGTGACCTCACTTTGCATTTTTAACCTGTATTCCCTTGCTTTATTGCCTTTATTGCCTTTGTCAACTTAGTGGCTCGAGTTTTAAGCATACTTCCTATCCTTCCTCTTTTTCAAGCTGCTGCCAACACCTACTTCAAGACACTCCAAAGCAGGGCCAGCAACCTGCGGGAGGGGAACATCAAGGAGAACAACAAAAAGTCGATCCTCCGTCACCCAGGTAAATAAATTTTGGTTCGGAACTTCCTCTTTTGTTCTCAATATCAATGTTAACGTTGTTAGATTCAGGCAGGCGTTGTTAGATTCAGGCAGGCCGAGGAGAAAGAGTATTGTCTATAGTATAGGGGGTGGGACTTACAGTTCTAACAATGAAACTTGGAAAACAATTATCATTTTTTTACATTATGAAATTTATATAGAACACTGTAACCTTACTTTCTTCTGTAGACAATAATGTTTACATCCCATTTGAATGGATATCACACAATTAAGCAAAAGTGCCTGTATATTATAGAGACCAACAATAGAGCAACGCTTTTGAAATTAACTACAGTGACCAGGTTTTAAATTAAAGCAACTATAAAATATTAACATACTTCTTTGTGTTTATTTGATGTTCTTGACCAAGTTTGTCGTAACTGTATTAAAATAAAAATTGTCTTTTTAACCTTGCAGAAGCTCAGAAGACAAGTAGTGGGTTTGGACAAACTCGTCAGGATGTGGGACGAGCATCGGAAGTCTGCCGTGAGGGCCGTCCTCACCCCAGACTACACGAGCGACGAGGATCGCGGGCTGCATTGTCTGGTCGACCCAGAAGGGAAGACTGACGAGCGATACCACCGCCTCGTCAAACCACTCGTGTGGGAGAGCGACGAGCTCAGGGGCCACAAAGCCCACCTCGACAAAATCGAGTATGCATTAATCACCAGACGTCAGCGGGGCGTTAGATTGGCTGTGCATTGGAACACGGTCACCGACCCTGATCCAAAACGCCAACAGCCTCCTCCCGGCGCCCCAGACTGGGCGGTGAAGCCCGCGTATCAGTCGGGTGTACGTGGCGCCAATGCACAGCCAATCTAACTTATTTCTAAAGGGTCTGTGTCACGCTGTATGTTATGTCATTTTATGTTTATTGTGTTTATGTTATGTTTACACTACGTTTAATTGTATAGTCTGTGTCACGCTGTATGTTATGTCATTGTACTTTGTTAAATTGTATAGTCGTTATATAAACTTTTATGAAAAGAACTTTGCGCTTCTTGTTTTCATTGCGGCATGCTCGCTAAGCAGGGAAGTATTTATATAGATATATTCGTAGCCTAAAGTTCTTCTTAGTCTGAATCCGTACGCGTTATCGAGTTCCTTCTAATTAGTGAATCTTAAATTTATGAATACTTTTTATATACGAATACGAAACGCATTTAATATCAATGACGTGTCATTTTGTTGAAAACCCGAATGTGCTATTTCTTAAAGATAGACCTTGAACTTGAAATCGAGTACAATACAACACTTTTTTGATGAGCTTTATGGTACAACATCTCTACCATTAGAAGAGCAATCGAATGACACCTGTCATCAATCATAGCATAAATCACTCATAAAAACTGTATTTTAAACAAACATTAGCTCGATATAAGATTTTTGAAATGATGCAAACATCATCTCTTCGTACTAATTTCTCAGTGAACAAAAAGTAATTTTACATGAAGCCTGTTTTAAGAACTGTGACTTCTTTTCTAGTGGATCATTTTTAGTTATATTTCATGCAGTAAGTTTGAAAAGTAATTTTTCTGAAATTTTATTCGGATCAAATACATATCTGCCAGTAGCACCTATAACAATTTACACGTGATCATATAGTCTCCTGATGAACCCGAAATACTTTCTAGGATTTGTATCACACCTATATTCTTTCTGTCAGAGGATAGAAACCTCCCGCATATTGTCACTCTTTAAAGAGGGAGTTCTACTGGATTTCTGTCTTGGTAACTTGGAGCCTCTGTGTGATAGCAAAATTAATTATTTATAAAACGAACAAGTCGATTTCGGTGTCGAGATTTATTCAGGGACGATAGCTTAATTAGCTCCAAAAATTTAATGAAAAAACAGATTTGTGTACTTAGTTCAGAACGAACTTTTTTTCTTCGAAATGCGACAGCTGTATATATACAGCTATATACAACCTAAACTAGTGGTGGGTGCAATTAATATTATATTCTGGTGAACGCCATAATCTCGGTTAGAGCCCGATCGCGAGATTATGGCGTTCACCACATTTAATTGCACTACTAGTTTAGGTTGCAGAACTAGTTTAGCCTCAGGCCCCTAAGTTAGGGGCCTGTCTCACAGATTACATAAGGGGTTGACCCTATCCCGAGCCAGAATAAAAGCGCTCTTGTCAGTGTCATACTGCTCTTTCCAACACCCAAATTTTATTTAGCTACAAATTTAATTTATGACCATCACACTTGTATCGATTGCACGCATGTTCGGCAGCATATTGCTATTAAACACACAAAAATAAAACATTTTTCACAGAAGACTTAATCAAGGTCAACATGGCTTAAGTCGATTTTAAGCTTGAAGTAGAAGTACTAATTGCAAGCTCACCGGGCCGGTATTTCCCCAAAAGAACAGGCTCTCCTATGCCTATACCCATGGTAACCAACTGGTAGCGTATAATGTCCTTAGTCATCGATCTTGTCAACATGATGTCCTTCAGTTTATTAACCTTTAAATGTGTGGGCAGTCGTGTCGATGTGCCGGTATAGCAGTCGGTCATTTGGATCACAAAGTTAAAAGTGTATCGTGCGCATAGGCATATATTTTCTGCTTTAGTCAGAGTAATCGGATCGTCTGTTTGAAAGATATAACCCCCGAATTGTCCAGGGAACGTGCCAATTTTAAGCCATACACTGTGATTGCCCGAGACAAGCAAGTATACACGAAAACGAGCTTCTGCGAACATGCTAGTAATGCCGGAGCAAACAAACAATATGCTAATAATTATGGCTACTGCGAGGATAACAAAAAGAGTGTACGAAGAGAGAAGTACCACAGTTGGGAATTCTTCGATGTTTTCGTCTCCTGGGTTGGCTTGAGATCCAGTGTCAGTTACCGTATGGTCCTGGTCCAACACGGCTTGCAGGGTGTCATGAAAGGTGAGGCCGGTCATGGCATCGTGTTTTGGTGGAGGGTGACCGGTCATTGGAGCAGTGAGGTTGACCGACCGGGTCCGGGTTACTCCAGGCTTATTGTGAACGACCCTAGGCCTGTATCCACCACTTGCAGCTCGACCAAATTCCAAGCAAGATACAAGGGCCAAGTACGCGGCAGTTATTATTGAAAAAGAAAAAGAAAAGAACAATAAAGGTTGTCATCTCAACTTTAAAGAAACACCTTCCTTCCAAATTACCAGGCAATTTAAACAAACAGAATCGACTATAACTGACATATGGCCACACCCTAGAAGTCAGAAAACTAGCCATACTAATTAATCAGGAAGGGGGACCACCAGAATGAATACATATGTTTTACGTGTTTTCGAAGAAGTTGGACAGTCGGCCATGGACTTGTATAACCAAAGTAATTAAGAAGATTCTCACCAAGGGTGACACTCATGATATTGACGTATCCGTATACCAAACGCACTATATCGAAATCAGCTGGCCCTAAGTAGTAGCGGGAAGGTTATACCCTCGGTTTTCAAGGCAGGTGAAATCCCATCACCAGTCGACCTGACGGCGGACGATGCGTTTGGGAAGCTGAAGAAACTTCACGCGCCCGACAAATCATGACAACGCGCTACCGTGACAGCCAGGCTGGCGGCTACAGTAATCTGCTGGTAATACTGTGGCAGCTGTTCTCGGCTTTCACGCGTGTAGCTGAGGTTAGGGGTGCAGCTTCCCCTGGTAGTGGGGTCTGTTAACAACATTTTCGTTACGCGGCGGATAAAAGCACCAAATTTTGCATGAGGCACCTCTGAGGCATAACTATTGAATCTAGAAGGGGAGCCATCTTGAAATACCAAAATGAAATTTTGACAAATTTTGTATGTTTTTAGCATTTGAAATTTAAGGTATTTAACCAAAACTTTTGGCTGGCTTTGATTAGACCTATTGTATTGATTCCAAAGGTAAATAATTGAATCACTGGCCTATAATCTACCAATTTGGACAATAGCAATGTGTTTCTAGGCATTTCAGAAGCTGAGATATAAGATTATGTCAATAAAAGTCGGCCATATTGGATTTTAGGCCCCCGTCCAGGTTATATTAATATTTCAAGGTGGCTCCCCTTTTAAATTCGATGAAGGGGTCCCAGGGGATCATCATACCAAATGAAATCAAGAAATCTTGTGGCAAAAGAGTAAAGTCTATATCCTTTCTTTTGAATTATTTTGGAATCCAGCCGTCATTATCAAAGGTATCATGCTAATGAATTCAGCCATTTTGAAATTTATGGTATTGTATTGAATGAATATCATATTTATTGAGCCCTCTAGGCTATTAACATCTGATATTGGAACCATTTCCACTGGCCTTATGCCTTATTAACTAAAAATCATGTTATTTCTCAAAATTGGTCAGCCATCTTGGATTTTGGATTTCCGCATTGACTTGAAACATAAATAATTGAATTCTCTGACCTCTAATCCCTCAATTTTGACACCAACCATGTCTCTTTAGTCTTTTTAGAAGCTGAGATATAAGAATTTTTATAGTAAAAGTCGGCCATATTGGTTTTTGGGCCCCCATATCCGTCCTATTGATATTTCAACGTGGCTCCCCTTCCAGATTTGATAGTTATACCTCAGAGGTGCCTCATACCAAATTTGGTGCTTTTATCCGCCGTGTAACGATTTCTCAAAAAAATGACCTTAACAGACCCCACTATGGGTCGGGGCTGTGGCATGCATATGTCGCGGCAATTCGCAGCTTTCAGCTGGTGGTGCCATAGGCGTCGGTCTGTACCATATATAAATACTTGGGTCGCGATCAGTGTAGGTTCATCGCCCTCAAGTGCTGCTGTCTAACTCAAGTTCGCCATGGCCTCGTGGGGTTTCAGGGGTCTGACCAGTTACCAGGCAGAAGCCAGAAGAAATATGGACACTAGCCGAAACCGATGCTGCGACACATGTAAACGTCCAGTTTCACTAAGTACATATAACAGGAATCATTGTATGGAGCATGGTGAGTACCAGATAACTAGTATAACTAGGATACCGGCACATGCACCTGAAATCGATATCGTTCAAAACCTTCCTAGCTAGCTTGCGCGCGTCGATATTATTTTCCAATAACTTGTATAATCTTAATAATCAGTTAGTGTTTATAAAATTATCGGCAGCCTAAATCTTTTCTTAACAATTAAACAATTGTTCAAATAATGAATTACTTAAACAATGGACGTTATAATATGCACGTGCCGGCGTCTATAGCCACGTGGTTCCACAACACATAAAGGGTCATGCCCGGGATATACCTCCCTCCATCTTTCTATCATAACTTTTCATTCAGAGAAAAAACATTGGGTGGGATCGTTAGTACTCTGCAACCCTACTGTACATTTAATTTATTCTTGTACATGTGTCTTGCAGAACCACCGGACTTTGGTTTAACTCAACACGCTGGCAATCAGGCAGAAGTGGGTCTTGAGGCCAAAGCAGGTATTCAGGCTGAGGCGGGTAACCAGGCTGAAGCGGGTATTCAGGCTGAGGCAGGTAACCAGGCTGAAGCAGGTTTTCAGGCTGAGGCAGGTAACCAGGCTGAAGCGGGTATTCAGGCTGAGGCAGGTAACCAGGCTGAAGTGGGTATTGAGGCTGAGGCAGGTAACCAGGTTGAAGCGGGTATTGAGGCTGAAGGGGGTATCCAGGTTGAAGCTGGTATTCGGGCTGAAGCTGCAGCTGCTAATCAGCGGCAGGCTGAAGTTGGGAATCCGGCACAAGCAGACAATCAGGCTGTGGGTCGCAATCAGCCTGTTGAAGAGGCAGTACCCATGGAAGCCGATCAAGAGTCAGGTGATGATACGGAAGACTATTACGGTATGATGGAAAATTCCCAAGAATCAGAGGAAAATGATAACCTTGATCCAGAGGCAGACAAGATTCGCAACAAGGCCATTCGTCATTTAAAAGTGGTTTTCGGTGACGGGAACGGTCTTCCTAGCCCATTGTCAAGGTTTGTTCTTGGTGCCACTAATAAGAATATCCAAAGCCTATTTTCATGGGTTCTGTTCTTTCTTTTGCAGTGGCAGATCCACACCTTCACCAGTGATATGCAAATGGCTAAAGTTATGTGCTTCATTTGTGAATTATTGACGGTAGCAGGTAATGACCAGGTTTCACAAGCCGCGGAGGCAGTATTCCCAAAAACGATGCTGATGATGTACAAATGGTTGGATACAGACCTAACATTGACTAATTACTCTACGAGTGTATGCTGCCCGAAGTGTTATGCGTTGTCGCGTTCTTCGTTGTCCACCACTCAGCGTGTGCGAGGCTTTTACAATGATATTCATGGTAATCAGCAACCCAGTAGGTGCAGGACCATGGGTGATGATTTAAGACGTTGCAACTGGAAATTGTTTTATTAGGCCAGGATTAGTGGGGAAATTACCTTCCTTCCAGTTAAGACATTATGTTACCAGTCGCTCGAGAAGAGTTTGCAGGTTATAATGAAACGTCCAGGTTTTGAGCTGAAATGTAGAGAGTGGAAGGGCAGGAGGATACCCAACGGAGTGTTTGCTGACATCTACGACGGTTCGGTATGGCAAGAGTTTAACAGGGAGAACGAGGGTTTTCTTGATAAAGAAAACAACTTGGCTCTTCAGATGAATATCGATTGGTTTCAACCATTCTCTCGGAAATGTTCAATGTCAGTAGGGGGCATTTACCTAACCGTTCTTAACCTACCCAGAAATGAGCAGTACAGACTTGAGAACGTCATACTATTCGGTATAATTCCAAACTTCAGTAAAGAACCCGCCGACCTTACCAGTTTTCTGCGGCCCCTAGTCAACGAACTCAAGGAATTATGGAATCGGGGGAAAAGGCTTATAACCAACGACTACCCAAGGGGCAAGACCGTTAAGTTGGCACTTTTGAACTTTGCTGCAGACCTCCCTGCAGGAAGGAAGACCTGCGGTTTCCTGCTACCTAATGCTATCATGGGTTGTTCAAAATGTCTGAGGGAATTCAAGAATTCAAACCGTGGAGGATTCAACTTGGCGAATTGGACTCCTCGTACTCTGGACCAACACAAGGAGAGAGTGAGGGAGATTACAGCTGCACCCACCCCGAGAAAGAGAAGTGCACTTGAAAAACAGTATGGAGCTCGTTACTGTGTCCTCCTGGAATTGCCCTATTTCAATCCCATCAAGTAAGTATAATCTCCAGGCCGAACAAATTTAAAGGCCAAACTTACACAGAATTATACCAAATTAATAAATAATTTAATTTGACATTTGAATAAACATTAATAAAAATGTTTCCATTAGCAGTAACTATATTATATGTTTTTACTTAGACGTTTTACAATCATCTTTTCAGGTTCCTCTCGATCGATGTGATGCATTATGTACTGTTGGGTAAGTGTTGAAGCAAGACCTAATGTTAAGTAATGTTTAGCACCGATAATGTGTTTGAAATGGAAACTTGCATTTGCCTTTGGACTATTAAGTTCATCGGGGTTTCAATACCGATTTCACAAATGTGCTTTTATTATTGGGAATTCAGGGACCGCCAAGCGAATGTGGAAGAGGTGGACCGACCCAGAGTGGTCAAAGAAGAAGAAGAAATCGAAGAAGAAGAAGAAAACTCCGGATCCCAATGAGGAAGGGTCGACAGATGAGGAAGGGTTGATGTTGGGGGTTGTACTAAGCCCTAATCAGGTGTTGATTATTGATGCTCGTCTGAATGAGTTTAAAGAGGGACTACCGGATGACTGCGTGGTAACTAACATCAAATCGAACGCTGGGACGTGGACGGCAAAGGAGTGGAAGAATTGGGTTACAGTCTCATCTGGATTCTGCCTCCAGGGCCTTTTGCCGGAGAATCAGCTTGAAACCTGGCAGCGTTTCGTAGAGGCCACTCGACTTCTGTGCAAGCCTTGTATTACACGCCACGAGATAGAACTGGCACACAAGAAACTATTGTACTTTTGCAGGTGCACACAGGTCCAGTTCGGGTCGCGATTCATTACCCCAAACATGCATCTACATTGCCATTTAAGAAACTGTCTCCGGGAGTACGGTCCAGCTCCCAGTACTTGGCTGTTCAGTTTTGAGCGGTATAATGGTTACTTGGGGGATGTGCTGACTAACAATCGCCAGATAGAGAAACAATTGTTTGAGAGGTTTCACCGGATGAGTCGTGTCAGTCAGGCGCGCGCCGAAATGCCGGCCAAACACGAGGAGAAATTTGGCAAACAACGGTCCCTGAAACACTCGATGTCCCCAATGAGCGAGATTTGGCGGAGTGCGAGAACCTGTGGAGTATCCCCGACGGCTTCGAGACATTTGGAGAAGAAAAGGAGTGGCTCGACTCTGCCGATCTTGAGCTGCTCAAGAAAACATACCAAAAGATGTACCCCACAGAAGAGGAGATCGTAGAGAAGTCATTTATGCCTTCATTTTACGTGCAGTCTAAAGTCGTAAAATATGGCCCCATGACTTATTCCAGCAAAATATCCAGCAGTGGTAAAAAGTTGTCTAGACTAATGGCCAATTGGTACGAAGACGAAGAGAATGACCCCGAGGAGCGCCCGTGCATCGCCACACACTACATGAAACATTCCATAGAATGTCGGACAACCGGGAAGAAGAGGCAACATCTGTTTGCAGCTGTGAAGTGGTACCAACACAGCACCGTCGCATCCAAATACATAAGTCCTTATACAATGTGGCACAAGGCAAAGTTCGAGCACCCTTCATAGGCAACGTTCCTGCCCGTCATGCGGATAAGTGGACATTTTGGATATGTGGTTGAAAAAGAAAATATGATCGTCTGTCCCATTCGGCGCCACGACTTCTTGTAGATCTAGAGCACCTATAGATCTCGAACTCGCAGTGTCCGAAATTAAGCTGAAAACATATACATAATTACTGAGGTTGTGCACCCCAAATTTTGTTTATGCACCCCCTGATATATGGGAATGAAAAAATACATGAAAAGTGTGCACATGTATAAAAAGGGTGCACAACTTAAAAATCGCGCACCTGGCCGTGAGAATGTGCACGACGGGCGCAGGGCGCAGCAGCTTAATTTCGGACACTGTGGGGTGTTGTATTCATTGTTAGGATTATGTGTTTTAGACGCTTTTGCCAACAAAAGCAAAATGTTTTAATAAAAATTCGTCTTGAAGTAGTGTATTCATAGGAGGAATAATTATATTACGCCCTAAACCTTAGAATGTGACTACTTTAAAAAAAAGGTAGGAATTTACTTCACAAGGTTACGGTGACAGGATGTGCGACTTTGAGGTACGTTTTCTGAAGTTATTTCACAGGTTGGCGGTGTGAGGCTGTGTGCATTTAAGGGTGGTTTCTTGAGTCAGGTGTCAGGACACCTCCTGCCCAGGCTGCGCGAGCGACACCTTATGTAACACCTGACACCGGTCGCTCAAACTGCTCAGCTGACCTAGATCGCCCCTGATTACCTGCCCCTTGTATACTGGGAGCGGACAGGGGGGGGGGAGGGGGCACCAGCTTTATAAGGCTGTGCCCACCACGTGCACACACACAGTCCCGCGCCAGCCTCAGGACCATAAAAGACTTACGCAGCAGATTACTGAAATTAAACCCAAGCGCTGCATTTTGAACAATGGCGACCGAGCAGAAAACCCGGTAGGTGAATAAGATAACTTGCCTATATTTTGATAAGATAACTTGCCTATAGTGAAGTAGCGTTTTTTCAGGTTTTGCGGGAGAATGACTTCGGGGCGGGGATTATGCATCCATAGAGTGTGTGTCAACAAATCTATCAGGGTGTGGATAACAGCTGTTGGATACATATTTTCCATTTTTTCGTTTTCTACACATACACATAGATAACCAATTCGAAACACTAAAAGGTTGATTTTTGGCTCATTCCAGCGCCCAAGTGCTGTCGGAGGAGGAAGAGGGGACCCAGACATGGACACTGCGTGAGGACGAGCTAGAGGACGACAATATTGAAGAGGACGAAACGAACTGGGCGGAACCCAAATGGACCGAGTGGACGCCCCAGTTCACCCCAAAGGTTTAAATTGTTAAACACTGTTGATAGACAGGAATGGAAGAGATGCGGTAACAGGATTACAGCATAATTATTATGTAACTATGCATAACGATCACAAATACGACAAGCATCGAAAGGAAATTGTTAACTTACTATCTGGTAGAGGTGACTATCTTTATGCAAAATAATGCACACTGTCTAAAACCCGATGGACAGACTCGGACATAGTTGTCGTCGCTCGAATTCATGTAACATGCTTAAATAACAGGCTCGTTTTTTTGACAATTTAAAAATTGCAAATTGATCACACTGGCACAATAACATGAAACGGAGATTTGGTGAGACAAATTGACATGCCGAAGATTTGGTAATTTCGACCACCTATGTTGAAATGATTGACGGTGTCATGATTTTTGATTTTTTTCCCCAGGATGCACGACCAACAGCAGCTCCCGGACGGCCCGTCAGAGTGGACGTGCGTCTACTGTTCGGAGGCACCGACCCAGGTTGGTACATTTGGATTAACACGGTGAAGCTGAGGGGAAAAAACATGTAGGCGTAGGAAGGGGAATATTTCGCCAATTCCATTGTTCTGAAATTTGCAGATTTTACCATGCACACACTGGTATGTAATAATGTCAAACTTGACGTCTGCTACATTTAACGTTAACCGTACGATTTTTTTCAGAAGCAGGGAAGTACTTGAGCGAACAAAGGTGGATGGCGATGGAAACATTTGCGCAAGACGAAGACAATACACAACCACAGGCCTTATTCTTGGATGGCAACTACAGGTACGCCTTTTTATTTTTTTCATAAAAAACTTAGCGGCAATGACTTTCGATGATACTACCGGGCAAATGTAACGAGGGCATAGAATTATAATGCTAGTGTTAAAAGTAAACGCCCAAGTTGCTACATTTACTAAAGATTGGAATTGTTGGTGGTCCGATTAGTTCGTCCACAAAATTTGGACAAATGTGTATTTTAAACATGCCTACTTAATATTTTAGAATGTACTTGGTCTGCAATTACTGGGGCCGGTGCTACCACGCCGACTGCGAGGGGGGTGAGCCTGCCGGCATCATGTGCTTCGAGGTGTTGTGCGAGTGGTGTGCCGAGGATAAAGATTAACTTGATAAAGATTAGGAATCGATTCAGCAATAAAAGACTACACATAGAATTATAACTACAGTTTGTGTCAAATGTCCTTTTATTTTATTCTTATATAGTAACACTCGTTAAACTACATATTATGTTTTGTGTATACCTGGCAGTCTACGGCCGATTGTACAGAGTATTGAAAATAAAATATCAGGAAATTGTTAACTTACTATCTGGTAGAGGTGACTATCTTTATGCAAAATAATGCACACTGTCTAAAACCCGATGGACAGACTCGGACATAGTTGTCGTCGCTCGAATTCATGTAACATGCTTAAATAACAGGCTCGTTTTTTTGACAATTTAAAAATTGCAAATTGATCACACTGGCACAATAACATGAAACGGAGATTTGGTGAGACAAATTGACATGCCGAAGATTTGGTAATTTCGACCACCTATGTTGAAATGATTGACGGTGTCATGATTTTTGATTTTTTTCCCCAGGATGCACGACCAACAGCAGCTCCCGGACGGCCCGTCAGAGTGGACGTGCGTCTACTGTTCGGAGGCACCGACCCAGGTTGGTACATTTGGATTAACACGGTGAAGCTGAGGGGAAAAAACATGTAGGCGTAGGAAGGGGAATATTTCGCCAATTCCATTGTTCTGAAATTTGCAGATTTTACCATGCACACACTGGTATGTAATAATGTCAAACTTGACGTCTGCTACATTTAACGTTAACCGTACGATTTTTTTCAGAAGCAGGGAAGTACTTGAGCGAACAAAGGTGGATGGCGATGGAAACATTTGCGCAAGACGAAGACAATACACAACCACAGGCCTTATTCTTGGATGACAACTACAGGTACGCCTTTTTATTTTTTTCATAAAAAACTTAGCGGCAATGACTTTCGATGATACTACCGGGCAAATGTAACGAGGGCATAGAATTATAATGCTAGTGTTAAAAGTAAACGCCCAAGTTGCTACATTTACTAAAGATTGGAATTGTTGGTGGTCCGATTAGTTCGTCCACAAAATTTGGACAAATGTGTATTTTAAACATGCCTACTTAATATTTTAGAATGTACTTGGTCTGCAATTACTGGGGCCGGTGCTACCACGCCGACTGCGAGGGGGGGAGCCTGCCGGCATCATGTGCTTCGAGGTGTTGTGCGAGTGGTGTGCCGAGGATAAAGATTAACTTGATAAAGATTAGGAATCGATTCAGCAATAAAAGACTACACATAGAATTATAACTACAGTTTGTGTCAAATGTCCTTTTATTTTATTCTTATATAGTAACACTCGTTAAACTACATATTATGTTTTGTGTATACCTGGCAGTCTACGGCCGATTGTACAGAGTATTGAAAATAAAATATCAGTTAAAAATATATATCTTTCCACTAAATTTAGAAATATACGTGGAGCACCATGCCAATCATTAGTCATCGAAAATGATCGAAAATTTTTAAGAAATCGTCAGAGATTATAGGGGTAGCACCTTTGATTGTTATAAAAATTCTTTTCTTTGGTTTTGAACAATTTGCGTTTCAACTGGATAAATAACAGTTTAGAAACCAAGTACAATACAGATCAGAAATCAAGTAGAATACTACAATTCCGTGAAACATGAGGGGTGGTAATGAGATGTGATGAGACAAAAAGACACCATTAATTTTAGCGATCATATGCATATTAGATAGTAATAAACAGTTAAGATTCAATTGCTATTACAAAAGTTATTAACCTCAGTAATGACCAGGAGTAAGTCAACATACACAAACTAGAGACAGGGTCTTTATTTAGAGATCACAATGTGACGAAGTGAGTCCCTTTCCTCCAAATTAATGGTAAGGGATTAAGATGAATTTCTAGTTACTTGGATTGCCTGTCACAGTCTGTAAACCTCCAGTAGGTTAGTGTGGAAATTACTGTCCTATGTGTCCGTCCGGAAGGAGTAGGGATAAATTCCCGAAATTACGAGGTGAAAAGATACACTTCCAATGAATAATTTGCCGTCGTGCTTATAGAGTATCGACTATTTAGACCCAAATGCAAGGTCAATGGCATATGCACATTGGGTATCAAATGATGTATAGTTCTTCTACTAGATTAGAGGGAAAAACAGTCTTTTAATCTCTAACTTCTAAGCACAGTGTCAGTAGAACTCTGGTAAAGCACCGCCATTAAATTGGTGCCTCAATGGAGTGTAGGTACATTAACACGCCAACAAGGTTGGGCGTGTAAAAGAACTATGAGCTAAACGGACTCTTGTGACACAATATAGTTAACACGCCCTGACTAACACTTATCTACACGCCAGAAGGTGTAAGGAAACTGTGAGGTAGGAGCAAAAATATTGGCAGAATATACCTAACACATCCTGTGCTATGAGTGTTATTATGATACTGTGTTCTCTCAGGGTTAATGATGGAGTAAGTCATACACTTATCGACACGGCATAATTATAGCAAATTGATTCAAACAGGGCCAAGTCTGCTTAGTGTATGAGATCAAAATCTTCCTGTGCCAATGATAATTTTGTAACAAACTTCCTATGATTGGAAAGCAGCCAGATTGTACATGTTTAGGGGAGGGGAAGGAAGATCACCTACGGTCAATCCCCGAACCCGAATTAGAATTATTCCAAAGAAAAAGAAAAGAAAATTGCTGCTGGGCCATTGTGCCAATAACAGTTTACCCAAGGTATACTAGGAGCAATTAGGAAGAGTGTCATTTAAGCAAAACCTATACTCTGGGTCTTTACCTTCTATACCCTGAATTTTCTACCGCTACATTCCATCAGCTGGGTATTGCTGGGCTTCTCAGCCCTGGTTAAACAGCCAATGCTTATTATACCCTGGGTCTTCAGCTTCTGTATCCTGAGTCCACAGTCTTTATCTACTCTACTCTTGGTAATCACCTTCCATGCTCTGAGCCTACTACCAGCCCTTATTTCCAGCAAATGGGTACTGGGCTTCTGAGCCTTTGAATATACAGCGTATACCCTGGATCTTTTCCTTCTGTACCCTGAATCTACTTCCTTAACTATACCCTGGGTCTACGTACAGCATTATGCTCTGGGTCTACTAACTCTGGTCTTCTCTGGGTCTATCAACTCTACTGACTCTACTGTACCCTGGGTCTTCATCTTCTGTGCTCTGGGTCTACTAACTTAACTATACCTTGAGTGAACTAACTTCACCATTACCTGGTCTATATACTCTTGGTCTACACCTTTCGGACTCTGAACCTACTACCCCTATATTACATCCCTGTTGAGACTGTGGCCCTGAGTCTTTTTACTTTACCGCCTATACCCTGGGTCTTCATGTTCTCTACCCTGAACCTACAAACTATACCTGCTATACCCAGGGTTGACACCTTCTGTACCCTGAGCCTTATGACTTTTCTTGCAGCCTTCTGGGTACTGGCCTACTGAGCCCCTGAATTTACTTTCTTTACCTACTATACTTTGGGCCGTCATCATCTGTACCCTGAGTTTATTTCTTAAGGTGGATGTATACTAAGAAGGACTTTATAAACATTGTATATGAATCTATAGTTCAAGCTGATCACCTTGCATTCTTTGTTATTCATAAATCACTCTAATATATTCATTCACTACGATGACAGTTGATGAAAATAATATTATGTTGGCAGATTAAAGTTCTATTCTTAAAGACTGAAACATAGACTAGTAAACATATCAAAATACAAAATGAGACACCAATCAATATTAAATAAGATTCAAATGATATAGGAAAAACTTAGAAATGCCTATGTACATGAAAAGATTAAATTGCATTGCACATTTTTGAAATGGTGAAACACAGGGATCCTTTACAGTTATGTGTTGTTTACTGTTTTTAAATGATGTAATCAATTAAGAAATTTCTAGGTAAAACTTTATTTCATAATATTAAAAATGTTTGCATAAAATAGTCATGAATTTGAAGAGGTTAAGGTTTCAGACAGAAGCTTCCTACATCCAAAGTTAAAAGGTAAGTGTCATGAGCTAAGAGCAAGTGTCATGAGTCAACTATGACACTTGCTATGAGAAACTCAAATCAATAGAGATTAAAGGGATGTTCTCATCCGTGAGTTGCTAGGCTAACAAAGCCGATATTAGCCTAACAAATTGACGGTCGGCAACGTGTTTTCCACTTTTGAAACATAATCTGGCAACGTTATTGGTGACGTCATGAATTTGGCGCCACTCTGCGATGGTTACAATGTATTAATTTATGTCCCATCATGGACGAGAACATCCCTTTAAAGAAGAAAATAATAAATGTTACAGTGATGAAGATGTGACTCATTTATGAAACAATGGAACATGGTGATTGGCATTGATGTTCTATGCGTGTTAGCCCTGCCTGTTTACTATTGATAATTTTAATAACTTCTGGGATAAAAAGGGCTCGAATCACAGCATTAAGTACATCTTTTCACCTTTACTCTTTCATATGAAATAATTTTGTTATAAGTATGAAAATTAATCACATTGCTTCACCTGATCTGCATGCATGAATATGATATATAGGAAGTTAAATAGGATCCCACAATTAATTCAACTTATCACATTGGTAACCAATTAGTTGGAATCATCTCGTCTGTTCTATCTTTTTTAGCATAATATGTTCCGGGTTTGACCCAGTTCAGGAAATACACTACGTTGCCTCCACCAATCCATCCAGCCCACCAAGAGAAATGGCCCACTGAGATAATTGAGTGGTTACATCGACTAAGTATGGCAAAATCTGTTCTGTAATCTGTATTTTCTGAAAATGTCACATCAGACATGTTTAAATTCTGTTTACACCAGGTCAAGTCATCTGAACAAACTATAAATAGAATGTTGGAATGTCTTTTTCGGTAATGATTCATAGCTCGTTTGAAATAGAAACTTCCTGGTACCACCATGCCTTTCTTGGAACTGCGAGGCTCCAGTCTATCTCCCCTCCTCACATGGATGCAAACATATGTAATGTTGCGTGTAATCAGACCACGTTGTTTTGTAACCTGATTTATGTATGAATCAGCTACTGAAATGTGCCTTTGGTGTATCCTTAAGAGCTTTCTTAATTCAGTGTCATATTTCTTAAAATATTGCCATGAGAATGTTGTAACGGCCAATTGAATGTTATCTATACTGTAATTTTGTTTCACTCTATCAAAAAGGGTTGGATCGTAACGACTGGACTTCCGTGACCTAACTAAAACAGTGGGAAGACAAGCCTTTGAACAATTCCATTTACTCTTCAGAAATGTATGGACATTTTCAAACATGTTTAGCTGGCTGCCTCTTTCACAAACATAAAGTTTCTTATTTGTCTCAAGAGCCAAAGCATAGGCAGTAGCGAATTGACTCAGAATGGATCCCAGTCTTCCTTTAGGTCTAATACAGAGGAAAGTGTGTCCACTGACATGAAATTGTCCTTTATAGATTAATTTTCCATGAAATAGAATAATCAAAAGGATGACAAACACTATTGGCTTCAAGATGAAGTAATGAACAGCTTTCATTTTTCATTGTTGAACTGAAGATAAATTTGCATTTACTATATGCATGAATCTGCACAAGTGGAGAATTATATGTATGTGTGTGTAAGTATGTATTCTAAATTCTTATGAAAATGGAACACCAGGACATTGTTTATTATAGCTAAAAATGTGATCAACATTGATATTATATATAACTATGTATGTATTCTCAATTCTCATGAAAGTTGAATACTAGGATACTTTTTTTATCATAATTATATTCATAGGCAAAAATGCATGTTTTGATTTTATTTGCTTTCTTTTTATCTATTGGCCCAATTACTATTCCCTACTTTTATTTGTCCAGGATGCAATAAGCCCATCCCACATTGGGTATATCACAGGGTTGGACAAGGGTTGGACAAAGTTAGAGTTATAAGCCACCCTTGTCTCCCAGAGTTGGGATTGCTGAACAACCAAGAATTATGTTTTTCTAAATCCCCAAATACTGGTAAAACATTATGATATCTTAAATGTTACCACTTGGCAGATTTGCAGGTTTGCCAGCCAATCAAAATGGTGCCTTTTAGAGCAAAATAGGATTGGACACTATAGGTTTGGGTTACAGGCTTTAACATTGGTTCCTATGGGAAAAAGGTCAATATATAGAGCTGCATTTTACAAATTTTAGGAGCAATTTTTCAACCAAATCACCATAGTCCATTTTGTTTTACAATAATATGTTCAGTGATTAATTCAGAAAGAAATTGATATGTGATTTCATGGTAAAATTTGATTTTGATATATACTGGGATGGGCTTATTGAGAAGTAATTCCTAAGGGAAGAACGCAGGGAGGGAGAGTAGAATGATTTATCTCGAAAATGAAAAACAAATTTATATACCAATAAGATGCCCCAAAACAACTGTTGGTTAGAGGCCCCTGCTGTAAACTAGGGCCTAGGGCCAGTGTCCTAGAAATGATGCAATGATGACACATTGTTTTCATACTTGAGGTTGTAGCAGATCAAATGTAACTAAGTCTGTTGTTGCTATATATGTTTTCGTTGTTTGAACAATCCTCACTTTTCAAAATGTGTTTTCAGCATTCAATATGAGACTTTCAATGGATAATATTTGTGTTGATTACCTGTCAACTTTTCCTTCTTTAAATCATAGGGTGTTTTGTATTGCATAGCCTCTAACAGAAACTTACGTTAAAAGCACCATAAACATCGTCTAAATAATTTGCCTCAGGATATCTCCCTTACATTTTTTTCACAAGAACATGTGACTCCAACATAGATATTCCAAAATATAAAAGATGTACACATTATTTCAGGTGCCATATCTTCGTAACTAACCAAGGTCAACAAGTTTGTGGTTAGGTTAACCAAGGCACCCTAAACCAAAATCCAGGTCCTCGTAACCCTAACCATGGCACATCTGAAGCACTAACCGCATATTTCCTATCCCAAACCCGGATAAGGAGGTGGTTTAGGGGCATGGTTACGCTTAACCAAGGCAGAAACCAAATCTCGCTTAGTGTGATAGAAAGCGAGATTGCCTTTGAGAACTGTCTGGTTAGCAGACGAACAATGGAGGCGATGGAGGAATGATGCCATCACTTGGCTATACGCTGTTCCCAGTGTGTGCCCAGGCAGCTGAGGGACCGTTTGGATCCTCTGGCTTACTCAGATGATGAATTACATGTTTAGAAGGCCGTCGCTCTTGTTTATAGTTGGGTTGGTGGAGGAGGCGGTCAAACGCATGACACGGATGAGTAATCCTCTGTCGCCCGTGCTGGCTGGCTGCCTTGCCCTTTGTTTTTATGCGACAAACACTTTTTTTCGGGTGTCACCCAGGCACACGGTGTCATGTACGGGGCAGTCAGGACCAATGTGTTTGCCGTAAAAGAGTCCTTGAAAGAAATGGCAAAGAAGTTCATAAGGTTCGGGGACCTAAAGGAGACAAAGGTCGGGTTCAAGCATGTGGCAGGTACATAGACTGAATCAATAAAAAATGAGTCAGGTCTATCGCTGGACCAATCAGAAATGTTTGCGAAAAGTAGGTCAGCAGCATGGTGGACACGGGTGGCGGCCGGTCGCAAGTAAGGTTAGTGGAATCCTCATTTATGGTGAAATAACAATAAATAATTGTAATGTGCAGTCAGGATGCACTGTGCTTGAAGTTGTTGGTGCCTTTAGCTCTTCACATTGTTTATCTGTGGTGCCCCTTGGTCGGTATGAGAAAGAGTAGTTTGATTAGTTCGCCACATACGCTTACCTGTTCAGTAATAAAAATGTCAGCCTTCCTTGCGCAAAACAACTTTGCCTTCTTCCTTTCCGTGCATGTACTCATTAATCCTACTGAAGCAGGCTGTGTTTCCTACTCAACTATTTTTATTGTGTTACTGTCAATGCATTGTTTGTAGTTAATCACAATGATCTTGGAATTACGCATGCGGTACACACACACATTCACCTACAATTCTCCCTTGCCGGCTGTTTGAAGTGCACCTGTCTACAATCTGAAGGTGGTGAGGAAACATAACCAGTGGAACCTTGTAGGGTGTGGCAGATTGGAGCAGTCTGGCCCCACCAACAGTGGGGAGCCGGGCAGGTATGTCCTAGGGCTCACTAGTCATTAGGTGTAGACCTGGGGCTATAGGGCTGGTACGGGGTTATAGGGCACAGTGAGCATAGGGTACGAGTGGGCATGGGTCGAAAATAGGTTGATGGACTAATAGAGACTTTGAATAATTAGTTCATTATGACCTACTTTCATGACCAACTTTTAAATATTATGTTTCCTTAACGTTATATGTACTTTGTCGTTATCTTTTCATTTTCTTTATATACACTTTATACATATATTATACCAGAGAATTTTACAGGAGAATTATGATTTATATGACATTTTTTGGTATATGTGACCCGTTTTGGCGAAATGAGTTGGATGTCGCAGAAAGTCGAACTGAGATATGGGGCTCTGAAGTCGCATTTCGCATTTTTTTTCGAAAATGGGTTTTTTCTTTTATTCATATCTCCTATATAAGAAGTCTTCGAAAAAATTTTTAGGCCCAAAAGCCATCTCTAAGTCCCTCTAACTAAGCCCCAAAGACGCGCAACGCCTCAGTGATCTGAAACAAGAGACCCTCGATTCACGCCATTTTTCCCTAAGTTCGCGGCGCGACTGTCAGTCTGGATCCCATCCCAGCCACATGTTCCGGGTACCTGCTGAAAGGGCGCGAAGTGAACTGGCTAATCACAGCCTCAGATTTTGAATTCGCGCCTGCAAGGACCAATCAGAATGTGTTTTCCCGATCGTCCTCCCGTAAACAATCGTCGTCAAGGCGGTCACGTGTGCGGAATGCGGCGCGCTGATTGGCTGAGAGGCCTGGCGTGCCTTCCGGTTTCGGTTGTTGTGGAAATTTAAAGGGACGCATGGCGAGCAGGACGGACGGTTGACATCACTTCTCCGACGCATTTAGCTGTTTTAATCCTGGATCACTGCTGGATTTTGATGTGGATTACCTCTCAACATCGTAGGGAAGGACATGGATCGCGAGGAGGCTGTCGCGGATGCCCTGAATACGTGGTATAGCCGAGCCACAGCAATGGCGGACTTTGGTCGACGAGTACTTTCTCTTTGACGACGGGGAGGAGGGGCAAGACGAGGCCTCCGACGAAGAAGAAGAGGATCAGGAGGATCTAGGGGAACTGGAGGACGATGAGGATGAGCCACTGGTCATCCCTGACCCCATGGACGACCTTCTACAGGCAGAGTGGGACGACTGCGAACACTTCATGTGAGTTTTGAAAAAACTTTATAACGGCCGACATGCGGTCGGTTGCCGTATCTCTGAAACAAGTACGCAAAGTGCCTAAATCCCTTTCAATGTTGATGAAACTGCCTACGATTGTGCCCTAGTAGGTATTCTAACTGCCTAACTAGTTTTTATCAAGTTTCAAAGTTGATTTCGTGCCATAAACAGGGATGATCCGTCGGGGTTGTCCGGTGACCTACTTAATGGTGTCCGGCCGGCCTGTAACGGTTATCAATCATGTCTCATGCCATTGTGGCCCTCAGGAAGGTGAACTAAGTCTAATATCATGTATGTTGTTGTCTTTAGATGTTCCTGCAAGCACTACAAAGACAAGGAGTGCAGTAAACAGTTCACGACGTCGGAGCTGGTCTCACGTCGGCAGGAGGTCTTTCAGCTGTCATCAGGTAAGTTTTTCATGAGATACATGTTATGCAAACCTGTCGCCGCGACCATGTAGCTATGTCATTCTCGCTCAAAACTACTCCATAATCCATGACAACGTCTTGAAGTATAACAGACAACTATTAACACTCAACCGGACCGTTTTTAAGGTAGTATTTGGGGCGTGTTAACCTAGTTCATGGGTCAATCCAGAAACCTCTTTCCTTGAGTCACATGCATATCATGTACAGATTGTTATTATCCTAATCTACTTTGTTTTCTAGGCGAGAAGGACATGTGGCTACTGGGCATCATCAGTCCCTGCACAGACAATAGCAGCAGGCTGTCCACCTGGAAGAAGGGGATTAAAGGAAGAGGGGAGAGGCAGCACCAACGAAGCCACTACCTTGTCAGTTCTCAGCCAGTCTGCAGGGACACTTTCAAGTTCATGTACGCGTGAGTAGCTTTGATATTCAACTTCTTTGCTCAAATAAGGTCTACCTAGATATCCCTACTGTTATTGTACTACTTGAGGTAAATTACAAGATGAACTGTAATGAATCATAACATAATCTGATCATGGCACTTACCTTCACAAATCGTCCATATTAATATTACAATACTTACCTGTACTTGTTGCCTGTGTCCAATAATTATTGGCCTAATGCAACTCTTACCTTGTGACCTTTCCAGAATCAGCCAGAACAAGCTGACGTCCATCATCAAGTGGTACAAGTGCTACGGGGTGGTGACCAGGCAAAAGAAGGCTGGCGGGCGACAGGCGACTGCAAGGATCCTCCAGCTGGAGGACATCAGGTGGGTCATGGACTTCATCAACTCCTATGCCGAGACCAACGCCCTCGTCCTGCCTGGTCATGTGTCTTCCCACAAACGGGATGACATCCTCCTCCTCCCCTCCTCTTCCACAAAGGCCGACATCTACAGGTTGTACAGCAACGCCATGGAGGAGGCTAACTTCAGGTGTGTGGCTGACTCAACCTTTAGAAACCTGTGGCTCCAACTCCTCCCTCGCATAGTGTGTTCCCGCCCTATGACTGACCTCTGCTGGGAATGCCAGGGATATCTCTGCCTCTAGTAACCTACCTGACATTGTGAAACAGGCCAAGCTGAAAAAGCAACAGCTTCACCTCGAGGTGGTGGCTCGGGAGAGGGCCTTTTATCAGGACATGGTCAAGGCTGCCAAGGCTGCCTACAAGGATGCAGAGTCCCCCCCCTTGGCCCCCACCCCCCTTGTTCTTCTGACACGAAGGTCCACATCAGTTTCGATCTGCCCAGCAGGTCCACCTTCCCTCCTTTCCTATGCAGCCTGGCCCACTGTATTTCCTTGTCCCCCGCAAGGTCGGCATTTTCGGTGTCTGCGCCGAGGCCATCCCCCAACAGGTGAAGGGGCCTTCCATTTAGTATGTACGCAAAAAATCACAAATTCTAGACCCCCCCACCCCCAGTTAGGCCAAAATACGCATTAAATATGTATAGGAACGTACGCAAAATTCCAAAAATTTCAGACCCCCCCACCCCCCCTTGGTGCGTACGTACTTAATGGAAGGCCCCGAACTATTTGATCGACGAAAGCCATTGCGGTAGTAAGGGGTCAAATGCAGTTATTTCATACCTGCACCACTATTTTGACACATATTCCCTGGGGGAGAAGGCGGTGGACATGCACTGTGACAACTGTAGTGGTCAGAACAAGAACAAGTTTGTGCTAGCGTATCTTCTCTGGCGGGTCCTGACTGGCCGGCACCAGTCCATTTCCTTAAACTTTTTGATCACAGGGCACACCAAGTTTGCCCCAGACTGGTGCTTTGGTTTGCTTAAACAAAAGTTTCGTCGTGAGCCGGTCTCGAGCCTCACGGAGATGGAGGCGACTGTGGTGAAGAGTACCCAAGAACGTGTCAACCTTGCCCAACTTGTGGGGGACGAGAATGGGAAGGTGTTTGTCGAGACATATGACTGGCAATCTTTTTTGACCCCTTTCATCAAACCACTCAAGGGCATAAAGCAGTATCATCACTTTGTGTTCTCTGACCAGAACAAGGGCCACGTCACCTTCCGGCAGTATGCCGACTCGGCCCCGAGACCTTCAAGATGCTGACTGTTGCCCCTGAAGCTGTCCCCCAGGAAGGCCCTCAGCCCACCCCATCCCCTGGCCTCCCTGCCAAAAGACAGTGGTATCTCTTCAAGAACATTCGGGATTTTTGTACTGACGACACAAAGGACATCATGTGCCCTAAGCGCTCTGTACCAGAACCAGCACCCGGCCCAGGCCCCCCAGCTAGGGGCAGGGGCCATCCTAGTAAACGTCCTAAACGTGGTCGTTGAAGGCCCAGGACCACTTGAAAAATCCATTTTGAACATTGTTAACTTATTTTAGTTGTTAAGACTTTTTTGTGATTTTATGATTGGCTTTTCACTATTTTAACGACCAAAGACAATCATGAACATTCCAAGAACTTTTATAGACACATTATGGATACCCAGGGTACATAGGGTCATCACAGAGTCGTTTTTAAGCTACCAAGATGAGGTATTGTGATCCTTTATGCTTGCCGTTCTAGGTTAAGTTGTTGTTTCAGATCCAGATTTTTGTCAATTTTTGCAGCGCCGGCATGAATAAAAGTTTTGTATATAAACGCATGAATTACTGGTATTTGTTAGCTAGAATAGTGTAGAATGACTATGTAAAGTTTCAGGACCAAGGATTGATTACAAGTGTACATTCCCAGCATGCACAATACCACTTAATAAACGTTTATTCAGTGCTGCAGGAAACCACTGCATAAACGTTTATTGGCCAGGCAAAAAAAAAGTCCAAAGCAGTGCTGCATTATCAGTGGATAAACGATGCTGCATTATCAGTGGATTATCAGTGCTTCATTATGAGTGGATATTAAGTACTTCATTTGCAGTGGATGGTAAATGCTGCATTTGCAGTGGGTAATAAACACTGTATTTGTAGTGAATAACAGGAGCTGCTTTTGTATCAAATACTAAGTGCTGGTTTAGCAGTGGGGATTAGCTGCTGCAAATATTGTATTTCATCTTTATTTCATAAAATTCATCACTTGTAACCAGGGATAGTCTCAGTTGTCTATTCTTCATGCTGATGAACGTGATGTGCACTGTATACCTGCAAATACCACAATGATATGTATAAATATAATGGGACACAAAGTGAATTGAAAGTGTAGGGAATTAAAAAACGTAATATATATATAAATCAATACATAATCATATACGCACATCACTAAGTCAAAGGAAAAATGAGTGTGAGTACTAGTACTATTTGCGACCTACAGATTTAGACAGGGATACATTTTTTGATTTACATAATTACAATACTTTTAAGCTTAGTTCCGCATTATGTTAGTTCTCTGGTATAAGTAGACACCATATTTTATAACTATACATACCATGATATTCAGGGAAAATCCTGGACTTTTCTAATATTCAGAACGCCAGACGGAGTGGAGGGGCGAGGGAAAGGCTGGGTTAAGCGGAGTTTACACAGGCCGTCAAAACTGTTATGATAATGGTTATCCTAAGGCTTAGGATCGTCCTAACAGTTATCCTAAGATTCCCGACAGCCTTAGGATAGCACCAACAATATTTCTGATACTATAAGTTCTTATATAGTTCCCACAACCCGTTGAGTGCCTAATCAGCACTTAATAGTTGTTTATCCGTAGCTGCACATATTCCTTTGTAATACTGAAATGTTGTACACATATGACCATCATGATTCAAAATCATTGATATGTGTATCCTTACCACACTTGTCTTCCATGTATATCATGTTGTACGTTTTACCTGTCAGCAGTGATCAGCTGGCATATGACAGCTGCATTTTGGCTGCAGTAAGTCTAAGCAACGCTGCAGAAAATGCAGCTGAAATGCAGTGTTTATTCAACGGGGGTGTGCACACTGGGTTGCTAGGGCTTTATCGGAGGACCGCGGTAGCGCGCGGTAAGAAAAACTTTGAACTCATTTGTCTCAGTTTCTTATACCCGCATAGGCGCGGTTCTTTTTAGTTTCGTCGGAACTTATTTCAGGCCCTAGATATCGGACCTAGACATGCTATACCTCGTTTTAAAGCTAATAATTAGTATTTTCTGATGGTATACCTAACTAAAAATCTTCCCCGTGCGACATCCGTCTTAATTCGCCAAAACGAGTCACATATAGTTTGCATAGTATTGTATATGTTTATGTCGTTTTATGATAGATAATAAATCATAAAACATAATTTTGTTATTTATTTTTATTAAAATGAAAAAGTAGATTATGTATTTATATATACAAGGTGCTTCTTTTAGATTTTAAAATGTGATATAATATATCACATTTTTTTTTGAAAATAGTACTATATTATAGTACTATTTTCAATATTTTTTCTACATTTTTGTATTTTATTTTGTTTTTCATAGATATGGTATAATACTATAATTCTTTGTTTTTTTTATGTATATACTTCTTTGTCCTTGGTCAGTCATTTTTTCTTAAATAGTAAAGGAGTTGTTGGAGCATGAGAATCGCAACCTCTAGATTGAGCTGAATGTTCTGTCAGTTCTTTTAGTTTACTTTGCAGGTTGGTAACTGTGAAGATCAGTCTGTCGACATTGCTAAACAGAGCCTGCACACAGTTCTCCAGATCAAGCTGCATGCATCCTAGTGTTATGGGACGTCTCTTAGGCATGTCCAGTACTTCATCGTTCCCTGATGTCTCTCCTTTTTCCTCTGTATCTGTAGATAACCATATTTCTAACATTTCCAGATCAGGGGTTTCCGTCTTGTCCATTTCCACCGGTTTGAGTTCATATAAGTCAGCACTGTCTTGTCCGTCAGGTTTGTTGGGGCTGTAGTACCTAGCGCTGAGAGTGCGACGTAGGGGCTGTGAGTGCGACATGTTTAAATGAGAAATCTAACACGATCCACAGGTGGTGGTTGTTAGTGTTTGTAGTTGTTGTCTGTTATAGTCCCAGATACCATATGACAAACGTTGGCAGAATGAGAGGTGCTTTATAGTTAATTGTGGTAAACCGTATGAGTCAAAATAGTAAGTTTTACCTAGGGGTGATACCCAAAATGCTGCCCAATGTTCACCTGGTTTGTTGTGAGGGTCTGTGGTCAGCGGTCTGGGTTTTCTGGGTATTCTATCAGAGGGAAAAGTTCCAAGGAAATATCTATTTGTCTGGGGATGGTTACGCAGAATTTTGTTCAGTTCTGAGGTTCTCATAACCATCCTCTACACCATGGCGTATTCAGTGACCGGCAATCGGTCAGCTGTTAGCTGGATCAAGTTGTCGTAAGTGCTCAACATAATTACTGAAACCGCATGTCCTAGCACCTCAGCAAACTTCAGGGACACCAAAAGCTTCCCCTGTCGCAACAGGTTGATGCGGGCGTCCTCCGGGGTTCGGTCAGGGGTTTGGTCAAAAGCAAAGAGAGTGAACCCGTTCTTGAAGTTGTGTAACTGAATTCCACAGTCATGCCCCGAGGCCAAGAGTCCCATCTCCCTGAAGAGTTGACTAAACGCTTTGCTAACGTTTCCAGTTGCAAAGGTTCTGTTATGGCGTAGTGCCTGAAGTTGTACGGGTTCTCAGTCTTGGTCCCTGAGCTTGTCGCTTCTTTGACAAAGCCTAGGATCACCCCCGTGGGGATCTGTGTTGTATCGGGCATGGTCCACGTGTACTCCGATGACCCTTGCGTGAGGGTTTGTGACCTTGCTCCTGGTGATCGGGTAGTTGAATGGGCCCATCTTGGGATCGTGTACACTTTTATTGTGTACCTCCACCACTTTGTCCCTGACGTGAATTTGGCGCAACGTCACTTTGGCCTTCTTGATGACAATTTTGTAGCTCTCGTTAGCGGCCAACTGCATGTAGAAGCTTGCGGGCTGCCGTTCAAACACGAGTTTGATCTCACAGTGAGAGGGTAGGAGTTTACACCGAGTCAACAAATCCAGGTGTGGTCTTGCCACCATAGACTTTACTCCTCCGCCAACATGGACGATTCGTCTTGAGTTCCAACCTACATTGGCTGCACCCCTGGTGTCCATTTTTTCTGCGGTGTCCTTGTACCAGTGCTGGCAACCTTTGAGGCCTGTCTTTCTGGCACCCTCCTCCATCTTCAAGAAGTCAATGTGATAAGACTTGTAGGAGTAATCTTCATTGTTCGAAGTGACCTTCTCACCGTCAATGAGAAGCTGCAGGCTGCTGAAAAGTGAATGTACTAAGTTGTTCACTGTGGCTGCATCATGTTTTACAGTTAAGGCTGCTTCATCGTTTCCTTGTACTACATACTCTAGGTACAGTTCAGCTTCGCTGAGGTCAGTGAAAAGGTTGGTGGGTTCAAAGGTGAAGTCAAAACACATTGTGGTGTCAGTTAGAGAGTTTTTTTTTTTTTTTTTTACGAATTGACTTCAAGGATATCTTTCTGCGATATGGGTAGTGCATGTAAATCCAATTACCCTACCGCACAAGTTGAAGCACAGGGGTGAATGAGGCTCATGATGATGGCCTTAGAAAAGGTTGGACTTTCATCTACCTATGCTCTGCTTCTTCCCGTTGGCACATCTTGTACCTTGAGCTGCTCGTTGTCGTTTGGCTAGAGGTCCATCGTCGTCAGTATTTAAGTACCTTCTGGCTGCACTGAAGGCTGTGTCCATTAGCTCACTTCCTGCCCTCTTAGACTCTTTTACAATGTTCTTCTTAGTGTTTTTTCCTGCCACCACATCATCAAAACCCCTTTTCCTGTTCTCACGATGGTGGGGACCACTGCTTTAAATGCTGATGCACCAAGCTTCTTTATCTTGGAAAGTGCTGATCTAAACATATTTCCAAATATGCCGTGGCCACATTGTCTTTTAGCTCCACCAAAAGCAGGTAAATGTCGACCTCCAAACTGTGAGCGGTTATAATATTGACCGTATTCACCTCTTGGTGTTGAGTACAAGGGTGAGGCGTTGATATAGTAACTTACCATTTTTTCACTGTTTTCCTTGTTACACTAAGGTACTATAGGGGTGGAAGAGAGCCCTAAAGGTGAGTACTACCGACACTTCCCTATGCTCAAATGGTATAGGTTGCCTTTCACTGTCTCTTAAGTACACTGAGACTTCTTTGAAATGTGTTATTGCGCAGAGGGTGGAAAATCAGATTGGGAAAGTTTATTGTGTCCATTGTTTTGGGAGAGTAGTTGTTAACTGCTATACATCGAAGAAGAGGTGCTTCAGTATCTCCTACAAACCTGTTGTGGATAATGTCAGAGTACACATACACTGTATGGTTTCTGTAGTTGACATCTGTTATTTGTTTGGCTCTTGTGCATCTATCCATGTATAGTTTACCTTCGAAACTAAGTTGATAAGAAAGGTTTTCTGTTATGACGAGCATGGTGTTGGCAGGAAGAGCAATAAGCGTTTTCATTGTGAATTTGTTATAAGAGAACATTTCTGGGCAGTTTCCATTATTTTTTCGCTTTTCAGATTTTAGTTTCTGTACCACTTCCGGAATATTTTTCCTCATTATTTTATTCAGGAGTTTGATGAGGTCTTTGATGGATTCCACTCGTCCACTTTCCATTGAGAAACGACCGTACGTATGTTTTCCTGGAAAGTGTTTCTTTGTTATTGAATCGGAGTAACTCAATGTGGGAGGCAGTTGTTTGGATGAGTATCATCAGCTTCTTCGAACACTTCTGAAGGCTCTGTCTCATCGTCGCTTTCTTCTTCTTCTTCAACGCCCTCCATTTCCACTAGCTTTTTCTTTTTTGGTGTTTCATGCATGTGTGTCTTCTAATCTGTATCAAGCATTCCTGTTAGGAACGTTTCCCTGTCACATTTTTTCCTACTACTCTCTAATTCTCGAGTCGAGTTATACCTTCTACCTGACTTTTTGGAGGTGCGCGAATGGACTAATTCCTTCTCTAGGTTCCTTAGGAGGTGTAGGTCTGTCTGCAGTGTCAGTACTTGGTGTAGGAGGAGATGATGAAGTAGCAGGTGGAGCAATTGCAGCAGCTGCCCTTGCAATTTCAAATGAAATAGAGGCGGCAGGATGTGATATGGGAGGTGTTTCAATTGAAGCAGCGGCCGTTGCAGGTGCAGTTGGGGGATTAGAAGAAGGTTGAGATGAATCGCGGGAAGCTCTGGCGTTAGTTGATGCGTTGTTTTGCTTCTTTTTTTCTTTTGGTGCTTCTACAGTGAGAAGATAGAATTTCCACACATTGTACCATTGGACTGGAAGCGTTATTTCAGATAATGCACAGTTTGTGTCAGGTGGTAGTACCATATACTTCTGTAAAAGAACTCTGTAAGTGCTGAGAGTGTTGTCTGGAAAAGTCTTTGTAGAAGCATTACTAGGTAAAGTTCAGGTTACATCCATTTTTGTATGTTATTAACTCGTTCCCAACTGTTGAACTTCTCTCCATACCCTTTCCACTTGATAAGTGCTTCTCTATTATTTTGTTTCCTCGATATTTAAGGATGCTCTCCACTGTGTACCGCTTCTTCGGAACAACTTTCACCTTCTGAACCTCTTGAGGGTAGAACCATCCCTTTATTTCTTCTTGAAGGGCGTCTTCGATTCCATATCCTTTAACGTAGTTGGGTTTCTTCACAGTGAATATTTCTTTGCTCCAGTATATCTGTTTTGTTGAAATAGTGTTTCTTTATTTTCGATGCACTTTTGAAGCATGCCGGTTGTTTAGGGTCATTAAAGTGTTTAACCACTTCTTTCTTCAGAGTCTTGTAGACCATTTTACAAACAGAGTAAAGTGTCGATTTGTGCGACTTCTACTGTGACCTTCCTGTTGAGGGACCTTCTCTTTGCTCCTAGGTCTCTCCTCCTCTTCATGCTCCTCTTCACTGTCAGAAACATTCATGTTATGGTTCCTTATATATTTCATTATTGGATTTATTTCTTCACAATCTTGATGAATTGTTTCTGTCCCGGTAAGTTCGGTTGCTTTTTAGTAGTTGGTTACACCGCACTCAAGAGCAGGTTCACCAAATGAGACTCATCTATAGGGGTGTCTCCTAAAATGAGTCATCCGTCTTTTGTGAAGTGCTTAGGAGTTTTGGCTAATGTCTTGTAGAGATTATACACAGAGTTATGGTAAAAAGCAAGAACTTTTCTATTTTCCATTTTATGTGATAGTACCTTCGCCATCAGTAATCCTCTGGGTTTGGTAAAAGCTCTTTTAGCAATTACAATAGGAGGTGAAGGTGGAGGCGAAGGTGAAGGGGATGGTAAAAGGTGTGATGTTGAAAACAACATACTTTTAGCTTTAGAGGAAAGAATAGAGGACCTAGTCATGAGATCATTATATGTGGCTAGTTTCACTTCTCTGCTCATTGTTGGATCGTTCAATACACGTCCCATTTCTTTTTGTAAATGAGCTCACACCTCCACGGAAGAAGCTGTAGGTTCAAGTTTTTCCTTTACCATTGGCCTTTTGAAAAAGGAATCTTTGTCACTTTGTTTGGCAGGGGACGGAGAATCAACTTTGCCAGGAACAGATTTTGAGTTATGAATATAACACTCATATTTCTATGATGAGAACCTTTTATGAATAGATCTCTTATCAGAGGTGCATCTTCTTTATCCAAAAGATTGTCTATTATAAGAAAAGATTGTTTAGATAAATCGTTTTTTCCATGTAAAAGTTCATCTTTTGAAAGGAGGCCTTCGTTGAATTTAACTTTTCCTTGATACTTTTTAAAAACATTTTGCCATTGACGATAGCAATATGTAATGTCAGCCACTGGTGGATTTGTTGACCCTATACACCTACACTCTCCTTCTATAGGAAGTAGAGACAAAGGAGGTATCTACTTCTTGAAGGAGTCTAATTTCTTACCCCAACCTAACATGAGGCTCAAAGGCTGAGACCTGCTTCTTTGTTGTGTGAGACCAGTTCACCCGTCAGGTCTCAGCATTAGAACCTCATGTTAGGTTGGGGTAAGAAATTAGACTCCTTCAAGAAGTAGATACCTCCTTTGTCTCTACTTCCTATAGAAGGAGAGTGTAGGTGTATAGGGTGATTTGTTACATCTTTTGCCTTTCTATAATATCAAATACTAATTTAGTTTTACCACATCCTGAAGGTCCAGCGATAAGACATGTAAAAGGTCCTTGCAGTCTTGGGTCAAATGCAATTTCCTTTCCACTTTCCATTTTGTCCTTAAAAGAAATCGATAATAGGTCTGATCTGTTCAATGGTTAATGGACTGACTGACACTTCTAATGAAAAAACAACCCTTTTTGTATAGTTTTCATAACATAACATTTCATGTGGAATGAAACAAAAGATAACTAAATTAAAAGTCGAAACGGTGGTAACATGGTTTTTCCTGGTTTTTCTCTTTCCCAAAACAAAAGAACAACAAATTAATGACACATTGTTTTTATATTGTGAAGCCATGTGCACAGCATCAACGATTACCATACGTTTTCTTTTTTATTTGAACTGTCTTTGTTATGGAAAAACCTCTGGATGTCAGGTGCAAAATGCACTCTTTCAACCCAGACCGACAGCCGAACCCTGCCCGCGACACGCATCACGTGCGAGCGGAGCGCGGTGCATTTGTGGATTTTTTCTTGAAAAAGAAAATGGGGTGTGCTTATGTGTATTTTTATATTTCAATTAATGACTTTAAGTGCAGAGAACCACTTAGCATATCGTTAGAATTACAAGCTGGAGGTATCAAGTTATTATCAGCTCTTATGTCCCAGTAGATAAACCTTAGCGGCATCTACTTTATCATAGTATGTAAGCTTTTTGTTAGAATGACGGGATAAAAACGACATGATTTATAGCCCTTTTAGTAAATAAAAGGATGTCTTTATATTATAAGTGGGAGAAAAAAGATTGTTTGAAGGGTGTTTTTCTACCCTTTGGTAGAAAACCGAATAGTCTGGAGGTCAATATAAAAGATCTTTATTGTTTAATAAGGAGTACGACTAAATCTCGGGATAGAATAAGTGGTCACAAGAGTTGTTCCCTCTGAGTTGCTCCTTCCTACAACCCTGATAATATAGTCACAACCCTCTAAACCATGTCCGATTTCTGTATCGGACTCCTTTTTGAGGAGAAAATTTGTTGGCCTCGAGGGTGTTGACAATTTTGTCAGGCTATGAGATAGCTGCTTCAATCAGAGGAATCACAATTTCTTTGTGAAGAAAGATAGAAGGTTTTCCATCAGGATCTGCTTCTGATTTACGCCAAAAATGTCTGTTAATTCTTTCATTAACAGCGTGCCATGCAAAGATATGAATCAGGATAGGTTGTGGCGCTGTTAAACCCTCAACACGACCTTTCTTGTTGGTCATATATTTGAGCTTGAGGTTTGGTTGTTTTGTCAAACCGATATTTTTTAAAAGTTTACAATTCTCGAACAGAATGTTGGGGTGAATTTCACCCTGAATTTTGAAACTTCTGTACAGCGAATGTTGACCTCCATTGAAGTCTGCTCCTCCCGTATAAAGCACATAGACCAATTCATTTAAAAAATGAGAAGGTCTCCCTATGAGGGGTGTTTGTGGGACACGGTGTTCAATTGGGTGTTGCGAGGGCATGAACATGGTCAGACTGGTGCAGTTCACGAAGAGTCTAGAAATGAATCTTGGAGATTCTCAGAGCATATATTATGTTGTTAACGCTCACAGTATGTATCTCCAATGAAACTGATACCTCGGTACTTTTTAATTAATTGTTATCCAGTTATTTCTTTCTAGTGTGTGTCAAACTCTTGCGTCGCATCACTCCTGGATCCATGGACTGAGTGATATAACCTTAACTTGAACAAAACAAAATATGAATAAAATAACTGACGACGCTCAAACAACGTTTGTCAAAGACTCTATAAAAATTGGAAAAAAGCATACCACGTTGAACCGACGTTATAGTAAAATTCTGTATAAAAGGCTCATGGGATGGGGGCTTGTCAACACTCTCATGACGGGTCATAGAAGTTTTGTTGCTCGTTAAAACCCTCTACATCTGCTGCAGCTCCACCCCCTCCTGCGGGACTACCAAAAGGAGGCACCTGTTGGGAATGCCGTCATAGACCAGTACTTCAAACAGTACAGGGTTTTTCCATCAAGAGAGAAGGCCGGTTACAGACGTGGGGGTTACGCCACACATTCATCTATGGAAGCCCAGTCCGGGTACCCAACAGACGGGGGAGAAGAATCTTCGATGGTTACCAATAATCTTGAAGAATACTGTGATATATCAGATCTGTGGAACCCGGAGCCTACTCAGCCTTTGATTGACAGTCACACCATTGCTGGTACCCTCCGAGACGACTCCAGCAAGGAGAACATCCCACCAGCGAATGAAGGTGAATCTCTTCCGGCTTGCTTCATCGTAGAGGGAGGAGAGCAAAAGTCGGAGGAGGAACCAGAAGAGAAGAAAAAAGGAGGGCTTGTAACATGAGCGCACATCAAGGACTAAATTGGTGCAGTAAAACTTACGCCCGTTTACAAAGTTTAGGATAGTCATTTTAACCGGGCATGGAGTATAATGATACTTTGCTGTTACAGGGTTAATGGTGGAGTAAGACATACACTTCTTGACACGGTTTATAGCAAATTGATTCAAACAGGGCAAAGTCTACTTAGTGTATGAGATCAAAAATTTCCCGTGTCGGCCCATTAAGTAAAGTGTGCCATCATATTATAGGCGTAGATGCAAACAGTCTTTATCTTAAATGTATGGGAAAAGAACACTGTACGGGATACTTTGTAGTCCGCAGAAGTAGTAACAATTATAAACCCGAACAATCTCAAAACGTCAGTCGGGCGGCCACAGAACGGTTGCGGTTTCGAGAGATTACAGACAAAGTTAAAATACTACACGCATATAACCATGGGGAAGTTAGTGTGGGTGCAAAAAGAGTTTGTGTGCACGGCCTGGTTCCAGATACGAAAAATGCATATCAATTTCATGGTTGCTACTGGCACAGGCACGCGTGTCATATGAATAAAAGCACTCTCTCTACTGATAAAGGACGTAAACTAATGTCAGAAAGATGTCGACAAACTCTTAAAACAACACTTTATCTAGAACTAATAGGGTATACTGTCATTGAGAAATATGAGTGTGACTGGAACAAAGATAAGAATAACAACCACGGGAAGAATTTGAACTCATACATTAGACAGGCTCGGGGGTGTCTGAAACCACATCCTCTAAAACGTGTCAAGAAGTGTAAGGGATGTGTTCACACTCTTGCAGTGTCAATGGTTTGGCCCATTACATAAGTGTCTCACAGGGGGTCCCCTTCCCACCCACCCCCGCCCAGCTGGGGACATCTATAATTAGCACTATGTTTGGTTGTCTCATTTTAGTTATTTCCCAGCCCTTTCTATGTCTGACCAGAGGTGTTGGTAAAGGCCTAGACTGCAGAGCAACCCACGGGGAGACCTGCAGGGCTATCCCCCTGACCTCTTCCCGGCCCCCTACCCATCCTAATCCCGTCAGTCCCACAGATCTAGAGTAACGCACAGGGGCTGATGACTTGTGGAAGAAAAGAAGCTTTTGATAGGGTTTTCATGCCGATTTGAGCACTTTGAAAAAAATCCAAATTTAAAACATTTATGACTCCCAGTAGGAGTCAACTATGGGTCAAATGTGACTCTTAGGTTGTAGCCCCGAGTGAGAAGGACAATTCTATACATGTCAGAAAATTCTGTGATGATTACAACATTATCTAGAAATTTAGAAAGATTTTTCACCTTATTTTTATACTGAAAGACTCAACCAATGGATTTTGCTAAAATCTTTCAGAAATGATAATTAGGCCCATCTTATGCCAAAAATGTCCCCTAATTGATGGAAATCCTTTTACATATTTCCCAGCCTTTACTCCATGTCCCTGACCATCCCTCTATGAATAGCCACCTCTAGCCTCCTGATATTCTCAGGTTGCAAAGAGCTGATGACTTGTGGAAGAAAAGAACCTTTTGATAGGGTTTTCATGCCGATTTGAGCACTTTGAAAAAAATCCAAATTTAAAACATTTATGACTCCCAGTAGGAGTCAACTATGGGTCAAATGTGACTCTTAGGTTGTAGCCCCGAGTGAGAAGGACAATTCTATACATGTCAGAAAATTCTGTGACGATTACAACATTATCTAGAAAATCACAACGATTTTTACTGTTTTTTTCACACAGGAAAACTCAACCAGTAGATTTTGCTAAAACCTTCCAGGAATAATAATTAGGCCTATCTCATGCCAAAAATGTTGTTGAATTTACAGGCATTGAATTATCAGGGGCCCACCTCAGGGACCAAGGATAGGTGCAGGTACCTGGCCCATTACATTATAGTGGTGGTTGGTTACCAACCGTCCCCCCTCCTGTATTGTTTCTATCTTGATTTGAGGCTCAGGCCTACCAGAAGGACACATCCAATCCCACTATGATGTATTAGGCTGGCCACCTGCACCCATCCTTAACCCATGAGTTGTCCCTGAGAAAATTTGCTGCCCATATATCCGACAATATTGTTGGCATGAGATAGGCCTAGATATCATTTATGCAAGTTTTTAGCAAAATCCATTGGTTGAGTCTTTCAGTATAAAAATAAGGTGAAAAATCTTTCTAAATTTCTAGATAATTTTGTAATCATCACAGAATTTTCTGGCATGTATAGAATTGTCCTTCTCACTCGGGGCTACAACCTAAGAGTCACATTTGACCCATAGTTGACTCCTACTGGGAGTCATAAATGTTTTAAATTTGAAAAGTTTTCAAAGTGCTCAAATCGGCATGAAAACCCTACTAGAAGGTTCTTTTCTTCCACAAGTCATCAGGTAATTGCATTCCCGTCAGAATGCCCCAACAACCTTAACTCCATCAAATAGGGGAAGCTGAGGGGAATGGCTGGAGGCCGGGAAATATGTAAAATGATTTCCATTAAATAGGGGACATTTTTGGCATGAGATAGGCCTAGATATCATTTATGCAAGTTTTTAGCAAAATCCATTGGTTGGGGTTTTCACTGTAAGAATTAAGTTAAAAATCTGTCTAAATTTCTAGAAAATGTTTTATTAGTCTCACAGTTTCCTGACTAGTTTACAATGGTCATTCTCACTCGGGGCTACAACCTTAGAGTCAGTTTTGAACCATAGTTGACTCATACTGGGAGTCATAAATGTTTCAAATTTGGAAATTTTTCAAAGTGCTCAAATCGGCATGAAAACCCTACTAGAAGGTTCTTTTCTTCCACAAGTCATCAGGTAATTGCATTCCCGTCAGAATGCCCCAACAACCTTAACTCCATCAAATAGGGGAAGCTGAGGGGAATGGCTGGAGGCCGGGAAATATGTAAAATGATTTCCATTAAATAGGGGACATTTTTGGCATGAGATAGGCCTAGATATCATTTATGCAAGTTTTTAGCAAAATCCATTGGTTGGGGTTTTCACTGTAAGAATTAAGTTAAAAATCTGTCTAAATTTCTAGAAAATGTTTTATTAGTCTCACAGTTTCCTGACTAGTTTACAATGGTCATTCTCACTCGGGGCTACAACCTTAGAGTCAGTTTTGAACCATAGTTGACTCATACTGGGAGTCATAAATGTTTCAAATTTGGAAATTTTTCAAAGTGCTCAAATCGGCATGAAAACCCTACTAGAAGGTTCTTTTCTTCCACAAGTCATCAGGTAATTGCATTCCCGTCAGAATGCCCCAACAACCTTAACTCCATCAAATAGGGGAAGCTGAGGGGAATGGCTGGAGGCCGGGAAATATGTAAAATGATTTCCATTAAATAGGGGACATTTTTGGCATGAGATAGGCCTAGATATCATTTATGCAAGTTTTTAGCAAAATCCATTGGTTGGGGTTTTCACTGTAAGAATTAAGTTAAAAATCTGTCTAAATTTCTAGAAAATGTTTTATTAGTCTCACAGTTTCCTGACTAGTTTACAATGGTCATTCTCACTCGGGGCTACAACCTTAGAGTCAGTTTTGAACCATAGTTGACTCATACTGGGAGTCATAAATGTTTCAAATTTGGAAATTTTTCAAAGTGCTCAAATCGGCATGAAAACCCTCTCAAAAGGTTCTTTTCTTCCACGGCCCCCTACTCCCCCTAACCCCGTCAGCATCACAGAGCAACGCACGGGGAGACCAGGGCTATTCCCCTGACCTCTTCCCGGCCCCCTACTCCCCCTAACCCCGTCAGCATCACAGAGCAACGCACGGGGAGCCCAGGGCTATTCCCCTGACCTCTTCCCGGCCCCCTACTCCCCCTAACCCCGTCAGCATCACAGAGCAACGCACGGGGAGCCCAGGGCCGTCCCCCTGACCTCTTCCCGGCCCCCTACTCCCCCTAATCCCGTCAGCACCACAGAGCAACGCACGGGGAGACCAGGGCCGTCCCCCTGACCTCTTCCCGGCCCCCTACTCCCCCTAACCCCGTCAGCATCACAGAGCAACGCACTGGGAGACCAGGGCCGTCCCCCTGACCTCTTCCCGGCCCCCTACCCCTCCTAATGCCGTCAGCACCACAGAGCAACGCACGGGGAGACCAGGGCCGTCCCCCTGTCCTCTTCCCGGCCCCCTACTCCCCCTAAAGAGGGACATAAAACTTCCTAAATGATTCTTTTCATCCACAAGTTATCATGTATACATACATACATGTATACATACATACATACATACAACATACATACATACATACATACACACATACATACATATACACACACATATAATACTATATTATCTAGGTCATTGGGTCAACTTAAGGAGGTGAAAGTTTAGTGGCAGCTCCAGGGTTACAGGCAAGGTGGGGGGGGACCCCCTGTGAGACACTTATGTAATGGCCCATACCATTGACACTGCAAAAGTGTGAACACATCCCTTACACTCCTTGACACTTTTTAGAGGAAGTGGTTTCAGACAAGCCCGAGCCTGTCGAATGTATGAGTTCAAATTCTTCCCGTGAACAACAGTGCTATAGCATGTAAATCACTGATGAGCATACCGATTCCAAACACACACAATAACCTTTCTGAAATAGATGTAATAAACGGAATACAAAATGGAACTATTTTTGGATTAGTATCGGTGGACATACACACACCTACTCACCTTAAATTGAAGTTTGAAGAAATGACACCCATTTTTAAAAATACAATGGTGTCAAGAGATGATGTAGGGGAACGCATGAAACAACATCTATTAAAGAACGATAAAGTGAAAAGACCACAACGCCAATTGATCAGTAGCTATTTTGCAAAAAATATTTTATTAGGTTCTCCACTATTTAAATGGTATTTAGAAAACAGTTTAATAGTAACAAAAGTTCACATACTAGTTGAATACATACCGCAGAAATCATTTCTGTCATCTGTTGATCAAGTAACAGAGGCACGAAGAAAAGGAGATAAAAACCCAGGCTGTAAAATTCTCTCTGACCTCTACAAACTACTAGGAAACAATTCATATGGAAAAACAATTTGTAACAAACAAAACTTCACAAACACTCGATATATGTCACCAGAAAAAGCCGCTAGTATAGCTCTTCACTGGACAGTGCAAGATGTCCAAGACTTATGTGAACATACATGTGAAGTCTCATCACTCCCTACATCAAGAGTGACGGATTGTATGTCTTCCCTGCCCAGCACTACCACAACAAGTGACAAGGTAACCTGCGTAACAACCATGGTTTGTGTAGCAACCAGGGTTGTGACATCATCAAAATGTGATGTGACTCAGGTGAGCTTGTGCTCATTTAGATGATGTAATGTTTGTTATCTATGGTAACCCAAATAAATGGAGCTAGCATGATAAGTAGAAATGATTGTTGGTATTTAGTGGTTTCGCCTTAAATGGCTCATCAGGTGCGAATTTTTTGGCAGATGTATAAAGAAAATTTTAAAATAATTATTGAGTAAATTTAAAACTTAGTGTTATTCAGATTTAGTCAATTTTATGAGGCAGGTCCATTCTAATTATTAGAATAAAATTAGTAAAGCCCCCAGAGTTATGATGGTTTATCAAAAATAAATCTAATCATTCGGGGGAATGGATGTTGGTCAAGAAAGTGGTAGGACTATGTCCATACACTGAATAATTAGTGTGTAGTGTCACGGGTTAACACGATATGGTCATTTCAAGTAGAATATATTTGGACGGTTTTATACCATACGGTGTAACCTTGGGTTAATCCATGAGGTTAAGACCCTGAGGGACTATGGATGATAATCTTTGCATCCAGCGTCTTTCCTCTTTGTCTCGTTCTAATTGTGCAACCAGGGACCCGGGGGGTGTTCGTATAAACGATAATACTGATATCTGGAAGCCCTCCGTGAGACCCGGGTTTTCGGCTGGGCATTGGTTAAAGTGCCGGGCCACAGTAGTGTCATGATTATGTTGAATGTCATGAAAATGGCCTTGGAACCTTGTGAGTAATCGATTCTTGGTTTGGCCCACATAGTGTATTTTGCAATATTTGCAAGTGATTAAATAAATTAAGTTGCTGCTTTGACAATTAATGTTATACAGCGGGGTGAACCATCGGCCAACACTCCCTACATCAATAACATATGACCTTCCGGTTCAAATAGGTTTCATGGTATATCAATATGCCAAACTGAAAATGTTACAATTTTACTTCGACTTCTTATCCAAATACATCGACAAATCTGACTTCGAACTCTGTGAAATGGATACAGACAGTCTGTATTTTGCACTCAGGGCACAGACTTTAGATGATTTAATAATTCCAGAAAAAAGAGAAGCCTGTTATAGAGAACGCCACTTATGGTTACCATCAGAATCTTGTGATAATGAACATCACAACGAACAGTATATAATAGCGAAAACAAATAACTGACCATGGCTCCCACAACCATGCTGTAAAGAAAGAGAACAATATGACAAACGCACTCCAGGACTATTCAAAATTGAATGGGAAGGTGATGAATATCTTCACTAAATTCAAAATGTTATATCGGTCATGGAAAAGAAAAGAAAACTAGCTGTAAAGGTGTCAGACAGAAACAAAACATACTTGACATGGAATCCTTTAACACCGTACCCGAATCACAAATCACCATGGACGCCGTTAACACGGGATTCAAAATTGTAGATCATCATATAATAACATACAAACAGAAAAAGAGAGGTTTAAGTTATCAATATATAAAAAGAAAAACTTGTGAAGACGGTGGAGCACGATACCCTCAGATATCTAAGAATTCGGCAATCATGTTGTAAATATTCATTCTGAAAATATAGCAGACTTATAACTATAGCATATACCATTTATGATGTAAATACTTGTTTCAACAAAAAAATAAACAAAAATTAAAAAATTAAAACCCATTAAAAAAACTTAAAAATGTAAAGAAAAAGATAAAAAAAGAAGAAAATTAAGCATGTACATAGTATTACATCTAACTGCTTTTTAAAAAAATATATAAAAAGTTGAAATATGAAATAATTTAAAATAATTATCTAAGAAAAACAAAAAACTATAAAAATATAATAAAATTTTAAAAAAAGAAAAAAATATATACAATATCTCACATATAGACAGAAAAAAATGCATAGCTTTATCTAGGGTAGAACTCCCGCCAGCGAAAATCTCAGCAAATCACAGAAATTTCAGGTGTCTACCCACTACCAGTTATTTTCTTAGTACACACTACATAGTAAATACAACAAAAATAACTGGATACCCATATTTTATTCAACTAGTTGATTAGTTTAAGTTTATATAAACGTATATTATCTTGTTCAAGTACTATCATATTTTTCAACATGAGTGACAGCCGCAGCAACTATTCAGATTTTCTAATCGATTTGGCAAGCAATGATACATTAATGAATGGTTACGAGGCCACACTTAGTTGGGGTCTCGATTTATCATTCCTCGATAATGTTGAGTCACGACCTGAATCTCCGGATAGTACTGCCGACTCTCACAACTCATCAGCGGCCATTAACTTTCGCCTTGTGCCAAAAGATTATAACGTCGCTGTACTTTGCGGATGTAGTGGATATTTCTTTTGGGAGATTATCCCCGCACAGTACAGCAACTTTTATCTGAAACCACACCATGTTAGTACTGTAGACCACACCACTGGCACGATGCGATCCCGTCCCACTTTTACAGAAGCTATGTGGGAGGGTTATAACATTGCGACCAGCTAGCTTATCAACAGCGCTAACCATAACGACTACTGTTTGGCGGTGTATCAACATCATGATGACTCATGTTTCAGAGTTACCACAAGATACACCATCAACAGTGTTAAAACACTTATGGTTTTCATTGAGAAACATAAAGTGACATCCGTCTCACAGGCATTTTGTAAATGTAGAACCCGTAATTCCGATGTCATTTTTGTTGGTCCTTTGTTCTGTTTTACATGTATACAACTACACTGCGAGCGAAAAATCAATTTACATTCAGGTCATCAAAAATTTCTTTTCGTACCAGGTACAAATCGTTGGCTGAGTAACCAAAGGTCGTATCAGACAAATGGGGATTTTGGATAATTGCAATTTATATAAATTTGTATTACTTTTACTGCCAATAAAACATTTTATATTTCTCAAATCATTATAAACATACATCCTAAGGATGGGCATTATGCTACAAACTTGAAAATAACTTTTGAGACCAAAAATGTATTATATTATAGAAACCATGGTGATATTAATTCAGGTATGACCTTTGGGTACTCAATCTTTCAGAGAAAATGTGAAATTATATTAGTAACAAAAGGTCATATCAGGTAAACATTATATCCAATAAAATGCATATTAATCATACACTTTTGACTTATAGTCCAGGAGCCAAATCCAAAAAATGACTTTTTTCATCCGAAAAGACGGAGGATCTAAAAGTGGTTTTAAATCGTAGCCCATAACCTGAAGTTTACATTTTGACGTGTTGGCATTTGCGCAACACGCACATTTGGCCGGTATCCATGGCAACACATAGCAACCACAGAATTTTGAGAAACACTGTGAAAAAGTAGAAATATCAAAATAATTTTTCATACATGAGCAAAAGTGTGCATTGTTGTACCTCAAATGAAAGCCCATGGAGTTGGGAATGTAAAAGGAGACTGACTTTTGTTGTCATGGTGACATGGTTGCCATGGCAACCAAAAACATTTCAAAATTTCATCATTTTCACTACTTTTTCCTATGTTCTTTTTGTTATAATGACAATAATAAGGACAGGAGTGATAAAACCATCATTTATTGAAAGCACAAGAGTCCGCACTTTGTATCCATGGCAAAAATTTCCATTTGTTCCATTTGTTACTCTGCCTAGCAACCACGAAAATGTCATCATGTGAATTTGGCAATCAGTGTTCATTTTGGGGCAAATTTGGTGGATTTCTGGAAATATATATAACAGTTCTACAATACATATCAAACTTGCACTTGTTTATCATCATTATTGATGAAGACTTGATACAATAAATCTTTTTTTACAGAAGAAGGAAGTTTCTAAAGCACTCCAGTTGCCATAACAACCATATGAAAGCAGGAGTTGAGCAGATTTCTTATGGTTTACCCCTTTACGAATGACCTTTCATTTCTTGAAACGGGATCTGAATGTACTATCACTAAAAGTTAAATTAACATCAAATTGTTATGCTAAAAAGGAAAACATTTCATTAATACTATTGGTTAAAGTATCCATTTGTTCCATTTGTTACTCTGCATAGCAACCATGAAAATGACATCATGTGAATAGGGCCATCCGTGTCCATTTTGGGGCAAATTTTGATGGATTTTGATACATTATATACCTAACAACTGTACAATACATTTTAAACTTTCACCTCCTTATCATCAATTTAATGATGAAAACTTTATGTAAGATAATTTTTTGACATAAGAAAGAAGTTTCTATGACAATACAGTTGTCATAGCAACCATATGAATAGGGGAGCGTTTTTTTCTTATGATGTCTACCTTTTCAAATGGCCATTCATTTCTAGTTATGAGGTTTGAATGCATGTTGAATATATGTTCAATTAATATCAAGTTGTTATGCTAAGGAGGAAAACATTCCATTGATACTCTGGGAAAAAGCTTCCATTTGTTCCATTTGTTACTCTGCTTAGCAACCAAGAAAAGGCCATGTGTGGATCAAGTTGTCAGCATCCATTTGGGTACAATTTTGGTCAAATTTTACAGAAGATATCAAACTTGCACTGGCATATTTTCATTTTACTAATAAAGAGTAGATGTAAGACATCATTTTCACATAAGAGGGTAGTTTATAAGATATTCTAGTTGCCATAGCAACCCTATGAAAACAGGATTTGAGCAGTTTCCCTTCCACCTTTCATTTCAAAATATTAGAACTGTATGTGCTATGACTACTTGTTAGTTCATTTTTCAAGGCATAACATCAAGTTGTTCTGCTAAGAAGGAAAATGTCCCATGTGTTATATTCATGAAGAGGGATAAAGCTGATAGTTGCATAGCAACCACATGTAAGAACTCTCTTTCTATGCAGATATATAATTCATAATTATTTTCCCCTTTTCTCTCAAGTTTGATGATCAGGTGTTCATTTGAGAGTATATTTTGTTTGTGGGATTAGTTTAACGTCCGGCCAACCCTTCAGGGTTAACATTCTTTCACTAGACTGCACAAGGTAAAGCCTTTCTAGTGGGGTCTGTTAAGGTCATTTTTTTGAGAAATCGTTACACGGCGGATAAAAGCACCAAATTTGGTATGAGGCACCTCTGAGGTATAACTATCAAATCTGGAAGGGGAGCCACGTTGAAATATCAATAGGACGGATATGGGGGCCCAAAAACCAATATGGCCGACTTTTACTATAAAAGTTCTTATATCTCAGCTTCTAAAAAGACTAAAGAGACATGGTTGGTGTCAAAATTGAGGGATTAGAGGTCAGAGAATTCAATTATTTATGTTTCAAGTCAATGCGGAAATCCAAAATCCAAGATGGCTGACCAATTTTGAGAAATAACATGATTTTTAGTTAATAAGGCATAAGGCCAGTGGAAATGGTTCCAATATCAGTTGTTAATAGCCTAGAGGGCTCAATAAATATGATATTCATTCAATACAATACCATAAATTTCAAAATGGCTGAATTCATTAGCATGATACCTTTGATAATGACGGCTGGATTCCAAAATAATTCAAAAGAAAGGATATAGACTTTACTCTTTTGCCACAAGATTTCTTGATTTCATTTGGTATGATGATCCCCTGGGACCCCTTCATCGAATTTAAAAGGGGAGCCACCTTGAAATATTAATATAACCTGGACGGGGGCCTAAAATCCAATATGGCCGACTTTTATTGACATAATCTTATATCTCAGCTTCTGAAATGCCTAGAAACACATTGCTATTGTCCAAATTGGTAGATTATAGGCCAGGGAATTCAATTATTTACCTTTGGAATCAATACAATAGGTCTAATCAAAGCCAGCCAAAAGTTTTGGTTAAATACCTTAAATTTCAAATGCGAAAAACATACAAAATTTGTCAAAATTTCATTTTGGTATTTCAAGATGGCTCCCCTTCTAGATTCAATAGTTATGCCTCAGAGGTGCCTCATGCAAAATTTGGTGCTTTTATCCGCCGCGTAACGAAAATGTTGTTAACAGACCCCACTATTCAGCTCATTTTACACCACAGGGGCGGTGACCAAATCTATGAAATGAGATGCCTATTTGTAGCAGTGGGACCCAATGCCCTCTTTATAGTGTTGCCACACTGAGATATCATGTCAAAGGCCAACACAATACCCAACCCAGTCACATTATACTGACACCAGGCTGACCAGTTATGTTTCGTGGTTCTTACTTTATACCGAGTGCCAGGCAAGCAGTGACCACTACCATTGTTAAAGTCTTTGGTGTGACTCGGCAAGGGATAAATCCCAAGACCTCCCAGACTCAGGGCGGGCACTCTACCAAAGAGCTACTGAGTCTGGTCCCCCCATTTGTTGCCTTCTACAAACAGCAAGGGGCTGCTGGGGACCTATTCTTCCCAGGAGGCTCCAAAAGGAACCCCCACCCCGGATCCCCACAGGGGTTGAGAGTATATAAAAGCACCTGAACTTGAATTATCAGGCCTTAATTAATGTAGATTGGGTTAGGTCAACTGATCCTATTCCTGTGTTGAATCTGACTAGTGCGTCCATGCAAACAATTCCTTGTCAATTAGTCAGCCATGTGAATTAAGGATATACAACTTGGTTTTCAAATTGTAAAAAATATCTACTGACCTCCTCACTAGGAAAGATACAGTAATTATGTATACACTTTCATACGATGATATAACTGCTGAAGCACTAGTGTTCAGTCTTCCTCATCAGAATATGTCGCCTTAGATATAGGAATGTTTGTGCAGTTGTCTTTGCAACCACAAGCATCAGTGCAACAGAGCCAATTTTTAATGCAAGGGCAGCACCATGTCTCACAACTCTTTGTGCACTTGCATGATATGAGCATGGTAGGGGCTACTGGTGCTGGTGGATCACTGTTCCAATCTAGTTGCAAGCCTCTATCTGTCATGATCCTTCCATTTCCATTTGTTGATGGTAGTTCAGGGTGTGGGACTAGTGCACTGCGACAAATGGCAGCCCGGAAGTTTGCATGCTCAACATGTTTTTGCAAAGCATCTTGGGTTGGAGGTAGTAGATGAGATTAGAGATTTTTGAATTTGCAGAATGTTTTATACCTTGCCTCAGTAACACTGTCTGACATGCTGTTGTGGAGTTTGCATACAAAATGCTCTATTCCTTCCAGTAGATTTTAATTGAATGGAACTTTTTGTCCAAGTTTGCCAAGTACCGCTCTGTGAGATTCTGATGAAATTGTAAGGTCCCATCCTTGTTTTTTTCCGACCAGCAAATGAACTCAAAGAATCGCAGCCTCTTATATATAGCATGAAGTCCTGGCAGCATGTTGCAAATATCTGGTTTGAGTTCTGTGGCTAGTTCATGGGTGTTGACAACATGAGAGTTGCTCGAGGTTCCTGAAACCAAAAGTACCTCAGTGGGGATTATATGTGGAACATGAGAGGCAATGACTTCAACATCAGTATCTGATGAGTTGATGGTGACAACACAGGAAGAACTGAGCCTCGTGTCGTTTTCGCTATTTGCTGCGCAACAGCACATTATGTAAGTCGGGCACAGTTAGTGCAATCAGTCTGTGCGTCTCTTGTTTAGTTTATTCACAATCTGCTTGTGATAACTGGTGCATAGCAGAGCGCAGTAAGACTTTGTACAGCCTCTACGCTCACGCTCTCAACTCCCCTTTGATATTTTGCTGGCGTCGCGCGACAGCACGTGCGCAACAAGTATCCTGTTGTATCCTGACCCCCAGCCTGCGGGAAAGCTGTTTTGTGCGCAAGTACTTTCCCGCATACTGTCCCCCCTCGAGCAAAAGGTATATGGCGGCCAATGAACACAGCCATACCAGTCACAGCCACTGGCACAGGAGATGCACAGTGGAGTTGCGCACCAGTGTAAAAGGATATTCACGGTGTTACTGTGCTGCAATTGTGCTAGGCAGTGCATCAATGTAATCGTGCAAAGTTCGAGTTAAATCCCCTATGTCTGCCATGCGTCGCCGTGTGTCCGCTGTGTGTCCGTACCATTAAACCGTGTACATTAACCGTGTAAATCAAATACTCCCACAGAATACAACCACATACAGCAAACCGTATTAGAAATAGGCATCCCTATGACAGACACAACCTTGATAGTTTGCGCAGACTTTTCTATAGACTAGGCTAAGTCAAGGCCTGGGCACATTCTGTTGGGTAGGGGTCAGTTCGTGCATGTGTCATGGGCTTAAAACTAAAATGTTTGCAATTCTATTTTCTACCGGCAATCCGTCGGGTTTGTAATCATATTCATGATATGTTTAAATTTAAGAAATCAACTGTGTAGTCTCAAGTGCCAGTTACCAACAAGGAAGCGTTCGTATCTTCTTACTTGGAAATGACGTTCATACTAAAATTTAGCATGAACTAAATTTTTAGATCATGTTTTGTTTGTCCGTTTCCGACATTTATGTTTTTTAATGACAAGGTGAATCATTACGAAAAAAGCCTACTACTCATTTTAACCATACAATACACTTGTATTTCACAACAACCCTACAATACTCTTGTATTTCATAAGTTAATTCAGTGTAGTGCAATTACTGTTAATGCCCGATGTTTTTTTATTTCTCATTATAAATATATCTTGTTTATGTGACCAACTTGTCGTTGTATGGCATCCTTCAGATAAATATATACCTCAGACTTGCTAGTCCCCGTTATGTACAAGTACAGTCACTTTGATTTTTCGTGTTTAGTTTAAATGGTATGGTTCTTTATAGAGATTTCTAGTTTCTCATTTAATTCCCAGTACTCTCTGCATACAAGACCGGCTACGTTTCTACATAGGAAATCGTGCTTATCTTTTTTCCTGGTTATCTAATTATAAACCGAACCGTCTCCCTTTTATGAGTCCAGACCCAACAACAACCTCAAACAATCTCAAACAAAGTCATTTTTTCCACATTTAAATTTTTTATTGAAACTAACACATTGTCCATAAACGGTACAACTTCGGTGTTGTACAAGCACTCCTTTTATAACTTATCGAAGTTTACATAGATTAAGTAAACACTAGGTACATATATACAAGCAATTATAGTTTATTATACATATAGATCATTAATCCTAGTCTGCAAACTATCCGCATCTAGCGTCGTGCATTCGAATTCGCTCCCTCCTTCTTCATGTAATGATGTTTACATAAATTAAGTAAACAGTAGGTAATTATATACAATCTGTTATAGTTTATTGTGCATATTATAAATCGTAGTCTGCAAAATCTCCGCATCTAGCGTCGTGCATTCGCTCCCTAGGCCTCCTTCTTCATGTAATGTCCAGGCATCTCAGGTAGCGGTTCTGGAATACAAACAACATATAGCAGTCACTCATTTAATCATCAACATCCCTATATGAAAGCACAATAATTATCTAGCCAAATACTTAAACCACCTAAGGTGGTCGATCTTAGCACTAGCCCGCTAGTACCGTTACTAGTGCAAATCAGGTCGGACTAGTGTGTTTTTTGAACAGCTAGCCCGATGGGCTAGTGTGGTATTATCATATTATACGGTAAAACTCTAAAAATAAAATCAAACAACTTTAAATATTATACTCAGTCTTTTTTAAGACACAGAAAACTATAGGTACTAGTGCACTACTACCCGGTCTAGTGCACATTTTCAACCACTAGCTCAGTGGACTAGTGCAGAAAAAAGCTAAGATCTATCCCTGCCTGAGTCTGGTCCTTCATGTATATTAGTTCCAAATCATGAACATTCCCTTAAGGACATTGGAATCTAAAGGTTATCTACCACCCCCCACCCCACCCCCCCGTGTTGGTGGTTAGGAAAGATCAAATCGAGGGAATTGAACATACACTTAACTTACCTATTCATTTGCACACTTGTCACATATAATCTCCGACGCCATGATCTGCGCTGGCTCATACTGCCCACACGCTGGGTGGAATACTGCTTGGCAGTAGATGCACATCAGGTAAACTCTGTAAAGGCAATGTGGGTTGGTCTATATAACAGAACCAGTTTTCATTTGCAACTAGGGTTTATGTCGAATATTGTATAATTACGTTTAGAAATATTAATACCAAAATGGAAGAAGTTCTTCCCTTACACTTGATATTAGAATATTGTTGGCGTTTCAAATGTCGTAAAAACAATAATAACAGTAATACATACCTATATTTGGTGTCGAAGAATATACCACGCAGAGCAATCACACTCGTGTCTTCGTCGAAGGCATCCATGTCGATGTCCCGCTCATTTGTCAGGTAGTCTCGGTCTACCTAAAGGAATGAATAGAATATAAGTATTGAGTAAAACCGCAGGCACTAGTGGCACAGTATCCATTTATCCCATCTTTTTTTAGTCAAGTTAGTTGCAGATTATCCAACCGGCGCTAATTCCTCCTCCAGTCAGAATGGCTGTGCACACTACCATTCCCTGGGCTGCAGCCGAAGAGATCCACACTGCAATAAAGATGGTACAAATTTAGTGGGGTTAATTCTCAACTCATCTCACGTCGACGCCTAGGAATAAGTTGTGTATTTCATAATAGTGACAATAAAAATTTAACCAATTCAATAAATAAAAGAAAGTACCTCGTGAAGCTTGCGTTGTCCAACGGTGTCAGCCCAGGTGACACATTCTCGTCTCGAGTCGGAGCCTCAACCATTCTTAGTCGTCGTCTCGACTTTAAAGGGGCCGTCGGCGTCTCCGGCGTCCTCGGCCGCTTCGGGGTCTCGGTGTATGGTCTGAAACAAGAGTAACAGCATTTCAATAAAACGTAGATCTACGCTCAATAGGCAAAATCACCGATACTCTGCTTAATATCGCAGTCATGAATGGCAATGCTAATAATTAATCGAAGTCACTCCTCTCTTAACAAGCTAAGACAGATATTATACTTATAGGTCTCGAAAAGGGCAAGCCTCGGCCCATGTTTGTTTAGTGGGCCATCTTGTAAACATCGATCAGCTGTTCCGTTCAGCTGTGACCTAGATACTGTACTTTACACAGAACGCGACTTTTCCCTAATCCCAAAAATCAAAGGAGTTATTTAAAGTCTGCAACATCTTTTATAATCAATCGTATCCATTTCCCATTTACTCACCAAGGACTCCTGGTGTAGAGGATTTGTGGTTTAAAGCCATGTCTGGATGTTCGCACTGATAGTCGAATGTAATGCTCTTTTGCTCGTCCGCGCCGGTCGTGTTAGTCAGGAATTAATTAGGTCAACCGTGGGCGGAGTCTTATATAACCACGCGCCTACCGACCTGGGTCAACGGAAGGCGCCGCTCAAAAAAAAAAGTCCCGATCGTATATTTTGGATACTGCAACTTATCAATCGTTTTAGCTACAATATTTATTATGTTATTTATACAAATGACCATTTTCAAGTACCTAGCTACACGTATTGTCTAGGCATGAAGTAGCCTTTTTCAAATCAACGCGTACTCCTTTCTCCCTATCTTTTTTAATATTCTAAACAAGAATTAATGCGCCCTACTGCGATTGATTCCCCGCCAATGAATCTTATATTTATAAGTCCACTCATTAGCCCCGGGTCGAAATGAAATACATGTTTACTGTAAGTTCCTGTACATCAGTTCTGGGTGGAAAAGAAGAAAACGCAACCCAACATATGCAATAAAAAAAAAACACGGTACCTACGGTGCACTCTCTGGTGCTCAGTGTATCGTACAGTTACCATACGATTGCTTGAATAATTCAATCTTAAAAAAGAACTCCAGTAGAAGGCACGGTTCAGTTGTACATTTATTACATATTAGGGACCCACTCAAGTTTCAGTTCCCAATTTACAAGTTGGAGTGGTCGAGGTAATTATGTTATGTTCAAGGAGACTTTACGAAGAAGATGTATTTGTGTCCAGGTCATATGTAAGTGTCACCAGTATACCTGGCTCACCCGCTGCAACCGTAACCAAGTTGTAGTGCAGAATCAGTTGCTTTAGCAGTCTTCTTAAGAGGAAGTTTGTCACAGGATTCACTTTGACTGAGGTTTCCAGTGTCGATTCTCGGTCTGTTCTGCTGTCTATGACATTAATGTCCGTACTAAGTGTGTAGTCTCCTCCTAGGAAAGAGTCACATTCTATGTTAAGAAAAAGATCACCCTCTGTGATAAACACGTAGTCGGTGCAATGTCCCGGGAACGTAGCAAGTTGAATCCACACATTCTGGGTGCCTGACACGAGCAGGTAAACCTTAAAGTTATTTTGCTTACATATGCCAATTAATCTTGCAAAACCCCAAATCATGATGGCCAGTGCCAATGGAGAGACGACTACCGTAAGCAAGTAGAATTGGATTCGAATAAAGGTGTTGCTATTTTCACACAGACTCTCTTGTTCCTGTTCTTCTATTGCAGCTCTTGGTTCTGCGGTAGTCCCATATTGGTTCAGCATGGACTCCAATCTGTCGTGGTAAGGCATTGGGGTCATTAAAGGTAATGTTTCTCTGTTGTTAGGTCTTCCATCGTCGTTTACAACCCCTTTTCGTGCTGACCTAGTGTCGTCGACATTGGTTATGTCTCTCAACCGCTCCATGAACCGGCTGCCTCGCAGGGGCTTAATATTTCGAGCTCCACTCAGGTCGCCTTCCAGCAAGAGCAGCACCAATGGGCCATAGATGTAGACTAGAAATAAAGACAACCAAAGGGGGGAAATCAATTAATGTCAAATAACAGTACACCGATCTAAGGGGCATTGTTTAACTTTATACAAACTCAAATTGCCTCAGTACATTACGACCGATAAAGGTTAACAAAGTTAGGGGGTTCACTTTCATTATGTCCTTTAAATATGTTATCGTTCTACCATTTGTAATGCATTAGTCCAGCTCACCTGAAAAGAGTTTCATCTTAAGTTTGTCCCGCACTCGGAAGAACACGCAGGCAGCAAATGTTTCTTTCGAAAGAAAAAAGAAGGCAGCAAAAGTAAGTTGTGTAAATGTTTGATTATAAGTTGTTGTTTTTTTAATGTCTGAAGGGGCGTATAAATGCCGTGTGTTGCTACTCTTTTTTTTTTCTCGTCTGTTCTAGTGTGGTACTTATAAAGGTACATTTTTTTCACAGGATCTGCGGATGCTCCTCCATATCAACACATCCCGAATGAAACTGCATCGTTTGGATCTGACAGTAATGACGACCAGTCCACTGCTACCTACCCTACCTTGGCGGAATCGAGTAACGAGAAAACTGTTTCTGCGGGGCCCCCTGGACAGGTAGCTTCACGGAAAAGATCCCATGCCATCATGTCCGGCAAGGGAGTTTGCCCAACTGAGGTTTTATCTGTAGTTCCCACTAAAGCGAGAGCTGTTTCTGAGGAACCCGGGGGACAAGAAGCGTCAAGGAAAAGATCCAACACCACCATGTCCGGAAAGCCAATTCGCCCGGCAGAGGATGTACCCACCCAAGCTACGGGGTCTTCTGCACCACGTGCACTGGCCGTACATCAAGTCCCCCCCCTGAATAGATCTTCATCGTCCAAGGTTGATTTATCGTCCCTGGACCAGGTGGTAATTGCTCAACTCAACGACACAGGCGAGGTATCTCCGTGCGAAAGGACAGTGGTTGGTCGACATGGTAAAGAAATTCAAAGTATTGTGATGAACGGCTATTCATCCAAAATATGTAGAGGTCAGAATAAGAGAAAATAAGGTAATACTATAAAAAGGTATATATGTAAAGAACGTAAGTGTAAAAGAACGAAATATATGAAATATATGTAAAAGAACGAATATGTAAATAATGAACGAAAGTGTAAAAAGCCCGAAAAAGAGGCACGAATATGTAAGGAACGAATATGTAAGGAACGAAAATGTAAAGGAACGAAACCCGGAAAGATATAAACCGGAAGTGAAATGTAAACCGGAAACGAAAGATATAAACCGGAAGTGACGTCAGTTGTAGATCACGTGACCGAAAGCAGCCAATCAGGGCTGACCTCTATAGTATATAAAGGGGCGGTGAGGCCCGAATAAACAGAGTTCTTTAACAGTTCTCCTTGTGTCCAGACGTGTCTTCTTTCCTGAAACAACCGCTAAAGATGAGCTGATTCGAGTAATTAACCAGAAGTTAGGATAAAACAGTCGAAGTTCGAGATAAATAGTAGGAACTTAGGGTAGGGGCCCGACGGCCCGAAGAACGAGGAACGAAGGACCGAAGTAAGGCACGAAGGCCCGAAACAGTCCCGGAGACCGAGGTGTAGCATGGCACGAAGGCATGACAGGCGGGACGAGGGAACGAAGTCCGCGGGGACGAGGGCGCGGCAGGCTCGGCCCCACGCTACCAAACAATAGGCGACCGTCGGCCCGTCGCCCCCGCGGACCGGAACCGTGGGGTGGACCGCCCGGTGGGGGTGAATGCTGGTCTGGGAGATAGAGCGAGACGAACCCCGGCCGACCCGTACCCCTACCATAATTTCCCTTCCCCGCAGTCCTCCGTTTGACATCGAGCGCCGATTCCCGACCGATTCGCTCAGCCCCCCCCTCGTGCGCGAGGCACGACTCTAGAAACACATCTCGGTTCTTGGCCCGGATTCCCCGTCCGCCCCGAGACCCGAACAACCCCCACGTTCCTCTGTTGTAAGAATCGGCAACCCCGACTTACCAGAGAACGTCACAGTATCATTACATGGACTGTGTTTTTCATTTTGCAGTGGCAGATTGCTAACTTCACGAGTGACACGGCCCTCACGACATTACTTGCGTTTGTATGTGAAGTACTGTCCCTAGGTGGAAAGGAAGAATATGCACGTGTCATTCGTAATGTCTTTCCTACCACCATGTACAATGTATACAAGTGGCTGGGAGTAGGAGAAAGTTTGTTCCAAGAGACTACTATTTGCTCCAAGTGTTACACCTTTTATCACGATGTTCGCGAGGTGCTGTACACAGGCCCAAATGGCACTCAGAGAATCCGGCGATGCTCAGTGAAGGTTTTCAATGAAGATAAACCATGTGGCACAGAACTCTTCAAACGAGTCAAGGTAGGTGGGAAACTCCAATATGTGGGTATTGTCACCTACTGCTACAAACCCTTGGCTTGCAGTCTTGAAGAAATGCTTCAGCGCCTGGGATTTGAGAGGAAATGTAAGCAGTGGAGACACAGGAAAGTTCCAGAAGGATTCTACTGTGACATTTATGATGGGACTGTATGGCAAAGGTTTGTAGATTACGGGTTTTTAGGGGATAATGACAATTTGGTTCTGCAGATTAATGTTGATTGGTTCCAACCATTCTCTAGGAAGAGCTCCTGTTCTGTTGGCGGTATTTATCTAACGGTTCTCAATTTACCCAGGGAAGAGCGCTACAAAATCGAGAACGTCATACTGTTTGGCATGATTCCCAACCTCCCAAAGGAACCTGCGGACCTATCAACGTTTTTGCAGCCTCTGGTGGAGGAACTGAAGGTGTTTTGGAGACGCGGAATGGTCTTAAGATCATCTGAATGGCCCCTGGGCAAACGCGTGAAGGTTGCACTGATGAACGTGGCTGCAGACCTGCCCGCTGCCAGAAAGGTATGTGGGTTTCTGTCGCACGCAGCCAATATGGGATGCTCCAAGTGTCGGAAGAATTTCAAGGGCAAACCCAAGCGAAACTATTCTGGTTTCGAAATGCATTTATGGCCGATGCGCACGTGGGGCCGTCATAGGAAGCAAATTGATAACATCAGAGCGGCCGGTACACGCAAGGAGAGGAAGACTCTGGAGAAGAAATATGGAGTTCGCTACACCCCGTTCCTGGAACTGTCCTACTTCAATCCCATCGAGTAAGTTAACATTAAAATGATCCTCGTAACCTACATAAAACCTACACTTTCATGACTTATTATGTTAACCGAATATTTTGAGCCATTAGTGCATTTGTATTCCCTCCTGCCCCACGGGGGTCCAGGTGAAATTTTCCAATAGCACGCCCAATTTTTTTCAAAATCCTGGATCCGCCCCTGCAGCTGGTTGTAGTGGTGGCATCGTCCTGTATATGTGGCCGGTTGTTTTGCACCATCGTCTGCTAATAGCGTCCCTATCCTGTTACTGTATTTACAGATTCCTCTCCATCGATGTGATGCACAACGTCCTACTTGGTGAGTCTTCAAGGAACAATCATTTCATATAGGCTTATGTTTGCTATTGAGGAATTCGACTGCCTTTATTTTAATTAGAACACTCTAGTCAGTGTTTACTAGACTAATGCCCAAATGTTTTGCTCTATCTATTTCAGGTACAGCCAAGAAAACCTGGAAAATGTGGGAAAAGCTTGGAGCACTGACCAAAAAGAAGATACTCATTATTGATGAACGCCTGGAAAAGTTCAAGAAAGGACTACCAGATGACCTGGTCGTAACAAACATAAAATCCAATGCTGGTACGTGGACGGCCAAAGAGTGGAAAAACTGGGTTACCGTCTCTTCCGGATATTGTCTCCAAGGTCTCTTGGCAAAGAAACACCTGAAAACATGGCAGCGGTTCGTTATGGCCACTAGAATATTATGTCAGCCGTGCATAGCAGACCAGGAGATTGATATAGCACATAAACACTATCTCCAGTACTGCCAAGAGACCCAGGTACAGTTTGGGAAGGAGGTGGTTACACCCAACATGCACCTTCATTGTCATCTGAAGGACTGTCTGCGTGAGTACGGCCTGCGCCCAGTACATGGCTTTTCAGTTATGAAAGGTACAATGGTTTTGTAGGAGACCTCCAAACCAACAAACGTCAAATTCACAAACAGTTTATGAAGAGATTTCTTCTCACAAAGACCGTTAATCATATGCGAAGTGAAATGCCGCCCGAGTACAAGAAGGAATTATTACCTCTCTGCCATAAGATACAGACCTCAATTCCCACCGTCATCGATACAATGCAAGTCCCGGAATCAGAGGTGGCAGAGTGCCAACACCTCTGGAGTAAGATGGACGGCTTTGAGACGACCGAGACAGGAAAGACAAAAGGGCTGGATGCAGACGATTACGCTCTCCTCCTACAAGCTTACGGGAAAATGTACCCCACTGAACCCCAACTGCTTGAAACACACACGTTCTCCGAAACATGTAATACTTACAGCACAGTACAGTATGGACCAAATAGCTATGTCAGCACGATGTCCGGTCGAAAGGTCAAGTTCTGTTGGTTCATGGCCAACTGGTACGTAGATGGAGGTGGCGAATGCGAAGAGCGACCCTGTGTTATCAGGTACTTCATGAGACATGCCATGACGTGTAATGTGACTGGCCTGAGGAGAGAACACTTCTTTGCCGTGGTGAAGTGGTTCAGTGAGGCTAGAGATCCAAACCCCTTCATTCGTCCCTTAACCATCTGGAGACACTCAAAGTATGAGGAACCCACTTGGGCGTGCTTCCTGCCAGTCATGTGAATCACTGGTCGCTTCGGAGCTGTTAACGAGGGCGAGAATATGGTTGTTTGTCCGATTTTGCGTTCTGTTTTTGTCTGAAGCATATACAATCGACTGATGTAAGTGTACAGTTGAATCACTTTCTCAACCACACATGAAACAGGCAAGCAGTTGGACTCATGAAGCATTATAATTAATAGTCTCGAAGTCCTTTGATAGAAAAAAAAAAGCGTCATACATAAATTGCAGCCATTCTTCACCCCACCCGCTGACCTCCGCACTTACTATATGAACGGCGCTAAGTAGTCGGGCAGGGGTCTCTGCTATAGGCGGGGGTGCTCTCAAGGGCCTATCCTTGAAAGCCCCGACCTGCTACTTTTGTAGTGGCAAGGGAATCCTCTCACTCTGTCACATCTTAACCCACCTCAAATGCAAATATCACGCAGCTATCGATCTCAGCTATCGCAACCATGGAGTGTCCTCATAAGGTTTTTTTTGTGTGTGTGTTTTGTTTCTATCTGATATAATATTTTATATAACGGAACATTTCGTAGACATTAATAACTAGTGGACAGTATCGGTCCCCTCCCATCCCTTACTTGTCGCTTCTAGTTTGCCACCCGTAGCTTTAGCCATACACCTTCTTCTGTAAACACACCTGCCCGCGCAGTTGTGGTTATAAGTTATGTAATAGATTCTTGCGCGTAAAGTTATGCAATAGGTTAGTTGGTTGATCCGACACCTGCACTAAAGTCTTGTAAAGTTTATTGTACTTATATAAAGAGTAGTAAAGGCTTTGCAGGTACTAGGTATGAAGGGTCAGATATATATATAAACCAAATTTACATACTCAGATTTGGGAAAACTATAAAATAAATTAAATATAAATATATGACAGCATCATAACCCAGGGTAACGGCGATGTTAATTCAGTTAGGAGAATCGCAAATGACTTTATTCCAGACCCACAGGCCGAATAAACCCAACAATACTGCTATGTAAACAGAAAGCAATTTCTACAGATTAAAAATAATTTATTGTAGGGCAATCACAGGGACAATTCTAGCACCAACTATATATATTTCAACCCGCAAGAGGTTTGTCGCGCATCAAGAATTTTTTTTTTTAAAAACACGGCCGTCAGTTGTAGACCAGCTGCTAACCCTAGAGTACAATAAATCCACCATAGACCGTTAAAATGTTACATACATTAATAAACCCGTCAGGCAGAATATCTGCTAGGACTCGAGCTCCATGTGGTCCATTAGGCTTAAACGGTTTACAACTCGTAGAACATTCCCGTACGTGTATTATCGAGTACAAAAACAAATATACATACATTATATATATATATATATATATGAACCACTACGCGGATTGTCGCGCATCAAAAAAAACAAAAAAACAAAAACACGGCTGTCAGTTGCAGACCAGCTGCTAACCCTAGAGCACACTAAATCCACGATAGACTGTTAAAATGTTATATACATTTATAAACCCGTCAGGCAGAATATCTGCTAGGACTCCATGTGGTCCATTAGGCTTAAACGGGTTAAACTCATAGAAAATTCCAGTATTATCAAGTACAAAATCACGTTGAAACAAATCAGGCAACAAATAGATAATACCGACTCCAGTATATCAGTGAGTTAAAAGTACTAGTGTCTTATAAGTTGTGCGTTATCCAATTGCAAGTTCTGTCCTAGTGTTCAAGCCAATATATCTTCATATACCAACATTATCCTTAGAAGATTCAATATAGACAATTGCAGGTTGCAGAAGGCTTTGACGGTGTACGTGGCCCTTAAGCTTGTTGGTGTGTCGTGTAGAGGGGGTACGGTTTGAGTCCAGACATGGACACTATAGCTAGTCTCTGGATGTGCAGCCACACTTTAATTGTTGTCAACGCATTCATTGCACGAAGGTAGTATTTAAACCCGTCAGACCATCAGACTGGTTAAGTCAGCCACAGGTCAGCCGCATCTTCAGGTCCATGTCCCAGGGACTGTCCAGTCAGGAATGAAGCTGTGTGTAGTGGCATGGCTGGGCACTAGAAGATGAGTGAGCTGGAAATGTGTGCCTCCGGAAAGCCGCAGCAGTCTGGTGGGGTGGAGGGCTGACACTACTGGAAATGGAATTAGTAATACAATTTAAGAAACATGAAGATGTGATACTATTGGCGCGGGTTACATCAACCAAAGCACAGTGTTACTGAAATTGTAGTGGCGCGACTCTCACAAACCAAGAATACATAATATTCTGTGCCTGATCGACCTTACTTTTTCACTAACTAGTAGTAACTGTTCTGACATATTACTGTCAAGTGAAAATGTAATCAAATGTATATTTGGATTAACCACATGTATGTGAATGTAAATATTAAAGTTGAAGATTAGAAGTTTCCTACTTAGTTTTAAGTACTTCAATTCATTGCGGTCTAATTTTCAATGATGAGAATTCTATCCAAATTATTAATCAAAACCGGACCTGTACCGATTAATTATTAACCAGTATCAATAAATCTTTATTAAAAAAACAAAAATTTAAACAGTACAAAACCGATCAAATAAAATACGAAGGAAGGAGATTTTTTTCCTGACAAGTTTATTCATCTATATTTATATGTAACAGACTTTGTTTCGAAATGCAAACACAATTACAGCAGCATTTAGGCTTCTTATTTCGTAAATTAAAGTTTACCATAGTTAAACCATAACATTAATATTATGCCAGTGCTCTTTTTTTTCGGTATCAAACCCAAGAGTCTATGTCGGTTATATAGTCCAGTTTTTGAGCTCTCATCAACTGCCTCGTCATGGGGTTGGTACCCGTGTTGTCTTGGAGGCATAGTGCAGCTGTAGAAAGTCTGTGGCGAAACAAATTATTTAAGCGGATGCGCTCGGTCAGAGGAATTCCAAAATCAGTGGGCAGCTCGAGAGACAAGGGCTGACTTTCTCCAGCGAAACAAATTATCACTGGGCCCGACCAAGCTACCGTAATTCGTCGGGAGAGGAGACCTGGTCGTTGGAGCAGCATCTTGGGGCTCACCACGCTGTCGATGACGTGGATGTCAGCCGGAATGGGGGCTAGCGGTACAGTGATGGACTCCCAACGACAGCAGATCCTTAAGCAGAACTCCACGGGAGCAGACTGTTGACTACCGCACAGGAGACTGCAGACCGACTTGACAAGTTTGGAAAAGCTCCTACAAAATTGCCACCCGAGCCACACGGTCAAGGCCATGACCAACAACTCATTAGGGCGAGTAGTAGTCTCGATGGGGTTGGTAGGGAATGGTTTCGCCGTATGCCGGGAACGCTCTGCACGCCAGGTGTCCAGACTAGTATTGAGAAGCACGTCCATGTACATGTTGACTGGGGTTGTGTCTGAGACCAGTGTAAGGAGGCTTATTTGTACCCCTTGACTGCCGGGCGACCCCACCTGTAAGACCTGGGTAAGGGGCTTCATCCAGTGACCAAGGACAACTGGCTTTGGGGCGCTAGTCACTTTCTCTGCGTTGGCTTCTCCGGCAAAGGTTTCAAGACGTGAGCACTCTCAGCTGTAGAGAGATGGGCACGGGACTTCAATCCAAAAGGTTTTGTTGGCGACTGTGGTGGTTTCCTCTTAACGACTCCAAAGTCGCAACTTTCCTCCGTTATGTTGGCGTCAAAGAGCGCGAAACACACCTTCAAAGTACCGCAGTATTCCTATGTGTTGACTTCCCTAGGTCGTGCACCACCCCGTTCTTTAAAGTGTTCTCTTCACCTTCACCAGCCCTCTCGTTTCGTGCTCGTTTACACAGTCCCTGAAGGCGCGCCTCATCTCCCCACCGACGGGGCTTCCCTTAGTCGAATGCGTGGTGATTTCCTTTTGTCTCTAAGGCACGTGCCCACAACGGTTGGCCAGTCGCCCATGGGTACAAATACCCAGTAAGAACTGGCATGATGTCACTCTCGTCACTACCAGCAAAGACAACATAACCACCCAGATCTAGCAACATGTCGCAGCAAGACCTTTTCGATTCCACCGCGGACCTTCCGTCGGCTGTATACCGGGGGATGATGTCCGACCAGGACATGCAATTGGATGGGTCGTTCCTTAACTCTACTCCGCCGCCGCCAAACCTGACCAGCACCCCCATGCCAGGTACTTCAAGGGCCATGTCGATGGCCAGCACATCCGAGATCAACTTGGGGCTGCAGCTGGAAACCTCCGTTGCTCCATAGCCTGGTACCGATGTATCATACCAGCAGGCCCCTTTCACCAGCAGTCAGCCGACCGGCGGATCTACGGGCAGTGGTCTGCCGACCAGGACCTCCAGCAGCCAGCCCACTCCTGCTTCCACCAGCGGACCTCAATTCTTTAATAGGGCAACTGTTGAAGCTATGATAAAGAACGCCTACAAGGAAGGCGAAGAGAGGACCAGAGAGTCCCTGCGGGGGGTGATCGACGATTCCGTGGCTCTTGCCGTGGCTCGGCTAGCCAACGTCCCCGCACCAGCACCCGCCCGTACCCCGCAGCCCCGGACGATTTTTGAAGTGAGCGTGAGTATACAGTCGACCATTTCTCCTTTTACTGTGAATTTAGCTGGTCGCCTATTAAAGAAACCCTCCATGTTTCAAGGTTTTCAAGTTAGCATAATTGAAGTAGTACCTGTAATAATTTACACCAACAAACGTAAACTAATGAAGCGTCATGAGTACAATCAAAGAGTTTGATGTCATCTGTCTGTGCATGCCCACCCTGTTTAGCTACTTTGCAAGTGGAAATACTGGGTAACATTAGATATCTATTCCAGCGTGAGGTCCGTGCTATCTACAAGGCGCAGTCGCCTGAAGACCCCACCATGAAGTTCGACCTCTCAGATGGGTGGGTTTATTTTCCGTGGTGGTTTAATAGCTTATTTTTCACCTCAATATGAACTTAAATTTTCTTCTTCTTTTTAACTTTTTTTTGTTAAATACAGACCAAATACCTCGTCCCCAGGCCCTAAACGGTCCGAACCAGGTGGCAATATATATGAACTCACTAATTGTGACATGCTCTTCCAGTCTCATGGCCTTATAAATATTGAATTGAGGTTATGTATATATTTAGCAGTCCAGGACTGACGGAACTACGGAATAAATAATATTCCAATAAGCACTAAGTTGTACATATGTGTGAACATGCTAAGGTCAGATAGAGTCAATCACAATTCAGATTTATATTGCATGTTGAAATTAATTTCCACACAACGTGCCCTTTTCAGTGCGAGGTTTACCGACCCACACAACCAGGCAGTGGCTGAATGCATAGTCACTGATGTGCAGGTGGGCTATCCCGATTTCAGCCAGGCAGACATCATGAGTAAGTATTGAGGCTGCTAACAACGCTACATATTATTATTAATAGTGTATTTTTCATGTTCAAGTAGTTTCCAGAGTTTCGACTATGAAAGCCATTGAACCTTTCCCTAAACATATAAAGCCTTCTTGTCATGTTAAAACAGTGTTAACGTTGAATTTTTATCTTCTTTTCAGTCTCGTGCAAGGCATACCATCCCACCCAGTACACGAAGGCACGCAACGCGCGCAAGGGACTGACGCATACGAAGAATAAGAAGACTCTTATGTGCCATCATCGCAGTGAGGTTGGTTTTGTTTAAGCCTGGTTAAAAATGTCCCACGTTGAAATGGAATTGGTGGTTATTTTCAATACACGTAGAAGAGTAGTACATGTCCTTCTGGCGAGTAGAAAGTGGGGACACTTAAAGGGTCGAATGTACTATGTAAAATTACCCGTAAATTTATGATTTACAAGCCATTAACGCCGGTAAATTATTCGTTTTCAGAAAATGAAACGACCAGCGGCCGCCCTTGAGCTGACAGACTGGGACGAGGAAAAGCGTGAACGGGTCAAGAAGGTGTTGACAGTCGACTACACCAGCGGGGAGGACCGCGACCCAACCGACGATGAAAAGACCCGCGTCATGGTGCCTTTCGTCTGGGAGAGCCCAGAGCTGACGCAGGTGAAAGCCGAGCTGGACTTCCTCGACAAAAAGCAAGCCAAGGATCGGGGGCTGGGAGTACGGATGCCCACCAAGCGGTCGGAGACTACGGACCCCAAAAACTTAAAACCCCCAGCCGACGCGCCCACATGGACCGTGCGCCAGCCCCCCCCCCCCAACCAACCCTGGAGTCGCGGAAGTAGAAAATATCGATCTAAACTTGTAACAGCATTTAGCAACTTGCCATTTTATGTCATTTAAGATTGTAAAATATATATATATATATAGCATGTAGTAATAAATCAATATAATTAAAAATCATATAACAACAACACTCCCGAGTTTGCTTTGATGTACCTTCCACACGATAAACGTTCTCTCCATGTATTAGTATGTTCGAGTCGATATCATTTACTTAACATTTTAGGGTGTCACCTATAATATTAAGGGAAATAAATTTGTCTAAAAAATAATTGATCTTTACCTTTTCTTACATTGTATCTCCGTCAGAAAATAAAGTTGAACCTAACAGTTAATAGACAAAAATCAATGCTTTCATTTGATGTATCACATTTGTTAATTATTGATACGTATACCTAACCGTGCATATGCACGGCTAGAAACTGTTTTGGTGTTATCTTGAAATCCTTATCTTAACTCAATTGCAAGTTATCCATACCCCACATCTACCTTATGGTACTAGTTAGATATTGTCAGCTACATGCGCTACCCTTCCTGCTGTGTTTCCCATAGGTCACACACTCTTTCCTTACTAGTCCGGATGTTCTAACCTTTTAAAACAACACAGTGTATGTCTAAAATGCACCATTTTCGACATACAGCCTACAGCATGCCTTTTTGGAATTGGCAGAGGAGTTGTGGATCAGCTGGGCAGTCTCTGCAAAAGATCGGTCTGTCCGGATCCTCTTCTTCTAGGCACACCTGTCGAAAACAGGATTAGAACAAACTAAAAATCAGAAGATGCCATAAATAGGCATTCCAGACATTGTTATTGTACAGATACTTTCTACCGAAAAGCAAAACTGTATCTACTTGCTAGATCTCACGGGAGGTCTCTTGTTGTTCTTTGCCTTCAATCTAAGTAGTCGAGAAGTCACCCTCACCTGTAATTGATGTCCCTTATGTTGGTGCAGTGTTGGGGTGGCGAGGCATAGTCTTCTTAGGATACCGCGTTGGAATCAACAGGGGAGTTGTGGATCAGCTTGTTTAGCATCAGTCAAACGAGAGTCCTTCCGCTTCTCCTAGGCACACCTGTCGAAAACAGGATTAGAACAAACTAAAAATTAGAAGATGCCATAAATAAGCATTCCAGACATTGTTATTGTACAGATACTTTTTACCGAAAAGCAAAATTGTATCTACTGGCTAGATCTCATGGGAGGTCTCTTTTTGTTCTTTGCCTTCAATCTAAGTAGTCGAGAAGTTACCCTCACCTGTAAATGATGTCCCTGATGTTGGTGCAGTCTTGGGGTGGCGAGGCGTAGTCTTCTTAGGATACCGCATTGGAAACAACAGTGGAGTTGTGGATCAGTTTGTAAAGTATGAGTAAAACGACAGTCCTTCCGCTTCTCCTAGGCGTAGTCTTCTTAGGATACCGCGTTGGAAACAACAGTGGAGTTGTGGATCAGTTTGTAAAGTATGAGTAAAATGACAGTCCTTCCGCTTCTCCTAGGCGTAGTCTTCTTAGGATACCGCGTTGGAAACAACAGTGGAGTGGTGGATCAGTTTCTAAAGTAGGTTTAAAACGACAGTCCTTCCGCTTCTCCTAGGTGTAGTCTTCTTAGGATACCGCGTTGGAAACAACAGTGGAGTTGTGGATCAGTTTGTAAAGTATGAGTAAAATGACAGTCCTTCCGCTTCTCCTAGGCGTAGTCTTCTTAGGATACCGCGTTGGAAACAACAGTGGAGTGGTGGATCAGTTTCTAAAGTAGGTTTAAAACGACAGTCCTTCCGCTTCTCCTAGGCGTAGTCTTCTTAGGATACCGCGTTGGAAACAACAGTGGAGTGGTGGATCAGTTTCTAAAGTAGGTTTAAAACGATAGTCCTTCCGCTTCTCCTAGGCGTAGTCTTCTTAGGATACCGCGTTTGAATCAAGAGGGGAGTCGTGGACGGCTTGTGAAACGATCACTAAAACGACAGTCCTTCTGCTCCTCTTAGGCACACAGCTGTTGGCAAACAGGATTAGAATAAGTTAATACTTTGAATATGCGGTAAATTTGCATCCATATGATGATAAAGCCCAGCCCAGCCCAGACGCACAGAGCCCAGCCCCAACAATATTTCTAACTACCCAGTTCAAAATCTGTCAGGCCCGCCCGCAACTGGTGATAACTGACCTGTATACCTGTATGTCCTATGTCAGACCGAAGAAGTTTTTCGACTGAAAAGGTCCGAAAAATATATAGCCTTTTTTCAAAATCTTTCTACAATTCAGCCCTGGCCCTCATAAAATGGCGTTTATCACACATAATTTGTTTAGAATCATCCCCGCCCGGTTAATCATATGTACCTACACAATTCAAGTTACATGAGGTGAATTCAACGTGGAGCATGCTCTGCAAATAAACAGTTAGCTCACAGCCTATGCTCGGGGAGCCTTGGTACTTCGCCCAGGGTTTCTATGTGCCGCTACAAAGTGGATGACTCATTATACTTTTTGTTAGAATCCCTGGGCTTGAAGTGTGGGACTTAGTGCTGAGATTCTTGCTTATATATATATTCCCAAAGCTCCCTACACATGGACAGTGTAAGGTAAGTTGAAAAAGTAAGGTGAACGCAACAAATCAGGTTCTGCAAAAAAAAAATTAAAAAATTAGACCATTTGGGTAACGGAACTCCTTATAAGCCTATGGGTTGAGTTACCGTGAGGATAGAGTACTAGGTGCACGTGCGGTAGATGCCGGCGAGCAGAGGAAGTAGTACTTCTAGACGTTCTATGGCCGAGTTCTGTAGAAGCTGGCGGCTCGGGGGGCCGGGTGTTTTTGTTCTGACTATTTTGACTAGCGACCCCCTAAGTACTCGTAAGACCGACGTGATTTCCCACAAGCCCTTATAAATGAATTTTTCTCTTTGATATGCAAACACACCCTCCTTTGTATGACATGTAAAGTATCACATGTACAGACAGTTTTATATATATCACAGACACTTGTAACCCGTTACGCACCGCTTTTAACAATAGATTACCGACTTTCGTCAGACAGACAAAAATAGCACAGACAGTTAAATACATTTACAATTATGCGTGTTTTTCATCTGCAAACACACCATCTTTTGTATCACATGTACAGTATCACATGTACAGACAGTTTTATATATATCACAGACACTTGTAACCCGTTACGCACTGCGTATAACAATAGATTACCGACTTTTGTCGGACAGACAAAAATACCACAGACAGTTAAATACATTTACACCTATGCGTGTTAGCACAATTGATCACAGAGAGTTGAACACGTTGGCTGACAGCTTTGCTCTGATCTATTTGCCCCAAATACACACACATAACCCCCTGGTAACCCCAGTGGTTAAATCATGTACAAGATCAATGCTGGCATAAGAAACCTAAATTGGTACAATACAAGTATATAGTCTTTTTCAAAAGTAGAGGACTCGCTAGCTGAACCTTACAAAAAAGATCAATTTGTATGTACATTTCTATAATAAGAGTGTACAAAATACACAGTTATAAAAAAGCCCTTGGATATATAAAAAAACTGATTGGCATTAGTTTTTTTTGGTCGTTTTTGTGAATTAAGCATCTAGGGATGGGAATTCGTATCGAAGTAGGTAGAAGAGAATGACGCTTATGGCTCAAATCTTAAAGAAGTATGAAATATAAAGTAAATTACGAGGAAATATATGAATGTTTTGAATATAAAATGAGTTCCGAGGAAATATTGATTTAATGAGAATGAAATTAGGGGCCGAAATAGTTCAGGAGTTTTTAAAATAAATTGAACTACAAGGAAATATTCTTTCAATTTTTGGAACATGAAATGACTCATGAGGAAATTTAAATTTAATGAATTTGGAATAATGCCAGTTTTGCAAGAGAGAAGGCATAGAACTCCCTCCTAAGGTACGAATTCCCAACCCCAGTTGGAAACGAACATTTCCAGCTATACATTAAACACAGTCAACCAAAATATTATTTATTGTTTAGAGCCAGGAGTGCGTTTTAGGTTGATTTAATTTAAGAAAATGACGACAGCCTTATAAAATTTATATTTTCTGAATTAATGAGTTAATATTTAAAAAGAACCTATGGTTATAAGCTGGTTATGTTGAACAGATTCTTTCCCGAGTATATATGAGTGCAGATTCGTTTGCCCATCATTGATTCTACTGTCGTTCACTGGGTATGCCCTTATCTATATAACCAGATTATATGATTTTAAGCCAATCAGAACACAGTCTAGACTTTAAACCCCAGCCCTGGAGCTCAGGATATGGGTAGACCCTGAGAAACTACTACAACACTCCTGAGCTTATAGTCAGTGTAGGCCTTATACAGCTTCAGAGTATCCCATATGTTTGTAGGTATATATAACCAATTAGCCCTCTTCCCAACCCAAGTTATTGAGACAAAGGACTTGCATTTAGGCGGGAATGCTAGAGTTTATCCCCTCAGTGTAACACTGGATAAAGTACTGGATGCATGTATACAATACAGCCTGGCCAAAAGGTGAGATACATTTCTTGTGCTACAATCTGGTATATCATCCTAGCAATGTGATCGACAATACAGGTCGACTGTATTTAGCTGTTTTCAATTAGCATGAAATATTCTTTAGCTTATAAGTGTGATTTCCAGCTACTTTAATTTATTACTATTATGTAGGTATCATTGCACATATATATGTTATTTTCTATTTTTCTAGCTGGCCATGATCAGGCATACATGAGGGCACGGCAGTAGGAGTATTTGATATTGGACTTTTTATACCTCCAGATGTTCAAGGATTATGATGATCAACTGAATAAAGAATGAACCATGATAAACAATTATGTATCATATAAACATTTTGGGTCAAAACACCACGCTCTTTCTAAACACTTGAGTGGTAAACATTATTATGAATCTAAACACCAGATGACAAATCAATTCTAAACACCTAATCCAGGGTTCCCACGCATTTTTAAAAATCAATTTAAGACCTTTTTAAGACCAATTTAAAGACAATCGCGCCATTTTCCAGATACCCCAAAAATCAAAGTCCTTCATTTTTGCTGAAAATTTGGTAAAATGTTCAAAAATGGTTGGGGAATCAAAAATGATGATAGAAAATTATGGTAAGCCCCTTGTTTCTGAGCTATAGATGGTGGATTATGACCAATTTTACCAAAATTCTGCTCTGGCTGAAAACCTGTGTACATACAATAGTTTACATTTTTACTTGTATATTTCTTAATATTTACTGTAGCATAGTATTTTGAGTATCCACAAAATTGTAAAGGTCTCAGTAATAATGATAAATGGTCAGAAATCTTTTGGGATGAGTGTTTCGATGATTTTTGGAAGAAACTACATGGCTACCCCTGTTTAGCTGTTTTTTCATGAGAGAGCACAAATTGACCTCATGTGGCTAGGTTCATCTGGTGACCCCTTGATTTTTTGGCTGAAAATAATAGGATATAGTATTTGCCATAAGATATCATGATTTTGAGCCAATTTGAACAGTGAAATTTTTTGTACCTTTACATACTCTACAAAATTCTTATTTTTTAAACAAATTTTTTGGCAAATATTCATGCTGAAAATGTATATTACACTATAAAATTCTCCAAAAGACCCTTTTTTTCAAGCTTAAGTGCCCTAACCTAAAGCCTATTGCTGATCCTTCAGACAGAAAATGGCAATCATTACATACAATATATTGACACTTTACAAAACCATCATCCCATGGCCACTTTTTGATTTTCATAAAAAACTGAAACTGCAATAGATTAAAAATTTCCATGGTGACATACCATTTTCTTTGCATTTTTTAGATGTTCAGAGGTGTAACTTTTATTTTGTAAACTCTTGGAAAAATATGAACAGTAGATCTATAATGGCGCGATTGCCTTTAAGACAAAGATTTGGACAAATTAAGACCTATCGATGGGAACCCTGTAATCACAAAAAATATCTAAGCACTTAAACCTAAATACATGCAAAGCTAAACATGTTTAGGGGTCTAGCTAACCCCGTTCACCCCGGCCCCCGACCACCTGACGAGGGCCCTATCGTGGCCCGGGGGCACAAAGACTAGGCTGTGCAGGAAACAGAGGTAACTCGTAATCAAAATGAAACGTGTAATCATAGTAACAGTAACATGTAAAAAAGCGGGGATGCATGCGTGATAAACGGTAACATGTTTTTGAAAAGCAATTGCTAGAGTCCATTGGTCTAATGTAATGTGAAAGGTCGATTAGTAGATCTAGACATTTAAAAATTTTTTAAACATAAGTGAAGTAGCTATATAGAACGTTGGTTTACTTACTAGACTGGACCGACCCCAGAGGGGGCCAGTAGTATCCTGGCGCCGGCCGGCGCCTCGATCTGGAGCTGGTGTCCGACGTCGACGTCATCTTGCCCGCCCGCCCCCCACTTCACGAGCGCGCTGTGGTGCCCTGGCACTGGGACTAGGCTGTGCAGGGAACAGAGGTAACTCGTCATGAACACCTAATTATAACGTGTAAGCATTGTGACGGTAACATGTAAAAGGGCTGGGATGCATGCTTGCCTAGTGCAAACATGGGGTGAAAAGCAAGCATCCGGTAGTCTAATCTAAAAGGTAGATTACTAAATCTAGACTATTCAGATTTTTTGAATTTTTTCAAACTTACGTGAAGTAAAAAGGTGGTTTACTTACAAGAGTGGCCCGTCCCCAGGGGGGACCAGCACCATCCTGGTGCCGGCTGGGGCTCAGGACGAGTACTTGTGCTTGTTGTGGTCTAGTGTGCAGAAAAGATAAGGTGGACACATGTATCAGTAGCGGATATAGAAGGGGGGGGGAGGTAATTCAGCAGCAGGCGCGAACCCCCCCCCCCCTATTATTTGACAAAAATAGATTTTCAGGGAGACCCGGCGGGGGATTAATGACGCTGCGTGGTGGTAAATTAGCAACAACAATTATTATATCGATGTGATTAATGAGCTACATAAAAACATTGTTGATCTTTAATCTCCAAGAAATCAACATGTACTCTTTGCCATGGTCTTATGACCCAGGGCCATAATAATAAAGTAGTAGTTTTAGGAACCTGAAAAGCTGTGATACATGCACTACAACCCTTTACGTAATCCTCAATGTCTGAATCCAAGTATGGTCACCATACATAAGATCTTGCCAACGCTTTGATTCTACACATGCCAGGGTGGCTAAAATGCAACTCTTCAAGAATTTCTTTTCTGAATTTTTAAGGAACAATAACTCTTCTGCCCCATAACAGGCAACCATGCTCATTGGATAACTCTTGACTTCTACTCCAGTACGGTTGAACAGACTCATCTTTACATTCATTGGAACAACCATTTAATGTATGGTCCTTCTGAACACATTTTGCTATCTGTTTTGCAATAACAGGCAAAGAGTCTACTATGTATGAAAAATATAATTTTCATCTATGTACATGTCTATACAAGCCCTCTGTTCTACCGGTAGTCTACTCAATGAATCTGAATTCGCATTTTCACCTGATGATCTATACCGAATATTGTACTGATATCAGGTTAAAATTAGCGCCCATCTAGTCATTCTGGCTGGGAAAATCGGGACACTTGGCAGACCGGGGTCTGGGTCTAGAGAGTCGTTGTTACTGCTTGGCGTCTGTTTTACCCAAATGGCCGGCGTCATATCTATAAAAAATGTCACCTTTCCTACGATCGAAATTAGTATTTGATGACGTTCCGAGGTGGAATTAGTGATCCTAGTGGTGCTCTGTATCCTATTCCATCCTAAGATGTACAAACATGGGGGTGACAATGACTATAAATGTTTGAAATGTGTTATTGAAATAGAGAGGTTTCATACTTACGCGTTAGCTTCCGCCATTTTGCAGTTGGAATCTGATCATGTGACCAGACGGTGGCTTAGGTCCCGCCCTAGTAAAAATTTTGTCTTTTTGTTAAAAACAAATCCAAGGGCGAACTTTATTACATTCTAAACATCAATTACGAAGGGATCTGGAAAGTAAATGACACTGTGGTGCTGTAGGGGCAAAGGACTGTACTAATAATTTAGATTTACTGGAAGAGATGATATATATAAAAAAAATGTCGCCCGCGTACCTGAATTCGATGACGTAGACGTGTTCTTCTCTCTTCTCTCCACTAAGAAAGTCTCCACTGTAAGAGGCGGATCCAGAGTTTCAAAAAGGGTGCTGGGCATTCGGCAATGCGCAATCGCTTGCAGTCGCGGATTATCGTCTATATTACTTAAATACCTATATTTAACTATGTTAATCATAATTTACTAATATTAAGGTCATATTTTGTTTAAAATGCCATTTCAATTTGTTAAGATACATAAATATTAAAGGGTTCCTTGCACAAACATTTTCAAAAGATTTTTTTTTATTCAATTAGTTTATCTTTGGTATTCTTAAAATTTTTCAAAAGAGAAGAATTGGAAAATAACAAAGTATTAATAAATGTTAAAGCCTGCGCGCAACCCCTTAAATCTGCCACTGACTACAGTGTCCAGGTGCGGACCCAGGAATTTGTAGGGGGGGGGCAAAAACATGATTTTTCCCACAAATCCTGCAGAAAAATCCCGTACTTATTTCGATTAAATGTATAACATTTCAAGAAACCGATATTTGACCAGCATCGTTTTAAAAAAATGATAGTAAAAAAAACCCCAGAACATTCACTGATTGGATGTGACTCGTTTTGTACCATAACTGATATGACTAAAGTTTATACATGCAGTGACATAACAATAATGTAGTGGTATTGGATAACAGCATTACTTAACTGTTCATTCATTTTTCTTCCACTTCACTTTTATATCTAAGCCAGCAAATTGTAAGACTGGCGGTTCCTGGAAGATGGGCTTTGGAAGCCGAAGGACTGTATGATGATTCTAAGTTCAATAAAAAAAAAAAAGAATTAGATAGGTTTTGCGTACTCTTTGATGTTTGTTTGTTTCATAGAGTCCAGGCTAATAAGGTGTCTCCATCGTGAATGGGACGATGTGAATGTACAATTTCCAACCCGGCTTTATTTAAGTTGTTGCGTATAAGTATACTTATATGGAAGTAATATGTATGAAACGGATTGTATGGTTTAAATTCATGACTTAGAACATTCTTATATTGCAAGTATTGTTTGGGTATACGTAGAGATTCAACGTTAGGCCACAGACTAATATTGCCATATTGGCCACCGGGGCCCGGTCCACAAAGCCTGGAGATAATATGATGAACAAGTATTTAGTAGTGTCATTTCACAACTTTGAGTACTACAGTTTCTTAAACAAAAGTAAATACAATCGCGTGGCTACTCTTATAAGAATGCCCCACTGTGCCCCGCCCACAGAGCCTGTTATTGAAAGAACCATCCCCAACCACGAAGCGTATGCAGAGGCCTTATCAGCATTATGTAATAACCCTCCAACGCTGAGCCTGCTCCAACACGTTCCTTTGTCCAGCCTCCACTGAAGCGTGACTGCTGACCTTAATTTGTTGGAGAAGACTCTATTAAGTTGTTCTTTTTGAGGAGATTATGCGGGCAACATATACATATACCTCATGCACAAGGACAAAGTGCCCAGAAATATATAGTGCGTTTAAGACCCTTAAAAACATGTAGGAGTTTTTTCAAAAGTGTTGTATAGTTTATTAGTTGGGCATTGTTTGTTTCGCATGAATATTAATGTGGAAAGAGATTCGAAGATAGATATATAAATTCAGCAGACTATACATGTACAGTAAAACATTCCGTGTTCCGTAATTCAGTACCGATGAAATAAATATGGAAATGTTGCAATTGTGAGTTTATTGGCGTATTTTCCTGCAAGTGCCCATGCAATAAATTACAAATTAACAGTGGTAAAACTGATCTAAGACCCAGTTGACCCGATTTGAAAATAAGGTTATTTATTGTCTGAAAATACAATCGCGTGGCTACTCTTATAAGAATGCCCCACTGTGCCCCGCCCACAGAGCCTGTTATTGAAAGAACCATCCCCAATAAATTTAATAAATGTCATGATTTTCCGTTGAAAAGACGTTGTCCTTCATGGGATAGCCATTCAGACTTTGCAGTTGTTACAGGAACATGCGCCATACTCTACAGTACTATACCCCTTTCAAGTAGAAACTGGAAAAGGAGAAAGCCGAGGGTGGGACTTCACATGAGGAGTCCCATTGCACAGATGGATTTCCACAATATTTTGTTCACACTTTTTGTCAGAACTTGTAAAGGAAAGGGGGGGTTGGAAACCAGTAAAGTGTGGACCTTTGCATTTTTTCTTGCTAACTTTAGGGGCGTCTACATGACGGTTTGGAAAGGGAGGTGGACATTATTAGAAATTAAAAGTAAAATGTGGGACGTTTCCATACTTTCCTACAAATTGAGGGGGTTCTAGATAACATTTTGGAAGAGCAGGTGCCCTATGCTTGGAAAGAGCGACTACCTATGAGCATAAGAGGCACTGGTCCATGATCAGAGGGCAGGAGATACAGACTTCTTACCATTTAAAGTTGAATAAGAGGCACAGTGCTCCCATGAATGCACTTTGCACACACTGAGCGTGAGTAAAGGCGCACCAGTCTAACTTGCGCTAACCGCTGCACACAGCACATAATGCCCAAAAAACATAGCTAAGCTGGGCTAAAACTTTGCACGTGTTGCGCAAAGGGAGCACTGTGCTTTATTGGCGTGATGGGACTGTGCATTTGGGGCGTGAATTAGGTTTATGCAATACGGGACAGGGGTACAAAATAAGGTTATTACCAAACAGTGTGTTGGTCATACTATGACTATTTCATCATTTTGGCGCAGCAAGACTGGCACGGACTGTGCCCGACTTACATAATGTGCTGTTGCGCAGCAAAAAGCGAAAACGACACAAGGCTCAGTTCTTCCCGTGCAACTTTGTGGCCATTGCAAGCAGCATGCAATGAGTGCTGAAACATTCTGGTTTTGGCATCATGGTAAAGTGTGATAAATATCGTAGTGGCACAAGACTTTAACTATCTGCTCATGCATTGATTATTAGTATATGTGTAATTGTTTAGCATTTAGAACGAGGGCAACAGAAGCCTGCAGTATAGGACAAGAATTGATATGTCGGCACAAGAAGTGCTTATTAGGTATAAATGACCCTTGACGAGGTCAAACAAACCATGTGATCAGTGTTAACCAATGAAATCAAAGTTCATGATAATATAAGAAGCAATGAAGCATGAGAATAAACAGTTCCTTTATGGTACTTAATGTGTCAACACCTCTTCCTTTCCTTAGCCAGAACCACCTCAGGACTAAGAATACCTAGAAGAATACCGGTACCGGGAACAAAGAACAAGGGAAGAAGAATAGTGTAGTTTAGGCAAAAGTGGTGATTGGACTTACAAAAATAAGGGTTTCCTGGGCACAAGAACAAAAACCATGACACATGCGGGGAATAACATGAATATACAAGCAGGCATGGGGAACAAGATATCGGGTAGACAGCCAGTACGCTACCACCCTTCTTTTATTGGCAACAGCCCGGCTTTCTGGTCCCAGCGAGGGACATATAACGTATGCGTAGGCTCATGATGCCCGGCCTCCTCCGGCCCTCCCTCTTAAGATCACCGGAATCAGTTAGCTCTTTCGATGATTCACCATTCAGCCCACCCTCTTGCGTGAGGCACAACTCTGAGAAACTTGACTCACTCAGTGCTCCCGTGTCCTGTCTGCTTGTCCTGAGCCTGAGGCCCGGACAAGCGACTCCATAGGATGTTCCCGTTCTTTCTTTCATTCCACGAAGAATGGCCAGAGCTGGAAAAAGAAAAAATTTAAACAAAAGGAGCTACAATATCAGTTGAAGACCCTTTTCGTTACATGGATTATCAAAGCAGTTGAACCTCCTTGGGGGTTCAAGGGAAGGATAGGCCCCCAGTAGCCCCTGCTGATTGTATAAGGCGACAATAGGGGGGACCCAGCACCGACCAAGTGGTTCTTTGGGTTCAATTCCCAGTTGATGCTTGGTTCGCTAAGGGATGAGGTGCAGCAAAAATGATTTCCAGGTTTTGATCCCCTGCTGTTTGCCTGCCCTGTCACCTTCATCTCATAGATTCGATCACCAAGACAGAATTCGTCCCAACTGGTTTTCGTCATGAAAATGACCTTGGCTGTCGGTAGGCATAAAACACCCAACACTCACTCACTCAAAGGAGTTTATGTGGAGAGAATCACAGTTGATGCAGAAACTGTTTTCTTTTCTTGTTGGGGCTGCAGAGAGGACTCAATCTACAGATAAATCAACCAATGGCAGATTGTCAAATTCATGAGAACTTCTCTCGTATACATTTCCTGAGTCTGAGCAATGATGAGAAGACATACAAAAAGTGTGCTGTCTGCCTTGATCACTTTCTCCTTGTCTGTAGTTTTTGACTTCCTGTGTATGAAAGTATCATCAAATGCTTTGAGTTTTGACCATTTGATTGGTGCAAAGAAATCTTTGGCAGTATAGATTGGTTCATCTATGAAACTTTGAAGGGCCTTGTCATCTATTTCTCTTGCAGAAAGAAGATTCTGAAGGTTTTTTCTCCATTTGCTACTACAGTGGTCCCTCTATTTGTGGCCCCACTCACCAATGGGGGCCCCCTCATCAATAGCCACCCTTCTGATGTGGCCAGCTAAGATGCTAAGAAAAAGGCATGTTGAGATGATCTGGTGGTAAGTAGTCACACTTAGAACAGAGGAGGGGTGGCCAGGAAGTGTTGATAGGAACTGGAGGTGAGTGTTCACACCTAGAAGAGGGGGGAGTGGCAAGTAGGTGTTGAGAGGACCTGGTGGTGATAGGTCGCACTCAGAACAAAAGAGGGGCCTGGATATGTTGAGAGAACTTGGTGGTGGTGAAAAACAAGAATTTTGAAATGTAGATCCTAAAGGATCTATTATTGAAGAAATGTGCACATACCACTTACCTCAGGCCTGGGTGGCATACCCCCCTCACCTTACCATATGTAAACACACCAGTAGGGGCGGTCCTTTACCCTTGATTGTCCACTTCTGATCACAGGCCTGAGTGGCATATAACCCCCTCATCTACTGTAAATGTACACACCAGCAAGGGTGGTCCTATATCCTGACTGTACACCACTGATCCAGGCCTGAGTGGTGTCTCTCTCACCCCTCCTGCCCACGCCTATAGGGACAGTCCACCACAACTAATGATCCATGAAGGTGGTGCCCACAGGCATCCAAGAACTTATATAGCGGAATTCATTGAACAAAAGAAGGGCCAGCCTTCTCAATAGATTTACACAACCTGCCATTAGAATGTCCAAGAGAACAACACACTACACATCCAACCTTTACAAGTTAAGAAATGGGCCATTTAATACTGACCACAGGCGCCATAGTGGATGTGGTTAGCCAGTCTGTTTACTTTATGTATAACAGACAAGGTAGAAAAGCCAAGGTCTTTATGTCCCTGCCCTGATCATAACAGCATGGACGGAAGTGACATTTCATTGGTTGAAGTAATGCAAATGAGCTGTTGACATCACATTTAGGGTGGGTCTGAAGGCCCTGGTCAGGGTTGAATGAACTGCTGGTGCCCTGAGAAGGGCTTCACAGAGTGTGACTTGCCAGCAAAAGGCCCTGCAGACGTCCACACTGCTCCTCCCGTGATATTTCTATTGGGATTTCCTTATAAAGATCAAAATATACTTTCATTTATTAAATGATTCATTTATATGCAGGCGATATCCCTCGTAAGTTAGTATTTGCAAACATTTCATTTTAATGGTTTCCTGAGTCATAGTAAGTTGTGTTGACATCATGGTCTGCTGCTAACATGGCCACCTTTAGTGTATATATAGGTAAACAGACCAGTGGTTAGACTTGACTATGGTGCCTGTGATACTGACAGTCGCATTCTATACAGCCCATTTATATACTAAAAAGCCTACTTGTATAATATGGCTTTGCTCAAATCATGTCAATAGGATGCTCCCCTTCACCAACGGTCACCCCTTTTATGCTGCCAATTTTCAGTTTCCCCATTGGTAGCCACATAAATGCGGGAGTGCTGTATTCCTGATGTAACGCTTCTTAAATTCTACAAACTGTTAAAGGGGTTGTTTTCCCAACCAATAATCTTTTCTTGGACAGAACGTAAATCCTCTTCATCCTTTGTCATTCTTAGCTTCCTGGTCTGAATTCCTTTTGTTCTCTTTCGGTTGTGGAAGAATTACTCAGACTTCTCAGATCTTCAAGAACAGATGCCCATGTGTGTACTCTAACTAGCAATTTCTTTACAGCTGTAAGTTCCTGGGTGAAGCCAACCATCCCCCCTTGACATTTTGTACTGGTTGACTGTCTGCTCAGTGGTTTGGTCAATTGGGATTCTGGTGAATTTTCCATGACCTTTCTGTGATATGAATTCTCCCCTTACCATTTGACAATATGCATCAGGATGGCTTTCCAATAGTCAATTTAACCCAATACACTGGTAGGTATCTTGGATAGTGGTGCTTGTCATATGCAAAGACCCAGGACAAAAATCTCCCTTATGCAGATGTAAAGCCCTGATCCAGAATTCTTTAAATTGGACCTTGGGGTACAGTGAGATACCTTTGGTAGAGGTTGAATAACACCTTGAACTGAGGAAGACTTGTGAGACAATCAAAACTGATTGAATCCAAACACTCCTTCAGCTTTGTGAGATCATTGGACATTTCTTTGAGATCTACAACATGGATGTCACTCTCTGATAGCCATTGACAGAAATCCTGCAAGGAGAGTCTGAAGTTTACCAAAACTTTTTATGGCAATGATTTAGATTCCTTTTTAATTAACATGTTCTGCAATGACATTTATAGATCATATGCTGGAGTACTTCCAGATAAAAAAACTAAGCTTGTGCAACTGGACAGCACAGTTGTAATGTTTTCCTTCACCAGACACAGAGTATACACTTGATGAGGAAATTGGTCAGCCCTGCATCCCCAAATATCTTGCCAATGATACATAGAAATGTGTAGGCAGTATGGAATGCGCTCATGCGAAGGCCTATGCCAGCTGCAAGACATTAATTTTGCTAAAGAATCTGAATGGCTTTAGCATACAATGCTTGGTCAAAGACTATGACACAGTCTCTATGACCCAAATCTTCTGCCATTGCAAGACTTCTTTTCAGTGCATTATACACAGCCTGAGGATCAGAGGGGGTTGCATGTCCAATAATACAGGAAGCTCTCTCCTTCATTGAGCATGAGGCATTAAATGCTGTCCAAGTTGGAACAGAACGATAAGTAGATGACGTAGAATCTTGTTTGTTGCCATCAATAGGGAATCTTGATATTAACCATGCAAAGTCTTTGTACTCTAAATTTTCTGAGGCATCAGTTGTCCTTGCTGGTTAAATGGCTCTGGTCCTCGTTTCTGTTTTAGAGCATTTCCCTTGGCAAATCTTCTGTAGATGGTGTTCATGGTTCATCGTCCATGGTTTGAACACCAGTTTTTGGTTGAACAACAATTGCATTCATGGCATGTGTTGTTCTTTTTCCATCAAAGGTCTCCCCTTGGGAATCAATGTTATCCCAGCAAATCCCAGTAGGACATTTGGTAGGCAAGCACTTGGAAGGTATTTCCCTTCTATCTCATTCTGCAGATGCACTAACTGGTTGTACAAATAGAATGTAAGGAACATTTTCCTTCTAAGCATAACAACTTGATGTTTTGCCTAAAAAAATGATCATGCAGTCATAGTACATAACATGTGCAAGTTTGACATCTTCTGTAAAGTTGTTATACTTATCTAACAAATTGAATCTAAATTGTACCCAAATGGATGCTGAAAACTTGATCCACATAATTATGGCCTTTTCTTGGTTGCTAAGCACAGTAACAAATGGAACAAATGGAAGCTTTTTCCCAGAGTATCAATGGAATGTTTTCCTCCTTAGCATAACAACTTGATATTAATTGAACATATATTCAACATGCATTCAAACCTCATACTACAAATGAATGGTTGTTGGAAAAGGTAGACATCATAATCAAAACTGCTGAACTCCCCCATTCATATGGTTGCTATGACAACTGTATTGTCATAGAAATTTCTTTCTTATGTGAAAAAATTATCTTACATAAAGTTTTCATCATTAAAAATGATGATAAGGAGGTGAAAGTTTAAAAAGTTTTGTATAGTTGTTAGGTATGTACTGTATCAAAATCCATCAAAATTTGCCCCAAAATGGACACGGATGGCCCTTTTCATATGATGTCATTTTCATGGTTGCTATGCAGAGTAACAAATGGAACAAATGTATACTTTAACCAATAGTATTAATGGAATGTTTTCCTTTTTAGCATAACAATTTGATGTTAATTTAACTTTTAGTGATAGAACATTCAGATCTCATTTCCAGAAATGAAAGGTCATTCGTAAAGGGGTAAACCATAAGAAATCTGCTCAACTCCTGCTTTCATATGGTTGCTATGGCAACTGGAGTGCTTTAGAAACTTCCTTCTTCTGTAAAAAAAGATTTATTGTATCAAGTCTTTATCAATAATGATGATAAACAAGTGCAAGTTTGATATATATTGTAGAACTGTTATATATATTTCCAGAAATCCACCAAATTTGCCCCAAAATGAACACTGATTGCCAAATTCACATGATGACATTTTCGTGGTTGCTAGGCAGAGTAACAAATGGAACAAATGGAAATTTTTGCCATGGATACAAAGTGGGGACTCTTGTGCTTTCAATAAATGATGGTTTTATCACTGCTGTCGTAATTATTGTCATTATAACAAAAAGAACATAGGAAAAAGTAGTGAAAATGATGAAATTTTGAAATGTTTTTGGTTGCCATGGCAACCATGTCACCATGACAACAAAAGTCATTCTCCTTTTACATTCCCAAGTCCATGGGCTTTCATTTGAGGTACAACAATGCACACTTTTGCTCATGTATGAAAAATTATTTTGATATTTCTACTTTTTCACAGTGTTTCTCAAAATTCTGTGGCTGCTATGCGTTGCCATGGACACCGGCCAAATGTGCGTGTTGCGCAAATGCCAAAACGTCAAAATGTAAACTTCAGGTTATGGGCTACGATTTAAAACCACTTTTAGATCCTCCGTCTTTTCGGACGAAAAAAGTCATTTTTTGGATTTGGCTTCTGGACTATTAAGATATATGAAATGATGATTTAGAGATAATGTCAATATATCCTTATTCATTTCATGATATTACGTCACAATAGAATTATTTGAATATCATTTGTAATGATAGTACTGAAAGTAAGTGTCAGATGCGACCTTTGGTTACTCAACATCTTAACCATCAGCTGAATAACCAAAGGTCGTATCTGGTATTTTAACTAATTTATTGATAAATTCACTATAATTGTTAAAAGTTGTACCTATATCTTTTGTCTTATGACCTTTTGAACAATTATGTAAAAGATATGTTGATTAAAATGATAATATTTTGTCAAAAAAACTATATTTTCACATTTTTCCTAATCAGATACGACCTTTGGTTACTCACTGAAAAAGGAGCCGGTACAGATACGACCTTTGTTTACTCACTAATAACATTCTAAATAATGTTCAAATTAGAAAAATTCCAAATTTTCTGTAAGACTCAGGGAATCAGGAAATACAACAATTAAAAGAAATAGATTTTTTTGAGATGCGACCTTTGGTTACTCAGCCAACTAAATGAATCCTGTTTTCGGCCATAATGTGTTAGCGACTGAAGTAGACTGTAATTTTTTCAAAGCCCAGTCTCTCTTTCACCCTAGCATTGCCAAATCCGTCAGAAATCCGCAGCATCAGTATGTATACACCCACAAATGGGACAAAGAGAAATTGAAACAGCCAAAGATAAGGACGCTTGCCCGGAACTGTTCACATTGTTTGATTTGTTTACTTCCCGGTAATGGGAACAACGTCTTCTTATGTCAAAAATGTAAATAATTTGTATTATGTATCTGCATTACCACTTTGTGAAGAGTCTCAATGTAAATAAAAGATTACATCATGTATCTGTTTGTAAATATGTTTCTAATAAATAAAACTTGTAAATGAATTTTACATGTTAACCCTTTAGCCCCCAATCCGGCCATAGCCGCCCGAGGGTGTACTCCCCAATCCGGCCATAGCCGCCCGGAAAAATTATGATTTTCCTTAATTTTCCCATATTTTTCCAAAGGACAATACTTTGATAAGTTTTCAACATACAAAAATGGCAAATATATCGTTTCAAAGCTTATTTAATTCCATATTCGATACTACAAACCAGATGGTAATAGTTCTTATTGCCATTGGTTGGTGATCATTTGATATTCCTGTATCAATTGAAATTTAAGGAATTCCTGAGGGAAATCCATGGAAATCCTGGGGAAATACAGCAATTCTCATTCGCAATCTGTGGGGTCTAAAGGGTTAAGTTTTCTATGCTATACGAATATTATTTAATGAATACGAATACGAAACACTATGAAATCACATTAAAGCGAATACATAGTCATAAAAGTAGACATAATCGAATCAAATAGTAATAATAGAATCTTTAAAAATTGCAAAGGGGGCAGTGCGCGCAACCCCATGGGAGGGCTGTTTTGGAATGAGCTGGAGACCTCCGGCCGTATGGCCTCTGGTCTCCACCTCATTCCACACAGCCCTCCCATCGGGTTGCCCGCACTGCCCCCTATCCAATTAAAATATATCACGACATATTAAATAATTTAATCATAATCAAAATAAAGGGCCCCTGAGAAAACATGCCATGGCAAGAGAGCGTTGAGGAATGACGTGCACACCTCTGGCCTTACGGCCTCCGGTGTCCACGTCGTTCCACGCTCTCTTGCCATGGCATGTTTTCTCAGTGCCCCTGTTTTCTAATATTTCTGACCTTTGACCTAATTATACATAGTATATAACCTCTGACCTCTCCTGACCTAATTTTAAAAGTAGGTCATAATGACCTAATTATTCAAACTCTCTATTATTCTATGAACCTATTTTAGACCTAAACTAGGTCATAGTGACCTACTGACCTACTTAGTAGCATTGACTATGCGCGCCAGCGACTCCATCATACTACTAATGACTAGCTTTAGAAATAAAATGGGAACGACACCTTGAAATTGGAGTTAATTAATTTTATTGCTCCCATATAAAATTGATTTGAGAATAATAGATATTAAAAGATAGTGGATTTGGATAAAATGTTTGATAAATATTTTGATAAAAGATCTTTGATAATAAGAGATGAATACAAGTTATGGATATAATGATTATGAAATATATATGGGAGGCCAAGGTGCCAAAAGAGTGTTAGTAACCACCTTCATTTGAATAAATGATGAACAAAGGGTGTGGATGAGAGTTGAATTGACTCGGGTCTGAGAGTCAGTATGGACGTATTGTTTTCATGCTGTAGAGTTTTGTTAGTCAAAGAGTGAGTGGCGGGCCTCAAAAGCATGGGTAGTGGCGGAGCGACGAAGGCTATGGAGCGTGTAGAGTTTCACATCCTCGCCTTGTGCTGCCAAGGCAGCCCCCAGTGCAATGGTTAGTTCATATGCCAAGTGGTGAGTGTTGAGGAAGTACCCATACCATGTCTGTGAACAAAATGATAGGGCACGTCACCCTTGGGGGCCATTGTGACAGTCCTGCGGTCACTATGGCCAGACATGTTCTTGGCGTGTTTTATATATAGACACAACCAGTGATCCCGGACGGTAAGTGATGATGTGGCTCAAACTGTCCGGGGGAGTGAAGTATGACGTCACTCTGTCAGAGTCCCGTAAAGTACAGGACCACTATAGCCAAGCTGTATGTACTTGAATAGGGGCGAGAAGCCAGGTATTTGAAGACCCTATAGAGTACCTGGGGTTGAATAGGAGGGCGTTGTAGGGGAATGTGTATCTTCTACCATGCGAGGGCGTCAAGTGCCAGTCTAAGGCGGTGGAAGTTGCATGGTGCCGGGGAGTACTCGCAATCTGCAATGTACTTCCTGATGAGTGAGATGTAATTTAAGATGGATGCCGGAGCAGCCAGTATCTCTGCTAAGTACTCAACAAACACGCAAGCCTGTTGGGTGGTGATGTAGGCTGGACGGATCTTGAAGTCATTGCAGTACGAGATGTAATGAAGCATAGCTGTCATGTAGTTCTTGTTGGTACCAGGGGCGTGGGCGTGTAATGCTCGCTGGACTTAGGGGTAGTCCGGGGCATCTGCAGAAATTTAAACAGAAGCAACCTGATTAACTAGCTGTACACGTGGGTTACACATAATATACCCTTACGGAGTATAAGTTCTGTAGCCTTATCAAACTGGGTCTTGCCATTCAAAACCCGGCTTAACGTATCGGTATCATCGTTTTATGCTCCTGGAACATGAACGAAAATCATGTTAATATATGGAGCCTGGCCTAAAGGGACCATAGCTTGCGGGCCATGTCCAGGAGGACTGGAACCCTGTCATGGCCAGTGGCAAAGACTTGTACTGCAGGTTTGTTGTCACATCTGAGGAGTATTGTAGTGGGTGCATTTTCTGAAGATAAGAAGGAATTACAGGCTAATAGCACAATAAACCCTTCTATATCTGTGATATGATAGTCTTCACGGGTATTGGGGTATAGGTGGGCAGCATAGGCATTTGTACCATCAGTAGCACCGACCCCAGACATGCATGCATCTGTGTAGATGGTGGCAGAAAAGTTTGCCGCCGGAATGTAGGCCATGCCGTTCCAGGTCTTAAGATATCTTTCAAACCAGACCAGATTGGCGCGCATCTCAGAATCCACCAGGTAGAACTCTTGGTAAGGGCCTCGTAGATTGTCCAACAACCTGGTTGTGAATAGTCTAGCTGGGGCAATGCATTTAGCGACGTGGACCCGTCTACAAATGATAGACTGTAGTTGGTGTCTTGTCATGGACTTCCATCACCTTGCCTTCTTGACTTCCATCAAGGCCTGGTCAACCTTCTCCTCCCAGATAGAGAGGGTCATAGCCCTACTATCTATACAAATGCCCAGGGAGGTGACCTTGTGAGATGGAGGTTGGGTTTTTCCTGGAGCCTCCGGGAGGCCCAATTCTCTGAAGAGATGGGGGACCACATCAGACTGATGATATGCGGTGATGGGAGTGGGGGCCTATAAGGGCTCCGCGCCTCTCTCTTGCGCTATCAATTCATTGATGTGGTCTGGGTACTGGTCTGCTGATGCGTGGTTAACTGGTGTATGAACAGGGGTGCCATTGAATGGTAAGGTAGACCTTAAGCAGTTAGGGAGACCTGTCTCACGGACTGCTTGATACAATAGCGGTAACAGTGGGGTCAATGGCAGCCTATGGGTCTGGAGGTCAAGTGGACTAACATTACACTCAATAGGCTTGTCAATGGCACACCAATCAGCTATTCGACCAAAGTCATTTTCAGGAGTCATATACACTGGTATTTACCTCAGTGCCAGTGTCCGCTATGGCTGAGGGCCTGCCGGCCGCGGGGTGGTGTGGGGTACCGGGAGAGGTCAGCTGGTGTGGCGTGTCAGCAGGTTCGGCTGGTTGAAGAGCCTTGTGATGAGGTTGGGCTCTGGGAGCCTGTGTTGTTCCCATAGGATGAAAACTTGTGGGTATGGAGGTGGCGGGTAAGACGAGACCACTGGGACCATCGTTCGTGCCTCCCACTGGTTGTATAGATCTGAGGAGGCACTTGTGGTTGCACTGCAGCCCATTGACATCTGGGTGCAGGGTGGTGGCAGGGGGGGAGGGGACACTCTCTCCCGGCCTCCGCACTAATACTGCGGGTGCCTACAGCTAGTTTTTTTGACACCCATTGGGTTGAGGATTCTGGATGATGGCGGTCGTAAATACCTGACGCTTTGGGTGATGATGGTTGACTGGCGGTTGTTGAAGCTGCTGTTGCTGTAGGTTGGCTGAAGTGAGGGGGCTGCCAGAGCTGCCCCACCTACTGATTGTTGCTGAAGGTCTGCCTCGCTGGTTAGGTGTACGTAAGTTTATTTTTTCACTGAATGACATTGTGTGCAACAGACGCATTCTGTCATACTGGATTTCAGCCGTTGAAGCACAAGTAATTGCGCGTCAATACGTGGTCTGACCACCTCCTGACATTCTCCCAGTGCCTTGACAGGGCGTCACAGGTGACTTGGTTTCCAAGTCCGACCAGTCATCCTGTAAACAAGCCCGTTTGTATAGCCCAGTACGTATAGTTTGTAAAGTCCAGTACGTATTCATTAAATGATAGTTTATCCTGAATGCCCAGCTTGTCTTTTTGGGTTTACAAGCCAGGGGTGTCCACAAACGTGCACGGATGGGGAATTGGGTCATTGACAAAAAAGTCCTTACCCCATTATGTATCGAAGTGTGGATTGTATCAAAGTGTGGGTCTGCACGGCGTAGCTCCGACTCGAAGTCCAAGTAGTGGTATGGGGTTGGTCTCTTGGGAACATTGGCGTGGAAAGCTCGTACGTAGCTGAGGTTGCCGGCAGTACTTCCAGCAACCTGTCACTTGCCGTTTACAGTCCTGAAGCCGTCCTCCAGTGAATCGATGCATACAGAATAGTCCATTGCGCATGTTGAACTAGAATCACACACCATGCTACGAGTTTTATAGTGGGACAATGTGTTATATGTCGTCTCCCTATGGCTACGGTTTGCACCGGAGCGTTGTCCAAGTATTAGGGACGTGGTACTCTGTTTATCTGAATGAGTGGACTTATTAGACGCTATTAGAAGTGTAAGAGTACTTTCCACTATAATGTCCAGGGCTGCAAGGCTGTAGTAAAAGTCCAGAAATAAGAGGCGAGCCCCAAGAAAACATGTGAAGCATTGGGGTGTTAGCAGGAAAGTGCGGGAAGGAGAAGTTGGCGGGGATAGAGTCACGTGAGTGAGAGGTGTGTGAGAGTGGGGCTGAGATGGGGCCCTGAAAGGGGTTTGAAGGAAAAGTATATTTCTGCCGCCTGCCATTCGTGCCGAAAAGTAATGTGGTGTTATGTTCCACCCGTACACTCTCCATGCTGATGTTTACCATCATCAACTGAGTAAACATACTATATTGTGTATGAAGAGTGATATGCCACCCCTTGGTCAACAGCTAGGACACTGTGTGCAACCAGTGGTGACTCCGTATATTGATTGTAAAGCTTATTATCCCGGTGGTACAAACAAGCTCAAGTTATTAACAATCAAGCTCATGATGCTTTTATAACGTTGGGTAACCACAAAAAATCCACAAAACCTTAAAAAATAATGTCTCTATATAACATTTTTATCCTATGAAAAGCCGTATTGCTTTTCTAAGTGGCCCCTGGAGCCATCTTCTATTAGAATCAGGTACTGCATTGAGAAATACACCGTTTCCCGCACCTGGTCACAATTACACCACGCACACCTCCAGCCATACTATCTTCCTAGTGTGCCTAAAGCCCCATACCCACCAAGCGACTTTCACAGAGTCGACCAACGGATCGGCACTAAAATCGGCCGACTCTAATGATTGCCTGTTAGTATAGTGCATTGAAATGTGCATGTTAAATCTGAATCTGTGCCAAAGTCAGCCGATCCTACCTCTACAGTCGGCCAATTTTAGTGCCAATCTGTCAGCCGACTCTGTAAAAGACGCTTATATTAGTGGGTATGGGGCTTAAGTCTCAATATATAATTATACACTCTCAACGCACAGGCCCGCAGGACAACTGCACATATGTATTATTAGATTATATAGAAGAATACTGCTGTACTGTTAGATGATCCATTGAGAGAATTAAAAACTCTGCTTCTTCCAGTGATACCTGCAATGTTGTCAGCTGTTGAAGATGTAATATTACAGACAGTTTATATGGCACAAAGACCTAGTTTTGGTATTTATTATTTGCCAATACAACAATTTACTGCATTTCCAGAGGTATAACATTATACATCTCCACATATTTCTATGTACTATAATTTTAATTTCTCTATAATTCATCATGCCTATTGACTAAAGCCAGGTTCCAACAAGGTGACTAAACCCCAGCAATTTTATATTGTATATGGTGGCCCAAAGTGCCAAGCCCCTCCCATTCACAGCAACAGGTCTCCCATATGGCAGAAGTCACCGGCCGTCAGGATTTGTTTATTATTGTTGACAATGTAAGTAGTTAATGTTAACCTAAAGTTTAAGTCAAGCCTTGAATGGGGAAGTCTAACTATGAATGGGGAAAAGTCTAATTCAAGGGTAAATAACACATGCAAGGCTACCAGGTACTCTGCATAATTTTACTACACTCAATCTGATCTTAAACATCACAAAGCATGAATAGTTTTCACAATCTTGCAATAATAATTTGTCCAAACCTTGAAATAATTTTCTGAAGTTTCTCAATACAGTCTTCTGCACTGAGGTAGTTATTAAATACCTCATGCATATAATTGGCAATAACGTTTGAGTAGATTGATAGGTATTTGGACTTAAAGGAAAGGTCACCAGACTGTGAAGGGACATATCGCTAACAGTTCAAAATTGTAAAGGAATTTAATAAAGCTTAATATTAGCTATGGGTAGCACCTCAGATTGGTATGATGAACATGTACCGGGTAACGGCAGGAAGGTCTAGTCTATCAGCGGCAGCACTACCTGGGGGAATCAATAATCATAGATATAAAGGAACTGCAATAGCCAGTATCAAACAGAACCGGTACACGTTTGGAAAAATATGAGTCTTAGGGATTCAGGGGTTTGGTAGCGAGACACATAGAGTCTGGTGACATCTGGTAACTGATATTGGAACAACTACAGTCTGTAAGACCACATGGAGACAGGCGGACTAGCTATAGGGAAGCCTGACTCCCCGGTCTATGAACATTACTCGTACATAGGAACCTTTCATCTATTGTGAATTATACCGGCATTTGTGAGGCACTCCGATATTCCACAATAAACTTATTCTCTGCAAAGTGTTGTCTGCGTTTTGGACCTGAACACCCAGGCCATAGACTAGCTCTACTACTGGCTAACATAAGAGACCGTGGACTAACGATGAGACATAAGAGATAGAGACCTAGTTATTTCCAACATATAAATCCAAAGACCCTAAACAAACACTAGCCTTCACTTCATCCAATGTCCCAAAATGTATGAACCTTTTGGTAAATTCCCAAAATGATCTAAATCTATCCTAAATGCATTTCATAAACATAAGTCCTAACATGTCCCAACTGATATAAGTATCAATGAATAGAATTCCTAACAGATATAATTCCTATCAGATATAACTCTCAATAAATAGAATACCTAAGATGCATAATTCTATCAGACATATTAAGTCCTATCAGACTAAATTATGTTAGACACACACACTGCAAATGATTCTCCTAGATAATAAAATACATTAGTCAATCAGTCAGTCTACCTCTCGACTGCCCTCCCAGTGATTGGGGTTTCAGTCAGCCCTCACCTGCCAGTTGTGACCCTGCTGGAAGATTCAACACATTCTCCGCTCTCCACAGACTTAGTCTTTGTTTGGACAAACAGGAGGCAAGGTCACATACATTTTCCTGGCCGTCCTTGTCAACAGGGCAGTGTCAGTTGACAGGGCCTTCAAGTGGTCACAGGCTGGCCTTGCCCATTCGGCCAATGTCAGGTCACAGGCCACGGGAATCGCCCTCGCCCTTCCTCCACTGCACAAATTTGGGATTTACAAGGCCTGAACTTTGAGAGTACTTCTCAGTAATGGCCATATTTAAGGATCATTACCAGACATCTACTTCAACTTGGCCTGAGAATGTAAATTTCTTAAAGTTGAAACTTTACTGATCTTTAAATGCAGCTTCAAAGATGAAATGGCTCTCATTACATGACTTCTAAATGGTGAATGGTGAAGTCCATTTTTAATTTGTTGAAAAGACACTTAAAGGCAATTAATAGGTTTGAGATACTCAAATTTACATATAACTTAAACATTAGTAAATACCACTCATAAAGAGTTAAATGAGCTGTGACATTTAAGCATCTTTTAGTGTGTGTGCATTGTCAGGCAACTTTACTCAGTGTTTATCAAGCTCATTTACTTAATTAAAATCATTTGCTAGCTATTGTTTCAGCTTATTCAGAAATATTTACACATCAGCCATTCACCCTGTTAGGTCTTTGTCATGCATGGCAAAGTTCATGACCAATGGCAAAATTCCTGTACGTATAGAATGACCTTTACATATTTCTTACAACTAAAGTAAAGGTTTGGTGTGTGAGACCCAGAGGACATTCATCTTAGTGAAAAATGAGTCCAAGTCTTAATTCATAACAAAAAGCCTGGTCATGTATCTGCATTTGGATACATAGGTGGGAAGCTCACATATGGAAGGCTATAGTTGACAGGGTAGTTAGAAAAGGTGTTCACTCACCACATTTATTGAATATTGATGTAAAATCATTTTTTACAATCATTTTATTAACCAATATTGAAAGGACTATTATTTGATGTAGGTTCTTATTAACCAAGGATGTGTTGGTTTATGTACAAATAAAATGTATATAAAATAGCTATTATTAGAAAAACGTTTTTCCTAAAAAGCAGAAATGAGTTTGTGGTGCCCCCTATGGAATAAAGTCTTAATTATATGAAACTGATCTTCACTGAAAATGTAAAGGTCACATAATATACCTTTACTGGGCTTTACATAAAATTACTCAAATTACTCAAAGGAAAGACACTTTTCTTGGTGGCCTTTGCTTTTGGCAAAAATCTCTGATATACACCTCACCAATAACATTATCGACAACCACAAGATGATGTTATGGTTTATGGATTTAAACTGTATCTAAAAGAACATTATAGGCACATTAAAATATCTAAAGGTACATGTGCATGTGCTTGTGTAGTGAATAGGTTTAGCAGAAATTGTATATTTAAATGATCTGGGATACAATTCAGGGATCTTATTTACATAAATCTGTTTTTTATGGCTTATAGGTATCATATTTTGATTATAATCATAATTATGATACTTTTTTTTTCAAAATATCTCTTTATTTGTAACAAGAAAATGGGGTAATCACCCCGGAAAAAATGTAATCACCCGAGAGAGTATTTTGGGCAGAATCATTTTTTCAAACCCAGGGAAGCCAACCAATCCACAAAATTTCGTGAGGTTTAGGCCTATTTAAGGTGTCAAGGAGAAAATTATAATTCTCCCCTGAAAACATCCACGAAATTTCGTGGACATGAAAGTTTCTTAAAAAATCATTAAAAATGTATAGGCCTAGGCCTATATGTATACACATAATATGATATAGTACTTTTAGATGTGTCTTGGAAGGATATTGGATGAGTTTGGAAATTATTTAAGATTCGGTGTAGTGGCGGGAACACCTCGCCGGTTAACATGACCTGGGTCAAAGGTCAGAGGTCACTTCCTGTAGGTCGGGGGGAGGCATGACGGCGTCCTCACGCAGGCATGTTGTTTAACACACTCAGTATCAAATAGAAGATTATAAAGTAATCCTGACCTTCTTTATACTGAAACCAACACAAACTATTTGTTACGATGTTGTTACGTCGCTACGTTACTATATTACTAAGGGGGTTGCTATGCAACGGGAGGCATGACGTTTTCCTGCCATAATTCGCTGGTGCAACATTCAGATCATTGTTTTGCAGCATAAATCTCCAGTTAATCCGAACGTGATGCAACTACTTTTGAATTTAATGGTAAAGAATGATTCACAACATTATCAATTGAAACATGTTACACAATAATATGATTAAAATTTACTATTTAATATCATTCTTTGGGATAGCCCAACAGGGCCGTCGTAATCAACCATGTAAAGTGACTACGGCATAACCACCCCTGGCACTTTGCCCTGATGGGCAAAGTGGCCGCTTCGCGGCGGGGGTGATTAAAAAATGATTACGCTGAAGAATATGGGTGTCATATCTTAATGTTATTTTATTAGGGGATAATAAACAGGTCTGGGCTAACACAAAGAATAGGAACATCCCGTAATCACAGGACGTCCTGTGATGCTGGGCCACAGGTTGTCCTGTGATGCTGGGATGCTTGAATAAAACTTAGAATATTAGTTAATAGAGAAATTTGCTGAATATTCTGACTCGGTAAATTTGTCATAAATGTGTATTTCCAGTTACCTAGCTCAAAAAATCTGAAGTTAAATGTGTACATTTTTTCGCAAAACACAAAATAAGTCTCCCTATGGGTCTTAGTGATGTCTGACTGGGCCAGGGTACAGGAGCAGGCCCAGGCTGCCTTACATAACCAGTCCCAGGGTCTGCGACGTACCCTCAGCGGAGCCATTTATAGATACTTGACCCGGGGACATGTCTCCAGGGGCGGCCTGGAGGGGTCAGATACAACAACAAAAAGGTGGGGAATATCAATTAGCCTGACTTATCAGGATGGCCCGGCTTTACAAGACGTCCCATTTAATCAGGATGACCTGAGACTTTGGGACGTTCCCATTTTCCTATGTTGGCCCGAACCTGATAAAGGCTTACTTCTTGTATATCATTGTTAGTCCCAGTTATTATTCTATCTTAGCTAGTCAATAGTAGAGCTAGTCTCCGATCGGGTTGTTTAGATCCAACATGCAGACAGTGCTTTGCAGAAGTCAAGTTTATTGCAGAGTAAGTTGCTGTGCTACAAGATCTATAGATGCTTGTGTAATTAACAATGAGTATTTCACTTCCATTTGTACCATGAGAGAAAGTCCATTCATACTACAAAGGCAGGCTTCCCTATCACTAGTCCACCTGCTCTGAGTATTCCTACAAAAAGGTGTAATTCTCTTAGTGCAGTTCTCCTATTGGTAACCAGATGTCACCACAGATTTAGTTCATCTTGCGGTGAAGATGAAAGGAAGGTGAACCATATCGGACAATTATTATAATTGGTTGAATGCATTAGAGTACCCGTGACATTGTAGTTTTGTGTCACCAGGGTATTTTGGAACCAATCAGTTTTCTTTTGGTGTTGGAGAGGTAGGTGATAATTTCCTTTGTTAAGCTACACCCTGTTTCTAAGTGATAGAGGTAAACTTGTGTTTACATCTAAACAATAATTACTAAATAATTATGTGTTCCCACACAAGATACAACCATAATCTTTACACGAAATGTAAAGCCAATTGCACGTTTGAATAGTTTCTACAGTTATCACTAAAGATGTACTTTAGACAAGACTAGGAGAGGGAGGCAGGAGGCTTGGCAGAACAGTCGTGAGGGCGATGGCCAGGAGAAAGAGGTAGAAGGCCAGAAAGATCGGTCTTGAGGCCCGTAGGCTAGGCGAAGGGGCAGGAAGACCGGCCGTGGGACCCAAGGGGGGTGGGAAAGCCCTGGAGCCCTGGAGCACATGGGAACGAGAAGGCATAGGTAGGTCGGAGGTACCTACCCTAAGGCAAGAGGAAGCTGGAGAAAGAGGCGGGAAGCCGGGGAGAGCAGCCCTGAGGCCCATGGCCTAGGAGAAGGAGATGGTAGACCATGGGCACCTGTCTTGAGGTCTCAAGGACTGGAGAGGGAGGTGGGAGGTTGAGGACAAATTCTTATTATATCATTTTATTGGGGATTTACGTAGGGTTTACTAGTTATATTCAAATAGCCGGAAAAGGAGCGGAAATTTTAACCCCACAGGCGGCCACTGCAGGTAACACCATGGGTCAGGGAAATTGACACATAGCCTGGCCTAGAACATGTGAGGCCTATACCAAGCCCCCTGGACCAGTCTCCTGTCCCCTTGTCTGGCATCGAGTAGTCCCCGGTACTTAAATGTCATCAAAAGTTAACCTTTAAGTTCTTCACTTATCAGGCAAAGTTGCAGTAAACATATATTGTAAAGGCATAACTATCTTTCATGCAATGATAAAACCTCCCATAGGTAGAAGGAACTAATTTCTGATGTTGCCATTTGAAAACAAAGATAAATATAACTTTGCAGCTCATACTGAGGCACTTATTGCTGTAATTATCAGCCATTCCATTATCAAGCTTTCGTGCCGTGGTCACTCTATACTGTTGATACACATTTTGCATTGCCCTCCTGGTGTGCCCGTGGGCACAATGATGTGCCTTTGCTGCAGTAGGCATACAGGACGACTTCACTTACCACAACTGACATGTGAGAATAATGCTCTAGGTATAAGCTGTCAGCTCTGAAAGTGACAGGGTTAGAAGGCTCCGTTTTTTCCAGTGCATACAAAAACTTGTCCAGAGCTTTTGAGATAATTTGCCCAAAAATTACTCATGTCAAAACTGAGATATTTATGTATTAAAGGGGCTATTTCAACGTGAATCAAGTTATTATCATAAATAGTTTGAGAAAAGGAATCATATATATTATGTATATATCAGTCCAATCACGGTGTCCTTTGTCACTTTGAAAAATAATGAAGGAGAAAGTCTCTGACTTATAAATGTAAGGTACATTGACCGTAATTTTTGTTAAAGTTTCTTTACAAGAACAGATCATAAAAGTATAAAATCTGATTAGTTTATATATAACACACTAGTACTGAAAATAGCTAAGATTAAATTCTCACATATCATAGTATCATAAGCTAATAGAATATTTGTCAAATTCTCTTACGTGTTCCACGAATATTTTTCAAAGTCATATTGTTCCCAAACTTACATACCCATATTTGCAAAAAACTTACATAGCTCCAAACATATATATACATAGATGCATGGATATCTGTAAATAGACGGAATCAGTTCAATATTTCAGAAGGAGAGTAGGTCACACTAATATGGAATATAGCTGAAACCATGATGCAGAACCAAATTAATTGGACACTATGATTCGACACATATCATTTGAAAATAAATACAATGCATATATATGTTCTAAACTTTTAAAGTCTTAGCTCTTTGAGAGAAAGATATGTTTTCTCACGTCTACTAGTCACTCCTTCTTAACTGTCATTGATCATGGCAAGAACAACACAGGATACAATGAGGAGGGCCATTGGAAGTTTTTTTATTGTTATGTCACGGAAGAGCTTAAGGTCTGTCTTTTTTTCATTGACTGAATATTTACTGTTTAAATATTTAATATGACTGCTAAATATTTATGTTAATTCCCAATATTTACTTTCAATACAGGTTTAGTCTCATTCACATTTACACAATTTTATTTTTGTAAAAGGATAATGCACATAAATGATTACTCCCTCCTGGTTATTAAATCAGACAAATGCTGTTAGTATCAATTGACCCGTCCTGTCACTTTCATTTAGATTTGTGTTATTATTACCGTTCTGCCATTATTATGAATTACATGTTGATATTTTCATAAATAAATTCTCTGTAGCTCTGAAACTATAGAGGCAGTAGGAGAACTTTACTGTGAAGGGAACAGTGTCTCAGCTGAATTTTCTGTTTTAGGTCTTGGTTTTTTCATATAAGATGGATATTTTTTTAATGATTCTTTTATATTTTTTATGATTTTCTAAAAAGATTACCAGTGGCCCATCGCACAATGACAAATCATAACAAGGACAAAATAAAATAAGGACATGTAAGTGTATGTGCAAGGAACCCTTTAAGATAACTTTAAGATTGACATATTAACCCCTGTATCTCATTATATGCAAAGTAGTCCATATAATATATAAATCAAGTAGTTGGTTATGACCTACCTCTTTGTTTTTGTTATTTCAAACATCTGGCTCAGGGTAATAGTAGTATGATGGAGTCGCTGGCGCGCATAGCAAATGCTACTAAGTAGGTCAGTAGGTCCCTACGACCGAGTTTAGGTCTAAAATAGGTTCATAGACTAATAGAGAAATGGGCGTTCATATCCACAACACGAATCCCGCTTGGTTGAGAGGAAGTTTTATTGGTGTTTACTCCAAAGGCATACAGTGGCTGGTGCGCAATGGCCTATGTATCCGGCCCTCGTTCAATTCCACCTAAGGCTAGCTTCGTCCTTAGACTCTGCTCATCTTAGCGCAGTCATACAATGGTAAACTCCTATCCAAGTCACCCGATGTCTGCATACATGGCTAAAACCAAACCACGAATCCTATAGATTCATATCGATCCAAACAAGTAGTGTTCTCTGCCTTCACCTACTGGCTCAGCCCAATATATACTATCCCAGATACTGATTTTTACCCAGGCAGTACTGCTTACTGGGAGATGCCTCCCGTCTACAATGGTTGTACGGGTATATCACCTACTAGCAGTGTCTGCCATTTTCGCGTTCATATAATTTTGAACATTTATTATAATTCCTTTTATAATTTTCTCTCTCATCTGGTGACTTTCATCTTCCATCTAAATTCTCATTCATAAAGCAAAGTATAAAACAAAATATATCACATAAAAGAATTTTCACTAATATTTTATATGCACAATGACTTTTGTGCACTAGGTCAGAAATATTAGAAAACAGGGGCACTGAGAAAACATGCCATGGCAAGAGAGCATGGAACGACGTGGAGACCGGAGGCCGTAAGGCCAGAGGTGTACACGTCGTTCCTCAACGCTCTCTTGCCATGGCACGTTTTCTCAGGGGCCCTTTATTTTTGTTTATGATTAAATGATTAAATATGTCGTATTATATTTTAATTGCAAAGGGGGCGGTGCGGGGAACTGCATGGGAGGGCTGTGTGGTATGAGGTGGAGACCGGAGGCCGTACCGCTGGAGGTCTTCACCTCATTCCAAAAACAGCCCTCCCATGGGGTTGTGCGGACCGCCCCCTTTGCAATTTTTAAAGCTTCTATTATTATTATTCGATTCAATTATGTCTAGTTTTATGACTATGTATTCGCTTTAATATAATTTTCATAGTCTTTCATATTATGTTAATTAAATAATATTCGTATAGTATAGAAAACACGACATGTAAAATTCATTTACAAGTTTTATTCATTAGAAACATATTGACATTGTCACAATCAGATACATCTTTTATTTACATTGAAACTGTTCACAAAGTGGTAATGTGGGTATATAATACAAATTATTTACATTTTTGACATAAGAAGACATTGTTCCCATTACCGGGAAGTAAACAAATCAAACAATGCGAACAGTTCCGGACAAGCGTCTTTATCTTTGGCTGTTTCAATTTCTCTTTGTCCTATTTGTGGGTGTATACATACTGGTGCTGCCGATTTCTGACGGATTTGGCAATGGTAGGGTGAAAGAGAGACTGTGCTTTGAAAAAGTTACAGTCTACTTCAGTTGCTATCACATTATGACCGAAAACAAGATTCATTTGAACCTGGTATGAAAAGAAATTTTCGATGGCCTGAATGTAAATTGTTTTTAGCTCGCAGTGTAGTTGTATACATGTAAAACAGAACAAAGGACCAACAAAAGTGACACCAGAATCACGGGTTCTACATTTACAAAATGCCTGTGAGACGGATGTCACTTTATGTTGCTCAATCAAAACCATAAGTGTTTTTACACTGTTCACGGTGTATCTTCTGGTAACTCTGAAACAGGAGTCCTCATGGTGTCGATACACTGCCCAAACAGTAGTTGTTATGGTTAGCGCTGTTGATAAGCTGGCTCGTCGCGATGTTATATCCCTCCCACATATAGCTTCTGTAAAAGTGGGACGGGATCGCGTCGTGCCAGTGGTGTGGTCTACGGTGCTAACATGGTGTAGTTTCAGATAAAAGTCTGAATTTATATGAATAGTATTTATTAAAAATTTCCTTCCATAAACTCTACTCTCATCGATCGTGGGGGCTGTCATCGTCCGTGGGGGCTACTTTGTCATCGTTCGTGGGGGCCCGTGGGGGCTCTGATCGTTCGTCGTGTTCCTTCTGTCAAAGCGCGCAATACCATACCTACATCTACCGTTCATATCTGGAACTAATTCGTGGCGCCATCTACCGATTTACGGAGGAAAACTATGACGTCACAGGGACGCGCAGTTCTGCAGCATTTTCGGTGAGTAACGTCTTTCTTCATATTTCTTGTGAATCTAACACCATTATTCTTTAATTTCGTAATGTCAACTATGCAAACCTATGTTAATATGATAGAATAATATGAATAGATTCTAGATATCAACTTTTTCTCATACAGTTAAGGTACACATAAACTTTTTGATCGTAAAATGCTTTCGAAATTTCGTGAAGACGTGGATCCCGCCACCATTTTGGCCCCCACGATTCTCCCGAAGCGATAAGCCCCCACGAACCATTGCTTTAGCCCCCATGGATTATTTCGTAAGTCCCCACGAATTGTTTCAGTGTCATAGAATAATGTCCATACATTTTGCAAAGTTTTTCATAGAAATGTGGTAATGATAGGTGCCGTTTATCTACTCACGATGACTCCCTCAACCACCTACCCCATCATCGCCCACCACCCACCACCTTTGATTCCGTCACTACGTGAAATTAGCCCCCACGAATCATTTCCTCACCCCCACAAATTCTATCAGTAATCTAATTTAATGGCCATACATTTTGCAAACTTTTTTTTCATAGAAAATGTTCTAATACTACGTCCCGTGTATCCACCCACCATGAAGGCGTCCACCACGTGACGACGTCTGATAAGCCTCCACAAATTAGCCCCCACCAATCATACCCTCTGCCCGTACCTATCATTTCGTCAGCCCCCACGAATTCTTTGATAGAAATGTAATACTAAGTGCCATCTATTCACCGACTTTGATCCCCACCAATTCTTTATCTGTTAATGAATAATGTCCATATGTCCACTCCTCAGAAAGAGGCCTTCCACCTGTGTGAGAAGTTAGAAATAACTCCCACACTAGGACGTAAACGGAACATAATGCCTTTCACTGTTACTGTATCAGCAGTGAAAGGAGCCTCTACAAAGACCAAGAAGGAGCTGTTCACTTCAATTCCGGAAGCAACTAGAAAAACAACAAGATGTGCTTCGGAGATAAGTAAAAAGATCGGAATATCCAGGAAACTCCTGGGAAAGCGGAAGGTTCATATCAGTCAGAGGGTGTTGAATAAAGAAAAAAACTGAGCTTCTGTTGAAAGCTACATGTGCCGGCCCGAAAGCAGTTCAGTGATGCCATCGAAACGGGACCATGTCAAGGGACAACAGATTCACGGGCTCAACTACACCCTGAGAAGCCTTCACCGCAAGTACCAGGAGGAGGGAGGAAAGTTATCTTTGGCGACTTTCTGTCGGTCACGACCAAAGTACGTGAAAACCATCGCATTCACTCAGCGACGTCAGTGCCTATGCTCGCATTGTGCAAACATGACATTGCTGAGTGGGGCAGTGCCAGGCATGCCCACCTCCCCACCGGATATTGGACAACTATCAGAAGATGAACTGGATCAGTTGTTCCACGGGATGACGAAGGACCACTACACCATCCAGCAGTGGGCACGGACCTCCGTCACTTACAAAGAGGACGACATAAAGAAGACCAAGTTGGTTGACTTTCACATGGCAAAGGAAGAAGTGCAGTCCACCATCCGTCAGAAGATGCTTTTCTTCAGGGGACACTGCCATCGCGTTGAAGTGCAGTATGCACAGATACGCACCCTGAAGGAAGCACTCATCCCATTCAAGGAGGCCACACTACAGATGGACTACTCTGAGAACTGGTCGGCAGAGTTCCCATTCGAAGTTCCGGCTGTGTACTTCGACAAAGCACAAACTGCACTTCACCCGATGGTGGTCCATTACCACAACGGGGTGAAGCTCCGGGTCAAAAGCTTTGTTGGAGTTGCGACTGTGGGCTCACACACCATACCCACAACGTACACTTTCTTGAAGAAACTGCTGGCCAGGTTGGAAGTTCTTCTGCCGGAGTTGGAGGTTCTGCACTTCATCACGGACAGCCCCTCAAGCCAGTATAGGAACCGGACGGCTGTGCATATGATTGGTGCTTTCGCCCACATGCACAACATCAAGGCATCGTGGACGTGGTTGGAGGCAGGACACGGTAAAGGTCCTTGTGACGGGGTGGGTGGCTCACTGAAACGGAAGATGAGCAACCTTGTCAAGGGTGGACAAGTTATCCGCAACACCAGTGAGTTCATCACCGCTGCAAACAGCTCACCCCTGAACATGTACCTGCTGTCGGCATCACTGGAAGAGATGGAGGCAACACAGAATGAAGTGAAGAGGTGGAACGTTCTGCCCATCAAGGGAATGATGAGTACGCACGCGTGTGTATCAGTCCCTACTGGTGTGGCCATACGGGACACCTCTTGCTTTGGCCCATGCTGCAAATTGTCTCCCACCTGCCCTGGATGGCGCACCGTGCCACTGGATCTACACCAACCAGAACCAGCTGTACAGCCGTCTTCGGACTCTGATGATGATGATGATGAGGACAACATGACACTCGCACAAGTACATGATGAGGTGTCGTCCGAGTCGTGCAAGTCGTGCGACTCCGATGATGAACTACATCATATGGAGCCCTCGTCTGAATCGGAAGATGAAGAAAAGGTTTCTTTCCTGCGCAATGAGGATGTTCAGCTATGTGAGACGGAGCCATGGATAGCGTCACACTCTGAAGAGGATGGGGAAGTACGTCATACGGAACCCTCGTCTGAATCGGAAGAAGACGTTAAGCTGTCTGGCCTGTGGAAGACGCAGAAGAGGCATGTGTCGTCGGACTCTGAAGAGGATGGGGAAGTACGTCATACGGAACCCTCGTCTGAATCGGAAGATGATGTCAAGCTGTCTCGTCTCCAGGTGTCGTCCGAGTCGTGGGACTCTGAGGATGATATGGAACTGGTAAGGGTACGTGACAAGCAACCACTCAAGGTGGGCAGCTTTGTGACAGTGATGTACCAGAAAAAGTGGTACCCGGTGCAGGTGTGCCGTAAGGTGGATGGACCGATACTTCACATCCGGTACATGAAGCATTACAACAACAAGTTTGTGTGGACTAAACTGGAGGATGTAGGGACCGTAGAGATGGGTAACATTCTTACACGGATCCAGAAGCCAAAACCATCAGGCTCTGGAAAAGTGTTTGATGTGACGCCATCGGAGAGGAAAGAGGTGGAGACGAAGTTACAACTTTTGCTTAGTTTGTAGACTGTGGGGGGTATTATAATATTTAGATGGTGGGGGTATTCTGTAATGGTCCGTGGGGGTATTGTTTGGTAGGTTGGGGTATGTGTGATGGTTTGTGGGGGTACTCGCAATAGTTGGACATTTTTGTAATTTTAAAAATAGCATTTTAATTTAGTTCGTGGGGGTATTTGTCATCGTTCGTGGGGGCACGTTCGTCGGGGCACTCGTAATAGATTTAAATTTTTTTAAATTTTCCTCAGCTGCCAGGCATAGTGTGTGAAGCAAGTAGCTTCGTCAATACCTTTGACCCAGAAGATAAGTGAACTACAAACTCCTGTAAGATCTACATAACTCAACACCTGAACACCACAACAAGACAAACTGCCTGCCATCAAGTTTGCTGTAGTCTTCACTGGTTCCATACAAGTTTAAATTCAGTTGCCTAAGCTGCCGGGCCTCATGTGTGTAGCCATATTTATTTAGAGAATTTTGTTATATTGTAAAATTAGTGCTGAGACAAGTGGATTTAAATATAAAGTAATACCCTATTAGGAAATGATGCAATATTTTGTACAGAACCTTTCAGATGTTATTGTCCCTTGGGGAAAGTTGTGATGGTCCGTGGGGGCACCGTGGGGGCGGTTCTTGAAGATGTAGACCGTTGACAGTATTTTCAACAGTTTTCACGAAATGTTATGATAAATGTAGTAATGTGAATATCATGCTCTAGTATTTAGCATAGTATTTAGAGCAAATTTATGATGGAATAATATTTTGTATAGAACTTTTGCGATGTGATGGGGGAACTTGTGCTGTATGGTTTGCGGAGAACTTTCCGATAGTTCGTGGGGGCAGTTGTCATTGTCCGTGGGGGGACTGTGGGGGCGGTTCTGATGGATGGTGGTGGCAGCTCTAATAAATGGTGGGGGAAGTTCTTAATGCATACTTAGTAGATTTTAAGAAGCAGTGTGGTTATGATTCACAAGTTCACTGTTGCGTGATAGGAAATGTGCTGTATAGCGGTGGAAGTTGTGATGGTCCGTCGGGGAGAGTTGTGATGGTCCGTGGGGGCACCGTGGGGACGGTTCTTGAAGATGTAGACAGTTGACAGTATTTTCAACAGTTTTCACAAAATGTTATGATAAATGTAGTAATGTGAATATCATGCTCTAGTATTTAGCATAGTATTTAGAGCAAATTTATGATGGAATAATATTTTGTATAGAACTTTTGCGATGTGGTTATGATTCACAAGTTTACTGTTGCGTGATAGAAAATGTGATGTATAGCGGTGGGAGTTGTGATGGTGCGTGGGGGACAGTTGTCATGGTGAATGGGGGAACCGTGGGGGAACAGTTTCGGGGGTTCTATAAGATATAGACCGTTCACAGTATTTTCAATAGTTTAAACAATATCTTATGAAAAATTGAGTAATATGAATATTGTGCTCTAGTATTTGGTATAGTACTCATACAAGTTGTGATGCATACTTAGTATATTTTCAGAAGCATTGAGGTTACAATTAAGAAGTTAACTGCTTAAGAAATGTTATGAAAAATTAAGTAATCTAAATATGATGGTCTAGTATTTGGTATAGTAGTGATAGAATTTGTGATGGATAGTTATATTTTCAGAAAAAGTGTGGTTGAAATAAAAAAACTTCAGTGCTGCGTGATTCATGAAATGTTATAAAAAGTTTAGGAATGTAAATATTATGCTGGTTTGATAAAAGGGTAAGGTAATTACTGGAAATTTAAAGTTGTGTGAGTATTACAAATAATGAAAATATGAATGTACACATTTATAATGGTATACATCGTGGAAAATATTAGGACAAAGCTAAAGAATTTTGAAGACCTAATGAAATTGGGAAATTATGAATTTGTAATGGAAAATAAAAGTAATTTGTACTTTAAATATGTAATTTGTATTGTATAGTTGTGAGGAGAATTGAGATTTCACATTCATGGAGGAAAGGAATAGAAGGAGGATTCACTGTATGGGAAAATGTATAGTATAATGTTTATTGAATTGAATTGTAATGAAGATGTATTCAAAATATATGAAATTACTATTAGAAAATGTAATAATTCGATAAAAATATGTAAATAATAAAGAATATTTCAGAAATTGTAATATACTGTATTTTTCATTGCTGTTTATGAAATTTTATTATTGATGAATGAGAATTGAATAAAAAAAAATTGGAAAAATAGTTTGAAACGATATTAGAAAGATGCAATATTAGTAATTTAAAGTCAAGACAATGGAATGAAACGATTAATTAAATTTATGATTAATATTTATTCAATATTTATTTGAAATTTAGGTACGGTTATATAAATTAAAGAAATGTAGTCTTTGTAGGTTCTTCGTATCATAGTCTATGGGGGCTCTGTCATGATCCGTGGGGGCATTATCATCGTCCGTGGGGGCAATATCATCGTCCGTGGGGGCTTGTCAACATTCGTTGGGGCTCCGTCATCGTTCGTGGGGGCTTGTCATCGTTCGTGGGGGCAAGGTCTAAAACAATGATATTAAAAACGCAATAGAATTCAGAAAAAGCTATATTAGTGTTCCCAAATGAGTATACATAGTGTACAATACACCCTTTCAAGTATACCAGAAGATTGAAAGAATTTGAAAAAAAAAAAAAAATCACCCTGTAGACCCCTATTGCTGCGAATTGGGCACGTTTCGTGAGAATCGACCATATATTTAGTTTTAAGCTAATTATGTCTTACACTAACTATGAACTAGGTGAATATATGAAAAAGCTGACTAAATATTTTCTTTAAAGCTAGCTAACACAATATTTACAGCAGCATGATTAAATGTGACCAGCCAAGGGGAAAGGGTACCCTGAGGTTTCTATATTTACTATCCTAAACCTAATATTTAAGGAGATATGAGTAGATTCATGAAAAATATTGATAATTTTCTCTTAAACCAACTTTTTGTGCAGAATTCATTTACCATACTTAAAACATTCCATTATGATGGAATGCTTCTATATTTAGAATGTCAATGGAACGTTTTAATATGGATAATTGACCGAATTCATTCTAATTTTGGCTGCCATGGAAACTAAAATTCAAGAAATTTTCATAAAATAGTGTAAACTATGAGAAACTATCATTTTCCGGTCTCCACATTGAAAACAGAATGGATTTATCATTTCTGGTTCAAAAATAATGGATAAAACTGTGTTTTTGAATATTTACTAAAGATTATTATAATTAATGATAATTTATGCAAAATCTCAAGAAATACAAGAAATTTAAGCTTTTCCTAATTTTCCAATATCCTGATAGTGTCAGGTTTAAGGACACATAACTTGCTTAATAATTATCCGATTTGGACATGCTTGATATCTTTTGAAAGCTAAGAACCTGCTATACAATATTATTTTAATCACAAATCCCGCATGGAGTACCCTTTCCCCTCACCTGGTCGCCTAATGTTTTCTGTGTATATATAGGTAACCACACCACACCATGTATAGTCACTGATATGTTTTAAGACCACGCCTACCTGCCCTTGGTGATTACATCTTGCTCTATTCAGAGTGCTTCAAGTCGTTGACGATCTTTTGGCCTATTATGCTGACCAGGTCAAAGAAGAGCGCAGATGGTATGGTGTGCCCTTGGTCTTTTGGAGGTGCGTGGTGCACCCTGCCAGAGATGACACGTTTCTCCAGCTGTTCCACTTAGTAGCGGTAGCCCAGATGGATCTTGGCCTTCCCCTGGTAGGTGGTGACGATGGCCGAAATGTTGTGCGACTTGTTGATCTCCTGGACGTATGGCTTAACAGTAGGGATGCCCTGTTCCGCTTCACCCGAGACGTAATTTTCTTCAGAGTTATATGTATAAATTTGTGAATCTCTCTCTTTCATTCTATTTCTATTTACATGCTTATGTATTTTAGCTCTTTACTTCTATTCATATTAAAATAATTACAATATAAGTTAACTGTAAATCAAGTGCATTTTAACTGAAATAAAATTTTATAATTTCAAATCTTACTTACCCCTACGGGATCAGGTGGCCCGTAGACGTGGATGCAGGTGCTCTTGTCACCGTTGAGGTAATACACCTTCTTAGGTCGCCCTACTACGTCCCCGTCCTCGTAATCTGATTCCAACTCCAGTGGCCAGATCAGTCCGGTGAGGTCCAACACAGGTGAGAGGGGTGAGTCTTTATCCTGCTGCGCCTGTTACTCCCTCACGACAGCGGCGGCGTACTGCTTGGCTAGGTCGATGTCCACTGCTACAGCTTTACCTTTCTTTGCGCGAGGCTTCCTTTCAGAAGCAGGCTTTCGTTTTCTCGGTGCTGGCTTTTTCTTTTCTGTTGGTTCTTCCTCCGACTTTTTGACCTCTGCCTCTGCGATGATCGCTACAGTAAGAGATTCACCTTCTTTTTGTGGTGGGACGTTCTCTTTGTTGGAGTTGTCTTGGAGCATAGTGGCGGCGGCGGCGGCGGCGGCGGCGGCGGCGGCGGCGGCGGCGGCGGCGGCGGCGGCGGCGGCGGCGGCGGTCTGACTGTCAATCAAAGGTTGAGGAGGCTCGGGATTCCACAGATCCGAAATATCACCGTATTCTGCATGACTGTTGACGGCCATCAACGACTCTTCTCCTCCATCTGTCACGTAGCCAGACTGAGTGTCCATTGATGAATCTGTCGCATATCCCCCAGCTCTCCCAGGTACATAACCCGCGTCTTCTCTTGATGGAAACACTCGGTACTGATCAAAGTATTCATCAATGATCGAATTCCCAGGAGGTGGGTCCTTCGGAAGCCCTGCAGGAGCGGGACGAGCGGCAGATGTAGAGGCCTTTGAACGAGGAGTCAAACTTCTATGTCCCATCATGAGAGTATTGAGAAGCCTCCATCCCATGAGCCTTTTATACAAAATTCTACTATTAACGTCGATTCAACGAAGTACGGTTTTTCCAATTTTCACAAAGTTTTTGATGAGCGTTGTTGAGGCATCGTCCATTATTTTATTGGTATTTTGTTTTGTTCCCGATAAGGGGATATCACTGAGTACATGGTTCCATGAGTGACGCGACGCGTGAGTCTGACAAGTGCACTAGCAAGAAACAACTGGATAACAATTAGTTAAAAAGTAACGAGGTATCAGTTTCATTTGAGATACGTATTTTGCTCGTTAACAAAAATGATAATATACGCTCTCAGAGACCCTATGACATTCATTTATAGACTTGTCGCTAATAGCGCCAGTCTGACCATGTTGATGCTCTCGCAACCCTCGGTTGAACACCTTGTGCCACAGGCACCCCTAATAGGGAGACCTTCTCATTTTTTAAATGAGCTGGTCAATGTGCCTTTTACGCGAGGAGCAGTCATCATTGGAGAGAATCATTGGGTGAAATTCACCTGTCAGAGAGACGGAAGGTACAAAATTGAGGGTGAAATTCACCCAAACATTTTGTTTCAAAATTGTAAACTCTTAAAAAACATTGGCTTGACACGACAGCCAAATCTCACGTTCAAAAATATGATAACCAAGAAGGCTCATGTTGTCAGCATACCCACGACACAAGGCATCTTGAGTCACATCTTTGCACAACACTCTGTTAACGAAACAGTTAACAGACATTTCTGGCGTAAATCAGAAGCTGATCCTGATGGGAAACCTTCTATATTTCTGCACACTGACATTGTGATTCCTCTTATCAACGCGACCGTCTTATACCCTGACAAAGTGGTCAACACCCTCAACCAGAACACATTTTTCTATGAAAAGGAGTTCGATACAGAAATCGGACATGGTCTAGAGGGATGTTACCACATTGTCAGGGTTGTCAGAAGGAACAGCAAAGAGGGATCAAGTCTCGTGACTGCTTATTCGATCCCCAGATTTACTCCTACTCATCATTAAACAATAAAGATCCTTTTATTCTCCTCCAGACTATTCGGTTTTCTACCAAAAGGTACCAAAAGGTAGAAAACCACCTTTCAACCATCCTCTTTTCATTCTCACACTTCTAATATAAAAACGTTTATTTACTATAAAGGTCTATAAATCATATTATTATTTATGCTGTTGAAACAAAAAGCTTACGTAGTGTGATAAAGTACACGCGGGTTTTATCTACTGTAACATACCAGCTGATAATCGAGTTGATACTTTCAAGCTTGTAATTCTAAAGATATGTTAAGTGGTTATAACCACTTAAAGTCAAAAATTAAAAATATAAAACATAGACACCTCAAACGGCGTCGAACACTTTCTTGAAAAGAGAAAAGAGGGTGCCTAAAAGTGCACCCCTTTTCTATTTCAAGAAAAACAAATGCGCACCGATCCGCTCGCGGGTGATCGTCGTCGCGGGTGCAGTTCGGCGGTGGGAGGGTGCTTTTTGCACTCGAAATCCAGGGGCTGCCCCAAAACAAAGGCAGTTCAACTAAAAAGAAAACGTATGGGGAGCGTTAATGGTTCGGTTTCATTAATTTGTTATTCTTTTGTTTTGTGAAAGAGAAAAACCCGTGTTATCACAGTTTCCACTTTTAATTTGGTATTCTTAAGCGTTAATGGTTCGGTTTCATTAATTTGTTATTCTTTTGTTTTGTGAAAGAGAAAAACCCGTGTTATCACAGTTTCCACTTTTAATTTGGTATTCTTTTGTTTCGTTCCACATAAAATGTTGTGATGATGCCATCGCTTTTGATTTGTTGTTATTTTATTTTGTTACAGGAAAAACACTCTTATGTTAGCGAAACCATACAAAAAGGATTGTTTTTCATTAAAAGTGTCATTCAGTATATTAACCTTTGACTGGGTAAGACGTATTATATATTCCTCAAAGAAAAAAATGGAAAGTGTAAAGGAAATTGCATTTGACGCAAGACTACAAGGACCTTTCACATGTCTTATCGCTGGACCTTCAGGATGTGGTAAAACTCAATTAGTGTTTGAGATTATAGAAAAGGCAAAAGATGTAATAAATCCACCGGTCGCTGAGATTATATATTGCTATGGACAATGGCAAGACGTTTTCAAGAAGTATCAAGGAAAAGTTAAATTCAACGAAGGTCTCCTTTCAAGAGATGAACTTTTACATGGAAAAAAAGATTTATCTAAACATTCTCTACTTATAATAGACGATCTGTTAGATAAAGAAGATGCACCTCTTATAAGAGATCTATTCATAAAAGGTTCTCATCATAGAAATATGAGTGTTATATTCATAACTCAAAATTTATTTCTTCCTAATAAGGTTTTCAGAACACTTAGTCTGAATTCTCATTACATGATAATTTTCAAAAATCCAAGAGATATGAGTCAAATTCACACTTTATCATATCAAGTATTTCCAACTCACCCTGGTTTTCTTACTAACGTATATAAAAAAGAAACATCGGCGAGACACTCATATCTATTGCTGGACTTCAAGCAGACTACACCCAACACGCTAAGGGTACATAACAGCATGACTACACCTCTGAAGACAATTGTATTCATTGCTACTAAATAGAAACAATGAAGTCTAAACAACTCGCGCTCATAAAGAAACACCTTCCTCTATTAAGACATCTCTCTAAATGCACTGGTAAAGAGTGCAAACATATAATGATGGGTTTGTCTAATGAGGTGATACGGTTGATAGCGCAAATAGGCGTCAACATTATGAATAAAAACTTGCACATCTCCAATAAACAAGCAGTCGGTCGTCTATCGAGGTACAAGAAACAACTCAAAGGTCTTACCAAGCCTTTAACTACACTAGGACACAAACATAAGATTCTTGAACAAGAAGGAGGATTTATTGGCACTCTATTGGGATAAGCTGTTCCGCTCATATCCAGTCTTATCGGAGGACTTACAAGACATCATTAGGTGAAAAATTACAAGCTACAGACAAATGCTGCTCGTTCATCCAGATGTGTTGCAAAGTTCTAACAAAATGGAAATGGAGAGTTCAGCTGTTTCTGGCAAAGTCGATTCTCCGTCTCCTGCCGAACAAAGAGTCAGTGATTCCTTTTTTGAAAGGTCAATGGTAAAAGAAAAACTTGAACCTACAGCTTCTACTGTGGAGGTGTTAGCTCATTTACAAAAAGAAATGGGCTGTGTATTGAACGATCCAACGATGAGCAGAGAAGAGAAACTAGCCACATATAATGATCTCATGACTAGGTCCTCTATTCTTTCCTCTAAAGCTAAAAGTATGTTGTTTTCAACATCACGCTTTTCACCTTCTCCTTCACCCTCTCCTCCACCTTCTCCTACTATTATGAAACCTAAAAGGGGTTCTACAAAACCAAGAGGATTACTTATGCCGAAGGTACTATCTCATAAGATGGAAAAAGCACTAGAAAAAATTTTGGGTTCTTACCATAACTCTGTGTGTAATCTCTACAAGACCTTAGCCAAATCACCAAAGAAGTTTACAAAAGACGGCCGACTCATTCTAGGAGACACGCCTATAGATGAAGCTCATTTGGTCAACCTTCTTTCGAGTGCAGTGCGACCTACTACTAAGAAGCGACCCAACTTACTGGGGCAAAAAAAAATCGTCAAGATTGTGAAGAAACTAAATCCGAAAATGAAATATATAAGGAACTATAACATGAAGGTTTCTGACAGTGAATAGGAGCATGAAGAGGAGGAGAGACCTAGGCGGAAAGAGAAGACTGGTCAACAGCAAGGTCACAGTAGAGGCCACAGACATCGACACTTTACACCGTTTGTAAAATGGTCTACAAGGCTCTGAAGAAAGAAGTGATTAACCACTTCACTGATCCTAAAAAGCCAGCAAGCTTCACAAGTGCATCCAAAATAAAGAAACACTATTTCAAAAAGACTGACATCAAGCATATTGAAGATGCACTTGAATCTATGGATGCTTATACTAAGCACAAACCATTCAAGAGACGATTTCCTAGGCGTAAAACACAGACATTTGGAATAGATAAACAATGGCAAATGGACCTGATAGATATGCAACAGTTCAAAAAGTATAATAAAGGCAATTCATATATAATGGTTGCGATAGATGTGTTCTCCAGATTTGGATTTGCGCAAGCTATAAAGATTAAAAAAGCCACAGATGTTACTGAAGCTTTCAAAGTTATGACAGTTAAAAGATGTCCTAAATACCTCCAAACAGATAAAGGTAAAGAGTTCCTGAACAAAACTTTTCAGGATTACTTGAAGGAGAGAGGTGTATCTTTTTTCACTGGTGAAAATGATGACATAAAACGCTCTATAGCAGAAAGGTTGAACGGCACCTTACAACAGAAAATGTGGCGGTACTTCACTCACATGAAAACGTACACATACATAGATGTACTTCAAGATCTAGTGCATTCTTACAACCACACCTTTCATTCTACCATAGGCGGTCAACCGGTAGAAGTTAATAAAGATAACGCCGACCGATTGTTCTATCATTTGTATGAAAGAGTGAGAGATAAAGATTTGAAGAAAAAGAAAAGGAAACCGTTTATGAAAAGTGGTGATAGAGCACGAATTATAAGAAAAAAGAAAACCTTTAACCGTGGATATGAACCCAATTGGAGCGAAGAAATATTCATGGTAAAGAAACCCAACTATATTAAAGGATATGGAATCGAAGATGCCCTTCAAGAAGAAATAAAGGGGTGGTTTTATCTTCAAGAGGTTCAGGAGGTGAAAGTTGCTCAGAGGAAGCAGTACACTGTCGAGAGCATCTTTAAATATAGAGGAAAAGGTCCTAAAAGACAAACACTCATCAACTGGAAAGGGTACGGAGACAAGTTCAACAGTTGGGAACCAGTCAAGAACATACAAAAATGGATGTAACCTGCACTTTACCTAGTAATTCTTCTGCGAAGACTTTCCATACAACACTCTGAGCACTTACAGAGTTCTTTTACAGAAGTATATGGTACTACCAGCTGACACAAACTGTGCATTATCTGAAATAACGCTTCCAGTAAAATGGTACAATGTGCGGAAATCAACTTTCTACCTTCTCAGTGCAGAAGCACCAAACGAAAAGAAGAAACAAAACACCACACCAAGTAAGGCCAGAGCTTCCCGCGGTTCCGATGAAGATCCTTCTTCTCCTGGTACTTCCACAACTACACCCGCAACTCCAGCTGCTTCAATTACAACACCGGCCCTACCAGACGCTGACGAGTCTTCTGGAGGGTTTATTTCAGCTGCAGTGTCAGCTGTAAGGACAGCTACTGCAATTTCTTCAGCTACTGCAATTTCTTCAGCTACTGCTTCAAACTCTCCTCCTACACCAAGTTCTCACACTTCCGACGGACCTATGCCTCCTCAGAAACCTAGAGAAGGAATTACCCCATTACAATCACCTCCAACAAGGTGCGCTGAGGCTATTACTCGACTAAAGCGCGAAATAGAGAGCAGTAGGAAAAAACATGACAGAGTGAGAGAACCTTTCCTAACAGATATGCTTAATACTGATTTGGGGACCCACATGCATGAAACACCCCCGAAAAGAAAGCTAAAAGTTTAAATGAAGGGAGATGAAAAAGAAGAAGAAGATGACGATGACGATGACGATGAACGAGAGCCCTCAGAAGTGTTCGAAGAAGTTGATAATGATCACCCAAAAAAGCTTCCTCCCACATTGAATTACATTGATTCAATCACAAAGAAGCACTTTCCAGGAAAACGGATTTATGCACGTTTCTTAATGGAAAGTGGACGAGTGGAAACCAACAAAGATCTCGTCAAACTCCTGAATAAAATAATGAGAAAAAATATTCCAAAAGTCGTAAAGAAACTGAAAGATGAAAAGCGAAAAAATAATGGAAACAGCCCAGAAGAAATTTTCTCTTATAACGAATTGACAATGAAAACGCTTATTGCGCTACCCACCAACTCCATGCTGGTCATACCAGAAAACCTTTCTTATCAACTTGGTTTCGAAGGAAAAGTGTACATGGGTAGACGCACAAGAGGAAAACAAATAACTGATGTCAACTTCAGAAACAATACAGTGTATGTGTACTCTGACATTATTCACAACGGTGTGGTAGCAGATACTTCTTTGATGTATGGCAGTCAACAACTACTCTGCCAAAACGATGGACACAATAAACTTTCCCAATTTGATTTTCCATCCTCTGCGAATAACCCATTTCAAAGAGATCTCAGTGTACTTAAGAGACAGTGCAGGCCAAACTATACCATTCAAGCACGGGGAAGTGTCGGTAGTACTCACTTTTAGGGTTCTCTCCCACCCCTATAGTACATTGGTGTAACAGACATCACAGTGCAAAAATGGTAAGTTACTGTATGAACGTCCCACCCTTGTACTCAGCACCAAGAGGAGAATACGGACAATATTATAAGCGCTCGTAGTTTGGAAGTGGACAATTACCTGCTTTCGGTGGAGTTAAAAGACAACGTGGCCACGGGATATCCGGAAGTATAATCAGATCAGCCCTTCCCATGATAAAGAAGCTTGGTGCGTCAGCATTTAAAGCAGTGGTTCCCACCATTGTGAAAACAGGAAAAGGCGTTTTCGACGATGTCGTGGCAGGAAAAAACATTAAGAAGAGCATCGTAAAACGGTCTAAGAGGGCAGGAAGTGAGTTAATGGACACTGCCTTCAGTGCAGCCAGAAGGTACTACACTGACGACGGTGGACCTCTAGCCAAACGACAACGAGCAACTCAAGGTACCAGACGTGCCAACGGGAAAAAGAAGAGTGTAGGTAGACATAAGTCTACCCTTTTCTAAGGCTGTCATCATGAGTCTCATTCATCCCTGTGCTTCAACTTGTGCCGTAGGCGAATTGGATTTACATGCACTACCTATATCACAGAAAGATATTCTCTGAAGTCAATTCGTGAAAAAAACAACAAACAACGCTCTGACTGACACTGCAATGTGTTTTGACTTCACCTTCAAATTGAGCAATCTTTACACAGACCTCAGCGAAGCTGAACTCTACCTAGAGTATGTAGTCTAAGTAAATGACGAAGCTGCCTTAACCGTACAGCACGATGCAGCCCCAGTCAACAACTTAATTCATTCACTTTTCAGCAGCGTGCAGCTTCTCATCAACGGTGAGAAGGTCACTTCGAACAATGAAGAGTACTCCTACAAGTCTTATCTCATCGACCTCTTGACGACTGAGGAGGGTGCCAGAAAGTGTCGCCTCCAAGGTTGCTAGAGATGGTACAAGGACACCCCCAAAAAAATGGACACCAGGGGTGCAGCCAACGGAGGTTGGAACTCACGATGAATAGTCCATGTCGGAGGAGGTGTGAAGTCTATGGTGGCAAGACCACACCTGGATTTGTTTACTCAGTGTAAACTCCTACCCTTTCACTGCGAGATCAAACTCGTGTTCGAACGTCAGCCCGCAAGCTTCTACATACAGATGGCTGCTAACGAGACCTACAGAGTCGTGATCAAGAAGGCCGAAATGACCCTGTGCCAAGTTCACATCACAAACGAGGTGGTGGAGGTACACAATAAAAGTGTAAGCGACCCCAAGATGGGACCATTCAACTATCCGATCACCAGGAGTATGGTCACAAAGCACACCCTCATGCAAGGTTCATTGTACACGTGGACCGTGCCTGACACAATGCAGATCCCCATCGATGTGATTCTGGGCTTCGTCAAAGAATCGGCCAGCTCAGGGACCCAAGACTGAGAACCCGTTCAACTTCAAGCACTTTGAGGTAACAGAAGTAGGGTTGCAGTTCAATGACCAGAAGTTCCACATGAAAACAGACTTTGCGAACGGAAACGTTAGCAGAGGGTACAGTCCTCTCATTCTGCCAACGTTTGTCATATGGTAGCTGGGACTATAACAGGCAACAACTACAAACACTCACAAGCACCACCTGTGGAGCGCACTGTGTTCGATTTCTCATAGAAACATGTCGCACTCTCAGCCCCTACGTCGCACTGTCAGCGCTCGGTACCCCAGCCACAACAAGCCTAGCGGACAAGACAGTGATTACTTACATGAACTTAAACCGGTGGAAATGGAGAAGAAGGAAACACCAGATCTTGAAAAGTTAGAAATGTGGTTATCTACAGGTACAGAGGAAAAAGAAGGAGAGACATCAGAAGAAGATGAAGTACTGGACATGCCTAAGAGACGTCCTATAAGACTAGGACACATGCAACATGATCTGGAGAACACCATCGACTGTGTGGAGGCCCTGTCAGCCAAAGTCGACCGGCTGCTCTTCGTGGTGACCAACTTGCAAAGTAAGCTGGAATAACTGACAGAACGTTCGGCCCAATCTAGAGGTTGTGGTTTCTCATGCTCCAACAACTCATTTACTATTTGCCTTGTATATATGAATATATAATCTGCTTTTCTGATTTTGATAAAAAATAAATATAAAAAATGGTGTTTATTTTATTTCTCTATTATGTATCATAAAACGACATAAACGTATACAATACTATGCAAACTATATTATAGAAAAAAAATGTAAAAATAACAAGAACCATAGAACGTCCGGTAAAATTATCCGGTAAAATATATGTATAAAGTATATATAAAAAAATGAAAAAATAACGAAATAATACATACGTTACTTGAACGTATTTTTAAAAGTAGGTCACGAAAGTAGGTCGTAATGACCAATTATTCAAAGTCTCTATTAGTCTATGAACCTATTTTCCCCCGATGCTCACTCGTACTGACCTAGTGACCTAATTAGTAGCATTTGCTATGCACGCCAGCGACTCCATTATACTACTGGTAATCCACTGATCTTCCAACAGAAATCAATAATTAGTATAAGAGTATTTACAATAAGTAATTAAATTATATGAACATATTATTAGTTGTACAGAAATAAGAGATGTCAAATTAAGATTTTACACAATGTTTGTTCTTCAAACGAAGATGATGTTTAGATTCAAAGGTATTAACAGACTGTTGTACATCAGTTGATAGGGAATTCCCTAATTCAACTCCTTTATAAAATGTTGAACATTCATAATCTTTTCCCATATATTTCACAATCTAAAAAAGAAAATTATTGTTTGGTCTGGTTAGCCTAGCCAGTTAACAGCATACATAAGGTTTTTTTTGCTATGAATAAATATAAGACTCAGTATTTGAATTTTCCAGCTCTGTTCTAGACTCACTAATTTTGATCTTTTATGAAGATCAGAAATTTCAGTAAAGTCATCCCAATGGACATTGTAACAGATATGCAAAGCATCTTTTTTCATTACTTGTAAGTTAGTATATCATAATATAAGGGAGAGGGGTGACCACCTCTCGACCAATCGGATGGCTGAAAAAATAGTGTGGACCCACATTCTCTCTTGCCGAGTCCCTTAGTTGAGATAGAAGGGGCACAAGCATATTCTTCTTACATCTTTGCTGGTTTTAAGAAGTACTGAGGTCAGACGCATGTGTTCAAATCCCTCCTGCACCTTACATTCATTTTTTCGTACACAAACAGTGTGACGTCAGGTGGTGGTCACTTATCTGTACATTTGTTTAAAGCATTTACGCAGCCACTGCAGCATTAGAGACGTAGTTATCAGTGTTTATTCGTCCACATGGTGTTGAAATAGAAGTACCTGTATGTTAGTCAAATAAACCATTTCGTATTTCTTATTAAGCCAGGCTGACCCGAGCAGGATAGACTGACCGCTTGGTACTTAGCAGTCTGGCACACCCCCTCTCCCTTATTTGGGCATCTGACCTAGGTCAGAGGAACACTGGTTGGACTTCTCCTGCTGCCACGAGCAGCACACAGCATACACTGAGACCACTGAGGGGGCTGTGTGACTGGTTTATCTATAGAGCAAGGCCCTGTTGACATCTCCCAGCACATGGGACAACTTCGTGGTGTATTTTTACCTCACTCAGCATCCCTGGTTGCCATGGTGCCTGACCTGTTAATCATTTAAACAGTCTGAAGATTTTAGGATAGACCCCAGTGATGGGAGTGTGAATGGCGTGGCTGCCTTTAATTATAATCATTTTATGTGTTTCTCAAAGTATTATTAAACAGAAAGCATCATTAGGTAGCCAATAACTATCTGTTGATATAACTTTTATAAAAATTCATAGGACAATTAATTAGCTCTGTAAGTGGGCTGCAAACCTGAAAATCATTATATTCAAATCTTTCTTTTTGAATGTGAATATCTCATAATATATTATTTGACTTATTGGTTTGAAATTGTGTACACATCTTCTTGAAATATACACAGAGGGAACTGTGTCTCAGATTCTTGATATGTGTCATTAGCGAGGCGCCAGGTGTAATATAAGGAGACAATGATTGAATGCAGGAGTGGACAATTATCATTTATTTGATAAAATTGAATAAGGCAAGTATAGGGCATGTGAGATGATCGCCCGATAGGCTCATCTAGACCCTGTGGGACCGATTGAAATGTTGCATATTTTTGCCCTATTTTATTGTTATTGTGAGGTTTGGGCCAAGGTTTATGTATTTTCTGGTCAAGTGGCGCTTGGGGTCGAAGGCAAAATTTAGCTATGCCAGGCCCACTGCTACAGTGTGACTGATGCCTGAATGGTTAAATTACTGTTGTCATGCAGCAGCAGTCACAGGGCCAGGTGGCTGCTAGCTCCGCCCCCCCCCCCCACCCCCCCCCCCCCCTTCCTCAGGGGATGAGTATAGAAACAGGTGAGTTGTGGAAGAAAAGAATTAGTAAGGTTTATATGCCGATTTGAGCACTTTGAAAAATTTTCAAATTTGAAAAATTGATGACTCCCAGTTTGAGTCAACTATGAATCAAAACTGACTCTGAGGTTGTAACCCCGCTTGAGAATTTCGATTCTGTACATGTCAGGAAATTATGTGACGATTACAACATTTTCTAGAAAAAATCATAACGATTTTTACCTTTTTTTCTATACTGTAAAACCCAACAGATAGATTTTGCTAAAACCATCCATGAATGATAATTAGGCCTATCTAATGCCAAAGATATTCTTGAATTTCTGTGCATCAAATTATCTGGGGGGGGGCACCTCACAGGTTAAGGATAGGTGCCTAAGGCTAGATACCCAGTCTAATACATTATAGTGGGATTAGATGGGTCCTCTGGTAGGCCTGAGCTGGGTGGAGGGGTGGGAAGTAAAACCTGGCAGCATTAGGCTGCCTTTATAGTGAGTTGGCTTGGGATGTGGAGGGGAGGTCAGGAAATATGTAACCATGATTTCCACCAAATAGGGGACATTTTTGGCATTCGATGGGCCTAATTATTATTTATTCAAGTTTTTATCAAAATCTATCTGTTCAGTTTTTCAGTGCAAAAAAAAAGTAAAAGTCTTTGTAAATTTCTAGAATATGTTTTATTTGTCACACAATTTTCTGACATGTAAATAAACACACAGAACTAACCGAGGGTGCACAAAGCCATGATTATTGCCCCGCTGTCGAAGCCCATTCATGGGTCTCGGGCAAAGCCCTCGACCCATGAATGGGCTGAGACAAGGGGCAATAATCATGAGTGAGTGCTCCCGAGGTTAGTTCTTGTTTTATTCTATATCAAATACCCACCGATGGTGGAAGATGTGTGAAAAAATAAGACGAATTCTCTTTATTGTTATTGTCATAGGGCAATAATTTTTTATTATTGCACAGTGTGCAATTACACCCTCCGTTATTCCACCTTTGCTAACAGGGCAGGACAATGATGAAGGTATAGGCGCTACGAAATTGGTATAGAATAAATACACAGAACTAACCGAGGAGGCACTCAGCCATGATTATTGCCCCGCTGTTGAAGCCCATTCATGGGTCAAGGGCTTTGCTTGGCTGAGACAAGGGGCAATTATCATGGCTGAGTGTTCCCAAGGTTAGTTCTTGTTTTATTCTATATGTAAAACCTGCTGATGGATGAAGAAAATATGAAAAAGCAAACACAAATCCTCTTTATTTGCCCACTCCGATGGTCCGTGCTGGGTGCCGTCATGTTGACACTTATTGCCTTCTCGACCGGAGTCCATAGTCTCACACCTCCAAAACTTTATTTTCGTTGTTTTCTTTATAACGGTTTTAATGGTTTATTTTGGTCAATTCATGTGTTATTTTTAATGTATTGACAAATCTATGCGCTAAAACACATGAAAAACACATAAAATTGCCAATTTAGAGGGGAAAAAAAGATTTGAGGCTACCGCTGCCCCACCATCTAGCGTTTTCGAAGCGTCTGAGGGTAAATAAATCGTTTTGCTGTTGTTATTTGGGTCAAATATGACAATTTCAGCATGGTTTGATGGTTGTTTACATAGAGAGTAAATGATTTTTTTCTTTCACCAATTATCTGCTGGAGGAGTGGGGGGGCGCACTGGCCTCAGTTAATTCCAGTCACTCCCCTGACCTGTCTACTCACATCACTATACTGGAGGTGGGGGCGGGGGGGGGGGGGGGCATGTTATGTAACCTGCGGGCCAGACCATTCCGCTGCAGTGATGTATACTCATGGGCCACCGGTAGCTACCAGGGTGATGGTGAGGGGTGTGCAGGCCAGCCAGTCCACTGGGGTGTGGGGAGGCTGTGGGGCAGGGAGGGGCAGGTGAGCGTGTTATGTAACCTGTCATGGCCAGACCCTTTTCGCTGTAGTAGTAGTAGTAGTAGTAGTAGTGATTTTATTGACAACAAAGAGTCATACATTTGATCTCACATGTCGTGCATAGTCAACTGATACACATACTATAAACACACACAAACACTACAATAGGTACATAAAACAGTAAACAGATCTTTATCACATGCTTTAGCACCAAACAATTTATAAAAACTTAGATTAACATTTTACTAGCAACATCACATATAGATGCTCGTGAATGCACCTTTAACTTATAACATATATACAGCACCTTGGTTTGAGTGATCACACTTGTCTTACGACAGTGACTAGTTAACAGTCCATGAGCATAGTATCGGGCTGGTCATAAATACTATAAAATGACTAGTCCTAAGGATTGGGTAGATAGTTTCATAACATATATACAACACCATAGCCTACATGGTAACACTTGTCATTACTGAAGTGAACATTTATGAGTACATTGAGTAATATAAAGCTAATATTGTCGCACATATTTTTCCCTGAGTTAAAAGGCTGTGTACACATAGACACCTATTGCCTTAATGATTTTTACCTCTTTACTATTCAAAATTGAAAAGAATACATCACCATGCAACATTATACTAGTGTCAAGCTCTGTTGATTTAAAGAGGGTTAGTCATAATTCTCTATAGAGTGGACATTTTAAAAGAAAATGCTGTTCATCTTCCACCTCATCCAGGGAACAATTTGGGCAATTCCTGTCTTCTCTCACAATTTTGGGCCTTGAATGCCTCCCAGTCTCTATTGCTAAAGAATGTGAGCTCATTCGTAATCTGGCAACAGCTGTCAGATGTTTTAGGTTTGATAAATGTAATAGATATGTTTCCATACAGTACTCTTACTTATATGTTTGAAATGATATTAGTTTGCCTTCTTTTTTTGTGGATATCCTTGTCATATATACAGGACTTCATATGTGAGCTACAAATTTTCTCCTTGAGATCCCCTATCATTCTAAATGTTACAGTTGCTGGAGCAACTGCAAAATCTTCTGGTGCAGAGATGTCCAATGATTTTAGTAATTTTGTAACCTCCGATCACCAGTTAATTTGACCATGATTGTGAAGCTCCAAAAGCATTATGGATGGGGTCATTTGTTTGAAGATTGGATATTCTATACCAATACTTAAGGACATTTATATTTCTTCTTAATTGTACTGGGAATCTTCCAGAATCACTCAAAACAGCATCTGTCAGAGTTTATGACCTGAGTCCTAATGCACTTTCAATATAATACAAGTCAAATTTTTCTATCACTTCATTTTGCCTAAATTTGTAACAGATTTCAGATCCATATTCTATTATTGGTAATATCTGCATGTTTAAAACCTTAAATGCTAGCTTTGGAGATAATTTACCAAGCACTTTACCACTTAGTTTTTTCATTTGGTAGTTTGCTTTGCGGGCATATAAAATGTACTGTACTATAGTGTTGTTCAGAACAATGCCATATTTGAGTTTCAAGAATTAGGTCATATAAATACTCTGTAAATAACTTAGGTCTGATCATCCCACCTTATAGTACCCCACATATACTCTCTACCTCCTCGCTTAATTCACTGTTCACCTTAACCAGGCACCATGATTTAGTATACATGTTTTTTTTATTACCTGTAGAAATTTCCCACCAATACCACACATTTTAAGCTTATGAATCAGGGCAGCACAGTTAACATAATCAAAAGCTTTAGTAAAATCTACGAAACATATACATAAAGGGGCTTGTTACCAAACTTCTGTTTCATTATCAATAAGTACAAAATAAACGAATTGTCTGCAGTCATCCTGTCTCTCATGGACCCAGATTGAAACATGCCATTGTCCGATAAGATTTCATTTTTCATGCAGAGGCGGGAATTAAGAATTTATTCAAATAGTTTACCAATAACTGGCATCACTGTAATCTTTCTATAATTATCGGGATCAAGTGTACATCCTTTCTTATGAAGTGGATTAATAATGCCTTCACACCAACTAGTGGGGTATTCTCCAGATTGTAACACATAATTAAACATCAATAACTTCTTTGCTTTTTTGTTCATTAATTTCCTCAGACTGACAAGAACCTCATTTTCAGTTATCACAGAATTTAAGATGTCATCACTTACGTTACTGTGGATAGAACCTAAACTCAGGGGTAGTTCTTTCATACTTAAATTGATATCCATGAAATCTGGTTGCAAAGGTGGTTTCACTTGTTCCTTAATCATAAAGTACTCTGTGAACACTGTAATGTCGATGTCAGGTATTGAAGTTTTCTTGTGTTTTTTCCAGAAGTTCCAGTAATGCTGAGGATTATTAGAGACCATGTTTTCAAGTTCTAGCCGTACCTTAAGAAAGTGCTGTGTTTTCTTGTATTGAATAAGAGTTTTGTATTTTTTATAAATCCGCATGTAAGCCATTCTGTGTGGTTCCTTAGTTACATCATGTGAGGAAGCGTATTTGTGGGCTGCCACTGATGTAAAAGTGCCATCTGATCCTGATATAACTGACAAAGTATCCACCAAATTTTGTGTACGCACATTAAAATCACCACATAAGAAAATAGGATCACCAGAATACATACATATTTCCTCCTGCAGGTTATCAAAATAGTCACAATCATTTGTATGTATGTATGTTGAGTTCTCTGGCAGTAAATAGACACAGCCAATGTTCAAAACATTCTAGATATTAGATCTCTTCCCAAAGTTGAGTCTTATCCAGGCTATATGCTCAGAGTGTGAGACAATGTTAATATAGGGTGGCAAATGTTGTCTGTAGAATATACCTATACCACCCGAGAAACATTTTGCTTTCATATGTTTTGTGTAACGAGAATAGTTTTTATAGATGAAATCTGGAACATTTGGTGAGAAGTCTGGTTCTTTATGTGATTTTAGCAGCACAACAATGTCATTTTCAAATATAAAATCTGCAAAGTCTTGCTGTCCTAGCTTGCCGCCAAGACCACGTACATTCCAACATATGACCTTAACATTGTGAATTGGGTTGTTTGTCTGGGCACTGACTAGGGGTGTACCCGATGCCTCGCCCCTCTCGGGTCGAGATCTATTGTGGGTCAAGGTGGGTTTGGCTTGCGCTGTCGAGCGCCAGCATTCCTGGTTGATGTTGAGCCAGCATTCCTGGTTGCTGTTGAGCCATTAGTCGTTTCGGATGTATGGTCCCCTTCTCTGGTCTGAGTAGCCCGTTGTTCTATTGGTCTGTCCTGAAAGGTCCGTTGATCTAGGGGACTGGTTACCGGTGAAGGGTGGTCTGATGTTAAGGGGTTTGGCAAAGGGTATGCGAAATGGGCAATTCTGTTGGATACTAAACGTGCCCCATATTGAGACAGATGAAGGCCGTCGCATACAAGGGCTCCTTTCACTTCTCTGGTTGGCCACAAAGGTCGCCCCATAGGCTTTGCATATTTCAGGCAAGATGTCATTTACAAGCATCGTCTTGTCAGACAACACTTTGCGATCTGACCGGTTATGGAGGCCAAGGACATAGACTTTGGCGTTGGGGCTTATTTCTGTCCATTTGAACAGTAGGTCGCAATATTTGATTCTGATCACGTTGATATCCTGTGTGGGAACATCATTTGCACCTATCAATAGGATGAGTTTCTCTACTTTTACATCACCTATGATGAACTGAAGGCACTCTGTCACATTTTCAATGCGTGCCCCTCCCATAATGTACTTTTCCGTTCTCTAAGTTCTAGTGAGCCTGAAATGACGGATGATAGAATCACCTATAAGGATATCAGTGAGAGCTGTGCATCAATACAATTAATGCACAGGTATTGACACACATTGACGCCTTGTATGTGAATACTATTGATGCACATTTACAGTGCAGCACATATATACAATTAATGCACAAAGTTTGACATGCATTAATGCCTTGCATGTGAAATATTATTGATGCACACTGACATTCCAGTGGCAAAGAGTGATTAGTGATGTGTATCTTGCACTAGTGATGCAAGAGGTCGTTGATGCAGTGTGGATTGATTAAATAATTCAATTCTCCAGAACTTAAAGAGACTTGATTTATTTTGAAAAAGAATATTCTTAATGTTAATCTGGTTTGCTTTATCTATGTCAGATTTTATCTTATAATGGAGTCTGTGGATTTTTACCAAAACATCTGGATTATTACTTGTTTGGTAAAGTCTTAGACCTACATAACATGTATGTCTATGGTAAGTTTAACACTTTTATGTTAAAAAGATCAGTTATATCTTTAGTAATCCAAAGTGATTGCGTTTTTCTTATACAAACATTTTTAAAATGGCACATTACTGATGGGATTTCATAACAAAAAGTTTATTGACAATTCCATTTTGCATCAGCAATCCTTTTCAATCCTTAGATTAAGCTATTAACCTATTTTGGACCCTAACTAGGTCAAGGCACCAATTGACCTACTTAGAATCATTCACTATGCGCCACAGCCCCTCATATATACTACTGGTGTGGTAAAGGACGTGGGTGTAGGGGACATCCCCTGAGAATGACAGTGGTCAATCAGCAGCGGGTTGCAGAGAGAGATAATTATCATAGAATAAGTATAAATAAGGCTTAAGGAACAGGAATGTTCCCGGCAGGATGACTGGGTTAACTGTTTAACATGAATGGTACAAGCAAATAGCAATATTTATCGGCAAATTACAAAAATAATTATCGGCAAACTCGTCATTTATGTAACAGTGATGGGGGGCCGGGAATGTACTTTGTATTGTGCATGTGAATATGGTCAATTCTCACGAAACGTGCCCAATTGAGGACAAAATAAGGTCCAATTTTCTTTTCTTTTTTTCAGAATGAAATATATTTCAATCAGCACATCCTTATATAGTGACTTGGAGTATCTATTTATGTAATTGGGAACGTTCGTATTAATTTTTTGTTTAATTGGTGCAAGTATAAATATCAGGACCCCCACGGACGTTGACAGCGCCCCCACGGACGTTGACAGCGCCCCCACGGACGTTGACAGCGCCCCCACGGACGTTGACAGCGCCCCCACGGACGTTGACAGCGCCCCCACGGACGTTGACAGCGCCCCCACGGACGTTGACAGCGCCCCCACGGACGTTGACAGCGCCCCCACGGACGTTGACAGCGCCCCCACGGACGTTGACAGCGCCCCCACGGACGTTGACAGCGCCCCCACAGATGTTGACAGCCCCCCCACAGACGTTGACAGGTCCCCCACGATCTATAACAAGTCATTAAAGTGCCCATAATATTTTATATGCACATGAATCCATCTGAATTGCTATATATATTTGGGTTAAACATGAAGGCATAAGTAGTATTTGATACATAATAGCATACCATTTGGTAAGTAATTAAATCTATGAGAAATTTGACAAAAAAATGCTCCCACGAACAATGACAGCCCCCACGAACTATACCAAGCCATTAAAACATCCTAACATTAATATATAATTAAGTTTTAAGTGATTTCTTTTTGTTTTATAGCAAAATATGCAATACTGTGTAGGTTTCAGTTTCATAATACTATAGCATTCCTGAGATAAAATATTATTCATATAGCTGTAAAGCAAATGCCCCCACAGACAATGACAGCCCCCACGAACTATGACAAGTCATTAAAACATCCTAAAATTAATATATGATTAAGTTTTAAATGATTTATTTTTGTTTTATAGCAAAATATGCAATACGGAGTTTGTGTCAGTATCATAATACTATAGCATTCCGTAGATAAAATATTAATATAGCTGTAAAATAAATGCCCCCGCGGACAATGACAGCCCCCACGAATTATGACAGGTCATAAATATCCCAATAACATCAGAAAAATATATCCTAATATTTATTTTTTTAAACCAGAAATGTATGCATTAATACATATTAACCTATGGTAGATTATAATTAAGTGACACCTAACACGTTTGGAAATGTAGCAAGATGAGATCCCTAAGATCTAATACACAAAAAGTACACCGCGTGTGAATTACTAAATTTTTCAACTTATTTCTTTAAATATTGAGAGGATATGTGTATAAGTGGAGTCCCTAATGGAGATATTGCATGTACGGATGGATATACACACACAAAATTGAATTGATATGTATATTTCTTTCTGATATAGCTCATTGACATGAAATCCGCCAATTGTGCACGTTTCGTGAGAATGGACCATATATTGTTATAGGGTACAAGTTCGCTCCGCTCTCTTTAGTTACTAGTGGGTAATGAACCCTGCCGCCCACCACACACCCCTCCATGTCTGGTGCGATCTGCGACGAAACACCCTCCACCCCAGAAATGATAGTCCGTGCGAGGTGTCGGTGCGACAGAGTGCCCTTTACTCAGATCACACGGACCACACACCACCCCATCCTCTCAAACCAGGCTCTCAGCCCAAGACTCCAGATCTCCCGCTTTGTCGGGAGATCTCCTAATTTTTTTTGGTCTTTTTCAGAATTCTCTCGATCTCCTGCTTTTTGTGCAATATCTCCCGATTTTTGTAGGGCTTTCCTGAACTTTTTTCTATCACCATTTTCAATATCAAATTATGTAAAACCATGCTTTAAATCAGATTTGACCCGTGACATCCCAATAGGAAAATGTTGACTACATGTCTATAGAGAGGACGTAAGGTGAATATTATTCAAAACGTTGATATATTTGGTAACAACTATCAGATTAAAACTGATATGATTAAAACTAGTATCATACGTTTTGTGTCCCTTAAAATACCAATTTAACCTCCCGCTTTATTGTAATCATTGGCGCGAAATCTCCCGACTTCAGGCCAAGTCAATCTGGAGTCTCTACCAGCCTCTCCCGTGTTCAGGGGGTAGAACAGCAGTGCCGACAGGGGTAGACTGAACCCATCCGTCTCTACGTCCAGGCAAAGAGAGTAGAAGGGACTTTCTACTCTCGTTGGTCCAGGGTACGGAGTGGGAGTTGGTGAGTGGGGGCCAAGCTACGACAGGGGCCTTTATTTGAGAAGATGACACCACCCACTCTGCCATCTCGATACTCGCTAACGGCTCGCTTCTGGCGCGGAGGGTGATGTCGCAGATTGGACACCAAACTGGCCCTTCGCCACTCCCCCCACCCTTGGTCAGGTCACACTTCAGCGCGTCCCGTGGCATATAGTGTCCCCCCACCCCAGGTTATTTTTAGCAGAAGTGACTCCTGGTCTCCAGGGACCGGCCGGGAAAAGCCCTTGGGCCGGGAGGAGGGGGTGACCTAGTTCTGACCGCGGCTGACCGCTGGGCAGCGTGGGTCCAGTGTGCATGTGTTGTCGGGGACCTGACATCACTCTGTTGGTGTAATACCCGTCCTACCCACCAACCCCTGCCCCCTCCTCCAACCCCCTCCCTATCTCCCTGCAGATAGCCTCGTGGTTTTCCCTTAGATGTCTAGGTGAAAGATTTCCACTTTTTTGTTGTTGAATGGGAATACAAAAATCAGGAGGAAACATGTGGTAGGGATATGTTGCATTTACCATGTATCTTCATTGGATAGGATGGGATATTCTCTAATTTAGAGCCCCTCTAGCATATGTTAATGCTAGGCATCATTGGCCAGTTTTTGGGGACCACCTGATCACTCTCCATCACAGTTCTCTGGTCAGGATGTGACTGAATGGGAGCAGCATTGTGCTCGTATTCCCACAGTTGTTTATATATAGGGAAAAAAAGGACATATATTGCGCATTATATTTAACAGGTCCGGCCTAACATAGGAAAGCGGGAACCGAACGTCCCGAAATCTCAGTGTGTTGTATCTGGCCTCTCCAGGTCAGCCTGGACGCCTGTCACTAGACAGGAGTATCTATAAGTAGCACTACTAAGCTGCTAAGGGACAGTCACAGGCCCCGGGATAGGTTATATAGCTCAAAATTAGTTTTGGTTAAAATGAAACACTAAAGTTATCATATGGATTTCCCTATTTTATATAATCAGAAATTCTGGAAATTCAGTAATATTCCCATTCCAACTCTTACAAACAGACCAAACTCAGCCTAATTGGCGCACAGCTACCTTATCAGCGAAACCACCTGTGGCGTCACAAGATGCCTAGCCTCATCATAGAATAACACATGATACCTATTATTTTCTAATAGCTCTTTAACTTAATTTTAAGTATAGGGCTCTCGGGTAGTATATTACATTATTCTGAACTTAAATGTTGATATCTACATTTATCATATCGATTTCCTTTGGAATTTTGAGATATTTAGTAATATAACAGGGTTTATGACATATATAATTATATAATTATGTAGGCATATATTTGGGGGGACACCTGCATCTCATTAATATTCATTATGTCACATGCTACCTGTATGCTAGTTTTGGCGGGATTACATGTTTTCTGTCTGCCATTGGGTGCAGGTGATCCCCTCGCTTTGTACATTTTTTTCTTAATTTTTCTTAATTGTTTATTTAATTGTTTAATTATTATGTTAAATAAAAGGGTCGACTAATCATTATTATTTTCCTGATTCGATAAGAATGGCACTACACTGGTTTGTTCTCTTGTAAATATATGCACAAGTATACATTTTTACAAGATTGCGATATCAATGTATAATAGTTGAAAAAACAAATTAAGCTAACGACATTAATTGAAGATTTTGTCTGTTGACAGGTTTAGCCAAAATTAAATCTAACCTTTGTTACTAGCAACAATATAACAGTGGATCGGCACTCCCATAAGGTTCTGCCACTTCATGCCAATAGGGGGGTCTGACCCAGACTAGGAGAAACTGCATAATTTGCGCTATAGTAACTGGCCTAGTTTAACAACTTGTGCACAAGGAAAATGCCTATGTATTTGTTCTGCATGACTTAACCTCTCTTAATTGTCTGTTCACTATACGAAGATTTCATCTGTTTCAAATTTGATTCAAATTTGTGATTGCACTTTGAAGGTGAAATACAATATGAGGGAAGTCTTGTAACTCCTAGCTCTATAGCTACGATGATTTTCGAGACAATAATGTTACACCTAGACACATCATTTTGTTTCCTCTTAAACCAAGCCCTATTCACAGTAGCACCTACAATGAGCAGGGTAGGCATGACACCTTCCACTTGTTAAACATGTAGCATAATATACTTCGCGTAGTGTAATATAGCCTTAAAACAGCCCTAACGTGTGCTGGTCACGTTGGGCAAAATTACCCAACGCGAACATACACCCGACACATAGTGTAATACAGACTTTGTACTAGTTTTAGAGGTGAGAATGACACCTCTACTGACCTAAATGCTGAGCATGAATTCGCTGAGCATGAACAACTAATTAAACATTTGAATTATAGCCAATTTCTGTTGTGGAAGCACTGACAAGTTTTACAACTAAGACAAATTATCTGGAGAATGTAACATATGCTTATCAGGATTAGGATATGCCAAAGAGATTCATCTTGTGACGTGACTATGGGTGTAGACCCAGGTCCCTTAAAATCGACAAGGCTACATGGCCATGTTCTTAAATGGCCAAAATATTATAGTGACAGGCAACAGGCATTTCTTAAATTCGACATCCCCCATCTACGCCCCTGTCACTACCACCCTGGCTTGATATTATCAGTCCCTACTGACCATATTGGCATTAATGAATAGGTTAACAAATACTTCTAAACTAAAGTCAGATAGGCGTATTTATTCATTTCTAATATTATTTAATTTTTTAAGTAGTCGATGACGTGTCAGTGGATCTTTAAGCCCAACCCACACTGCACGACTGACCTCAACTCAACCGTTGAGTTGATTCGAGTTGGGCTCAGTCTCAGACAGTCATTTGATAAAATGCATTGATCAGGACATTTTGTACTTCATCGGGACACCCAGGACAGGGTCTAACTATTGAAAAGCCCGGGACAGGGCCCAGGACATGGTCTAAAAATCGGGACTGTCCTGGGAAAATCGGGACACTTGGCAGCCAAATAATTATCTGCAATGTTTCCCACACAAAAAAGGACATTTATAATGGTGCCGTTAGCAACTTTTACTCACGGCAAAAGATAATTCTCCCGATAATTTTTTCACTGCTGATAATTATTTTTGAATCATCGTGAAATATTGTCTGGATGGATCATAATCATCAGGGATCTCTCTCCGACTGGAAAATTATTATCGGCATGAAAAATTATTATCCTAAATTCTCTCTGCAACCCCCTCCAGAAGTTGAGGAGCAAATGCAAAGAGACATTGAATCATCTTTTTCCTCTGGCTCGAGCCCAGTCACCCAACCCCCATGCAGGTGTGGGTGAGAACGTGGATGTAGGCATTGTCGTGGGCACACAAATTCCCCTCTAAACTAACTTCTAGGATCATTATGTATGAAAAAAAAATTCCCAAAATAATATTGTCTATAAATTGAACAAAATGCTAAATTCTTAGGAAAGGAAGGTCGAAGTGGTTAAATCTCTGTTTCACATGACGCAAATGTAACTGATGTTTACATGCTTGCTTGATTAACGTTTTGATTCAGAATGCATGGATTCAGAGTGTTTGTAGCTATAACAGCCCATAATATATTTATTCAAGGTTTCAGGTCTCAAAGACAATTATAAATACCAGTGTCAGAAGCTACTGACTTGAGATTTACTGTGCACACCACAAAAACACATTTTTCTAAGTTTCTGTTTCAAGTTTTGGTTCTAATTATAGTAGAAACATGTTCTATACATAAAGAAAGCTCCTTTTCACCTAAATAACATATCCTGATAACAAGAAATTAATTTGTTGCAACTTCCGACTCAGTTTGCCTGATCAGGTTACACTAGCACTTGTATGTGTTAATATTCATACTCCTATATTAATATGTCATATAACTATTGGGAGACTAGTTAATTATTATAAACACCAGATGGGGTGGTGGTGTGGCTCACACTACTTCATGTGCACACCAATTGTGATGTCATCAGTTTATGTGTGTGTGCTGGTTGCCATGTTACTGCCACTTCTGTTTATTCCCTCCACCTCATCCACATGCACACATACAGAGTCTACCTGTATCCAATTCTATTTGACAAACACATTATTTTGTCACATTACTGTAATAAAAAATCTTTGTAAAGGGCGGACTACTTTTCACCACCGGCTCAAGCCCACTACGGTCTTTGTTTGTTATTTCATATGTTGACTTTATCAATTTCGTATGTTGACCTTATCAATTATATTGAATATCTAAACCAGTAAAATATCGCAGCTTCTCTATTTCCAAGTCCTTTGGATTTTCTGAAAAAGCAACACCTATAGATAGATCTACTACAAAAAAAAACATAACCATAATCCATTGACTGCCTAGTTGCCAGGGCGTTGTGGCCTAATATTAAAGGAAAGCTAGCACATAATCAAGGGTTAGATATTTGTCAATGAAATTCGTTGTGCATGGAATATGCATCAAGTACTAATGATGCTAGAAATATTTTAAGCATATTCCAATTGTGCCGACTGTTGTGGGACTTTGATATTTGGTCTATTTTAATGGGTTTTTAAGGGAAATCCCGTATTTGTGACGTCACAAGGACTGTTATTTGGATTCCCCAACTTTTAAAAAAGGGAATCCCCAATTCTCAATTGTGTATACAAAGGAATTTTTGCTGTTGTATTAATTTTTATATTAAGCCATATGCAGGCTATACATACTTGTATCCTTTACTCACCTAAATTCATTCAGTTACCTAAGATTCCAAAGCTATTTTGAAAGGGTTTCACCTTAATTATGACGTAGCAAGGACAGAACTATACCCCCAGAAATTAGGGAATTCCCAAATTTTATTTTATTTCCTCTATAATTCACTAATACTTTGACTTGTTCCACTTTTTCTTTTTGAAATAGTTTTAGAACACTCCAAAGTAGCTAGATAATCAAAAAATGGGTTGGTGGAAAATTATGTGCAAGCTTTCCTTTAATATTCAACTAATGTGTCATTGCGTTAACTTTCAAATTTATTTCTCATTGTCCTTCAGAATTTTCTAACATGTGATATTACTTTACGATGTCATGTGTTCTTTTCCCCTCAAGGAAATCATTACTGTCCATCAAGATCTTACTAGTAACATTGATTGCGGTTCTACTATCATTTCATCCTGTCTTCATAAATCTCTACAAGATGTTTGGTATGTATATAGCTAGCTGTTTTGGTTTATTCTTCTTAGTTCTTGTATGCAACTTATGAGCATTATGAAAAGACCAAATTAAATCATACCATTCGTAAAAAAAAAGAAGAAATTTTCAGTCTGTTTGGGCAATCGTTAACCCCTTGGTGCTGCTTGGATCTGGATAATACAGAAAACTACCAAAGACATTATTTATTCAAGTTACACTGTTCACATTTATCTTTCAGATTTTATAAAGACACTACAAAATGGACAAGCCACTATCATAAAGTAACTTTTAACTTATAATCTTATATATCTGGCTCTGATTTTAAATGTTATCGTGATGAAGACTAACAAGTCAAAACATGTCGATCAACCACATTTTTATTCACATGTCTCTGTATTGAATAAATCATCAATGCTCTCCATCAACACTGTTTTCAAGTTTGGTGTATCTTCAACATCTTTAACATTCGTAATTTTGTATGTGCTCATATGCCACACATACAAATGTCCATGTATATAGATATAGGCCTATATATACATGTATATATCTGTTTACATTTTTATATGGATATATGGAAATATGCTTAATATGTGTATCTATGGTCAATTCTCATGAAATGTGCCGAATTGACAAATTTCATGTTTTTGTACTATAATGTGAAATATATTAAAATTATTGCATTTTTGGTCACATTTCCAAATGTACTCACTTTACCTCTACAGCATGTATTCTCTTAAACTTTAAAGAAGTATGGTGAAAAATTGATATTTTCAAGAGTTACAACGTGGTGCAGTATTTCTGTTACAGTAAATGCATGCTGCCCTTCAAGAATGATTGTGTATAAGTGCAAAGTATTTACCCCCTTTAATTATCTATCTATGCATATGTGTCTGGTTCAAAAAATTGACCTTTTAACATGTATTCTAATCATTTTTGGGCATTTTCAATCTCCTGTTATCAACAGTGGGAGTGTTATCGGTAGTGGGAAATCATATTTTATATTTCTATGATTTCATTTGTAGTAAATAATGATGAATTATGACATTTATTAAATACAGGCAGCTACATATTTACAAAAAATTAGTCAAATCTATCATATATACGGACATTTTTGATGTCGTTAATAGTAGGGGTTGTTATCTATAGTAAGGGCATTTAATGTTGATATCATATATGTATAGACACTGTGCAGACGTGTTCACGTGATCGGTTTTTGGTGACCACAACGTGGTGATCATGGCTACATGGTTATTGATTTGATCGATAATTATAGCTTTCTAAAGCAAAATTATTATTATGAGTATGTGTGTAGGTGTCTCTACATGTCTCTATGTGTCTATAAATGTATGAATGTTTCTGTATGTTCCTGGGTATTTATATATGTTCCTGGATGTGTGTGTATACATGCACATGCTTGCAGACGTGTGAAAATGCATACACATGGGTGTACTTGTGTGTGAATATGTGGGCACATAAGCATATCTGTTTGCACATCCGCAGGTGTGTTTGCATGTATGTATATGTATGCATGTATGCATGCATATGTAGACATATAATGCCTGAGTATGTATGTGTAGATAGAATTTAGTATAAAGGATATAAAAATATAATATTAAACCTTTATTATACCAAAATAACAACAAATTGATATCCTTCTGATGCCTATTAAAATTTGTTTTGATAGTTGTGTTTGTATATGTATGTTTACATTCATCTTATTCTGACTCTGAAATTTGTTAGGATGCAGCACCTGCCAGGTAACTAAACACACAACAAGAACAAACACACAAAATATTCACAATATAGCTTCTCGCTTGTCTGGCATTGTCAAAGCAAGAAGTCTTCAAGACTTTAATACCTGGCCTAAAAAGGAGGACAGATTTGACCGTTGTAATTATTATAACAATGTGTCTTTGGCAAAAAGAATTGTTCTCTGGAATATTTTCAATGTCAATGAAACAAACCAGTATGACGTAACCTTGGTTAGTCAGACAAGTCTAGACAGGCTGGATACTGCGAACAGACTACTGGAGAGTTGGAATGGTCCTACTTCACTAGCTGTACATGTCACACCTTTTCAAACAACTAGATTATCACAGAATCTCATGAAACTTTCACGGAAACATTCAACACGACTTCATCTTGTACTTGATCTTGTTGACACGGTGAGAAACTTTATCATTTATTCAGTATCATGTTATAAGGCCACAAAGGTTAAGCTGTAAATCTTTTTTTTCTCTTGTTGTTCATTGTTGCACTCAGTAATCTAAAGATTTTAAAGCCATACATTTTCAGAGTATCATTTTGCCCAGGTGACCCTCTATCTTCATAGGCGATTCAGCCAGTTAATCTTGTTATAAGGTAACCGGAAATGTTTCAAAATTATAAACTAACTACAAGAAATAATTTGTAAATTTACCTAAAATATTTCTAAATGAAGAAGAGTTCAGATGAGATAAGAAGGTGAATTCAGTGCTAAACCAATATGATGATATTACCAATTGGCTTTGGGCTAAAGTGCCATACCCACTAGACGATTCCCCGATGGCCAACGCAGACAGCATTAGGCCATCGGCATCGGTGTTGGCTTTGGGATCAAATTATCAAACATGCTTAATATCGGTTGGCCGTCCCATTGGAATGGCCGTCGGGATGGCGTACGGGACTGCCAATTGTGTGTGGTTATGACTTGTCCAACCAGAGTTTTAAGCTGGAGTCAATCAGCCTATGAGAGACCAGCTTTCATTTTCACTGGTTTATTGCACGGTAATAATACTTGACCCATGGATAGGTCCTAAGCCTACAAATAACAATTTTACAGTGTGAAACTAAACCACCTATCTACTCCACGTGATTCTTAGCCACAAAAAGTCTGTCCTCCAGTCTATCGAGACAATCCCAAAGAAATTCATACACTTTGATGGTCTTACCAATTTCTCAACAGCTACTTCGAAACCTACTTCACGCAGAATCAACAACAATGTGTTTTGTGCGTACATACACTCACTTTCAGAACCTTCAATGATACAGAGGTAATCAAAGTAATTAACAGATTGTATACCCTCGTTCCTGGGCATGCCTAGGATGCACTCAGAGAGTATATAAAATAGATAAGGTGCTCAGTGAAGGACAATGAATGGAAAACAGAGATGTACCTGTAAGGACCAGACATATCCGAAACACATATATATATTTGCCCTCCAACAACATCCCTGATACTGTATTTTATTTAACCTTAGGGTGATACACGTTTAGTAGTTAAGAGTTTAACACAGGGCGATACAAACCTGGGTGATAACCAGCCTTTATTGCCCTGCAGGGTGATACAAAAACTTATTTTTCTAAAATTCATAAATAAATTAAATCATTAACAAATGAAAAATCTAACATATGCATTATCTACACAACATTCCTAGCTATATTTTACTTGCTTACTGATTGTGGATTTGATGAATATCAAAAAAATTATCAAGATTGAAAATCAAAAGAAACATAAAAGCATGTGCAGCATCACTGCCCGATCATCACTGATTGCTGTGTATCCTTCCTTGGGAGGTCAGATCTAACAGAAAAGGTATAATAAATCCATAACCAACCAAGAAGGGAGTACGATGGCAGTCATCACCCTGATATCAGCCTGAGGCCATGGCCCGAAGGGCCAGCCGAGGGCTGATATCAGGGTCCAGGCGATCTTACTCCCTTTTCAGTTGGTTATATGTATGGCATAGTTATAAGAGAAAGGTTTGCATGTAGTATCCATAAGATTATTAATAAATTATCTGCTCTCAGCGAAGAACAAACATAGTACAAATGTATGTTGATTATTGTCAATAAAAGGAGCACTGCTCATTCCAAAAAATTATCTGCTGTTTACTGTTACTTTTAGGCACAAAAGCATGAACATACTGAGGCTTGATCAGAGTGTGTGGGAACACATTTCAGTTATTATTTAGATGTAATGCTCACCTTTATTATACCTTAGGGTGATACATGTACAGGTTTAGTACTTAAGAGTTTAATGCACGTCATATCAAACCCAGTTGCTAACCAGCCTTGTGTCACCCTATAGGGTGATAAAGGAAAGTAGTTCACGCGGGAAACCGCGTAGGAATGCACAGTGCAGAATGCGTGAAACTCTGGAAATAGTCTGTGATAATGCGTTATGTAATGCATATTTAACATAAAAATATGTGATATTTTCTATTTGTATGAGTTGACCTACGCATGAAACACATGATAAAATGTATAAACATAGTAAAATGCAAAATGATACCTCCGTTCCCAACGTGGGCGATTATACGGGATTTGCGTAACAGACGGCCATTCTTAAATTCGACCTGTGACATGAGGGCTTAACAACATGACAGGGAGGGTTAAAAACATGATAGCGACATGTGACATGAGTATTTCCTAAATTCAACATACAACATTTGGATAAAATAAGCAACAAAGACATTGGGATCCCCCATCCAGACCCCTTCTTCTAGAGACACAACCCGATATCAGCTTTAGGGGGTACCCTTCGGGCCCTCCCCTCAGGCTGATATCAGGATCCAGCCCCGGGGGTCCAGCCATACCCCCTCGTACCCCCTTCTCAGCTGGTTATATGTATTTATCACCCAGAAACAGAGTGTAGCTTAAGACCTCTCCGACACCAAATGAAGACTGAATATTTCCAAAATGTTCCACTGGTGGCACCAAGCTTACAATGTCAAGAGTACTTTAGGCTAAGTGTTCGGCACAGAGATCCCATGATCATGGAGTCCTGGCAATCTGTTTAAATCCACGAACTACATAAAACCAATCACATAACACTATGGTGGTTAGAGGTAAGGGGTGATGTAAAAAATCAAAGGCTGCCACCCTGAGATGCTGTGGAGGGCTGCAGCAGGATGTTAGAAAGATGTCTATATATACCTCACTGAGTGGCTGCAGCACTCCAAAACCTCATTGCCTGACCATTAAGGTTGCCAGACGTAGACTCTTATCAGTACATTTTTCAGGTAAAGGATAGGCTGGAACTTTCTTTCATGTTTGTATACATTACGTACCCCTATCACTCCATTAGGGCTAATTAATCAATTACTTAATTACTTAATGAGGTCATTTAGGTTATTAAGATAGTGTCCCTACCCGCTTCCTATCAGGCTGCAGCCCTGTGGCAGCAGGTTGCGAACTCAGTAGCCCAGAGTGGTGGCTACGTGCTGTAAAGTCACTGACCACTGGCTGTGACCTTCTGTGGTGAATTTTAATGTCACCCCTAAAGTGCACTTTGATTTATGTAATCCGACACATACACACAAGTTTTTAAGTAGGTATTGGATCTTCCTACTTTGAATGCTGGGACAGAGTTAAGGGGTGCTAGATTTCTCTCTCCAGCTTGCGTGCAAGGATGGAGAATATATGAGTGGAGGCCCTTGTGTGCCCAACACTTGTTATAATTGCAGGCCTGACACAGATACACCTGTCCCCTGCCTACACCTTTCTCCCATTGCTATAACTACAACCTACTAATATTCATTCTTTTCCAATACATTATAACATTTTGCACTATATCCTAATTTCGTTCTTTGCTATATGTTTGATTGTTTGATTTATTCATTTTCTATAATGAGTATAAAGGTTGTTAACTTGTATACTTTTGAATCTATTTCAGTACACATCTATTTTGGTTCTATACATGGTCACACCTGGACGACCAGCATCTGGTGGCCAGCCACACTGCGTTGAGGTAGAGATTAAAACCTTGTGCATATAATTAGAGTAGTTATATTTGAATATAGACTAGAGTGTCTATTGTAAAATAGTAGTATTGGACGAAAGGGAAAGGTCACAGGTATACACTGCCAGTGTGGTTGGGTTTATAAATTCAGACACACACACAAGGTCCAAGGGACCTATCCCAGACATACCAGCAGTCAGAACGCCTCTCTATAAAGGGTAAGTCCATCACTGTTGGGGAGATAGCAGATACCTGTCAGTGGCTTGAAGACATGGCACTCTTCTCTTATACTTTTCCCTAATTTCCCCAGCTACCCATGAGTTTAGCCACAAAGCATGCGGAGGTGGTATTCTCTCCATGCACACCGTCCATCATTTGCACTGACCCACCCTCCAAAGACTTAATCCCATACTCCTCCCAACACACCACTGCACACAGAAAGATGTGCCAGTTATTACTGTCTTTGGCAATGATGGTTTTGGCACAGTGGGGTGACCATTGCATCCAGTAAAACATATTTCCTCAGATGTAGGAGAGTCTGTAGGCATGTTTTCGCCGGTGCGATGGATGAGCGACAGGCTAGTTGGGAACTTTGAGCCCTCTTCTTTGAGGAGGAAGGGGGGGGGTCTTGGCACAAGACGATGGTGAGATATTTTTACCATGGCCTCTGGATCCTAACACCTCATCTGAGTGACACCAGCTTCTGTAACGTCAGGAGCTAAGTGATTCTGAATCGACTCCTGTTCTATTAAACAATCAAAGCATCTCATCTTTTCACCATTCTGTAACACAACCTGCTGTATATGCCACAGGTTCACAAAAAGATTTAACACAACAGGATCCAGCCTCTCAGGGGAATAAGGGTCTGCCTATCCCCCAACATTCAAAGCAACAGATTAATCCTAACCCTGTGTTGATTATACCAGCAGCACAGTTTCCCCCAGGATAACCCTGTCCCTGCCCTGATACATAATACCCATTTTCAAACAAATATTGCAGCTGCCAGAACATCTACCTTAAAACTTTTTACTTTCAATGGAACCAATCATGAATTTGTTAATAAATGTTTTGATGAATGGATTCTCTCATGACCATCAAGAACTGTTGCCAGTGTACAGTCAGCAGATGGTAACAGCAAAACAACACCCTCATCAGATACACAAACAAACAACACCTCAAGCAACACAGATGTGGAGAAAATTACAGGTGCTATTCTTACAGCCATGGCATCACAACAAACATATCCACTAACTGGGAGCAACAACGCCTTGGACAACATAAACATCAATTGTGATACCAACATCCATCGGCCACCTTGGTTGTCAGTGTCAAGATCAGAGAGAATGTGGACCATGCCAAACACCAAATATTCCGGAAAGGTTCCCAAGGCCGAACAGTTGGACTCACCAATGTCAGAACAGAGATCACAAACATACAGGCCCCAAACAGACATTGCCTCTGGCTAAATGACTGACTAAGCTACATAAAAGGTGCACCTTTGTCCTAATATGGAGGTTCAACAAAAAATACACTGCAGACAAGCTACCTTCTCAGTCAATGAAACTAGGTAGGCAGCACGTGAGGTAGCTATATCACTGTGCGCATTAAAAGCTCAGATTGAATATTCTGTGGCCAAGGTAGAACCCATTGCTAAAAGAATTGTATTTGGAAGTATCAAGTCTCAAGCTGTTATTGATATTGGTTCATTGAATTATTTTATCGGGAAACAGGTTACCGAGGTGGATTAGCTCCTCAACGGTAGCCTGTAACAGCAGACGTGGGCCTGTGAGGGTCTAAGGACACATTTAACTTTCCCTATAGTGCAGGGGTGAACCACTGAAGGCCCCCATACGTAATGAAGAATGAATAGTGCCTAGTTCGCATACATATTGGGCTGGGTATACAAGCAGACAGCACGAAACGCATTATGCAAGAAACGTTGGGCCGGCAGCTGCCATGCTACCACTATATCATTCAGGGCACTGACTCAACATTAGGGAAAGCAAGGCCAAATCAGACCCGGTGTTATCCCCTGGTGGAACACCGGTAGCAAACTCCTTCTGACACGAGGGCACACCTATACACCTCCGCACAAGAACACATCTGGCCGCCCCACATGACACACACACACACACAAACACACACATAAAAGATTCTTCCCCCTACATTTTTTTGTTCTACTCCACCATGGCTGGTCCACCCTCATCCCCATCATCATCCAGTCATGTCACCCTCTCCACTGTGGCAAAGTGCATGTCTCTATCATTGCAGCACTGTATTTAACTGAACTGCATTTTCCTTGTACTCATTATTTCCTTGTACTCATCACTTTCAGTCAAAAGGCTACTAAGTCTTGGCATTAGCATAATTTTGAAGATTCTCTTCACACTTAGGCCATAATTCAGGCCAGAACCAAATATTGTTATGACCAGTATCATGATAATATGCTTCTGACATGCCATGGCCTACTGCATGGAAAACTTACATGGTGCATGGCATGGAGAACTTGCATGGGAAGCCTATTCTTTGTGAGCAATATGGGGTTGTGTTCTGACCGGGTAAGTTGATTAGTCCAATTGATTCCTTTCATGTATATATGTAGGTTTCCAATTAAGGTCCCATGGTTGAACGAGTCACTCAATGTATATTGGAATTTTGTGATGGCAAAGTTAGATATGCAAATTGGCATGCTCAGAATAGTTATCAAAAGATATGCAGACAGTCCAGGGAAATTTTGAGAATAACCAGAGAACTTTATCCCTTGCAGACAGCTCACATAAGAGACATTTTGGAGTCACTCCCAGGCTCAGCCTTTGTCTGGGATCCCACTAAACAGAGAAGGGGCTTGATGGATTTCATAGGTAAGACCGGTTATTACTTATTTGGAGTGCCTAAGGCCTCAGACATATAGATGCGAAGATTAATGATCCTTGCAGCTAAGGAAAATATCAAAATCAATTCACAAAATTTGGTGACATTAGTTAACTTTACTGTCATAAATTTTGACAGGTGGGATGCAAGATTGAATTGGCTACACACTGAAGTTAATGCTATCGATGACAACTTGTGCACGTCTTCACTGGAGGCATTGGTGGCTGATGCAGAGAGGCAGAAAATATTGCAAACAGTAACTACCACAATCCTAACCCATCACTTGCCGGCAAAGCATGCTCACAAAAAACATCTGACTTTGTGGTGGCTGTTCAGAACTTTCTGTGGGATCAGCTTACACCAACAATAGTACCACACAAAGATATCAAAGATTCACATTCTGGATTATCTGAGGTGCTCTGTAGAGAGTACCCTTCCTTCAAAATTGCTTTCTTTTCTCCTCCGTTCTATTATGACAATATAAAGCCATATTTGATGATTGTGGGCAATGAATTATTAGTCTATATAAAGGTACTGGTTGCATCAGATGTACACATCTTTCGTGTTTTCTTCACAAAGGAGTTTCATCTCCCAATACACATGCACAACACTTCACAGATTGATGGGACTATTATTTACTGGTCTGATGGGACTATCATTACTGGTCTTCAGGCAGAAATGGCAGTATTGATCAACAATAGATATTACATTCCGTTGGAATCATTTTCTTCCAGACAATGCATGTTGATGAATCCGTTTTATTAATCTGTTCAGATAAACAATAAATCAAACCAATATCTAGTGAGACTTGTGTTGCAGCTCTCATCAGAAAATTAATGATTGTGAAGATATTAGAAAATTATGCATTTTAAAATTTGTGGTAAACCCAATATTTCAAGAATTTGCATGTATGTGGACAGAACTAGCTTGCATTTGGTGAGAAATAGTCGGAAAGGCAAGGTAATTTGTAAGAACAGAAAACTGAAAACTTTATACTTATGGCTTTTTGATATTGTTGAATTGGGATGCCAATGTTCCATTTTGTCTTTGAACCTCTGGCTACCATATCAACTCAAAGGTTTTGCAAAACAAATTAGTGAAGTTTCAGTCCGTTTCCTGCTAAATAATGCTTTCTTATTTGCTTTCAATATATCTGGAAAAATTCAGGCTGCCATGTGGGAATATTAAAATTTTTGTTCTGTACTTTTGGCCCTAGCTACAACTGCACTGTCAGCTTCTGCTACAATTTTTTTCAATGAACCTCAGACTCTAAATTCTGAGTCGATCTGGTGTACACTATCAGTTGACTTTCTTTTTGCTTCTTTGCTAGACATTAATTGCTATTCTACTGACAACTGTAGTCATAATTCAGTGATGTCAGTTAAATCAGACTGAGGAAAACCACTGTCTGTATCTGTCTGTAAAGATAGTTATTACACATTTCTGATGATTTTGGACCACCCCGGAGACTGCACCTACACATGTACAGGACCTCTTATGTCATCTTGTGAATTAAAAATTTGATTTGCAAAAGCTGAACAGAAAATTTAATAGGGGATCCAACTTTTTACACCTGACAATACCCAACCCTTGGGAATTTCATTACTCATCATTGTTTAGATCCCAAACTCTTTGGATAAAGAAATGAATAAGGTCACAGTCAGAATCAAGATCAGGGTCATTCACAAGACTGTGGGTGTCCCAGTGCCACTCATTCGGTACCTAAACCCCCAATAAGCTCTAGGATGGACACTCTTCATACCAGCTCGGTACACTGCACATGGGTATCTTGAATTAATGCCTATGCAAAACCTCAACCACAGACACACAACAGACACAGCCAGTACAGAACAATTGACAGCACCTGACAGTGCCACTTACTGACAACCAGATACAACCTTTGACACACACAATACCAACTGCTCCTGATCATGCATTAATACTTCATAACACTGCCACCTAACACACACACGTCATAATTTTAAGAAGTTTTTTTTTTTTTTGTACAAAGATTCTCCAAAATTCAAATTTTTCAAAAATTCTTTTACATTGCCAAAATTCATACATTTTCCTGAAGACAGAGCAATAAGTCCCTTTGGCTTAACACACTCACAACACACTACACATGGTTGTTGTCACCCCTGCACTTTGACAACAGACCCAACAAATGTCCTGTCTGTGCTTGGTTGGAGATGCCGAACCTTGGTGACTGCTGCAGAGGCACAGTACAGTCACCGGGTTAGGGATGCGATGTCATTTTGCTGTTAGTGTCATAAATCAGGCCGATACCATAAATGACATTGTGGTCAGTCTATGCAGGCACACTCTCCAGGCAGAGGTTCTGAGCTATCTATACCGTGCAAACAGAATGTAGAGTGTGACTAGAGCTGTGTGCACTGGAGCAGAATGCCCCTCATAATATCTATTTCCTTACTGTCTGCCCATTCCAAATTTCTTAGCTGTATAAATTTATTGATTTGATGTTCAAATAGAATCCCACCAGACAAACATTGTCAAAATTGTGACCTGATCTGACATAATGAATCGCATGTCGCCGAGATACCATTTGAGTTAGTTAGATATTTTGTTCAGCTCAAAAAGAGCTTCATTTTGATACCAAGATTGTGTTTCTACGATGATTAGGGGCGAAGTTAGGTTTTTCCCTATATGCGGTAGGCTGGAAACTTGATTCTGAGAAAAATGTGTTTGAAGTTTTTATGTGCAGTTTTCAGTACACCCGGCCGGAATTCCTTAGATATCACTAGAAGTTTTTGTCCCATTGACTTGACACTTGGAATATACATTTTAGACTAGTTGAACTACAAAATACTTTGAAATCATGCTTTAGAAATGGACACTTTAATCATTCCGGCATTGTAAAGATAGGGTACAATTCTAGTAAATCTGCATCTGAAAATGAAAAACTTAACCTAGAGGGCAATCTCAAACAGTCCCAACAACTGTTCTAGAAGACTGAATTGAAGTCTTAACAACTTGTAAAGAGTCTATGGGAATGTTAAAGTGTATTTCAGCCTGTTTTACCATAAATAATAAGTGTCCAAGTAAGTTGAATAAAAGATCCATAAAAGTTGAATATAGTTGTCATTAAATTGGGAGTCTAGAACAACCCCAAGGGCACAAAAGTACCAATAAAATAGAAGATTTGAACTATATACAGGTATATTCTAGTCTATGATTCTATTTGCTAGAGGATGTGGACCGACCACGGCCCCGCCCCCGACTTTGGCTGCGTTTACGTTTGGGTGGGGGAGTGTCCTCCGGGGAAGTGTCCAAGTCTTTGTCCATTTCACGATGCCTATTTGACTTATATTGCAAGTTAAAAAGCTTCATTTTGATTATTTCCTTTTTTTGAATTGATTAAACAAACATGGGATTTGGATTACCTTTTCTCTTGCATCGAAAGCCATCACTGGCAAATTAATGACTTAAATAATGTGCTTGACTTGGTGTGATGTCACAATTCAAGGCTAAAATCATAGTATTGAAAGGAATTCAAAGGAGGCCAGGGGATTGGAGGGGAGGTTAGGAACTATGTAAAATGATTTCCCTCAATGAGGGGACATTTTTGGCATCAGATGGGCCTAATATTATCATTTGTGGAAGCTTTTTAGGAACATCTATCTGTTGGGTTTTTCAGTATTAACAATAGTTGTAATTTTCTAGAAATTGTTGTAATCGTCACAGAATTTCCTGATATGTATAGAATGGACATTCTCACTCAGGACTATAACCTCAGAGTCAGTTTTGATTCATAGTTGACTCATACTGGAAGTCATAAATGTTTCAAATTTGGAAATTTTGCTCAAATTGGTATGAAAACCATCTCAAACTTTTTTTGTCCATAAGTCTTCTGCTCCTTGCATCCTAAGATTATCAAAAGGCTAGCGGCAGCTATTCACCGAGGGTAGGCCAGGGGTGTGGAGTGAAGGCCAGGAAATATGTAAAATGATTTCCATCAAATAGGGAACAGTTTTGGCATTTGATAGCCTAATCATCATTTGTGCAAGTTTTTAGCAAAATCTATTGGTCGAGTTTTTTAGTATTAAAAAAGGTAAAAATCGTCAAACAATTTCCTTACATGAAAACAATGATCATTCTTAGTCAGGGCTACAACCTTGAAGTCAGTTTTGACTCATAGTTGACCCATTATGGGAGCCATAAATGTTTCAAATGTGGAATTTTTATAAATTGCTCAAATCAGCAAAAAAAATAACTATTTAATGATTCTTTTCTTACACAAGTCTTCTTTGCCTATACTCCCCCTCCTAAGGCATGCTAGCCAGTCTAGGCCTCTATTAAACCTGTGGTCAGTAGGGGGCCAGCTTACTGTACCTATACTCAACTTCTGAGGCGTGTTTAGTAGGGCTAATTATAGATAACGCCTCGGCCCGACTCAGTGGGCAGGGGTGGGTGGGGGATGGGGCATGTTATGTAACCTGTGTGGCCAGACCCTTCATGCTGCAGTAACCCTGTTTCAGGGCCCAGCTAGGTGTGCCGTGGGCCTCTACCTGTGCCTACCTATCCCTTTTCTAACCCCTACCTTTCCCTCTTCCCAGGCTTTCCTGTTTTTGCCCCTGCCCCTTACGAGTTCTTCCTCAGCCATTTCATGCCCTTATCCCGACCCCTACCTGTCCCCCTTCCAACCCCCTTCCAACCCCCTGCCTGTTCCTCTTCTTATTCCATTGCTATCTCTCTTCCTTTCCCTGCCTGTCCCCTTCCTACCCCCTTCCTACTCCATGCTTGTCACTCTTCTGGTCCCCTAACTATCCTCTTCCTCTCACTACCTGAGTACCTGCCCATTCCTACCTGCCCACCCAATTCCTGTCTTTGACCCTGGTCCGCACATGTTCTTACCTCCGCCCCCTTCCTGTCTTTACCCCCATACCCCTTCCTCTCTCTTCCGACCCCATGGTTGAAACATTGTCATTTAGATTATTATTGAGATTGATGATCATATGTTGGATCATACAGTCAATTGTCCTTCAGGAAACAAAAAAAGTTGCTATATAAGTTTTCTATTTTTCTCAAGATCTGTTGAATGTTATTTTTCAGGATTTGTATCCAATTAATCATTTGCGGAATGTGGCTGTGAATGGTTCATGCACAAACACCATATTTCTTATGGACATTGACTTCGTGACACCCCTTGGCCTACGTTCTCATTTGAAAAGCATCAGAATCAAAAGGAAGCAAGTTATGATAATTCCTGCTTTTGAGGTAACAGAAAAAGGGGTAAAAGATGGTTTGAAGATAAACAACAAGAAACATCTCATTGAAGCTTGGAATAATGGTCAGGTACTTCCATTCAAGTATGTGGTAATTCTATCAACTATTTTGTACATTTATTATAGGGAGGGGACAATGAAATCTTATTGTTTTCCAATTTGTTTCCTTGGTCTTAGATATAATGTTAACAAAGACATACATAACATTTGGATGGTAATAGTTAGCTCCTATTGAAAGGTACTGAAGTCTTTGTATCAGAGAACATACTGGCGCCTTGACAGCCTGAAAATGGACATCTGTGGATGATATCACACATAAAAGCTGTTATTCTAAATTCATAAACTTTCAAAATCCACATAAAATACATTTTTTTCCATTTCTTTCCACACAAATCATTCAATTGCGGTGCTGAGAGCAATATAATTCTCATTAGGAGAGAGGGGCAATAATTATTATATTTGAAAACCATGCTTAAAATTCAAAATAATGAAGATAATTTTATGAAATTTGTCATGGTGATTACTTCGATAGGTAGGAAGACAACACTATATAAATTCATATTCAATGGCTCCTCTCTTAAAAAAAACACCTGACTAATTAAGATAATGTATGTCTATTCATAATGATACCAAGAGGATTTTCTCCTAAACATTTTTGCGACTTGCAGAAACAGTAAAAGAGCACAATTACAACAATCCAATTCCAAGCCCTAGATTTACTAATACTTTGCAAATGCCCCAACAATTATTAATCATAGAAATAATGATGTTGGTGTTGGTAGTAGAATAACAGTAAAAAAAAATATAACAAGAAATTACAATTGGTATCAATTTGTCGGTATTTGGGATTTCATTTGGGCCAGACTCAAAATGTTACAAAGTAGCACACAACACTGATAGTTCACAGTTGTAGGTTTATTCCAATCAAGCTAGGTCTGTAAACAGGGGTACAGAGCCTAGCCACCGTAATCCACTGCCCGGAAACAAGTTGGTCTGCCGTCTCTCTGCCGTCTCTCTATCTCGCTGACTACCCCGGCCCGTTCTGCCACTGGGGAGATGTGTCAATGGTTTTGTTACGCTATTGTTTGTCTGCTGACGTCAAAGACTGGGATCGGACCATAGTTTCTTAGAACTTGACGTCAGCAGACCAAACCTCACGCCATCCCCAGGGTTGCCGATGATCACACCACCCCTTCTACTAGGGATCATGTGTTCAGCCAGTTTCCGGTCAGTGGTACAAACAGTGGCATAGCTCTCATTAATTACATACTCAAAGTAAAAATGACACACTGTGTTACAAAAATATAAAGTATCATCTAATCAGATTAGTATACCATTACATTCAAATTCTGTTAAAAGGTTTTGAAATACTAAACCTCCTGGTGACAGGCAACTAGGGCCGGCCGGGAGAGGTCAAGTACAACAAGCCAGGAAATACCAATTAGTGTATTTGCAGCCAAAATAATTATGTAAGACATGGAGTTAGAACAAAGAGGGGTGTCTATAAGGTGTTGAGAGGTACTGGGGTGCGAGTAATCACACCTAAAACAAATAGGGGCAGGCAGGAGGTCATGAGAGAGATAGGTGTATGAGTTTCAGTGGCCACAGTAAGAACAAATAAGGGCAGCCTTAAGGTGTTGATACAGGTGGTTACAGCTAACACAAAGAACAAGGGAAACAGGGTTTCTATTAAGAAATAAGCAGAATGCAAAATTTCCAGAAACTATTTTTATACCTTGACCAAGTTGAAAAACTTTATCAAAACTGAAATTAGCACCCTTTTAAACTTTGGTTAAAAGCATCTTTAGAAAAATGTTTGTAGGATATGGAATTGCACAAACTATCTCAATTAGGTCCTCCCCCTCACCAACAGCCACCCCGCTTATGTTGCCACTATTCTAATTCCCAAAAGGTGGCGACATAAGAGGGGGACTATCGTACTAAAAGTGAAACACAAGTACCCCATAGAAAAATATACAGAAATTTGGTTGCATTTAAGAAATAACTAAATTCAGTCATGTTAACCCCTCATTCTAAATCATTCTAAATTAAGAGTATATGTTCAGCAGTATATGTTCTTTTCAACTTAAAATTATTGTTAAATAACTACAACCTCCTCACACAAAATGAGATTGACACAATACTATTTCATTCCTTTTTCATTCCCCTTTTTTATCTTCGATTAAATTAATATTCAAATACATTGGAATTTAATTCATTAAAACATACATTCCAAATTTTACTTCTTAGCACAAGGTGCAATATTATAGATTCACATTAAGTACAGTAGGATGTGGACAGATTAACAATAAAACATTTGTTTAATGAATCGTATGGGCTCTATAGAAGACAATAATATTATGTAACAGTACATGTTAGGTGGTTTGGAATGATAAATATCAGTTCACATGAGTTACACAGCAACAAACATTCTACACAGGTCAGCTCCTTGCCAGACCGAAGGTAAAATACATTTACTATACCTTAAGGTGATACATGTTTAGTAGTTAAGAGTTTAACGCATGCCCTCTCAAACCTGAGTGATAACCAGCCTTGTATCGCCCACCCTGTCTTGTATCACCCTCCAGGGTGATACAGAAACTTTCATTTCTCAATGATTCATAAAAAAATGAAATCATTAAGAATTGAGATATCTAGCATATGCATTATCTTCACAACATTCCTAGCTATGTTTTACTTGCTTACTGTTTGTGGAATTGATGGATATCAAAAAAGTTTCAGGAGGGATGTGTTGTCCCCAGCCAAGTAGAAGATATTCTTTGGTTTAGAGGCGAGATCACTTTTGGTTCCCCCGATGTCCCTGAGCCAGTAGGGATCAGAGGTGTTGCTTTTTCTCTCTGTGTTTCCAACTCTTGCACAGCAGCCAAATCCATGTTGACAGTGACTGCTTTCCCTTTCTTGGTGCGTGGCTTCTGTTCTCTATGGCTGCAGTCAGCTTGCATTTTCTTACGGTTTCCTTCTAGACTATGCTGCTGCTTCTTCTCCCTCAGACTTAGTTTGCGGGTCTAAACTCAGGTTCTCTACTATGTAACAGTCAGGAAGAAACTGTGCTTTTCGGAGAGGTGGCTCGTTCTCTTTTGAATGAAAATGAATTGCTGTAGTTTATTTTTATTTTATTCCGAGGAATACTAGTTAAAATTGGTATAGATGAAAATGTACCGATGTTTGGAGGTTGCCTTGTATGCGTCTAAACTTAAACTCCTTACTGTGACTAGACTCTTAACATCTCTGGGACATCTTAGCCATATTAAAGGGAACCTTGCACATAATTGCAGGATGATCATTCACCAATGAAACTGTTTGAGAATGGCTTCTACACCAAGAACTAATAATGCTGAAGATGTCTTAAGGATATTCCAAGTGAACATAGGATTATCTGACTTTAATATTTGGTCTATTTTATATGTTTTTAGGGGAAATCCACAAATTTTTTATGTCTAATTCTTGCAGTTTCTGTTTTCTAACAGGGAAAACTATTTCAAACCTGGACACTTTGCTACCAACTTTAAAATGTGGAAACAAACAACAACACAATATGCGGTAAGGTCAGCAAACTGTTCTCAAATTAATAACTTATTAGATAAAAGATTGATAATTTGTGATGTTTTGATGTGATGAGAGTAGTTGCGAACCATTACAACCTTTTTTTCTTGTTCATCAGTGTTTCGTCATATTGGGTGATTGTTCACGTTATACAATCGATAGAAAGAGACAATGTTATGTTATATTTGTATAGTTTCAACAGACTGTCAGACATAGGTACCACCATAAAAGACGTCCAAAATCTGTATAGGCAATTGATTTTTTTTTAGCTACATTATATTTTCTTTATCAGTATCAATAGCATATCATCTAACCAATGTGCTGACGCATGTTTTACAAGCTCATAGACTTGTTCAACGATTAGCCTCAAAGTGGAGTATAGAAAACAATATCATGATGACATTATTCAAAGACAATAAGGCTACACTAACTTAGATTTTTTCAGAGCCTAGACGACTGAGGTGTATGTATATTTAAGTTAAACAAGTAATTCTATCAAACTACTAACCACCCATTCCATAAGTTCTTTAATAACTCAAAATCAACAACACACAACGCAAATGACAAACATTCATCCCCTCAAAGTTTACCGAATAATCACACTTTGATTGCTGTATCATGCATGTGCAACAGAAAAGAGTCACAAATAATTCTCATCAACAAGAGAAGTAATATCAGTCTCCCTCTGTCTCTCCAACAACCTATTAGGCCTCCATCAAAAGGTTGGGGTTACCACGGGAAAACGGCGCGGCCTGTTATAATGGTACGACCTGAATTACTGTCTCGCCATTTGCCCCATAATTACGGGACGTCCAGCTTTAACAGGCACACAACCTAGCAATAATACAGCATTTATTTTAAATGAAACGCGAAGAAAATAATGAGGTTGCTAAATATGGAAATAATATCTTATAAACAAGCAGGCTCTATACTTTAATATGATCGAGGGTTATTTTTATCTATCGATGTGTTCTTTCGCTATTTGACTTTAATCTTTCAAAGGTAATTAGTATAGGGATAAATGGCATATCACAGTTTATCTAAGAAAATCAGCCTAGATTCCTCAGATCCTTCACTCAATACATTAAAACAACAGACAAAGGCCTGAATATCTTACCATGTATGGGTCCATGAGATCCAAATGAACATTTCTCTCGCTTATTGTACAAGATATAATAAATATTAAAAAAGTTACAGACATATATATGTTAAATTAGTTTAACCCATTATGGCCGAAATCATGGTTAAATATGGGAGCCTATGGGGTATTTAGTTTTCTCCTGTTTAGCTCATAAATATGAATATAAGCATTAATTAAACAGGTCTAGTACTTTGATCTATCCAATACTAAACTTATTCTCATTTACTGTGATAAGATGGACTCAATATTAGAAGAGATAAAGGTATAAATCTAATTATGTTCTAAAAGTTACAACAGGTTATCATGGCAATCACATCTGATTCTACTGAAAAAATGGCATGCCCTGAAAAAATGGTACATCCAGAGATCCTGGTATACTTTGAATACCGCAGTAGTATGATGGAGTCGCTGGCACGCATAGCAAATGCTACTAAGTAGGTCACTAGGTCACTACAACCGAGCTAGGTCTAAAATAGGTTCATAGACTAATAGAGGGTTTGAGTAATTAGGTCATTACAACCTACTTTATAATTAGGTCAGGAGAGGTCAGAGGTTATACTATTATTTATAATAAGGTCAGAGGTCAGAGGTCAGAGAATGTATAACTAGGTCAGAAATATTGGAAAACAGGGGCGCTAACAAAACATGGGATGGCAAGGGGGCGTGCAACGACGTGGAGACGGGAGGCCATATGGCCGGAGGTGTCAACATCGTTCCTCAACGCTCCCTTGCCATGCCATGATTTCTCAGGGGCCCTTTATTTTTTATTATGGTTTATTTATTCAATATGTCGTGATATATTTTAATTGCAAAGGGGTGGTCTGGGGAGCCCGATGGGAGGGCCATGTGGAATGAGGTGGAGACCGGAAGCCGTACGGCCGGAGGTTTCCACCTCATTCCAAAGCATGTCTCCCATTGGGTTGCGCGGACCGCCCCCGTGGCAATTAAAATATATCACGACATATTGAATAGATAAACCATAATAAAAAATAAAGGGCTTGAGTCAAATTCATGCTTTATTATGTCATCCAACATGCTAAGAGTGGGTAACAGTGTGACTAAACATCTGAAGACAACTGTTTTCATTCCTACTACACGGAAACAATGAAGTCTAAACAACTCACACTCAAAAAGTAACACCTTCTTCTATCAAGACATCTCTCTAAATGCAGTGGTAAAGAGTGTAAACATATAATGATGGGATTGTCTATTGAGGTCATAAGGTTGATAGCGCAAATAGGTGTCAATATTATCAATAAAAACTTGCACATCACTTGTATCACTACTACCCCTTCCGTCCAAAATTATTGAATCATTTGTTCATAGTAAAATGTCAAAACATCTGGAGGACAACAAACTACTAGATGAAAGACAGGGAAGCTTTAGAAAAAACAATTCTACTATTAACACAGTTGCTTTATTTACAAACGATATTTCAAAAGGTTACAACAATAGACATCTTACTATATCAGCTTTCATTGATATGTCCAAGGCATTTGACATGGTAGATCATACAATACTGCTCAAGAAAGTTAAAAAATTGGGTTTTGCTGGTACACTCTTGAAATGGTTGACAAATTATCTTCAAAATAGAAAGCAACATACAACGGCCAATAATCATACCTCAAAAAATTGTGACATATCCTGTGGAATCCCACAGGGGAGCATAATGGGTCCCCTATTGTTTTTAATCTATGTTAATGACATTTCTAGTTGTATTGCAAACTCGGACTATTTTATATATGCAGATGACACTGTAATTTATAAAACAGGTATATTACATCAATCAACTTTGACCCTTCAGGAACATTTAAATAAATTTTCTCATTGGTGTAGTCAAAATAGATTAACAATTAATGTCAAGAAAACCAAATATATGACGTTTGGTCTGAAATCCCAAACTAGAAATATCAATCATCATCAACTGTATATAGGGACCCAAAGACTGGACCGTGTTGCTTCTTATAAATACCTGGGAATAATTCTGGACAATAACTTAAGTTATAAACAGCATCTGGACAATTGTATGAGAAATGCTTCCTACAAACTGTTGTTGTTAAATAAGATACGAAGATACATTGACTGCAATACTGCGATCACCATTTATAAAACTATGGTTCTACCAATTTTGGAGTATGGTTGTATAATTTATTATGGTGCTGTAAATTCAAGTATTTCAAAGCTACAGAAATTACAGAATCGAGCTTTGCGCACATGCTTGTATGTTAACTTCTATACTCCAACTATTAGATTGCATGAGAGATGTAAAATTGCACAACTGAAAGACAGGAGAAAAATGTTTTTAAAACTATACATGTTTAAACAAAAAAATAATATGCAGTTTGTAAAATAATACATTGAATGTTAGAACACGAGCCCATGATGCACCATTATTTATTGTACCAAAACCCAATAGTGAACTTGTCAAAAGAAATGTTTTTTACAAAGGTCCAATTCTTTGGAATTCACTAGAACCAGCTGTTAGAAATATAGTTGACTATAAATCTTTTAAATACAAACAAAAAAAATGGCTTAAGAATGCCATAATCCCTGTGAGATGAGCCTGTTGATCGTTGATTAACCTCTTTGATATGCCTGATGACCTCATGTGCTATTGGTTTTTGACTCTTTATATCTGTATTTATTAAATTTTGGGTAATTTATATTTTGTATAAATGATATTGATTGTACTCTGTATAGTTAATCAGTGAATACTTTGTACACAGGATATTTATATTTATATTTTCTATTTGCTAAAGTTGTAATTATTTGTACATATGTTCTACTTTTCTGAATATGGTATTCTTTTGATTATATTGATTGATACATTTGTGAACTAGTCTTTGGACTGCTGATACTTTATGTAAACTAGCATTCAATTGCTAAATCAACTGTCAGGATAAATAAATGAATTTAAAAAAAAAAACATCTCCAATAATCAAGCAGTCGGTTGTCTATCGAGGTACAAGAAACAAGTCTTACCAAACCTTCAACTACACTAGGACACAAACGTAAGATTCTTGAACAAGAAGGTGGATTTCTTGGTACTCTATTGGGATTAGCTGTTCCGCTCATATCCAGTCTTATCAGAGGACTTACAAGACATCATTAGGTGAAAAACGACAAGCTACAAACAGATGCCGCTCGTTCATCCAGATGTGTTGCAAAGTTCTAACAAAATGGAAATGGAGAGTTCAACTGTTTCTGGCAAAGTTGATTCTCTGCCTCCTGCCAAACAAAGTGACAGGGATTCCTTTTTCAAAAGGTCAATGATAAAAGAAAAACTTGAACCTACAGCTTCCGCCGTCGAGATGTTAGCTCATTTACAAAAAGAAATGGGCCATGTATTGAACGATCCTACAATGAGCAGAAAAGAGAAACTAGCCACATATAATGATCTTATGACTAGGTCCTCTATTCTTTCCTCTAAAGCTAAAAGTATGTTGTTTTCAACATCACACCTTTCACCTTCTCCTTCACCCTCTCCTCCACGTTCCCCGACTATTATAAAACCTAAAAGAGCTTCAACAAAACCGAGAGGATTACTTATGCCGAAGGTACTATCTCATAAAATGAAAAATCACTAGAAAAAGTTCTGGCTTCTTATCATAACTCTGCGCATAATCTCTACAAGACCTTAGCCAAAACACCAAAGCAGTTTACAAAAGGTGGACGCCTCTTTCTAGGAGACATGCCTATAGATGAAGCTCATTTGGTCAACCTTCTTTCGAGTGCGACCGACTACTAAGAAGCGACCCAACTTACCGGGGCAGAAACAATTCGTCAAGATTGTGAAGAAAGTAAATCCAAAACTGAAATATATGAGGAACTATAACATGAAGGTTTCTGACAGTGAAGATGAGCATGAAGAGGAGGAGAGACCTAGGCGGAAAGAGACGACTTCATAAGTGCATCCAAAATAAAGAAACACTATTTCAAAAAGACTGACATCAAGCATAATGAAGATGTATCTGTGGATACTTATACTAAACACAAACCATTCAAGAGACAATTTCCTAGGTGTAAAACACAGATTTTTGAATAGATAAACAATGGCAAATGGACCTGATAGATATGCAACAATTCAAAAAGTATAATAAAGGCAATTCATATGTAATGGTTGCCATAGATGTGTTCTCCAGATTTGGATTTGCGCAAGCTATAAAGAGTAAATAAGCCACAGATGTTACGGAAGCTTTCAAAGTTATGACAGTTAAAAGATGTCCTAAATAGCTCCAAACAGATAAAGGTAAAGAGTTCCTGAACAAAACTTTTCAGGATTACTTGAAAGAGAGAGGTGTATCTTTTTTCACTGGTGAAAATGATGACATAAAATGCTCTATAGCAGAAAGATTCAACAGCACCTTACAACAGAAAATGTGGTAGTACTTCACTCACATGAAAACATACACATACATAGATGTACTTCAAGATCTAGTGCATTCTTACAACCACACCTTTCATTCTACCATAGGCGGTCGACCGGTAGAAATGAATAAAGATAACGCCGACTGATTGTTCTATCATTTGTATGAAAGAGTAAGCAATAAAGACTTGAAGAAGAAGAACAATAAAAGGAAACCGTTAATGAAAAGTGGAGATAAGTGGAGATAGTGGAGACAATAAAAGAAAACCTTTAACTGTGGATATGAACCCAATTGGAGCGATGAAATATTCACTGCAAAGAAACCCAACTATATTAAATGATATGGAATCGAAGATGCCCTTCAAGAAGAAATAAAGGGGTGGTTTTATCCTCAAGAGGTTCAGAAGATAAAAGTTGCTCTGAGGAAGCAATGCACGGTGGAGAGCATCCTTAAATATAGAGGAAAAGGTACTAAAAGAGAAGCACTCATCAAGTGGAAAGGGTACGGAGACAGTTAGGAACCAGTCAAGAACATATAAAAATGGATGTGACCTGCACTTTACCTATTAATGCCTCTATGAAGACTTTTCCAGACAACACTCAGAGCACTTACAGAGTACTTTTACAGAAGTATATGGTACTACCTGTTGACACAGACTTTGCATTATCTGAAATAACGCTTCCAGTAAAATGGTACAATGTGCGGAAATCAACTTTCTACCTTCTCAGTGCAGAAGCACCAAACAAAAAGAGGAAACAAAACACTGCACCAACTAACGCCAGAGCTTCCCGTGGTTCCCCTGAAGATCCTTCTTCTCCTGGTACTTCCACAACTACACCTGCAACTGCAGCTGCTTCAATTACATCACCTGCCTTATCAGACCCTGACAACTCATCTACAGGTTTATTGTCAGCTGCAAGGCCAGCTGTAAGGGCAGCTACTGCAATTTCTTCAGCTACTACTTCAAACTTTCCTCCTACACCAAATTCTCACACTTCCGACGGACCTACTCCTCCTAAGAAACCTAGAGAAGGAATTACCCCATTACAAGCACCTCCGACAAGGCGGGTTGAAGCTATGACTCGACTTAAGTGAGAAATAGAGAGCAGGAGGAAAAAACGTGACAGGGAGCCCTTCCTAGCAGGAATGTTTGATACTGATTTGGTGACCCACATGCATGAAACACCACCAAAAAGAAAGCTAGAAGTTGAAATGGAAGGAGTTGAAAAAGAAGAAGAAGACGATGACAATGTTGATGAACCAGAGCCCTCAGAAGTGTTCGAAGAAGCTGATGATGCTCCACCAAAAAAGCTTCCTCCCACATTGAATTACATCGATTCAATAGCAAAGAAGCACTTTCCAGGAAAACGATATTATGCTCGTTTCTCAATGGAAAGTGGACGAGTGGAAACCAACAAAGATCTTATCAAACTCATGAATAAGATAATGAGGAAAAATATTCGATAAGTCATTCAGAAACTGAAAGCTGAAAAACGAAAAAATTATGGAAACGGTCCAGATGAAGTTTTCTCTTAAAGTGGGGTCTGTTAACAACATTTTCGTTACAGGGCGGATAAAAGCACCAAGTTTTGCATGAGGCACCTCTGAGGCAGTTCACATCAGGGACGAGGTGGTGGAAATACACAATAAAAGTGTACACGACACCAAGATGGGACCATTCAACTACCCGATCACCAGGAGTAAGGTCACAAAGCACACCCTCACGCAAGGCTCATCAGAGTACACATGGACCGTGCCTGACACAATGCAGATCCCACGGGGGTGATTTTGGGCATCGTCAAAGAATCGGCCAGCTCAGGGACCAAGACTGAGAACGAGTTCAATTTCAAGCACTATGAGGTAACAGAAGTAGCCTTTCAGTTTGACGTGAAGACAGACTTTGTGAGCGGAAACGTTAGCAGAGTGTACAGTCAACTCTTCAGGGAGACGGGGCTCTTGGCCTTGGGCCAGGACTGCGGGATGCAGTTACACGAGTTTAAGAACGGTTACACACTCTTTGTTAACCTGACTCCCTACCGAACCCCAGAGGACGCCTGCATCAACCTGCTGTTTCAGTAATTATGCTGAGCACTTACGACAACTTGATCCAGCTAACAGCTGACCGATTGCTGGTCACTGACTATGCCATGGCGTAGAGGATGGTTCTCAAAACCTCAGAACTGAACAAAATTCTATGTTACCATCCCCACACAAATATATTTTTCCTTGTAACTTTTCCCTCTGATAGAATACCAAAAAAAACACGACCATTGACTTGTTTCATTAGCAACACAGATCCTCACAACAAACCAGGTGAACATTGGGTAGCATTTTTGGTATCACCACAAGGTAAAACTTTCTATTTTGACTCATTCAGTTTACTGCCAATAGCTATAAAGCACCTCTCATTCTGCCAACGTTCGTCATACGGTATCTGGGACTATAACAGGCAACAACTACAAACAATCACAAGCACCACCTGTAGAGCGCACTGTGTTAGATTTCTCATAGAAACATGTCGCATTCTCAGCCCCTATGTCACACTGTCAGCGCTAGGTACTACAGCCCCAACAAACCTAATGGACAAGAAAGTGATTACTTACATGAACTTAAACCAGTGGAAATGGAGAAGAAGGAAACACCAGATCTTGAAATGCTAGAAATGTGGTTATATACAGATACAGAGGAAAAAGGAGAGACATCAGAGGAAGATGAAGTACTGGACATGCCTAAGAGACATCCCATAACACTAGGACGCAAGCAACAAGACCTGGAGAACACCATCGACTGAGTGGAGGCTCTTTCAGCCAATGTCGACAGACTGCTCTTCGCGGTTACCAACTTGCAAAGTAAGCTAGAAGAACTCACAGAACGTTCAGCCCAATCTAGAGGTTGTGGTTTCTCATGCTCCAACAACTCTTTTGCCATTTAAGAAAAAAATGACTGACCAAGGACAATGAACTATATACATAAAAAACTGAAGAATTTTCGCTATATAGGAAATGTATGAATAATCAAAAGAAGTATAAAAATATAGAAAAATGGGGGGAAAAAAATTATGACATTTTAAATCTAAAACAACCGCCTTGTATATAACAATTATAATCTGCTTTTTTCATTTTAATAAAACATAAATAAAAACAATGTTGTTTCTTTTATTTTCTCTATTACCTATCATAAATCATAAAACAACATAAACATAAAGAATACTATACAAACTATATGGAAAAAAAATGTAAAAATAACGGGAATCATAGAACGAGAATTCTCCAGTAAAATTCTTCGGTAAAATATATGTATAAAGCATATATATGAAAAAATGAAAAAATTACGAAATAATACATACAATGTTACTTAAACATATTTTTTTTAAGTAGGTCACGAAAGTAAGTCATAATGGCCAAATTATTGAAAGTCTCTATTAGTCTATGAACCTATTTTTCCCCAATGCCCGCTAGTACTGACCTAGTGACCTAATTAGTAGCATTTGCTATGCGCGCAAGCAACTCGATTATACTACTTACCTCTTACAGTTCCTTGTCCACCTACCTGCCCACTAAGCCGGCCCCTACCTGTCCCCCTAACCCGTCCCCACTACCTGTCCCCCTAACCCGTCCCCCTACCCGTCCCCCTACCCGTCCCCCTACCCGTCCCCCTACCCGTCCCCCTACCCGTCCCCCTACCCGTCCCCCTACCTGTCCCCCTACCTGTCCCCTTACCCGTCCCCCTACCTGTCCCCTTACCCGTCCCCCTACCCGTCCCCCTACCTGTCCCCTTACCTGTCATGGTTTTAAAATTTAACAGTATTTGCCTGATATCTTTCTTAATATATAAGATAGTAATAAAAATAAGATGTCATAGTAATGCCCTGTTAGAGTCATATGGATTAAAAGATTGAAAAGAGTTTTCTCAGCTATACAGTCGCCATGGTAACCGAAAAGAACCCTAAAAATAGACCATTATTTCAGTTTACCTTCAATCTCTGTTCTCCTTTATTTCTATTGCCTTTGGTTCCAAAAATATAAGTATAACAAAGCCTGCCTATTTGATCTGAAGAGTAAATATCCCTACTTCATAAAATCAGTTGTGTCTATCAAATCAACGTGCTTGAAATGGAGTAGTAAATGGTGTATTACCAGGGAAATGCGCACATATATAGGGACATAGAAAAGCTTTCCAGTCTCGATATATCCTATATACATACAAGGTCTCTGATGAGGGTAAATAAAAAAATTTGTACTAAAGCTCATTTTCGTTTCTGTGCAGTTTTGGTGGTGGGGGATTCCCTTTTAACTACATCTTCAGGCCAGAAATATTCTGCTTTATTATACCTAAATTTGTGGTTGCTATGGCAACAGAAATAGAAGAGAAACTGAAATTATGGTCATTTTTGACCTTGTTTTTGGTTACCATAGTAACCACATTACCATGACAACCATTTTTATTCTTTTATCCTATAGAACTCTAGGAATGATTCGATTTGACATGTCAGTGGTGCTTTTATCTTGGATATTAAGCGAGATATGACCCAAAGAATACTCATTTTTAGAATAATCTTTTTGTTTGGCATTGGTTGCTATGGAAACCAGTCATTTCTCCCAGTTACTTGAATGTTTTTTCAAGAACTTTGGATTTTTTGAAAGAGCAACACCTTAACTACAGGAAAAGTAGGTTCTACTGTGGTTTACCTTAAAACATATATACATGGTTGCCATGGAAACAGAGATTGAAGGGAAAAATGAAACTATAGTCCATTTTTAGGATTCGTTTTGGTTACCATGGCAATTGTGTATCTATGACAACCCATTTCAATCTTTTAATCCATAGAACTCTTAAAGGCCATTAATTTGACATCTTACTTTTGTTTCTATCTTATATATTAAGAAAGATATCAACCAAATACTGTCAAATTTGAAAAACATGAATTTTGAGTGATTTCCATGGAAACACGTTATTTTCTACATTCCATGTAATTGGTTTTTTGGTAAAACACCTGATTTTATAAAGTAGGGATACATAATCTTTGGGTGAAGTAGGTCATGATTTGTTATGTTTATATATGAGGTTGCTATGGCAACAGAAATAGAAGAGAAATTGAAATTATGGTCAATTTTGAGTTTGTTTATGGTTACCATGGCAACCACGTTACCACGACAACCATTTTCATTCTTTTATCCTATAGAACTCTAGGAATGCTTTGATTTGACATGTCTGTGGTGCTTTTATCTTGAATATTAAGAGGGATATGACCCAAAATTGCTCATTTTAGAATTGCCTGATTTTTGCATTGGTTGCCATGGTAACCAGCCATTTTTTCCCTCAAGAACTTTGGATTTTCTGAAAGAGCAACATCTATACTACAAGAAAAGCATAACAAAATGTGGTGCGCAAAAATGGCAACTTATTCTCTGTTTCTAGGCCTTTTATATGAAGGTGCATTGTGGTCTACTGGGCTTAAAGGTGTTAAAGTGGTTTCTTAAATCAAATTTTCCACTGAATTCAAAATGTATTTACTTAATTGCCAAAGCCTCAGGGGTTGGGAGGAAAACTTATGTTTTCTGAGAAAAAAATAGTGTTATTATTGAGCAAAAATATGTTGCCATCATATGGACGGAAGAAATATTTTGGTCAGGACCCTGTGGACAGGAGGAATGAAGACAAATGATAAATTTGGTTGTTTACCATAGGAACAAGTGTTGGTTATATTGAAAAAAATGGTCAGAAAATGTTGAAATATTCTTCCTGTTACCTATATGGTGACTGCTAAATGCAAGTTTTCAGTCAAAACCTTCCTTGGCACATTCAATAGCATCCAAATCTAAATCAATGTGACCAAAGTGATGAGCCATCTTGAATAAATTGGATGTAAATTGACATAATTTGCTGATGAGTACCAATTTCATCAAAATTACAATTCTGGCATTTATTCGCAAAATGATGGTTGAAGACTATATGAAAACACCACAGGAACATTTACATGAGTGAATGTTTAAAGAATTCCATGCCATATTTTAATACTTTAAATGATTGTATTTTCAGATTAATTATACTTTACCATTTGAGCCCTATATTCTAATACACAAGAAGAATACTCCAAGCTTTGATGAAAGATTTATGAATAGAGGCTGGAACAAAGTTCAACACTTTTTGCAACTAGACCATTTTGGGTAAGTCTCTCTGTCACAGATTATTTTTGCTATGATGACTTAAGGGCACATTTTTTACACAAATAGGCCCTAAACTTGCTAGTCAATTTAAAAATCAGTGGAGACCTACCCTGCAACCTAACATAGAAAATTATCTTGGGGATTTTTCGACTGATTATGATGAAGTCTCAAGGCTCTGCAAGGAAATTAATTTATACAAATCCGCTGGTCTTGATCACCTTTCATCATGTATTATCAAAGATGCCTTCGTAGTCTTAACACTGCAGCTTGTCTATATTTTTAACTGTTCTCTAGCTCAAGGTGTCTTTCCTGACAAGTGGAAACTGGCAACTTTGGTCCCAATTTTTAAAGGGGGTTCAAAAGATGATGTAGGGAACTACAGACCCATCTCACTTCTCCCTTTACCGGGTAAAATCCTAGAAAGGATTGTACATATTAAATTATCTAACTTTCTTGAAAACAACAAATTGGTCAGTGATAAACAGGGGGGCTTTAGAAAGGAGCATTCTACTACTCAATGTGTTGCAGATTTTACTGATGATATCTCGAGGTCAATCAACAACAATGAAACTTGCCTTGCTGTCTTCATTGATCTTAAAAAAGCTTTTGACTCCATTAGCCACCAAATCTTGTTACGAAAACTAGATCTAATTGGGGTGAGGGATCGAGCCCTGAGATGGATCACTAGCTACTTATCAAACCGAAGTCAAAAAACAATTGCAAACGGTGTCCTCTCTAACTCCCTTCCCATAGCCTGTGGTGTTCCTCAGGGCTCAATCCTAGGACCAATGTTGTTTATCTCTTACATTAATGATGCTTCAAATGTTGTAAAAAAACTCTAATATTCAATACTATGCTGATGACAAGGTTATATACTCACACTCTGTCAATGTACAAACAGCACAAACTGAATTGCAGAATGACTTAAATAACTTCTATGTCTGGTGTAATACTAATTCCCTCACCTTCAACAAGAAAAAAGACTAAAATGATGGTTTTTGGTACCAGATCAAAAGTCAAGAAGGCTACAAATGCTACTCTTCACCTTGATTATGAGAAATTACAGCTGGTTCCGTCATATAAATATCTTGGAGTTACACTTGATTCCATACTATTTTACACCAGTCATATAAACAATGTTGTGAGTATTATTTCTCACAAAGCCTATCTTCTCAGTAAAATCAGGCATTTTGTGAATCAAAAGATCCTTCCATACTGTGACTATGCAGATATCATTTTTCATGGGTCAAATGCCAAGGATCTTGACAAACTGCAAAGAGCACAAAACAACTGTCTGAAAATTTGCCTTGGTGTCAATAGAAGAACAAATACTGAAGTAATCCATAGAGATACAAATTGTCCTCTTCTAATTAATAGACGTATTGCACATCTTAGAAACTTCATGTACCTTAGGAGTAAGAATGCTCTCCTACTTGATGTACATACTAGAGCCTGAGTTGCTACAATTCTCAAAGGCAAAACCCCACACAAGGCAGCCTATGCCAGAAGTCTTAAATATAAAGGTGGTATTGAATGGAACTCACTGCCAGCAAATATAAGGAATTTAGCTACCCTAAAGTCATTTAAGGATCAACAGAAAATTTGGCTTACTAATACTATTCTATGTTAATCTTACCTAGGTTGTCAACCAAAGGGGTTTAAAACGGTGATTTGTTTGTTTGTCTTTGTCCCTTTGTATTTGTTTGCTAGTACATTTAAATATGCTCCAACTCTCATTATAGAGCCTGCCACCATTTCTCAGACCATACTGTGTACTGACTTTCCGTTGATTTTGCCCCTGTGTCTGTATGTAGATTATAGAACTAGCATATGTACCTTACTTTAGCTCTTCTACTCTGACAACATATTAGGGTATTATTGTAGCCTTGGCTAGTCTAACTATTCTATGTCTTTGCCAATATGGCTATCTGTATGATGATGTTTCACTAAAAGGTTAAACCTGGAAGGTGCTCTTGCTATGATATTACAGTTTGTTAAAATTTCTTAAAATTTCCAAGGTGCTAGCCATCTTTAAACCTTAAACCTTTCTAATATGGACTGTAGACCAATTGTTTTTGTTCTTATGTAGCACTCATACTTTGATGGCAAATCTATGTTTACATGTACTCTTCACAATTAACTACAATGTTTGTCTTAATTTTTGTCTGTTTTGCTACTTATGTAGTAGTTGTCCTTAACTTTGCTTTTTTGCTACCTTATATGTAGATTATAGACCCAGCATATGTACTTTGCCGTAGTTTTTTGTAGCATATTGATTACATTTACAACTGTTAACTAGCAACTGATGACAGTTTACTTTGTCCCGACATCTCTCAACTATGGCACAGTCGTGTGTCATACAGTCTTCTACATGTTTGAAGATTGTTCAGTTCATGTTCAGTTGACTCACAGCTTATATCCTTGTATCACAACTCTGATTGTACAATGAAAACCGGCATCAGCCGATGTGTAATCAGAATAAATGAACCTCTGTCTCATTCCAGCAATACATCCCAAAGTGGATAGGTCCATTACAGGAAAAAATACATCATCAATGCCACATGGCAACCAGCAGCACTATACACCCACTGGGGTGTCAGTCTTTGTCAGTAGTATTTCAGACACAAGGTGTCAGTGCGCGTATGGCCCTGATTGGTTCTACAAACACCAGACATGGATTCCTGTTTAGCCCTGGGCTTTGTACAGTGTGGAGACTGGCGCTGGAGAGTGAAAGGGCGGGGGGGGGGCAGGCCACAGGCCGCCATGGACATAGGGATGGGGGTGCTTCGGCCCAATACCCGGGATCGGGAGTTGTAGTAGGCACACAGGGATGGGGTTGCTTCGCCCCAATACCCGGGGTAGGGAGATGTAGTAGGCACACTGATACAGGGGAGAAGTCACTTGGCACACTGGAGACATGGCGTGCCTGAACAGATATGTTAGCTTTGAAATTGTTTTTTGCTTAGCTTTTTGAAATTATGTGCAAAGAAATATAGCCTGACAAGGTATACTTATAACCTTATTCATACTTTTTAAATTGGGCCAATGTGTATCTTTATCTTGGATTCTTTATCTAGGCTATTGTTTTGCATATACCTTACTTTCATGTACCTTATATATCTTATTTTCTTATTCCAATTTTTGATCTGACATCGAATCAGAATTTTGGTATCTAATCTTCCTTTCATGCCAGAATGGCATTCATTGGAATAACTATATATAAATATTTAATGCGTGCTAAAATCTCAAGGATAGACACCAGTGGTTGGAGGCCGCTTCAGGAAAATATCAATGGCTCTGTAACCATTGCTCTGATCATAGCATGCCATAATTATATCATCTGAAAGCTCTTATTTTTGTATATTTATTGATACAAATGAAATTATAGTTAAAGTAGAAACGCAGATTTTATCAAATAATAACTGATTTTTTTACTTTTATTTTTTGAACATCAATATCTCAGTTAATGTTATATTTGCAAGAACAAGATTTTACACATACGTTAACGACATCCATATGGAGGGAAGTATGTCTCAAATTTTTGATAAAGGACCTAAAATGGATTTTATTATCAAAAACAGCAAAAAACGGGAAACTTTAAAAAAAAAATTTGCAAACACATTTTCTATATTTCATAAAATGATAACTAGGACTTATATCAATATTTTGAGACACTCTTCCCTCTGTCTATATGTCAAGATGATCTACTAAAAAAATAATGTTTCATTAAATATTAAGTGAAATATTTATGTTCAAAAAATATATTTGAAAATCATGATTTTTAGTTTTGCAACTTGCTGACACAGCCATTTTTCTAACCATTTTCATATAAGTTGTACCAATGGATATGATTATTTCTTGGCTATTCAATGATATATCATATTTTGTTATACACTAAGAATAAAATCGCATGATTATGTTTAAAGGGAGCCGCGCAATTCACGCCCTAATCACTGGTGTCTATCCTTAAATCTAAAATGATTACTATAAATGTTTAATGTTTTACATTATTGTAATAATCAATTCTTCAATATAAACTAGTGATTGATGAATAGAGAAATAAAAGTGAGTGTAGTTTTGTTTGAATCGGATTCAATGACATGAAAATTAGTTTTAATTGGAGACATTGAACGCTAGTTGTTGTTATGTGGTTAATTGATAATTGAGGAACTGTTTTTATAATGTTAAACATCATTGCCTTTATCGCTTCTTCCGTAAGTGCTAGTCAAGTTGTAGGTAAGTTCACGAGATGGGCGTTCATCTCCACAACGCAAACAATGCTTGGCTGAAAGTCAGGTTTATTTTGTGGTTCACATAGATGCGTACAGAGCCAGTGCAATGATGGTTAATAATCCTAGGTTCACAAGTCCAATTGATGAAGAGTAAGCTTTCTCCTAAGAGTCCACCTGTTCTTATATCCGCTCTCAACACAGTAGTTCCTTCAACAGTCACCAGATGTCCTTTCTACTTGTAGCTATCTAAACCCCTTCGAATCCTTAAGACTCATGTTGTCCAAAGATAATAGTGTTCTCCACTGTACCAATTAAAGTATTACAATGATGAAATAGAATGAACTGAACGCTTGTTGTTGTTTACGGCATTGATTAATAAATGGGGAATTGTTTATTCTATTCACAGTCTGGTACGTGTTACTAATTCTTTCAATCGTTACTAGTCAAGTGGTAGGTAAGTTCACGAGATGGGCGCTCAATCCATAACATGAACAACGCTTGGCAGTAGGGTAACTTTATTCCGTGGATACGATGATGCGTACATTGCCGGTGAACAGATGTTAATTCCTCTAAATGTCACAGTTTCAATCCGGTGGAGAGTAAGCTTCCTCTTACGAGTCCGCCTAGCCTCGCATCCGTCAGTAGTGCAGCAATATTCGTATAAGTCAACAGATGTCCCTTGTCGTTCTTATGTAGCTATTTGAACCCTTCGAATCTCCCGATCCGTATTGTCCAAACACTAAATGCTCTCTCTTCTCTTTACACCATACACTGCTTTCATATAGCAGTCACTATTGATTTAACCCAAGCATGGTCGCCTGCTGGGAGGTGCGCCCGGCTGTAGCGTCGGATATATTACACCGACCAGTGGCTCATGCTATATTTATACTATATAACATCATAAGATATACAATTTGGAAGAATTCTAATTATTCCCTTATGTTCAACTGGTGACCTCACTATTCCAATCATTGTCATGCGCAAAGTGAGAGTTAATTTCTACCTTTGTGCAGAACATATAATATAAAACATTAAATTCAATTAATTTTGGATTTAAATCTTTTTTATTCAAATATTCAAATGTTCAAAACTCTCGATATTTTTAATATTAATTTCTTTTTTTTTCCTGTTTTTTTTTACAACAAGGTACTTCTCAATGTACACCGAGATCTTCCAGTACAGGTGTAATTTTTAATATTTAAGAAAAATAAATATAAGTTAAAGTGAATATAACGATGATATATAAATTGGGAATGGGGAATGAAAACGAAAGATGATTATAGATTGTGAATTATGAAAGCAGCCATTTTATGAATATTAACATTATCAATGTAGTCTTAATAACCAAGACAGGAACAATATAATTATACATACCACTACGTACAGGTAAGATCCTGTCATAATGGATTTTAATAAATGAATAATATAGACTATTAACAGCAATTGACAGTACTATATACACATACCCAAACTACCATAAAAAACGGAACAGGTGATCATATGGATAAGTAGGTAAGATCCTATCTTATCTGATATGTTTCTTAATTATCCTTTTAAAGTCATCTATGTGTACAATACCTTGTATATAATCTGGAAGGAGGTTCCACTCGACAATGCTTCTATAGTAAGGACTATTCTGCACACCAGTTTTCCTAGTTAATTTCTCATTAAACTTGACTTTATTATCACTTCGTAAAACAATTTCTGTGGTTTTAATTTTTGAATTATCAATATCCTTGCTTAATTTAAAAATAAAACTAAGTAGGTGGTCTCTATGCCTTATTTGTATATCTTCAATAAGATACTTTGTTTTTATTGCAGGGTGGTCATGGTTAAAGAATCTATTGTTGTTATTATCTATTATCCTCAGAGATCTATTCTGATATTTACTTAATTTATTGATTTTCTCTTGAGAGGCACTGTCGATAGCAAAGTCAGCATAGTCAAAGCAAGGAAGGATAGTCTAATTTTTGCAAACATATATATGTATTATAATTCACCTTTTTACATATAGATTTAAAGATATTTATAATTCGTAATCTCATCAAGGTGCACACCCTTACATTTCAGACCACATATTGCATCATTTGGATCCTTTTTGTTAAATAGCATAAACTTGGTTTTATTTGCATTTATAGTTAATAAGTTTCTATTACACCATAGAACTACATCATTTAACAATATTTGTAACTGACTTAAAGCATCAATAAGAAAAGCTGATTTCCTATAAATAACAGTGTCATCAGCGTACATAAGTGTATTTTGATGAGAGATACCTTGCAGATTCAATAGGTCATTGACATACAAAATGAAGAGGGTAGGTCCCAAGGTGGAACCTTGGGGGACACCATATCCCATTTGTAATTTAGTAGAGATAAAACTATTTACTTTCGTTACTTGGGTACGCTTACCCAAATAATTTGTAAACCAATTAATAGTATCTTTACTAAAACCATATAATCTTAATTTCTTACGGAGAATTTGATGGCTAATGGTGTCAAATGCCTTTTTATAATCTATGAATACTGCTGCAGTCATATAATTATTATCTAGATTGGAGTATAAATCTTTTAAAAAATTAAAAATTGCTGAGCCTGTACTTTTTTCTGATCTGAAACTATGTTGATTAGCGTTCAAGACAAAATTGTCATCCAGATATCTAACCATCTGGCGATGTACTGCTTTTTCAATTATTCTTCCTATCAGGGGCATTTGTGATATAGGTCTCCAGTTTGAAGCATCCGATAGGTCTCCATCCTTTGGAATTGGTGTCACTATGTTGGAGCCCCATGCTTCAGGGAATTCTGAGGTCATTAAAGAATTATTTAGCACATAACACAATTCAAAGTTCATAATTTCAAAGCCATCCTTCAGAAATATTGATTTGAGATCTGGTGTTGCTGATGATTTAGAGATATTTATATTTTTAACAATTGAAGAAGTTTCCGCTTCAGTTATCAGATCAAAACAGAACTTATCAGGCTTTTGGAATTTAAAAAAAGGTGTGAGGCTTCCAATCAGAAGTTGTGGCGATTTGTTTAGCCAAATTAGCACCTATATTAGCATAATAGGTGTTCATATAATTAGCTGCATCAGCGTCACATACTATCTCACCAAGATCATTTTTAGTTGACTTAATGGAGTTACTATTTCCTGATTTCCCTAGTAAACAGTTTATGTCTTGCCAAAAGATTTTGGGATTGATCTTATTCTCGAATAGGGATTTGCTAATTGATGTTGACTTGTTCTTACGGATAAGTCTGGTTATTTTATGCTTTAATGTTCTGATTTCTAAATATTTTGAGGATCAATTTTAACTTGATTGGCAAGTCTTCTTTTCTTTTTAATTAGGTCGAGCACATCTGATGTAATCCATTTAGGATTGTTAGTTCTTATCATGAAAGATCTCTCCGGTAATATTTTATTTAAACTATCTAGGAAAATTCTGTACATGAAATCCCATTTATCAGCAACGGTAGATGATGTCCAAAAATCCAACCATCTGTAGTCGTTTGACATCGTTCGTTGATACAAGTTTTTATCATATGATTTCATACTGCTTCCAAGAACCTTGATATATTCATCATGTTCTCTCAGTTTTTTGCTGACCAAGTAGACTGGCAGATGGTCGCTGATTAGTGCATCATCTACACCATGAGAACATACATTGCTAATATTTGTCATAATCAAATCAAGATATGACTGTTATTGATGTTACTCAAGTTGGTTCAGTAATATATTGTTTTAAGTCCAAGTCAGTAATAAAATCATTTAATCATATAGAAATTATACATCATGACTTTATCAATATGACAGTACCATCAGTGTATCTTAGTTCTCTTGGTCTAGAATCTACATAGATATGATTTTCTGATCTTTCATATCATTTTTTAATAAATGAGCACTGGTTTTATCTTCTAAAGTATTTAAATTAGTTAATGTGTGTAGTTCGTCTTTTCTATATTTTCGTTCAAGTGGTAAACAATTCTCTAAACACCTCTTTTGGAGATTTTGTAATTTATCAATACAGCTTTGGTTCACTGTCATAAAGAATACATCACTGTAATCAAAATATGGTTGAATCATACTTTAATAAAATATCATTGATGCTTAAATAGTCATGTATTTTCAAATTGTTTTACTTTTAGCAGCATTAATACTTTCATCATAAATCAGATATAAATGTACGACATGTTACTGGAATACGAACCCGGCAACAAGATCATTTTGTTTTTAAGTTAGACACACGTCAAACTAGTAAATATCAAAATAGTCCATATTATAAGGGTGTTAAGATGTAGGAAAGTTTACCCATTCGTATTACAAGCTGTGTAAATATTACCGAATTTAAAAGAGATTTGAAGAAAATGAATTGTATGTATCAAAAACTATTGTAGTGCTTTATTGACAATTGATTGTGATATATTATTAAACTGATATAAATAATACGACTGGTATGATTAGCATATCAGTATTCCATTGAAAATTGTTATTGTAAATATAAATATTACTACTGTTTCATGAATAATACTTCTATTTTGAGTTCCTGGTAACTAGTATAAGTTGTACATATTTAATGTATCATCTGGAAGACCAGGGGGTTACCCTGAGGATGACTTGATTAATAAAAAAAAACAAAAACTAATAGAGTTTTTATCACACAAAAAGATTAAATTCTTAAAATCATGTTGCAGGTTTAAATTGCGTTGGACTGATTGCTAAGAAAATTACTGCATCATCCTCATATAATTTATGTTTACAGTATTTTAATCATAATAAATGTCCATTGACCCAGAAGCAATTATGAAATGAGAAATTCAGATTTCAGTGTATTAAAATGCAACATTTATTTACAGGTACACCTTCACTGTACTTCCCAGAGTATTTGTGTTACACTTTCCTCATCCATTTGATGAAAGCAACAAATACATAAGGTAAAAAAATTATTTACCAGTCCATGGTCAACGGAATTCCTCATGCAATACTGACACAATTAAAGGATGGAGTCATGGATAAAAGGCAATATAAATATAAATCTGGTTTACCAGTAGGGAGCCACATGGTGGATCAGTTTGGGAATTACAATTAAGTCATCATTTGCCTATTTTCCATGCTGTGAATACAATCTTATGCTGAAATATTTCAAGTAGATTGGTTATATGGTCATAGCTATTGTATACACTTGTTTACAAAGTTATGTAATACCTTAATTTAATAATTTGTGTGTAAAACTCTCCCCTAAAATATAAATATCTATGGTATGGTCTACTTTCTTTTTCATAGGGTACATTCATCTAGTAGTCAAAGGGTTTTGTTTCAAAGTGTTTTGTTTCAAAGTGTTGAAACAAGTTGAATTTGTCTTTTGACCTTAAAGGATAGATCGAGTGGTGATTTTGGTGTTTTTTGTAGTAGTTGCATCTTTGATTTATCAATGATTCAATTTTTGAAATATCTGTTTAATATTTCTCATTTCTAGACTTGAATATGTCCTCTACATAAAATTATATGAAATAAGATTATTCAATGAAAATTGACTGAGTAAATGAATGATAAAAATGGAAATTTAATTTTTAACTTTTATTTTTTGAAGGTCAATATCTGACTAAATATTGAAGGTACTTATTGGACACTTTGGATATATATTCAAAACATTCTTATGCAGGGAAGTGTGTCTCTGACTTTTGATGTAGGTCCTAGTTAAATTTTCAGAAAATATTGAAAATAAGAGTGAACAAATTATTGACAAATTACCTGTTTTTTTCAATAAAATGAAAAGTAGGACCTAAAACAAAAATCTGAGACACAGTTCCCTCCACGGTAATGTTTTTGCATTACCCATAAAGTCTCAGAATTCCACAGAAAATGTTGATGAAGATATCAACATTCAAAAAATAAAAGTGAAAAATTCACTTTTTCATATATTTTTTTTCTAATTCCCATTTCATTAAGCATCTATCCATGCCATTAGATAAAGAAAAATCCTTTCATTTGATGTATTATACATCAATTAGTTAGCAATATTGGCAAAACTGTTGCAATTTCACTGAAATGCCCGTTAATCACCACTCTCTATCCTTTAAGGTCATAAAATACATATAAACCTGCTATTTTACTCTAGCTACAAAATAAGGCTTGCTGTGTGGAGTACAACATGTATGTGATTTAAGTTATTCTAAGTTATATATTACATATAATAACCTACATTGGAGTTGCTGAAACTCCTTAGTGAACACAGCATATTTAATGCCCAAGCATGATATATAGTGCTTGCCACCATGCCTTCTCACAGTTGGCTGCAATTAAATTTGTTGCACACCTTGCACAAATGTGCATAAGTATGACTATAGATGCCCAACAGCAGGTGACGTTTGTGGTAACAGGGCCCAATAGGTGGCCAAGAGGGTATCAATAATTAGCCCAGGCCTCTACTAAAGCGGCTACCTCTGCCTATACTCACCCTGTGATGCCTATAGTCTTGAACGCTAGTTGTTGGTTTATGGTTGATTTATAATCGGGGAATAGTTCTTATGATGTTTAATGTTATTGTTTTCATCACTCCTTCTGTAAGTGCTAGTCAAGTGGTAGGTAAGTTCACGAGATGGGCACTCATTTCCACAACGCGAACAACGCTTGGCTGTAAGTCAGGTTTATTCGGTGGATCACTTATATGCGTACAGAGCCAGTGCAATGATGGTTAATATTCCTAGAGTCACAGGTCCAATTGATGAAGAGTAAGCTTTCTCCTAAGAGTCCGCCTGTTCTTTCATCCGCTCTCAACACAGTTATTCCTTCAACAGTCACCAGCTGTCCTTTTCTACGTATAGCTATCCAAAACCCTTTGAATCCTTAAGACTCGTGTATGTCCAAACGTAGTAGTGGTCTCCACCGTACCCAGAGGTTTTACCCAATATATAGCAGTATGATATTGATATTCCCCGAGCATCGACGCTCGCTGATGCACCCTGTCTGCTATTGCGTGACCGGTATATTTACACCTACCAGCAGCTCATGCTACCTTTATACTATATGATATGACAATTCCGGAATAGCTTCTTTAATTCCCTTACTTGCAACTGGTAACGTTTTCTTCATTACATCTCTATATAACTAATTTCATGTGCAAAGTGAATTACTCTCTACCTTTGTGCAGTCTTACTTACATTGAGAGTAGGTTGATTATTTTGGCAGCAGCTTACTCATTACAAACACATTGTGATGTAAGGAAGCGAGCACAGGACCTTTTAATTATTTACAGAGCTCTACCACCAAACTAAGTCTAGATCTGCTGCTTAAATTGGCTTGACAATCCCTAGAATCTATTGTAGCTATGTTGAAACCAGATTTCCTAATTTTGTTGCATTCAATTTCAAATATAAATTTATAAGATCCCATAATGGCAATGGGTATATTCCATACTGCTTGTAACAGCATAGAGTTCTTTAGTTCTCGGAGAATCTTTTTAAAATGTCTCCTTTTCAAACACCTCCTCTTTTCATTTCCTACCACTTCTGCCCCTCTTTTTTGTGAAAACATAGCATGTCTAATGGTTTCTAGGGGCTGTTCATCTGATCAGTATTTACAATTAGCCAAAATATGTGTTGGGGTCATTGCATGCTGTCCTACGTCGATATAAACCACTCTTCTGGTTCAACAAGGACAGCCCTTTGCAAGTTATGAGAACTTAAGAGAACTAGTGATTATATATCACTGTCTCTATAGTTATAATTTCTATGCAGATTTAGTTTGTGTGTACTTCAAAGTGATTTCTGGATCCCACGCTCCCTTTGAAGGAATTCTGTATTATTAAATTCACTAAAGCATTTAGCAATACTACCTCACCCCTGTGTGTAAATACAGCCCTGTGTGTAGCCTTAACAATTATTCTCATTACAGGTGCATTAGACAAATCTGGCAATCATTTCAAGCTGCAGTACTAAAGGAAAAAGAAGAAAAATGTACAAACAAACCATTGAGTGATGTATAGACTATCAACGAGTTCACAATATAACCGGAAATTTGATTGTTTTGTGCAATCCAAAGACGTTTCAAGCAAGATAATTCCTCAGGAAATGAAATAGAAGAAGTACTGTGCCAGTATATGGATTAAGTACTGGGTCTGACTTCTCATTTCAGATGTAAATCTATTTCACAATCAAGACATTTGTTTGTATACCTTGCTAACTCTTTGAAGGGGTGTTGCAGTATGCCAGTGTGAGACATAATGAATGTGATATGGTAACCTAGACATGGTAACGTGTCAAATTGCTCTAAGCCAATTATGCAAAAGATTCATATTTTGAAAATATTTTCTTGAAAATGTGCACCTGAATTGGATTTTCCAGAGATTAGGGTTATCAAGTATACTCACAAAAATATTTTACTTTTCTACATCAAAAACTTATGATTGAAGATCTATGTGAACACTTATTGTATTATAATTATTTGAAAAAAATAATTGTATTCCTGTGATAAAATAGTTAATGTACAACAGAGGGTAATGGAGTGCCCTCAACAATCAATATGCTTATTAGATTTTCACCTAACATCTAACTAAGAGGTATTTGCTTTGTTACGTTCCTTTTGTTTCAATTTCTACAATAATACTCCTTACGGATACTCCTTAATAAAAGTAATCATTATGTACATACTACTTCATAGATTTTTATACAATAGTGGCCAGAAACAAAGAATGGCCATGTGATTAACCATTTCCATTGATAATGTAAGACTTTTCCAGGACAGAATTGTTGTAGTCCGAGGCAGGAATTACTTCTATGATATGATCGACCCAATTTGTGTTGTACTAAGGGGCCCTGCTCTCCCACTCTCCCGGGCATGGAGCCAGCCAAATTAAACATGCGTATGTTTTCCTAAGGATAATAAAGGAGATTACAATTGTACTATTGTCCTCAAATACTTCAAATTTAACACAAGAATACAAGGCAGAACTGTCTGATATTTTGGGTGTTGTTATTAGTAGTTTCCTGTAGCAGAAGTAGGGAACCTTACACATATAAATCAATGTGTTCACATTGTAATTCAAGTCTTACACAAAGTTTGCGGTTGACAATGGCATCAGTGGACTGCCCTTTATTAACACACAAGAAAAATTTGTTGTAGTTTGAGCAGGGTCTAACCAGACGGTCCGACGGTCTGGGAGCTGGTGGTGGTGTGATCAGGTAACGATGACCCGACGGTCTGGGAGCTGGTGGTGGTGTGATCAGGTAACGATGACCCGATGGTCTGGGAGCTGGTGGTGGTGTGATCAGGTAACGAGGACCTGACGGTCTGGGAGCTGGTGGTGGTGTGATCAGGTAACGATGACCCGACGGTCTGGGAGCTGGTGGTGGTGTGATCAGGTAACGATGACCCGATGGTCTGGGAGCTGGTGGTGGTGTGATCAGGTAACGAGGACCTGACGGTCTGGGAGCTGGTGGTGGTGTAATTAGGTAACGCTGACCCGACGGTCTGGGAGCTGGTGGTGGTGTGATCAGGTAACGAGGACACAGTGCGGCCGTTGATGATGCTAGTCACTGTGTCGTTAGACCACACAAGTGGACAGGTTAGACAGTGTGGTTTTCCACAGTGTTGGAGCCCACACTGTGAAGTGGTGTGGTTGAGTTCTGAAAGTACTAGTTTGTCTCAGAGATTCTGGTTTCAGCAGAAGGTGACGAGTAATCTATTGTTTCAAAGGGGTGGTTTTAAGTTATCCAACAGGAATTAAGAGTTGTTGAGAATAGAAGAGATGTGTTGATGCATAGGGTCAAAGGTGACTATCAACAGGATGTTGACATGGATGGTGGGCATGGTCAACAGGTGGAGGAGGGTCTCTTGATCTAGGTGTGAAGCTCTGTTTGCAACTCTGGTAGTAGTTTATTGGTAACCACAGGTGACCCTGTTGGGGATCATCATGTTGCTGAAGCGGTAGAAGTCAGATTTTTTGGTGCAGATCCTTTTAATCCAAAAGGAATTGGCGCTATAGTATGGGTTTCTTCTGGTGGACCGGGTGGTAGGATTTGAAGTGTAGATATAGAAAAGTATCAGTAGGCTTGTGGTACAGGGTAGTTTCCAACAGGCTGGTGGGGTATCTCTTCATGGTAACTTCCAGGAAGTTGGCAGAGTCTTTGGATATCTCTGCGGTGAACTTGATTGTGTCATATTGTGAGTTGAAGTAGTGAGCAAACTGTTGGGCTGCCGTCTCTAACCCAGGAAAGATAACAAGAAATGTGGTTGCGACCACGGAAAAAAACGGTTTTCCCGGGTGTGTGCCACTGCATCCTATACTGTAGTCTAGATGATCTCTGTTATCTGGTTATGGGGAGTTTTTATGTAAACAACAAGAGGCTCTGCCTCTAGGCTTTTGCGGCTAAAATAACTACGGGACAGTTGTCTGCCACCCTGCAACGTTGGCACCTGAGAGTTACTGAAAGTTATTGAGAATGTTACAGATTTCAGGAAAAAAACAACACGGACATGCGAAGTTCCTAAAGATAGACCCTTTCCAGGGGCGGATCCAGAAATTTCTAGAGGGGGGAGGGGCAAAAACATGAATGTACAGGGGAGTGGGCCCCCAATCAAACATGATTTCCCCCCCATGGATCCGCCCCTGCTTTCTCCGCGGTTTTTTTTTTTTTTTTTTTTTTTTGTGTTTGAACAACAAGAGGCTCCGCCTCTAGGTTTTCTGGGGAGGGGCTTGCAGCGAAGGTTAGAAAACCGGTACCTCTAATTTCCCGCCACCCATCAACACTCTCTGAGCAGAACCTAGAGTTCCTGCCTGAGCGCCATTATCTGCTTGGACACTCACACTCACACGTTGCCGAGCTATGGGCATCGTCATGGCGACAAGCGTCTAGGTTAGGCAACTGGCACCCTTTACTTTTTCACTTATGTATTATATATCATTATAAGCCTCATTGACGGTCTGTGGCCAGCTTAGACATTGCTAGTTATATAAATCACCGTCGGCGTTAGCAAGTGGATTCTTCTCTCACAGCAAGCTATACTTGACATGAGGGTCTCAAAAAAGAACATCGCGCACCTACGTTCCTGGGAAATCGCGATCGGAAATATTGGGGCTGTTTACTACGGCTATGTATGGAGGAAAACCAGTAATTTCGTTCTAACTTTTTAAATTGTGGTCCAATCTTGATGCAGTAAGCGAGAAAAAGTTTGGCAATGTTCCCAGGAATCCCATACAAGTGTCGGAATTCTCAGGGAAACCCTAGATATTTTGCAATCTTTGGGGAATCCCTTTTATACACTCTCCAGGTGGACCTTTCGCCACTGCAATTCAATGCGTTGTAGGAAGGATATGCTTGGAGGGAACTCCAGCATTTCCCGTCGCTATGTTCACGACGCGATGCGCAAATTACCGGGAATTCCCCCCAAACCCTCAGACTCGCATCTTCCGTATAGTGTTTGAACGGACGTAGGGAGGAGAGAGTCGATCATTTGGCTACGTCTGCGTTGCTATGCCAACAGACTTTACGTCGGCAATGTTCCGTCGTCAAAGGTACTTCTCTAGGGAGAGTGAAGGGAGAGTGAAGGGAGAGTGAAATGACGTCACTTTTCAAGATGGCAGCGCCCAGAGGCAAAGTGGAAACTATGTAGGTTTCCCTGATCGGTGCTACGCGCCTCCAGCCGCCTGCGGCGGGGGAAAACCTAAAAAAAAAAAAGTCATCAATGTCTCAAAGCCAGAGGGTGGGTTGACTGGGTAGGTTGACTTGGATAGCTTGCAAAATACTGTGCGTCGGATAAATACAGGTGATAAATAGATATTTTTATAGGTGGTGACTTGAATATTGACGTGAGGAAAACTAATACTTCCCAGAACAGGAAGTTACAGCGTTTTTTCAAACAAAATCAGTTGAGGCAACACATGACTTACATCACTCGGCCAGAATCATTGTCAACAATTGATCCTGTCATTTCAAATTCTCAATATGTGGCAGGAACAGTGCCCATAAATATCAGTGACCATATTTCTGTTTACTTTATTCGTAAAAAGGTTAAAATTAAAAGAGACAAAATCTCTTTTAGTGGCAGAACCTATAAGAACTTAACTGAAGAGAGTATTTACATGAATATAATTGGTTTATTTGTGAGAACAGGAATGTTGATGAATTGTGGAAATTGTTTCATAACAGAATTACTGAATTGATTGCACTGATGAAGGAAAGAGATAGGAAACTAAGGAAATACCTTAAATCTAAATCAGAGGAAGAGTTAGTAGAGATGTGGAAAATCAGAAATTTGGTTAATACCTGTGTAAAAAATCTGATTACATCAGGGACCAGCTAGAAAGACACCAAACTGATCCCCACAAAATTCTGGAAACATTTAAATGAGATTATCCCAAATAAGAATTCCCATCAAAATTTTAGTAATATCAAATATGAAGAAGGAACCGTGCTCGATGACAGAGCCTTACTGAGTTTTATAAACGAATATTTGCAAACATTGGTCGAAACTTGGATAAGAAAATACAAGCTACTGATATTTATAACTTTTCATCAGTACCTTGTGGTGAATTATCAGTCCTTAATAAATTCTCAGAAATTGGTCTGGAGGATCTAAGGACTGAAATTAACAAGATAGCAATCTATAAATTATCTGGTATCCCAGGGGTATCTTCGTATGTACTTAAGTTAGGTCTTAAGGTATTGGATTTGTGTTGTTTTAATATTATGAATAAATCTTTGTTAACAGGAATTTTTCCCAGTGCATGGAAAAAGGCAATAATTGTCCCTATACCTAAAATTCCAATGACTCTGGATGCATGGGAATTTACGACCAATTGCACTGACCCCATTATCAGGCAAGATTTTAGAAAGATTTGTTTATGCACAAATCATATACGTCATTTGGATGACAATAATATTTTGACAGAATATCAAAATGGCTTTAGGACCAAACACTCAACAGTGGATACAATTTCTAAATTAACAACATCACTTCAACTGAATAAAAATTGGAAAATATTTCAATAGCACTATTTGTGGATTTTAAAAAAGCTTTCGATACAGTAAATCACACTATATTAATGAATAAATTACAAATATTCAAAATGTTCTGTTTAGTATCAAAATGGATTTAAAGTTATCTGAGAAATCGGACTCAAATTACACAATTACAGAACCATACCTCGAATGAACTTTATACTGGCTGTGGGGTCCCCCAAGGGTCCATATTGGGACCAATGTTCTTCTTATGCTATGTAAATGACATTGTACAGATCTGTAAAAAAATGTAAAATTTTATTGTACGCAGACGACACTGTTTTATATAAGGAAATTTCAATTAATACCCCTTATTTGGACATGTATTCTATGCAGCAGGATGTGAATAGATTACATGAATGGTGCAATAAAAATAGATTAAGCATCAATATTAAGAAAACTAAAGCTGTTTTTTCCCCGAGTTCAGCTGGGGATGCTGACAAATATCTCTTTTATAGAAATATCATAATAGGTACTGAAGAAATAGACTATGTTAAGTCCTATAATTATCTAGGGGTTGAAATCAATAAGAACCTTAATCTTAAAATATTTTTTAACCAGGTTTATAAGTCATCATTTTATAAGTTTTCTGTATTAAGGAGAATACGTCCGCTTATTACAATTAAAGCTGCTTTGGATGTGGGCCTGTTTTGTAGTGTTGTAAATTATGGTAATATATTTTTATCATCATGTTCGCTAGAGGACCTGAATGACCTCCAAATACTACAAAATAGTCTACTGCACTGCTGTTTTCAAATATTGATCCAAGAGATGTACATATAGATAATCTGCATACCATGGCAAATGTAAGCAAGGTAGATGACAGAAGAACCAAACAAATTCTATTATGTATTTGGAGAAACATACATAATGTTTCTTTTTTTAATTAAAGCCTACTATTAGAAATACTAGAGCTGCTGTCACCTACCTTGTAGATATTCCTGTTCCCAGAACAGAACTGTTTAAAAAGTCTGTTTATTATATGGGTTCAAAGTTATGGAATGAGTTACCTCCTAATATAAGGGAAATAGACTAATTTAGTGGTATGATTAACCAATATACTCATCTCATCTCATCTCATTACTGTGTAAATACTGTATATATTGCACAAAGGTAGAGATTAAAACATTTGCTTTGTGCATGCCTACTGAATTAGTGTAAGAGCCACCAGATGAATATACATGATGAGAATTCTTCCAAATTACTTAGTTTATGAAAATATATAGTAATGGCCGGTGCGGCTGGTAAGTGTTGATATGCCTGACGACAATGATCATCGGGACACACTTCCCCGCAAGCACCGATGCCTTGGGTAAAAATCGATATCAGACTGCTTTATAAGCAAGAGTGTAGGAGAGTCGAGAAGGGAGAGAACAGTAGCGTTTGGATCATACGCATCGGGAGATTCGGAGGGGTTTAGATAGCTATATCATCAAAGGGACATCTGGTGACTTGGTTGTTGCACGGCGGCCAGAGGCGAGAATAGGCGGACTCTACGGAGGAAGCTTACTCCTCCTCAAACTGGAACTGTAATACCTTGGACTTATTGCCATCACAAGCAGCTGTACGCATCACTATATCCACCAATAAACTTACCGTACTGCCAAGCGTTGTTCATGTTATGGATTGAGTGCCCATATCGTGGACTCACTCACCACTTGACTAGCATTCCCTTAGAGACAATACCAATCGTAATAATTATATCAGACAATGCACGGTAATGATAATCAACACTAAACCAAACAGTAGCGTTCAATATGTTAAATTTATATTGTGATATATGATATGTGATGTGGTTAATGTATGCACAGGAAGGCAATGGGAGATCAGACACTGTGTTTGAATTGTATCCTGTATAAAAAAAGTTGAATAAAAAACAAAACAAAAAACAAAAAAAAAACACAGGAGGAATTGTTCAAGGTGGCCCATGAATAGGTTGGTGTCATTTGGTGCCATCTTCGTACCCATGGCTCTACTACTTACTTGGTGGTATATTTTCCCTTTGAAGGAAAAATAGCTGAGAGTAAGATAAACCTTAGAAGGGGGAGAGTAACCATGTGGGGGGATCTTCGACAGTCCTAGTGTGTAGAGCTTCCTTACAGTTGTTTATGCCTCATTGTGTGGAATGTTTGTGTACAGAGATGACATGTCGATAATCATTAAGGTGTGTATGGTTGGAATCACCAAGTGTTCCAGAGGTTTGAGGGCAGAGTCAACAAATGCCGAGATTTTCTCATTGGGGGCTCCACACACTGAAAATGATGGGTCTTCCAGAATTGTTGGTCTTGTGTACCTTCCATAAGAGATAGAGATTCAGTACGTAGTCATGGAAACATGTAGGTCAGGTTCAGATGGGTGGCGGCTGGTAACATGGAAAAGTTTGTTAATTTAGTAAGGTAGACCTTAATTTTGTAGGTGGACACTTCAAAGAGTCTAATTGTGGAGAGTTCGTAATGATATGTGTTGGAAAGTTGTCTGTCTGTTAGCTTCTTGAATATAGTCTTCAATTTTCATCAGGACAATGAATCCACCCTTGTTTGCCGGTTTGATAACAATGTTTGGCTCACTGCATAAGTCTTTCAGGTTGGTGGTTTCACCTGGTGTGAGGTTTGATCGTCTGGGGTTCATAGGGGTGTGGTTGACAATTGGGTTGGTGGGGTTCCCAATGAAGGAGTCTATGTATAGGTCTATGTATAGAGTCGAGCCTGTAGAGGGCTGGAAGAAGGTATAGATGTACCGTTCTTTTGCTTAGGTGTGTCATTGAAGTGGTGGTGTAGTCTGAGACTGCAATTGAAAAGAAGTACATCTCTAAGGGTGTGGCAAGGATGGTTGTTGGGTAGAGATGGGCAGAATGTCAACCCCTTGGAGAGAAGAGAGTAGTGGTCATTGTTTAATGCCTTTTGACTGAGGTTGACAATGCTGTTCTTGTCAGGACCTGTAGAAATTGGCGGCTTCTTGAACCGTCTGCCTTTCTTTCTGCCTTTTGAGGGGTCTCCAGGTTGAGAGTCACCTTGGCCAGGGGGTTGTTGATCTTGGTTAGCTCCTCCTGCTTGCATCGTAAAGTGATATCAGATATTCATGCCTCTTTCTTGGTTAGTAGATCAGCTTGTCTGGTGGTCTTCTAGGAGTGTGGTTAGAGTGTTGGAGAAGTCAATGTGGGCTTTCTCCCATTTCAGTTAAAACTCGGTAGAAATCTCTGGGATTTGTGTGGTCAAGTTGGCTCGCAGGATGATGTACCCCTTTCAAAAGTTTGGTGCATTAATCTAGCGTGGTGAGCTGTTTTCATGATTCCTTTCTGGACCTTGCGCAGAGTTCTGTAGTAAACCAAGCAGTATCCAGTAAGGACTTACTTGTTGGGAAAAGTTTAGGTCTGTTCTTGACCTGGACAAATGGTGTGTAAGGTTGTGTAGACTGTCATGATACAGGTGTCAGCCTTTGTTTCTTGGCCAAGTGGTTGATGTTCGAGTCAACGGTGGTATCATTATAAGTCGCCATGGTTACACTGTTGATATTCAAAGGTCTGTCCAAATGATCTAATAAAATGCGTTTTGGAAATAGTTTGTGAAGTGGACTCCTTCTCCACGGTGAATGGCCCACGCTCGGAAGCCCAACCAAATGCAAAAACCCTTCAGGCCCTCAACCTGATCTCACGAGACTTCAACCCTATGTATACACATGGACCCATGTGGCCCCCTCAATTTGCCGCCTCACTACAGACTTCTTTTATCGTTGAGACGACTGGGACCAAAATGAGTCATATGCCCAGCACGAGGGCGCATCCGAGAGCGATCATCTCAATGCCGGTACAAATAATTCCAAGGTACTTCGACCAGTCTATGCAAGCAAGTATACAGCACGAAAATAGTGAGGGCGGCAGCCGGACTTTGAGTGAGGCGACAGGCAGCAATGGCGGCTCTAGTATACCATGTGTGCAGCCGGACGGTGTTGAGGACAGACTCACCGCCATGGAACAGGGCTTTTGCCAACTATTGGGGAAAATGGACCAGCTCCTGGCAAGTATGCCAGGAGACACGGACATGTACCAAAGGGACAGGTATTCCACACCACTCCAGAAGGGAGCGCAGTCATGACAGGCTGCAACGGAATGGTGGGAGCCGCCGCCATTGTCCTGCCCGAGACGCCAGGTTCAACTGGACGTGACTGAACCAGACGAACCCCAATATGACACATTCGAACAAGAACTCATCAATGCTGCACCCAACTTCCACCATAATAAAGGTAAAGAGAACATTGCTACTGACTTCTTTAATGTCAAAACCATGCCCTGCCCGTACATGTTCGTCGACCTCCCAGGAGTGGTCACGGTAAAAGACAAGCTCCAGTATAAAGAGAAAATGACATTCGTGGAATATGTGGCAGCATTTACTAGGTTGTTGCAGGATGCCCGAGTCTGCTTGAGACGGGAGTGGCCCCACCTAGTTAAACACCTGGGAGAGGTAGCAGAGGACGCCCAGGACCGCCGGTGGCAGGCGGTCAGGGCATGGTCCGATAAGATATTTGAGAAGGTAGAGAGGGGACAGATACGGTGGGAGGACGACATAGCCATCCAGCAGGATAGGATTAGGCTGTCGATAGCCCTGCCCCACCACCAGAAGCAGACGCAAGGAATGAGAGACATTCCGTGCCCCGAGTATAACAGCGGAAAATGCACTAAACAAGCGACGCACGCCGAAGGACAAATTAATTATGTACACGCGTGTAAATTGTGCGTGGCCACCACAGGGGCATATTGGTCGAAGTTCCCACACACTTTTAATGAGTGTAACCGTCATACTAGGACGTATAACAACCAGCCGGATAACCAGCACCGACAGGCGCAGTACTACGCGCCGCGTGCCCAGCAGAATCAACAGCCGGTCTTCCAATACCAACAGTATCAACACAAGAACCAGCAGCAGCGCCCAGTCCAGTTCGTGGCCAATCAGTTGGCCCTGACGACACAGCAACAGCAGCCTGCAAGACAACAAACAAAAAACGAGTAGGGGGCATGGGGGGGTGCAGCGACGCTGAGGGTACCCACCCTCCCATGTCCAATGCTTGATACACACCACAGACAACTCAGCATAGTGCCCAAGGGGGAGACGGCTCGACCCCCCGAGGGCACACCCAACTACAACGACAACGAGAGCTGTCCCCAGGCGCCTGCGGGCGCGTGGCCAGTCATCCACGATTACACCAGGCTGGAAGGGGAGCCGGGGTAAGCAGCCCCCTCCCCGTCCCAGTTACACAAGGACAGGCTGCCGCTAGCCAGACGAGGCCACTGGACTATGCAATACACGAGGCGACGCCCCCGAGTCCGGCCGCGGAGTGGTTGGCCCCGCCCCCTCCAGCCCCTTTGGGTAACGGCGGGTGGCGGGCAGACACTGTGCTCCCCCACCCAGGTAAAAGCAAGGTAAAAGCTACAATTGATATAGACCTTTGCCCTACTAACATAGATTTTGAGGCCATACGCCTGTGGTGTTCAGATGATAGGTTCGAGGCAGTTGACACAGTTAACCCATTTCACCTATGGGAACATAGGCGGGATAATTGGCCCAATATGTCGGGCGGAGTACGAGAAGATACTAGGACGATATATCAGGCAGTCAGAGATACAGGGCTCCCTAATTGTTTGGAAGCATGTATACAAGTAGATTCAAATAGAAATATAGAGAGGTATTCAACGGGGTCCCCGGAGAATACGCAGCTCATTGATATGCTACGATTTGGCTTTCCCCTATCCTATTGTGGCCTGATCTTGGACGCCCCAGATATCCTTAGGACAGCCAGCCTTTTCTGTTTGGGAGTAGCCAGAGTGTACTAAAACGTTGTGGAAAACGGGGTACCAGATGCCAGCCCTTTTAGAAACAGTTACCAAAACGTTTTTATTTGTAATGACTTTTTCAGTCCAGGGACAGCCGGTGGTTTTAATGTGAAATGAACAATATTTTGTTCTCTATGTCTAGTTTAATTCCACATTGCCAGTACACATTATTACATCTTGGCTGGGCCTCCTCTGACAACAAAAACGTTTTGAAACATTTTGGCTGTTCAATCAAAAGGGTACACTAAAGGTTAAACAGAGGAACCAAAAACAAAGAACCCTTTCATAAGGTCCATATCCATTAAACCACAAGACTTTTATAGTTGGCCATTACTATATTGGTGCTACATCTATTATGGGAAAGACTCCCACAGCCAAACACAAAGGCCTCATTCATTGGGATCAGATCTAGCTATCCATAAGACATTTATGGCTAGCAATTACTGTACTAGTGTTATATCCTGAATGATCAAACTTCCCAAGCCCAAGTACAATGATCTTAAACTCAAAAGATTGAAAAATTGGAAAATTCTATTTTGTAGAGAAACAGATGTTGAAATGTGTTTTGATTGTACTTTTTGGTTTCTGAAAAGAGACATTTTTGCAAAAGATGTTATTGAAAAGCTTTTTGAAACATAGTTCATGGTACTGTGACATTCCTCGGTCGCTCGGGGTTGCCGGGTTCTGCGGTCAGGGGACGTGGGGGTTATTTCGGTTCTCAGCTGGGCACGGAGGCCGAGAAAGAAGCCGAGATGTGAGATCAAGAGTCGTGCCTCACGCATGAGGGGGGTTGAGTGGGTTGGTCGGGGGACCGGTATTCGTTGCAAGGGAGGGGGAGTGTTGGTCGGATGGGACCGGGGGGTTTCAGCCATCGGGCGGAGGATGGCGGGGGGCAAAAATAGACAGTATTTTTGTGGGGGGTTCCGGGCCTGTTCCTCGTCTTCGTGCCGTTCCCGTCCGTCAGAAGATGTGTTTCCTCGCTCACTCGCTCTGTCGGAGGTCTCGGGCCAACGGTCGCCTGGTAGCGTGGGGCCGAGCCGGTCGCGCCTTGATACCTCCGGTTATCGTACCACTGCTGACTATTTCGGGCTTTCGTACCTGTCCGGTCTTCCGTTCTCGGGCCATTTGTAGTACTGCGCTGGACTTTCGGGCCATGTTTCGGTCTCTCGGGCCTTCGGGCCTAATGCTACTTTTTACCTAAGTTTCTGATAACTTTGTAATATTACATCTATTTCTCTGTTAATTAGTCCTATTTGATCATCTTATCGACTGGAATCCATCTTCAGGGCACTGCTAAGGGAAGAAGAAACGTCTGAACACAATGAGTACTGCAAAGGAACTCTTTATTTTCGGGCCTCACCGCCCCTTTTATAGTCTACAGGTCAACTCTGATTGGCTACTTCTTGTCACGTTGTTATCACGTGATCACATACATTCGGTAGCTTCCTCCAGATATTTACTTGTACACATAGGTTGTAGGTTGAGAACCATCTTCATTTTGGTTGTATCCGGTAAAGTTCTGTAGGTGATAACATACTTTGAGATTCTTTCTTCAAAAAGGTTCCTATTATCGACCAGAGCCTCACCTTTACAATGTAGTAAGACGTGAGTTACGTCTTGGTTTGACCCACAGTCGTTATCTGCTAGGACTCAAGCAGTTATTCGCTTTCATCGAGAGTGCAATTTGCATCAATTCTGAGTTTCGTGAAGATGCTTCTGATACATAGTGATTTGATAGTATTGAGATATGTCTGTTTCCCATAAACATTTGATTGACATAAATTTGTTACCTCACACCGTTCGAGATTATTTAAATGGCTAGAGTAGGAATCAAGGGTTTGTAAATAGATGTTTTCGAGTCGACTGGTTAGAATTGCTTTTAAAGCTGGTTTAGTGAAATTATGAGGCTGTTGCAATACATTTCCTAGTCCGAGAGTCCACAGGTAATACTGAATGTTCTGTAGCCATTGGTGATCCTCGGCATGCATTGTCTTAAGTGCCTTGTTAAGTAATATGCTAAATATTCTGGCCGGTATTATCTATTTGTTGCCTGATCATGATTTGTATCAACTTGATTTTGCACTTGATAAAACTGGAATGTTCTATGAGTTTAACCCGTTTAAGCCTAATGGACCACATGGAGTCCTAGGCCTAGCAGATATTCTGCCTGACAGGTTTATAAATGTATATAACAATTAACAGTCTATCGTGGATTTAGTGTGCCCTATAGGGTTAGCAGCTGGTCTGCAACTCACAGCCGTTTATTTATTTATTTATTTATTTATTTTTTTGGTTTTGGTTTTGGTTTTGGTTTTTATTGTTCATGCGCGACAATCTGCATAGTAGTTGATATATATATATATTATATATGTATATTCCGTTTTGTATACTCGATAATACGCGTAGGGGAATGTCCTACAAGTTGTAAACCGTTTAAGCGTCATGGACCACATGGAGCTCGAGTGCTAGCAGATATTCTGCCTGACGGGTTTATTAATGTATGTAACATCATTTTAACGGTCTATGGTGGATTTATTGTACTCTAGGGTTAGCAGCTGTTATGCAACTGCCGGCCGTGGTTTTTTTTGATGCGCGACGGGTTGCAATATATATAGTTGGTGCTAGAATTGTCCCTGTGATTGCCCTACAATAAATTTTTTTTGATCTGTAGAAATTGCGTTCTGTTGGGTTTGTTCAGCCTGTGGGTCTGGAATAAAGTTATTTGCGATTCTGCTAACTGAATTAACATCGCCGTTACCCTGGGTTATGATGCTGTTATATATGGGAATAAATCTAATCTTTACTTGGTATCATAATATCAAAATTTATATTTAATTTTTTTTATAGTTTTCCCAAATCTGAGTATGTAAATTTGGTTTATATATCTGACCCTTCATACCTAGTACCTGCAAAGCCTTTACTACTCTTTATATAAGTAAAATAAACTTTACAACACAGTGCAGGTGTCGGATAAACCAACTAACCTATTGCATAACTTTTCGCACAAGAATCTATTACATAACTTATAACCACGACTGCGCGGGCAGGTGTGTTCACAGGAAGAACTGAGCCTCGTGTCGTTTTCGCTATTTGCTGCGCAACAGCACATTATGTAAGTCGGGCACAGTTAGTGCAATCAGTCTGTGCGTCTCTTGTTTAGTTTATTCACAATCTGCTTGTGATAACTGGTGCATAGCAGAGCGCAGTAAGACTTTGTACAGCCTCTACGCTCACGCTCTCAACTCCCCTTTGATATTTTGCTGGCGTCGCGCGACAGCACGTGCGCAACAAGTATCCTGTTGTATCCTGACCCCCAGCCTGCGGGAAAGCCGTTTTGTGCGCAAGTACTTTCCCGCATACTGTCCCCCTCGAGCAAAAGGTATATGGCGGCCAATGAACACAACCATACCAGTCACTGCCACTGGCAGAGGAGATGCACAGTGGAGTTGCGCGCCAGTGTAAAAGGATATTCACGGTGTTACTGTGCTGCAATTGTGCTAGGCAGTGCATCAATGTAATCGTGCAAAGTTCGAGTTAAATCCCCTATGTCTGCCATGCGTCGCCGTGTGTCCGCTGTGTGTCCGTACCATTAAACCGTGTACATCAACCGTGTAAATCAAATACTCCCACAGAATACAACCACATACAGCAAGCCGTATTAGAAATAGGCATCCCTATGACAGACACAACCTTGATAGTTTGCGCAGACTTTTCTATAGACTAGGCTAAGTCAAGGCCTGGGCACATTCTGTTGGGTAGGGGTCAGTTCGTGCATGTGTCATGGGCTTAAAACTAAAATGTTTGCAATTCTATTTTCTACCGGCAATCCGTCGGGTTTGTAATCATATTCATGATATGTTTAAATTTAAGAAATCAACTGTGTAGTCTCAAGTGCCAGTTACCAACAAGGAAGCGTTCGTATCTTCTTACTTGGAAATGACGTTCATACTAAAATTTAGCATGAACTAAATTTTTAGATCATGTTTTGTTTGTCCGTTTCCGACATTTATGTTTTTTAATGACAAGGTGAATCATTACGAAAAAAGCCTACTACTCATTTTAACCATACAATACACTTGTATTTCACAACAACCCTACAATACTCTTGTATTTCATAAGTTAATTCAGTGTAGTGCAATTACTGTTAATGCCCGATGTTTTTTTATTTCTCATTATAAATATATCTTGTTTATGTGACCAACTTGTCGTTATATGGCATCCTTCAGATAAATATATACCTCAGACTTGCTAGTCCCCGTTATGTACAAGTACAGTCACTTTGATTTTTCGTGTTTAGTTTAAATGGTATGGTTCTTTATAGAGATTTCTAGTTTCTCATTTAATTCCCAGTACTCTCTGCATACAAGACCGGCTATGTTTCTACATAGGAAATCGTGCTTATCTTTTTTCCTGGTTATCTAATTATAAACCGAACCGTCTCCCTTTTATGAGTCCAGACCCAACAACAACCTCAAACAATCTCAAACAAAGTCATTTTTTCCACATTTAAATTTTTTATTGAAACTAACACATTGTCCATAAACGGTACAACTTCGGTGTTGTACAAGCACTCCTTTTATAACTTATCGAAGTTTACATAAATTAAGGAAACAGTAGGTACATATATACAAGCAATTATAGTTTATTATACATATAGATCATTAATCCTAGTCTGCAAACTATCCGCATCTAGCGTCGTGCATTCGAATTCGCTCCCTCCTTCTTCATGTAATGATGTTTACATAAATTAAGTAAACAGTAGGTAATTATATACAATCTGTTATAGTTTATTGTGCATATTATAAATCATAGTCTGCAAAATCTCCGCATCTAGCGTCGTGCATTCGCTCCCTAGGCCTCCTTCTTCATGTAATGTCCAGGCATCTCAGGTAGCGGTTCTGGAATACAAACAACATATAGCAGTCACTCATTTAATCATCAACATCCCTATATGAAAGCACAATAATTATCTAGACAAATACTTAAACCACGTAAGGTGGTCGATCTTAGCACTAGCCCGCTAGTACCGTTACTAGTGCAAATCAGGTCGAACTAGTGCGTCTTTTGAACAGCTAGCCCGATGGGCTAGTGTGGTATTATCATATTATACGGTAAAACTCTAAAAATAAAATCAAACAACTTTAAATATTATACTCAGTCTTTTTTAAGACACAGAAAACTATAGGTACTAGTGCACTACTACCCGGTCTAGTGCACATTTTCAACCACTGGCCCAGTGGACTAGTGCAGAAAAAAGCTAAGATCTATCCCTGCCTGAGTCTGGTCCTTCGTGTATATTAGTTCCAAATCGTGAACATTCCCTTAAGGACATTGGAATCTAAAGGTTATCTACCACCCCCCACCCCACCCCCCCGTGTTGGTGGTTAGGAAAGATCAAATCGAGGGAATTGAACATACACTTAACTTACCTATTCATTTGCACACTTGTCACATATAATCTCCGACGCCATGATCTGCGCTGGCTCATACTGCCCACACGCTGGGTGGAATACTGCTTGGCAGTAGATGCACATCAGGTAAACTCTGTAAAGGCAATGTGGGTTGGTCTATATAACAGAACCAGTTTTCATTTGCAACTAGGGTTTATGTCAAATATTGTATAATTACGTTTAGAAATATTAATACCAAAATGGAAGAAGTTCTTCCCTTACACTTGATATTAGAATATTGTTGCCGTTTCAAATGTCGTAAAAACAATAATAACAGTAATACATACCTATATTTGGTGTCGAAGAATATACCACGCGGAGCAATCACACTCGTGTCTTCGTCGAAGGCATCCATGTCGATGTCCCGCTCATTTGTCAGGTAGTCTCGGTCTACCTAAAGGAATGAATAGAATATAAGTATTGAGTAAAACCGCAGGCACTAGTGGCACAGTATCCATTTATCCCATCTTTTTTTAGTCAAGTTAGTTGCAGATTATCCAACCGGCGCTAATTCCTCCTCCAAGCCACACATAATTTTTGCTTGGACCCACGCGGTCATCATCAAGACTGTTATAACTAATTTTCTTAACTGGCTATATAATTTCAACATTTACCTTTGAGGGTTGCTCCCCACGGAGGTAGCACTCCCAGTCAGAATGGCTGTGCACACTACCATTCCCTGGGCTGCAGCCGAAGAGATCCGCACTGCAATAAAGATGGTACAAATTTAGTGGGGTTAATTCTCAACTCATCTCACGTCGACGCCTAGGAATAAGTTGTGTATTTTATAATAGTGACAATAAAAATTTAACCAATTCAATAAATAAAAGAAAGTACCTCGTGAAGCTTGCGTTGTCCAACGGTGTCAGCCCAGGTGACACATTCTCGTCTCGAGTCGGAGCCTCAACCATTCTTAGTCGTCGTCTCGACTTTAAAGGGGCCGTCGGCGTCTCCGGCGTCCTTGGCCGCTTCAGGGTCTCGGTGTATGGTCTGAAACAAGAGTAACAGCATTTCAATAAAACGTAGATCTACGCTCAACAGGCAAATCACCGATACTCTGCTTAATATCGCAGTCATGAATGGCAATGCTAATAATCAATCGAAGTCACTCCTCTCTTAACAAGCTAAGACAGATATTATACTTATAGGTCTCGGAAAGGGCAAGCCTCGGCCCATGTTTGCTTAGTGGGCCATCTTGTAAACATCGATCAGCTGTTCCGTTCAGCTGTGACCTAGATACTGTACTTTACACAGAACGCGACTTTTCCCTAATCCCAAAAATCAAAGGAGTTATTTAAAGTCTGCAACATCTTTTATAATCAATCGTATCCATTTCCCATTTACTCACCTGACTCCTGGTGTAGAGGATTTGTGGTTTAAAGCCATGTCTGGATGTCCGCACTGATAGTCGAATGTAATGCTCTTTTGCTCGTCCGCGCCTGTCATGTTAGTCAGGAATTAATTAGGTCCACCGTGGGCTGAGTCTTATTTAACCACGCGCCTACCGACCTGGGTCAACGGAAGGCGCCGCTCAAAAAAAAAGTCCCGATCGTAAATTTTGGACACTGCAACTTATCAATCGTTTTAGCTACAATATTTATGATGTTATTTATACAAATCACCATTTTCAAGTACCTAGCTACACGTATTGTCTAGGCATGAAGTAGCCTTTTTCAAATCAACGCGTACTCCTTTCTCCCTATCTTTTTTAATATTCTAAACAAGAATTAATGCGCCCAACTGCGATTGATTCCCCGCCAATGAATCTTATATTTCCACCAAGTCCACTCATTAGCCCCGGGTCGAAATGAAATACATGTTTACTGTAAGTTCCTGTACATCAGTTCTGGGTGGAAAAGAAGAAAACGCAACCCAACATATGCAATAAAAAAAAACACGGTACCTACGGTGCACTCTCTGGTGCTCAGTGTATCGTACAGTTACCATACGATTGCATGAATAATTCAATCTTAAAAAAGAACTCCAGTAGAAGGCACGGTTCAGTTGTACATTTATTACGTATTAGGGACCCACTCAAGTTTCAGTTCCCAATTTACAAGTTGGAGTGGTCGAGGTAATTATGTTATGTTCAAGGAGACTTTACGAAGAAGATGTATTTGTGTCCAGGTCATATGTAAGTGTCACCATTATACCTGGCTCACCCGCTGCAACCGTAACCAAGTTGTAGCGCAGAATCTGTTGCTTTAGCAGTCTTCTTAAGAGGAAGTTTGTCACAGGATTCACTTTGACTGAGGTTTCCAGACTCAAATTGCCTCAGTACATTACGACCGATAAAGGTAAACAAAGTTAGGGGGTTCACTTTCATTATGTCCTTTAAATATGTTATCGTTCTACCATTTGTAATGCATTAGTCCAGCTCACCTGAAAAGAGTTTCATCTTAAGTTTGTCCCGCACTCGGCAAGGAATCCAATCACGATACCTGGTTGGAATGTCACTGTCTTTCTAGATCTGTTGTAGGCAGTAGGTTATATATAGTGCTCACTTTGGGATAATGTTCGGTAGATTCAACGGCGCATATATATATGAACCACCGGTCGGCGCGCAGCGACACCTTTGTTTGGCACATTTCTCTCACCCATGTGTGGCTTGTGAACCGTTGTCCATCAGCCACTGAGAAATCCCCGTGAATGCTGCGTTCGCAGTTTGGAATTTCCCACCGCTCCAACAAGGGACCTAGGTCGCCCTGGTCCAGCATTCTCAGTTGGTAGCAACTGCCGACCTCAACACCAAGCCTAGAACTTACCTGTCCGCATCCGCATATGACGTATAAGACTATCTAACTATTACCTTATTTGCGGAGTTACTAGATCATCAGCATTATGTTAGGGCTCGCAAGCCTTTCTAAGGAGCAGCTACGCGCCTACAAAGCCATGAATAGGGGTACCCACAAATGGTGTTGGTCCTGCTGGCAAGCCATACCTAGTACTCGGTACTACAAAGAACACGCAGGCAGCAAATGTTTCGTTCGAAAGAAAAAAGAAGGCAGCAAAAGTAAGTTGTGTAAACGTTTGATTATAAGTTGTTGTTTTTTTAATGTCTGAAGGGGCGTATAAATGCCGTGTGTTGCTACTCTTTTTTTTTCTTGTCTGTTCTAGTGTGGTACTTATAAAGGTACATTTTTTTCACACGATCTGCGGATGCTCCTCCATATCAACACATCCCGAATGAAACTGCATCGTTTGGATCTGACAGTAATGACGACCAGTCCACTGCTACCTACCCTACCTTGGCGGAATCGAGTAACGAGAAAACTGTTTCTGCGGGGCCCCCTGGACAGGTAGCTTCACGGAAAAGATCCCATGCCATCATGTCCGGCAAGGGAGTTCGCCCAACCGAGGTTTTATCTGTAGTTCCCACTCAAGCGAGAGCTGTTTCTGAGGAACCCGGGGGACAAGAAGCGTCAGGGAAAAGATCCAACACCACCATGTCCGGAAAGCCAATTCGCCCGGCAGAGGATGTACCCACCCAAGCTACGGGGTCTTCTGCACCACGTGCACCGGCCGTACATCAAGTCCCCCCCCTGAATAGATCTTCATCGTCCAAGGTTGATTTATCGTCCCTGGACCAGGTGGTAATCGCTCAACTCAACGACACAGGCGAGGTATCTCCGCGCGAACGGACAGTGGTTGGTCGACATGGTAAAGAAATTCAAAGTATCATTACATGGACTGTGTTTTTCATTTTGCAGTGGCAGATTGCTAACTTCACGAGTGACACGGCCCTCACGACATTACTTGCGTTTGTATGTGAAGTACTGTCCCTAGGTGGAAAGGAAGAATATGCATGTGTCATTCGTAATGTCTTTCCTACCACCATGTACAAGGTATACAAGTGGCTGGGAGTAGGAGAAAGTTCGTTCCAAGAGACTACTATTTGCTCCAAGTGTTACACCTTTTATCACAATGTTCGCCAGGTGCTGTACACAGGCCCAAATGGCACTCAGAGAATCCGGCGATGCTCAGTGAAGGTTTTCAATGAAGATAAACCATGTGGCACAGAACTCTTCAAACGAGTCAAGGTAGGTGGGAAACTCCAATATGTGGGTATTGTCACCTACTGCTACAAACCCTTGGCTTGCAGTCTTGAAGAAATGCTTCAGCGCCCGGGATTTGAGAGGAAATGTAAGCAGTGGAGACACAGGAAAGTTCCAGAAGGATTCTACTGTGACATTTATGATGGGACTGTATGGCAAAGGTTTGTAGATTACGGGTTTTTAGGGGATAATGACAATTTGGTTCTGCAGATTAATGTTGATTGGTTCCAACCATTCTCTAGGAAGAGCTCCTGTTCTGTTGGCGGTATTTATCTAACGGTTCTCAATTTACCCAGGGAAGAGCGCTACAAAATCGAGAACGTCATACTGTTTGGCATGATTCCCAACCTCCCAAAGGAACCTGCGGACCTATCGACGTTTTTGCAGCCTCTGGTGGAGGAACTGAAGGTGTTTTGGAGACGCGGAATGGTCTTAAGATCATCTGAATGGCCCCTGGGCAAACGCGTGAAGGTTGCACTGATGAACGTGGCTGCAGACCTGCCCGCCGCCAGAAAGGTATGTGGGTTTCTGTCGCACGCAGCCAATATGGGATGCTCCAAGTGTCGGAAGAATTTCAAGGGCAAACCCAAGCGAAACTATTCTGGTTTCGAAATGCATTTATGGCCGATGCGCACGTGGGGCCGTCATAGGAAGCAAATTGATAACATCAGAGCGGCCGGTACACGCAAGGAGAGGAAGACTCTGGAGAAGAAATATGGAGTTCGCTACACCCCGTTCCTGGAACTGTCCTACTTCAATCCCATCGAGTAAGTTAACATTAAAATGATCCTCGTAACCTACATAAAACCTACACTTTCATGACTTATTATGTTAACCGAATATTTTGAGCCATTAGTGCATTTGTATTCCCTCCTGCCCCACGGGGGTCTAGGTGAAATTTTCCAATAGCACGCCCAATTTTTTTCAAAATCCTGGATCCGCCCCTGCAGCTGGTTGTAGTGGTGGCATCGTCCTGTATATGTGGCCGGTTGTTTTGCACCATCGTCTGCTAATAGCGTCCCTATCCTGTTACTGTATTTACATATTCCTCTCCATCGATGTGATGCACAACGTTCTACTTGGTGAGTCTTCAAGGAACAATCATTTCATATAGGCTTATGTTTGCTATTGAGGAATTTGACTGCCTTTATTTTAATTAGAACACTCTAGTCAGCGTTTACTAGACTAATGCCCAAATGTTTTGCTCTATCTATTTCAGGTACAGCCAAGAAAACCTGGAAAATGTGGGAAAAGTTTGGAGCACTGACCAAAAAGAAGATACTCATTATTGATGAACGCCTGGAAAAGTTCAAGAAAGGACTACCAGATGACCTGGTCGTAACGAACATAAAATCCAATGCTGGTACGTGGACGGCCAAAGAGTGGAAAAACTGGGTTACCGTCTCTCCCAGATACTGTCTCCAAGGTCTCTTGGCAAAGAAACACCTGAAAACATGGCAGCAGTTCGTTATGGCCACTAGAATATTATGTCAGCCGTGCATAGCAGACCTGGAGATTGATATAGCACATAAACACTATCTCCAGTACTGCCAAGAGACCCAGGTACAGTTTGGGAAGGAGGTGGTTACACCCAACATGCACCTTCATTGTCATCTGAAGGACTGTCTGCGTGAGTAAGGGCCTGCGCCCAGTACATGGCTTTTCAGTTATGAAAGGTACAATGGTTTTGTAGGAGACCTCCAAACCAACAAACGTCAAATTCACAAACAGTTTATGAAGAGATTTCTTCTCACAAAGACCGTTAATCATATGCGAAGGAATTATTACCTCTCTGCCACAAGATACAGACCTCAATTCCCACCGTCATCGATACAATGCAAGTCCCGGAATCAGAGGTGGCAGAGTGCCAACACCTCTGGAGTAAGATGGACGGCTTTGAGACGACCGAGACAGGAAAGACAAAAGGGCTGGATGCAGACGATTACGCTCTCCTCCTACAAGCTTACGGGAAAATGTACCCCACTGAACCCCAACTGCTTGAAACACACACGTTCTCCGAAACATGTAATACTTACAGCACAGTACAGTACGGACCAAATAGCTATGTCAGCACGATGTGCGGTCGAAAGGTCAAGTTCTGTTGGTTCATGGCCAACTGGTACGTAGATGGAGGTGGCGAATGCGAAGAGCGACCCTGTGTTATCAGGTACTTCATGAGACATGCCATGACTTGTAATGTGACTGGCCTGAGGAGAGAACACTTCTTTGCCGTGGTGAAGTGGTTCAGTGAGGCTAGAGATCCAAACCCCTTCATTCGTCCGTTAACCATCTGGAGACACTCAAAGTATGAGGAACCCACTTGGGCGTGCTTCCTGCCAGTCATGCGAATCACTGGTCGCTTCGGAGCTGTTAACGAGGGCGAGAATATGGTTGTTTGTCCGATTTTGCGTTCTGTTTTTGTCTGAAGCATATACAATCGACTGATGTAAGTGTACAGTTGAATCACTTTCTCAACCACACATGAAACAGGCAAGCAGTTGGACTCATGAAGCATTATAATTAATAGTCTCGAAGTCCTTTGATAGAAAAAAAAAAGCGTCATACATAAATTGCAGCCATTCTTCACCCCACCCGCTGACCTCCGCACTTACTATATGAACGGCGCTAAGTAGTCGGGCAGGGGTCTCCGCTATAGGCGGGGGTGCTCTCAAGGGCCTATCCTTGAAAGCCCCGACCTGCTACTTTTGTAGTGGCAAGGGAATCCTCTCAATCTGTCACATCTTAACCCACCTCAAAGGCAAATATCACGCAGCTATCGATCTCAGCTATCGCAACCATGGAGTGTCCTCATAAGTTTTTTTTTGTGTGTGTGTTTTGTTTCTATCTGATATAATATTTTATATAACGGAACATTTCGTAGACATTAATAACTAGTGGACAGTATCGGTCCCCTCCCATCCCTTACTTGTCGCTTCTAGTTTGCCACCCGTAGCTTTAGCCATACACCTTCTTCTGTAAACACACCTGCCCGCGCAGTCGTGGTTATAAGTTATGTAATAGATTCTTGCGCGTAAAGTTATGCAATAGGTTAGTTGGTTGATCCGACACCTGCACTAAAGTCTTGTAAAGTTTATTGTACTTATATAAAAAGTAGTAAAGGCTTTGCAGGTACTAGGTATGAAGGGTCAGATATATATATAAACCAAATTTACATACTCAGATTTGGGAAAACTATAAAAAAAAAAAAAAAAAAAAAATTGATATTATGATACCTAGTAAAGATTAGATTTATTCCCATATATAACAGCCTCATAACCCAGGGTAACGGCGATGTTAATTCAGTTAGGAGAATCGCAAATGACTTTATTCCAGACCCACAGGCCGAAAAAACCCAACAATACTGCTATGTAAACAGAACGCAATTTCTACAGATTAAAAATAATTTATTGTAGGGCAATCACAGGGACAATTCTAGCACCAACTATATATATTTCAACCCGCAAGAGGTTTGTCGCGCATCAAGAATTTTTTTTTAAAAAACACGGCCGTCAGTTGTAGACCAGCTGCTAACTCTAGAGTACAATAAATCCACCATAGACCGTTAAAATGTTACATACATTAATAAACCCGTCAGGCAGAATATCTGCTAGGACTCGAGCTCCATGTGGTCCATTAGGCTTAAACGGTTTACAACTCGTAGAACATTCCCGTACGTGTATTATCGAGTACAAAAACAAATATACATACATTATATATATATATATATATGAACCACTACGCGGATTGTCGCGCAAAAAAAAAAAAAAAAAAAAAAAAAAAAACACGGCTGTCAGTTGCAGACCAGCTGCTAACCCTAGAGCACACTAAATCCACGATAGACTGTTAAAATGTTATATACATTTATAAACCCATCAGGCAGAATATCTGCTAGGACTCCATGTGGTCCATTAGGTTTAAACGGGTTAAACTCATAGAAAATTCCAGTATTATCAAGTACAAAATCACGTTGAAACAAATCAGGCAACAAATAGATAATACCGACTCCAGTATATCAGTGAGTTAAAAGTACTAGTGTCTTATAAGTTGTGCGTTATCCAATTGCAAGTTCCGTCCTAGTGTTCAAGCCAATATATCTTCATATACCAACATTATCCTTAGAAGATTCAATATAGACAATTGCAAGTTGCAGAAGGCTTTGACGGTGTACGTGGCCCTTAAGCTTGTTGGTGTGTCGTGTAGAGGGGGTACGGTTTGAGTCCAGACATGGACACTATAGCTAGTCTCTGGATGTGCAGCCACACTTTAATTGTTGTCAACGCATTCATTGCACGAAGGTAGTATTTAAACCCGTCAGACCATCAGACTGGTTAAGTCAGCCACAGGTCAGCCGCATCTTCAGGTCCACGTCCCAGGGACTGTCCAGTCAGGAATGAAGCTGTGTGTAGTGGCATGGCTGGGCACTAGAAGATGAGTGAGCTGGAAATGTGTGCCTCCGGAAAGCCGCAGCAGTCTGGTGGGGTGGAGGGCTGACACTACTGGAAATGGAATTAGTAATACAATTTAAGAAACATGAAGATGTGATACTATCGGCACGGGTTACATCAACCAAAGCACAGTGTTACTGAAATTGTAGTGGCGCGACTCTCACAAACCAAGAATACATAATATTCTGTGCCTGATCGACCTTACTTTTTCACTAACTAGTAGTAACTGTTCTGACATATTACTGTCAAGTGAAAATGTAATCAAATGTATATTTGGATTAACCACATGTATGTGAATGTGAATATTAAAGTTGAAGATTAGAAGTTTCCTACTTAGTTTTAAGTACTTCAATTCATTGCGGTCTAATTTTCAATGATGAGAATTCTATCCAAATTATTAATCAAAACCGGACCTGTACCGATTAATTATTAACCAGTATCAATAAATCTTTATTAAAAAAACAAAAATTTAAACAGAACAATACCGATCCAATAAAATACGAAGGAAGGAGATTTTTTTCCTGACAAGTTTATTCATCTATATTTATATGTAACAGACTTTGTTTCGAAATGCAAACACAATTACAGCAGCATTTAGGCTTCTTATTTCGTAAATTAAAGTTTACCATAGTTAAACCATAACATTAATATTATGCCAGTGCTCTTTTTTTTCGGTATCAAACCCAAGAGTCTATGTCGGTTTTATAGTCCAGTTTTTGAGCTCTCATCAACTGCCTCGTCATGGGGTTGGTACCCGTGTTGTCTTGGAGGCATAGTGCAGCTGTAGAAAGTCTGTGGCGAAACAAATTATTTAAGCGGATGCGCTCGGTCAGAGGAATTCCAAAATCAGTGGGCAGCTCGAGAGACAAGGGCTGACTTTCTCCAGCGAAACAAATTATCACTGGGCCCGACCAAGCTACCGTAATTCGTCGGGAGAGGAGACCGGGTCGTTGGAGCAGCATCTAGGGGCTCACCACCCTGTCGATGACGTGGATGTCAGCCGGAATGGGGGCTAGCGATACAGTGATGGACTCCCAACGACAGCAGATCCTTAAGCAGAACTCCACGGGAGCAGACTGTCGACTACCGCACAGGAGACTGCAGACCGACTTGACAAGTTTGGAAAAGCTCCTACAAAATTGCCACCCGAGCCACACGGTCAAGGCCATGACCAACAACTCATTAGGGCGAGTAGTAGTCTTGATGGGGTTGGTAGGGAATGGTTTCGCCGTATGCCGGGAACGCTCTGCACGCCAGGTGTCCAGACTAGTATTGAGAAGCGCGTCCATGTTCATGTTGACTGGGGTTGTGTCTGAGACCAGTGTAAGGAGGCTTATTTGTACCCCTTGACTGGCGGGCGACCCCACCTGTAAGACCTGGGTAAGGGGCTTCATCCAGTGACCAAGGACAACTGGCTTTGGGGCGCTAGTCACTTTCTCTGCGTTGGCTTCTCCAGCAAAAGGTTTCAAGACGTGAGCACTCTCAGCTGTAGAGAGATGGGCACGGGACTTCAATCCAAAAGGTTTTGTTGGCGACTGTGGTGGTTTCCTCTTAACGACTCCAAAGTCGCACCTTTCCTCCGTTATGTTGGCGTCAAAGAGCGGGAAACACACCTTCAAAGTACCGCAGTATTCCTATGTGTTGACTTCCCTAGGTCGCGCACCACCCCGTTCTTTAAAGTGTTCTCTTCACCTTCACCAGCCCTCTCGTTTCGTGCTCGTTTACACAGTCCCTGAAGGCGCGCCTCATCTCCCCACCGACGGGGCTTCCCTTAGTCGCATGCGTGGTGATTTCCTTTTGTCTCTAAGGCACGTGCCCACAACGGTTGGCCGGTCGCCCATGGGTACAAATACCCAGTAAGAACTGGCATGATGTCACTCTTGTCACTACCAGCAAAGACAACATAACCACCCAGATCTAGCAACATGTCGCAGCAAGACCTTTTCGATTCCACCGCGGACCTTCCGTCGGCTGTATACCGGGGGATGATGTCCGACCAGGACATGCAATTGGATGGGTCGTTCCTTAACTCTACTCCGCCGCCGCCAAACCTGACCAGCACCCCCATGCCCGGTACTTCAAGGGCCATGTCGATGGCCAGCACATCCGAGATCAACTTGGGGCTGCAGCTGGAAACCTCTGTAGCTTCGGAGCCTGGTACCGATGTATCGTACCAGCAGGCCCCTTTCACCAGCAGTCAGCCGACCGGCGGATCTACGGGCAGCGGTCTGCCGACCAGGACCTCCAGCAGCCAGCCCACTCCTGCTTCCACCAGCGGACCTCAATTCTTTAATAGGGCGACTGTTGAAGCTATGATAAAGAACGCCTACAAGGAAGGCGAAGAGAGGACCAGAGAGTCCCTGCGGGGGGTGATCGACGATTCCGTGGCTCTTGCCGTGGCTCAGCTAGCCAACGTCCCCGCACCAGCACCCGCCCGTACCCCGGAGCCCCGGACGATTTTTGAAGTGAGCGTGAGTATACAGTCGACCATTTCTCCTTTTACTGTGAATTTAGCTGGTCGCCTATTAAAGAAACCCTCCATGTTTCAAGGTTTTCAAGTTAGCATAATTGAAGTAGTACCTGTAATAATTTACACCAACAAACGTAAACTAATGAAGTGTCATGAGTACAATCAAAGAGTTTGATGTCATCTGTCTGTGCATGCCCAAACTGTTTAGCTACTTTGCAAGTGGAAATACTGGGTAACATTAGATATCTATTCCAGCGTGAGGTCCGTGCTATCTACAAGGCGCAGTCGCCTGAACACCCCACCATGAAGTTCGACCTCTCATATGGGTGGGTTTATTTTCCGTGGTGGTTTAATAGCTTATTTTTCACCTCAATATGAACTTAAATTTTCTTCTTCTTTTTAACTTTTTTTTGTTAAATACAGACCAAATAACTCGTCCCCCGGCCCTAAACGGTCCGAACCAGGTGGCAATATATATGAACTCACTAATTGTGACATGCTCTTCCAGTCTCATGGCCTTATATATATTGAATTGAGGTTATGTATATATTTAGCAGTCCAGGACTGACGGAACTACGGAATAAATAATATTCCAATAAGCACTAAGTTGTACATATGTGTGAACATGCTAAAGTCAGATAGAGTCAATCACAATTCAGATTTATATTGCATGTTGAAATTAATTTCCACATAACGTGCCCTTTTCAGTGCGAGGTTTACCGACCCACACAATCAGGCAGTGGCTGAACGCATAGTCACTGATGTGCAGGTGGGCTATCCCGATTTCAGCCAGGCGGACATCATGAGTAAGTATTGAAGCTGCTAACAACGCTACATATTATTATTAATAGTGTATTTTTCATGTTCAAGTAGTTTCCAGAGTTTCGACTATGAAAGCCATTGAACCTTTCCCTCAACATATAAAGCCTTCTTGTCATGTTAAAACAGTGTTAACGTTGAATTTTTATCTTCTTTTCAGTCTCGTGCAAGGCATACCATCGCACCCAGTACACGAAGGCACGCAACGCGCAAGAGACTGACGCGTACGAAGAATAAGAAGACTCTTATGCGCCATCATCGCAGTGAGGTTGGTTTTGTTTAAGCCTGGTTGAAAATGTCCCACGTTGAAATGGAATTGGTGGTTATTTTCAATACACGTAGAAGAGTAGTACATGTCCTTCTGGCGAGTAGAAAGTGGGGACACTTAAAGGGTCGAATGTACTATGTAAAATTACCCGTAAATTTATGATTTACAAGCCATTAACGCCGGTAAATTATTCGTTTTCAGAAAATGAAACGACGAGCCGCCGCCCTTGAGCTGACAGACTGGGACGAGGAAAAGCGTGAACGGGTCAAGAAGGTGTTGACAGTCGACTACACCAGCGGGGAGGACCGCGACCCCACCGACGATGAAAAGACCCGCGTCATGGTGCCTTTCATCTGGGAGAGCCCAGAGCTGACGCAGGTGAAAGCCGAGCTGGACTTCCTCGACAAAAAGCAAGCCAAGGATCGGGGGCTGGGAGTACGGATGCCCACCAAGCGGTCGGAGACTACGGACCCCAAAAACTTAAAACCCCCAGCCGACGCGCCCACATGGACCGTGCGCCAGCCCCCCCGACCAACCCTGGAGTCGCGGAAGTAGAAGATCTAAACTTGTAACAGCATTTAGCAACTAGATTGTAAAATATATATATATATATAGCATGTAGTAATAAATCAATATAATTAAAAATCATATAACAACAACACTCCCGAGTTTGCTTTGATGTACCTTCCACACGATAAACGTTCTCTCCATGTATTAGTATGTTCGAGTCGATATCATTTACTTAACATTTTAGGGTGTCACCTATAATATTAAGGGAAATAAATTTGTCTAAAAAATAATTGATCTTTACCTTTTCTTACATTGTATCTCAGTCAGAAAATAAAGTTGAACCTAACAGTTAATAGACAAAAATCAATGCTTTCATTTGATGTATCACATTTGTTAATTATTGATACGTATACCTAACCGTGCATATGCACGGCTAGAAACTGTTTTGGTGTTATCTTGAAATCCTTATCTTAACTCAATTGCAAGTTATCCATACCCCACATCTACCTTATGGTACTAGTTAGATATTGTCAGCTACATGCGCTACCCTTCCTGCTGTGTTTCCCATAGGTCACACACTCTTTCCTTACTAGTCCGGATGTTCTAACCTTTTAAAACAACACAGTGTATGTCTAAAATGCACCATTTTCGACTTAATGTGTTAGTACATAGTCTTATGCATGCTTTAGTACACGTCTTAACTCTGTTATTCATGGTTTGGTGGTAGGCCTCTACTCGACGAGAAGTCTGTCACAGGGTTTTCCCCGGGCCCTTACAGCCGGCTGTAATGACCAGCTGTAATTCTGATCGAGTGGCTGTGAAGTCCTGCTAAAGTTCGTCAAACTTATTGGAATATACAGAAAAAGTAATTATCAATTAAATTACCAGCTATCATATGATTGGGACGGTGAGAGCCGGCTATAATTATGCGATAGGGGAGAACCCTGTTGACTGTGTACATGTGGGACTTGACACCAGATAAGGAGACTCTCCCTCAACTTCCCGTCTCGACTTCCCGTCCACGAGGCTTTGAACACTCCTGCTTCCTTCCCGTCAACAGGCTTAGGACTTCCCATCTCGACTTCCCGTCCATGAGGCCTTGAGTTGAACACTCCTCCTTCCTTCCCGTCAACAGGCTTCTCTGATGCGTCCGAAACCATGGTATGGTTAGATTAAACACCTCAGTAAACGGGGTAGCCCAGAATTAGTTCTATTAATCATGCATATGGTTAGTGCGAATGCAATGAGAAAAAGTTCAGTTCCTTACTTTCATGGAGAAATGATGCCCCTGACGTTGGTGCAGCGCTTCGCGTCAAGGCCTAGGGTTCAGTCCTGCTGGGGTGGGGTCGCTTACAGCGGTAGCCTACAGCATGCCTTTTTGGAATCGGCAGAGGAGTTGTGGATCAGCTGGGCAGTCTCTGCAAAAGATCGGTCTGTCCGGATCCTCTTCTTCTAGGCACACCTGTCGAAAACAGGATTAGAACAAACTAAAAATCAGAAGATGCCATAAATAGGCATTCCAGACATTGTTATTGTACAGATACTTTCTACCGAAAAGCAAAACTGTATCTACTTGCTAGATCTCACGGGAGGTCTCTTGTTGTTCTTTGCCTTCAATCTAAGTAGTCGAGAAGTAACCCTCACCTGTAATTGATGTCCCTTATGTTGGTGCAGTGTTGGGGTAGCGAGGCGTAGTCTTCTTAGGATACCGCGTTGGAATCAACAGGGGAGTTGTGGATCAGCTTGTTTAGCATCAGTAAAACGAGAGTCCTTCCGCTTCTCCTAGGCACACCTGTCGAAAACAGGATTAGAACAAACTAAAAATTAGAAGATGCCCTAAATAAGCATTCCAGACATTGTTATTGTACAGATACTTTTTACCGAAAAGCAAAATTGTATCTACTGGCTAGATCTCATGGGAGGTCTCTTGTTGTTCTTTGCCTTCAATCTAAGTAGTCGAGAAGGTACCCTCACCTGTAAATGATGTCCCTGATGTTGGTGCAGTCTTGGGGTGGCGAGGCGTAGTCTTCTTAGGATACCGCGTTGGAAACAACAGTGGAGTTGTGGATCAGTTTGTAAAGTATGAGTAAAACGACAGTCCTTCCGCTTCTCCTAGGCGTAGTCTTCTTAGGATACCGCGTTGGAAACAACAGTGGAGTTGTGGATCAGTTTGTAAAGTATGAGTAAAACGACAGTCCTTCCGCTTCTCCTAGGCGTAGTCTTCTTGGGATACCGTGTTGGAAACAACAGTGGAGTGGTGGATCAGTTTCTAAAGTAGGTTTAAAACGACAGTCCTTCCGCTTCTCCTAGGCGTAGTCTTCTTAGGATACCGCGTTTGAATCAAGAGGGGAGTCGTGGACGGCTTGTGAAACGATCACTAAAATGACAGTCCTTCTGCTCCTCTTAGGCACACAGCTGTTGGCAAACAGGATTAGAATAAGTTAATACTTTGAATATGCGGTAAATTTGCATCCATATGATGATAAAGCCCAGCCCAGCCCAGACACACAGAGCCCAGCCCCAACAATATTTCTAACTACCCAGTTCAAAATCTGTCAGGCCCGCCTGCAACTGGTGATAACTGACCTGTATACCTGTATGTCCTATGTCAGACTGAAGAAGTTTTTCGACTGAAAAGGTCCGAAAAATACATAGCCTTTTATCAAAATCTTTCTACAATTCAGCCCTGGCCCTCATAAAATGGCGTTTATCACACATAATTTGTTTAGAATCATCCCCGCCCGGTTAATCATATGTACCTACACAATTCAAGTTACATGAGGTGAATTCAACGTGGAGCATGCTCTGCAAATAAGCTCACAGCCTATGCTCGGGGAGCCTTGGTACTTGGCCCAGGGTTTCTATGTGCCGCTACAAAGTGGATGACTGATTATACTTTTTGTTAGAATCCCTGGGCTTGAAGTGTGGGACTTAGTGCTGAGATTCTTGCTTATATATATATTCCCAAAGCTCCCTACACATGGACAGTGTAAGGTAAGTTGAAAAAGTAAGGTGAACGCAACAAATCAGGTTCTGCAAAAAAAGAAATAAAAAATTAGACCATTTGGGTAACGGAACTCCTTATAAGCCTATGGGTTGAGTTACCGTGAGGATAGAGTACTAGGTGCACGTGCGGTAGATGCCGGCGAGCAGAGGAAGTAGTACTACTAGACGTTCTATGGCCGAGTTCTGTAGAAGCTGGCGGCTCGGGGGGCCGGGTGTTTTTGTTCTGACTATTTTGACTAGCGACCCCCTAAGTACTCGTAAGACCGACGTGATTTCCCACAACCCCTTATAAATGAATTTTTCTCTTTGATATGCAAACACACCCTCCTTTGTATGACATGTACAGTATCACATGTACAGACAGTTTTATATATATCACAGACACTTGTAACCCGTTACGCACCGCTTTTAACAATAGATTACCGACTTTCGTCAGACAGACAAAAATAGCACAGACAGTTAAATACATTTACAATTATGCGTGTTTTTCATCTGCAAACACACCATCTTTTGTATCACATGTACAGTATCACATGTACAGACAGTTTTATATATATCACAGACACTTGTAACCCGTTACGCACCGCGTATAACAATAGATTACCGACTTTTGTCGGACAGACAAAAATACCACAGACAGTTAAATACATTTACACCTATGCGTGTTAGCACAATTGATCACAGAGAGTTGAACACGTTGGCTGACAGCTTTGCTCTGATCTATTTGCCCCAAATACACACACATAACCCCGTGGTAACCCCAGTGGTTAAATCATGTACAAGATCAATGCTGGCATAAGAAACCTAAATTGATACAATACAAGTATATAGTCTTTTTCAAAAGTAGAGGACTCGCTAGCTGAACCTTACAAAAAAGATCAATTTGTATGTACATTTCTATAATAAGAGTGTACAAAATACACAGTTATAAAAAAGCCCTTGGATATATAAAAAAACTGATTGGCATTAGTTTGTTTTTGGTCGTTTTTGTCAATTAAGCATCTAGGGATGGGAATTCGTATCGAAGTAGGTAGAAGAGAATGACGCTTATGGCTCAAATCTTAAAGAAGTATAAAATATAAAGTAAATTACGAGGAAATATATGAATGTTTTGAATATAAAATGAGTTCCGAGGAAATATTGATTTAATGAGAATGAAATTAGGGGCCGAAATAGTTCAGGAGTTTTTAAAATAAATTGAACTACAAGGAAATATTCTTTCAATTTTTGGAACATGAAATGACTCATGAGGAAATTTAAATTTAATGAATTTGGAATAATGCCAGTTTTGCAAGAGAGAAGGCATAGAATCCAGCTTAACTCCCTCCTAAGGTACGAATTCCCAACCCCAGTTGGAAACGAACATTTCCAGCTATACATTAAACACAGTCAACCAAAATATTATTTATTGTTTAGAGCCAGGAGTGCGTTTTAGGTTGATTTAATTTAAGAAAATGACGACAGCCTTATAAAATTTATATTTTCTGAATTAATGAGTTAATATTTAAAAAGAACCTATGGTTATAAGCTGGTTATGTTGAACAGATTCTTTCCCAAGTATATATGAGTGCAGATTCGTTTGCCCATCATTGATTCTCCTGTCGTTCACTGGGTATGCCCTTATCTATATAACCAGATTATATGATTTTAAGCCAATCAGAACACAGTCTAGACTTTAAACGTTAACCCCAGCCCTGGAGCTCAGGATATGGGTAGACCCTGAGAAACTACTACAACACTCCTGAGCTTATAGTCAGTGTAGGCCTTATACAGCTTCAGAGTATCCCATATGTTTGTAGTTATATATAACCAATTAGCCCTCTTCCCAACCCAAGTTATTGAGACAAAGGACTTGCATTTAGGCGGGAATGCTAGAGTTTATCCCCTCAGTGTAACACTGGATACAGTACTGGATGCATGTATACAATACAGCCTGGCCAAAAGGTGAGATACATTTCTTGTGCTACAATCTGGTATATCATCCTAGCAATGTGATCGACAATACAGGTCAACTGTATTTAGCTGTTTTCAATTAGCATGAAATATTCTTTAGCTTATAAGTGTGATTTCCAGCTACTTTAATTTATTACTATTATGTAGGTATCATTGCACATATATATGTTATTTTCTATTTTTCTAGCTGGCCATGATCAGGCATACATGAGGGCACGGCAGTAGGAGTATTTGTTATTGGACTTTTTATACCTCCAGATGTTCAAGGATTATGATGATCAACTGAATAAAGAATGAACCATGATAAACAATTATGTATCATATAAACATTTTGGGTCAAAACACCACGCTCTTTCTAAACACTTGAGTGGTAAACATTATTATGAATCTAAACACCAGATGACAAATCAATTCTAAACACCTAATCCAGGGTTCCCACGCATTTTTTAAAATCAATTTAAGACCTTTTTAAGACCAATTTAAAGACAATCGCGCCAATTTCCAGATACCCCAAAAATCAAAGTCCTTCATTTTTGCTGAAAATTTGGTAAAATGTTCAAAAATGGTTGGGGAATCAAAAATGATGATAGAAAATTATGGTAAGCCCCTTGTTTCTGAGCTATAGATGGTGGATTATGACCAATTTTACCAAAATTCTGCTCTGGCTGAAAACCTGTGTACATACAATAGTTTACATTTTTACTTGTATATTTCTTAATATTTACTGTAGCATAGTATTTTGAGTATCCACAAAATTGTAAAGGTCTCAGTAATAATGATAAATGGTCAGAAATCTTTTGGGATGAGTGTTTCAATGATTTTTGGAAGGAACTACATGGCTACCCCTGTTTAGCTGTTTTTTCATGAGAAAGCACAAATTGACCTCCTGTGGCTAGGTTCATCTGGTGACCCCTTGATTTTTTGGCTGAAAATAATAGGATATAGTATTTGCCATAAGATATCATGATTTTGAGCCAATTTGAACAGTGAAATTTTTTGTACCTTTACATACTCTACGAAATTCTTATTTTTTAAACACATTTTTTGGCAAATATTCATGCTGAAAATGTATATTACACTATAAAATTCTCCAAAAGACCCTTTTTTTCAAGCTTAAGTGCCCTAACCTAAAGCCTATTGCTGATCCTTCAGACAGAAAATGGCAATCATTACATACAATATATTGACACTTTACAAAACCATCATCCCATGGCCACTTTTTGATTTTCATAAAAAACTGAAACTGCAATAGATTAAAAGTTTCCATGGTGACATACCATTTTCTTTGCATTTTTTAGATGTTCAGAGGTGTAACTTTTATTTTGTAAACTCTTGGAAAAACATGAACAGTAGATCTATAATGGCGCGATTGCCTTTAAGACAAAGATTTGGACAAATTAAGACCTATCGATGGGAACCCTGTAATCACAAAAAATATCTAAGCACTTAAACCTAAATACATGCAAAGCTAAACATGTTTAGGGGTCTAGCACAGGAAGATTTTGATCAAATACATTAGACAGACTCGGCCGTGTCTGAATCCACTTGCTCTAAACCGTGTCAAGAAGTGTAAGGGATGTGTTCACACTCTTGCAGTGTCAATGGTATGGCCCATTACATAAGTGTCTCACAGGGGGTCCCCCACCCACCCACCCCCGCCCAGCTGGGGACATCTATAATTAGCACTATGTTTGGTTGTCTCATTTTAGTTATTTCCCAGCCCTTTCTATGTCTGACCAGAGGTGTTGGTAAAGGCCTAGACTGCAGAGCAACCCACGGGGAGACCTGCAGGGCTATCCCCCTGACCTCTTCCCGGCCCCCTACCCATCCTAATCCCGTCAGTCCCACAGAGTAACGCACAGGGGCTGATGACTTGTGGAAGAAAAGAAGCTTTTGATAGGGTTTTCATGCCGATTTGAGCACTTTGAAAAAAATCCAAATTTAAAACATTTATGACTCCCAGTAGGAGTCAACTATGGGTCAAATGTGACTCTTAGGTTGTAGCCCCGAGTGAGAAGGACAATTCTATACATGTCAGAAAATTCTGTGATGATTACAACATTATCTAGAAATTTAGAAAGATTTTTCACCTTATTTTTATACTGAAAGACTCAACCAATGGATTTTGCTAAAATCTTTCAGAAATGATAATTAGGCCCATCTTATGCCAAAAATGTCCCCTAATTGATGGAAATCCTTTTACATATTTCCCAGCCTTTACTCCATGTCCCTGACCATCCCTCTATGAATAGCCACCTCTAGCCTCCTGATATTCTCAGGTTGCAAAGAGCTGATGACTTGTGGAAGAAAAGAACCTTTTGATAGGGTTTTCATGCCGATTTGAGCACTTTGAAAAAGATCCAAATTTAAAACATTTATGACTCCCAGTAGGAGTCAACTATGGGTCAAATGTGACTCTTAGGTTGTAGCCCCGAGTGAGAAGGACAATTCTATACATGTCAGAAAATTCTGTGATGATTACAACATTATCTAGAAATTTAGAAAGATTTTTCACCTTATTTTTATACTGAAAGACTCAACCAATGGATTTTGCTAAAATCTTTCAGAAATGATAATTAGGCCCATCTTATGCCAAAAATGTCCCCTAATTGATGGAAATCCTTTTACATATTTCCCAGCCTTTACTCCATGTCCCTGACCATCCCTCTATGAATAGCCACCTCTAGCCTCCTGATATTCTCAGGTTGCAAAGAGCTGATGACTTGTGGAAGAAAAGAACCTTTTGATAGGGTTTTCATGCCGATTTGAGCACTTTGAAAAAAATCCAAATTTAAAACATTTATGACTCCCAGTAGGAGTCAACTATGGGTCAAATGTGACTCTTAGGTTGTAGCCCCGAGTGAGAAGGACAATTCTATACATGTCAGAAAATTCTGTGATGATTACAACATTATCTAGAAATTTAGAAAGATTTTTCACCTTATTTTTATACTGAAAGACTCAACCAATGGATTTTGCTAAAATCTTTCAGAAATGATAATTAGGCCCATCTTATGCCAAAAATGTCCCCTAATTGATGGAAATCCTTTTACATATTTCCCAGCCTTTACTCCATGTCCCTGACCATCCCTCTATGAATAGCCACCTCTAGCCTCCTGATATTCTCAGGTTGCAAAGAGCTGATGACTTGTGGAAGAAAAGAACCTTTTGATAGGGTTTTCATGCCGATTTGAGCACTTTGAAAAAAATCCAAATTTAAAACATTTATGACTCCCAGTAGGAGTCAACTATGGGTCAAATGTGACTCTTAGGCTGTAGCCCCGATTGAGAAGGACAATTCTATACATGTCAGAAAATTCTGTGACAATTACAACATTATCTAGAAAATCACAACGATTTTTACTGTTTTTTTCACACAGGAAAACTCAACCAGTAGATTTTGCTAAAACCTTCCAGGAATAATAATTAGGCCTATCTCATGCCAAAAATGTTGTTGAATTTACAGGCATTGAATTATCAGGGGCCCACCTCAGGGACCAAGGATAGGTGCAGGTACCTGGCCCATTACATTATAGTGGTGGTTGGTTACCAACCGTCCCCCCTCCTGTATTGTTTCTATCTTGATTTGAGGCTCAGGCCTACCAGAAGGACACATCCAATCCCACTATGATGTATTAGGCTGGCCACCTGCACCCATCCTTAACCCATGAGTTGTCCCTGAGAAAATTTGCTGCCCATATATCCGACAATATTGTTGGCATGAGATAGGCCTAGATATCATTTATGCAAGTTTTTAGCAAAATCCATTGGTTGAGTCTTTCAGTATAAAAATAAGGTGAAAAATCTTTCTAAATTTCTAGATAATTTTGTAATCATCACAGAATTTTCTGGCATGTATAGAATTGTCCTTCTCACTCGGGGCTACAACCTAAGAGTCACATTTGACCCATAGTTGACTCCTACTGGGAGTCATAAATGTTTTAAATTTGGATTTTTTTCAAAGTGCTCAAATCGGCATGGAAACCCTATCAAAAGGTTCTTTTCTTCCACAAGTCATCAGCTCTTTGCAACCTGAGAATATCAGGAGGCTAGAGGTGGCTATTCATAGAGGGATGGTCAGGGACATGGAGTAAAGGCTGGGAAATATGTAAAAGGATTTCCATCAATTAGGGGACATTTTTGGCATAAGATGGGCCTAATTATCATTTCTGAAAGATTTTAGCAAAATCCATTGGTTGAGTCTTTCAGTATAAAAATAAGGTGAAAAATCTTTCTAAATTTCTAGATAATGTTGTAATCATCACAGAATTTTCTGACATGTATAGAATTGTCCTTCTCACTCGGGGCTACAACCTAAGAGTCACATTTGACCCATAGTTGACTCCTACTGGGAGTCATAAATGTTTTAAATTTGAATTTTTTTCAAATTGCTCAAATCGGCCTAAAAACCCTATCAAATGATTCATTTCCTCCACAAGTCATCTGCTCCTTTCATCCTAAGATTATCAAGGAGCTACTCCCCCTAACCCCGTCAGCATGACAGAGCAACGCACGGGGGGACCAGGGCCGTCCCCCTGTCCTCTTCCCGGCCCCCTACCCCTCCTAACCCCGTCAGCATCACAGAGCAACGCACGGGGAGACCAGGGCTATCCCCCTGATCTCTTCCCGGCACCCTACCCCTCCTAACCCCATCAGCATCACAGAGCAACGCACGGGGAGACCAGGGCCATTCCCCTGAGCCCTCCCCGGCCCCCTACCAATCCTAATCCCGTCAGCATCACAGAGCAACGCACGGGGAGACCAGGGCTATCCCCCTGATCTCTTCCCGGCCCCCTACCCCTCCTAACCCCGTCAGCATCACAGAGCAACCCACGGGGAGACCAGGGCTATCCCCCTGACCTCTTCCCGGTCCCCTACCCGTCCTAATCCCGTCAGCATCACAGAGCAACGCACGGGGAGACCAGGGCCGTCCCCCTGAGCCCTCCCCGGCCCCCTACCCCTCCTAATGCCGTCAGCACCACAGAGCAACGCACGGGGAGACCAGGGCCGTCCCCCTGAGCCCTCCCCGGCCCCCTACCCCTCCTAATGCCGTCAGCACCACAGAGCAACGCACGGGTAGACCAGGGCCGTCCCCCTGTCCTCTTCCCGGCCCCCTACTCCCCCTAACCCCGTCAGCATCACAGAGCAACGCACGGGGAGACCAGGGCCATTCCCCTGAGCCCTCCCCGGCCCCCTACCCCTCCTAATGCCGTCAGCACCACAGAGCAACGCACGGGGAGACCAGGGCCGTCCCCCTGAGCCCTCCCCGGCCCCCTACCCCTCCTAATGCCGTCAGCACCACAGAGCAATGCACGGGATTTTTTTGCTATATTATCTAGGGCATTGGGTCAACTTAAGGAGGTGAAAGTTTAGTGGCAGCTCCAGGGTTACAGGCAAGGTGGGGGGGGACCCCCTGTGAGACACTTATGTAATGGCCCATACCATTGACACTGCAAGAGTGTGACCACATCCCTTACACTCCTTGACACGTTTTAGAGCAAGTGGTTTCAGACACGCCCGAGCCTGTCTAATGTATGAGTTCAAATTCTTCCCGTGTAGCTAACTTGGGGGGGTGTCACTACCCCGTTCACCCCGGCCCCCGACCACCTGACGAGGGCCCTATCGTGGCCCGGGGGCACGAAGACTAGGCTGTGCAGGAAACAGAGGTAACTCGTAATCAAAATGAAACGTGTAATCATAGTAACAGTAACATGTAAAAAAGCGGGGATGCATGCGTGATAAACGGAGAACATGTTTTTGAAAAGCAATTGCTAGAGTCCATTGGTCTAATGTAATGTGAAAGGTCGATTAGTAGATCTAGACATTTAAAAAAAATTTAAACATAAGTGAAGTAGCTATATAGAATGTTGGTTTACTTACTAGACTGGACCGACCCCAGGGGGGGCCAGTAGTATCCTGGCGCCGGCCGGCGCCTCGATCTGGAGCTGGTGTCCGACGTCGACGTCATCTTGCCCGCCCGCCCCCCACCTCACGAGCGCGCTGTGGTGCCCTGGCACTGGGACTAGGCTGTGCAGGGAACAGAGGTAACTCGTCATGAACACCTAATTATAACGTGTAAGCATTGTGACGGTAACATGTAAAAGGGCTGGGATGCATGCTTGCCTAGTGCAAACATGGGGTGAAAAGCAAGCATCCGGTAGTCTAATCTAAAAGGTAGATTACTAAATCTAGACTATTCAGATTTTTTGAATTTTTTCAAACTTACGTGAAGTAAAAAGGCGGTTTACTTACAAGAGTGGCCCATCCCCAGGGGGGACCAGCACCATCCTGGTGCCGGCTGGGGCCTCTATCAGGACGAGTACTTGTGCTTGTTGTGGTCTAGTGTGCAGAAAAGATGAGGTGGACACATGTATCAGTAGCGGATATAGAGGGGGGGGGAGGTAATTCAGCAGCAGGCGCGAACCCCCCCCCCCCTATTATTTGACAAAAATAGATTTTCAGGGAGACCTGGCGGGGGATTAATGACGCTGCGTGGTGGTAAATTAGCAACAACAATTATTATATCGATGTGATTAATGAGCTACATAAAAACATTGTTGACCTTTAATCTCCATGTACAATCAACATGTACTCTTTGCCATGGTCTTATGACCCAGGGCCATAATAATAAAGTAGTAGTTTTAGGAACCTGAAAAGCTGTGATACATGCACTACAACCCTTTACGTAATCCTCAATGTCTGAATCCAAGTATGGTCACCACACATAAGATCTTGCCAACGCTTTGATTCTACACATGCCAGGGTGGCTAAAATGCAACTCTTCAAGAATTTCTTTTCTGAATTTTTAAGGAACAATAACTCTTCTGCCCCATAACAGGCAACCATGCTCATTGGATAACTCTTGACTTCTACTCCAGTACGGTTGAACAGACTTATCTTTACATTCATTGGAACAACCATTTAATGTATGGTCCTTCTGAACACATTTCGCTATCTGTTTTGCAATAACAGGCAAAGAGTAGGTACTACCACACCACGGACATTCAATTCTGACAATTTCTGTATAGAATTTGCAATTTTTTTGTGACCAAAAATACACTAGAAAAATGATTTCAGGTAGAAAGATGTACCCGACAGTGAGATAAGAACTTCGACATATTCCCTGAAAACCTTTCTATTTTAAAAAAATACACTAAAAATTATCAAATAATGCGCAAATATTCATTTAAAATGCGCAAAAATGTGTTTGTTTTAATAAAAACTGACAGAATTTCTACCTCATTTTCACTATTATTTTTTTTAATATCTCTTGTTCTAGAAAACAAAAAAAAACATTTGGCAAAAAGCATGAGATTATAAATGCAACGGTCTTTCCATTGGATTATAGTAAAATGGAAAGGGAGACAAATAAATTTGTATGTGGTAGTACCTACAAAGAGTCTACTATGTATGAAAAATATAATTTTCATCTATGTACATGTCTATACAAGCCCTCTGTTCTACCGGTAGTCTACTCAATGAATCTGAATTCGCATTTTCACCTGATGATCTATACCGAATATTGTACTGATATCAGGTTAAAATTAGCGCCCATCTAGTCATTCTGGCTGGGAAAATCGGGACACTTGGCAGACCGGGGTCTGGGTCTAGAGAGTCGGGGTTACTGCTTGGCGTCTGTTTTGCCCAAATGGCCGGCGTCATATTTATAAAAAATGTCACCTTTCCTACGATCGAAATTAGTATTTGATGACGTTCCGAGGTGGAATTAGTGATCCTAGTGGTGCTCTGTATCCTATTCCATCCTAAGATGTACAAACATGGGGGTGACAATGACTATAAATGTTTGAAATGTGTTATTGAAATAGAGAGGTTTCATACTTACGCGTTAGCTTCCGCCATTTTGCAGTTGGAATCTGATCATGTGACCAGACGGTGGCTTAGGTCCCGCCCTAGTAAACATTTTGTCTTTTTGTTAAAAACAAATCCAAGGGCGAACTTTATTACATTCTAAACATCAATTAAGAAGGGATCTGGAAAGTAAATGACACTGTGGTGCTGTAGGGGCAAAGGACTGTACTAATAATTTAGATTTACTGGAAGAGATGATATATATATATAAAATGTCGCCCGCGTACCTGAATTCGATGACGTAGACGTGTTCTTCTCTCTTCTCTCCACTAAGAAAGTCTCCACTGTAAGAGGCGGATCCAGAGTTTCAAAAAGGGTAGGCCTATGGCTGATGCTGTGCTGGGCATTCGGCAATGCGCAGTCGCTTGCAGTCGCGGATTATCGTCTATATTACTTAAATACCTATATTTAACTATGTTAATCATAATTTACTAATATTAAGGTCATATTTTGTTTAAAATGCCATTTCAATTTGTTAAGATAAATAAATATTAAAGGGTTCCTTGCACAAACATTTTCAAAAGATTTTTTTTTATTCAATTAGTTTATCGTTGGTATTCTTAAAATTTTTCAAAAGAGAAGAATTGGAAAATAACAAAGTATTAATAAATGTTAAAGCCTACGCGCAACCCCCTAAATCCGCCACTGACTACAGTGTCCAGGTGCGGACCCAGGAATTTGTAGGGGGGGGGGGGGCAAAAACATGATTTTTCCCACAAATCCTGCAGAAAAATCCCGTACTTATTTCGATTAAATGTATAACATTCAAGAAACCGATATTTGACCAGCATCGTTTTAAAAAAATGATAGTAAAAAAAAACCCAGAACATTCACTGATTGGATGTGACTTGTTTTGTACCATAACTGATATGACTAAAGTTTATACATGCAGTGACATAACAATAATGTAGTAGTATTGGATAACAGCATTACTTAACTGTTCATTCATTTTTCTTCCACTTCACTTTTATATCTAAGCCAGCAAATTGTAAGACTGGCGGTTCCTGGAAGATGGGCTTTGGAAGCCGAAGGACTGTATGATGATTCTAAGTTCAATAAAAAAAAAAGAAAGAATTAGATAGGTTTTGCGTACTCTTTGATGTTTGTTTGTTTCATAGAGTCCAGGCTAATAAGGTGTCTCCATCATGAACGGGACGATGTGAATGTACAATTTCCAACCCGGCTTTATTTAAGTTGTTGCGTATAAGTATACTTATATGGAAGTAATATGTATGAAACGGATTGTATGGTTTAAATTCATGACTTAGAACATTCTTATATTGCAAGTATTGTTTGGGTACACGTAGAGATTCAACGTTAGGCGACAGACTAATATTGCCATATTGGCCACCGGGGCCCGGTCCACAAAGCCTGGAGATAATATGATGAACAAGTATTTAGTAGTGTCATTGCACAACTTTGAGTACTACAGTTTCTTAAACAAAAGTAAATACAATCGAGTGGCTACTCTTATAAGAATGCCCCACTGTACCCCGTCCACAGAGCCTGTTATTGAAAGAACCATCCCCAACCACGAAGCGTATGCAGAGGCCTTATCAGCATTATGTAATAACCCTCCAACGCTGAGCCTGCTCCAACACGTTCCTTTGTCCAGCCTCCACTGAAGCGTGACTGCTGACCTTAATTTGTTGGAGAAGACTCTATTAAGTTGTTCTTTTTGAGGAGACTATGCAGGCAACATATACATATACCTCATGCACAAGGACAAAGTGCCAAGAAATATATAGTGCGTTTAAGACCCTTAAAAACATGTAGGAGTTTTTTTCAAAAGTGTTGTATAGTTTATTAGTTGGGCATTGTTTGTTTCGCATGAATATTAATGTGGAAAGAGATTCGAAGATGGATATATAAATTCAGCAGACTATACATGTACAGTAAAAACATTCCGTGTTCCGTAATTCAGTACCGATGAAATAAATATGGAAATGTTGCAATTGTGAGTTTATTGGCGTATTTTCCTGCAAGTGCCCATGCAATAAATTACAAATTAACAGTGGTAAAACTGATCTAAGACCCAGTTGACCCGATTTGAAAATAAGGTTATTTATTGTCTGAAAAATAACTCTTGCATATCTAAAGAACAATCCTGAGTTTGGTTTTACGTCAGCTGAAAGCTTTTTCAGATCGTCAAAAATTTCGGTATCCTATCTCAGTAAGGTCGTGTTTTTCTTGTCTAAAAATGAGTTTTAAATGGTTTAATTTAATAAATGTCATGATTTTCCGTTGAAAAGACGTTGTCCTTCATGGGATAGCCATTCAGACTTTGCAGTTGTTACAGGAACATGCGCCATACTCTACAGTACTATACCCCTTTCAAGTAGAAACTGGAAAAGGAGAAAGCCGAGGGTGGGACTTCACATGAGGAGTCCCATTCCACAGATGGATTTCCACAATATTTTGTTCACACTTTTTGTCAGAACTTGTAAAGGAAAGGGGGGGTTGGAAAGCAGTAAAGTGTGGACCTTTGCATTTTTTCTTGCTAACTTTAGGGGCGTCTACATGACGGTTTGGAAAGGGAGGTGGACATTATTAGAAATTAAAAGTAAAATGTGGGACTTTTCCATACTTTCCTACATATTGAGGGGGTTCTAGATAACATTTTGGAAGAGCAGGTGCCCTATGCTTGGAAAGAGCGACTACCTATGAGCATAAGAGGCACTGGTCCATGATCAGAGGGCAGGAGATACAGACTTCTTACCATTTAAAGTTGAATAAGAGGCACAGTGCTCCCATGAATGCACTTTGCACACACTGAGCGTGAGTAAAGGCACACCAGTCTAACTTGAACTAACCGCTGCACACAGCACATAATGCCCAAAAAACATAGCTAAGCTGGGCTAAAACTTTGCACGTGTTGCGCAAAGGGAGCACTGTGCTTTATTGGCGTGATGGGACTGTGCATTTGGGGCGTGAATTAGGTTTATGCAACACGGGACAGGGGTACAAAATAAGGTTATTACCAAACAGTGCGTTGGTCATACTATGACTATTTCATCATTTTGGCGCAGCAAGACTGGCACGGACTGTGCCCGACTTACATAATGTGCTGTTGCGCAGCAAATAGCGAAAACGACACAAGGCTCAGTTCTTCCCGTGGTTTACAGAAGAAGGTGTATGGCTGAAGCTACGGGTGGCAAACTAGAAGCGACAAGTAAGGGATGGGAGAGACCGACACTGTCTAGTAGTTATTAATGTGTACGAAGTGTTCCGTTAAATAAAATATTATATCAGATAGAAACAAAACACTCAAAAAAAACAACCTTATGAGTACACTCCATGGTTGCGATAGCTGAGGATAGCTGCGTGATATTTGCATGTGAGATGGGTTAAGATGTGACAGAGTGAGAGGATTCCCTTGCCACTACAAAAGTAGCAGGTCGGGGCTCTCAAGGATAGGCCCTTGATATTCCTATATTCCTTGATCCGCCTATAGCGGAGACCCCTGCCCGACTACTTAGCGCCGTTCATATAGTACGTGCGGAGGTCAGCGGGTGGGGTGAAGAATGGCTGCAATTTATGTATGACGCTTTTTTGTTTTTCGATCAAAGGACTTCCACACTATTAATTATAATGCTTCATGAGTCCAACTGCTTGTCTGTTTGATGTGTGGTTGGGAAAGTGATTCAACTGTACACTTACATCAGTCGATTGTATATGCTTCAGACAAAAACAGAACGCTAATCGGACAAACAACCATATTCTCGCCCTCGTTAACAGCTCCGAAGCGACCAGTGATTTGCATCACTGGCAGGAAGCACGCCCAAGTGGGTTCCTCATACTTTGAGTGTCTCCAGATGGTTAACGGACGAATGAAGGGGTTTGGATCTCTACTCTCACTGAACCACTTCACCACGGCAAAGAAGTGTTCTCTCCTCAGGCCAGTCACATTACACGTCATGGCATGTCTCATGAAGTACCTAATAACACAGGGACGCTCTTCGCATTCGCCACCTTCGTCTACGTACCAGTTGGCCATGAACCAACAGAACTTGACCTTTCGATCGGACATCGTGCTGACATAGCTATTCGGTCCGTACTCTACTGTGCTGTAAGTATTACAGGTTTTGGAGAACGTGTGTGTTTCAAGCAGTTGGGGTTCAGTGGGGTACATTTTCCCGTATGCTTGTAGGAGAAGAGCGTAATCATCTGCATCCAGCCCTTTTGTCTTTCCTGTCTCGTTGGTCTCGAAGCCGTCCATCTTACTCCAGAGGTGTTGGCACTCTGCCACCTCTGATTCCGGGACTTGCATTGTATCGATGACGGTGGGAATTGAGGTCTGTATCTTGTGGCAGAGAGGTAATAATTCCTTCTTGTACTCGGGCGGCATTTCACTTCGCATGTGATTAACGGTCTTTGTGAGAAGAAATCTCTTCATTAACTGTTTGTGAATTTGACGTTTGTTGGTTTGGAGGTCTCCTACAAAACCATTGTACCTTTCATAACTGAAAAGCCATGTACTGGGCGCAGGCCCGTACTCACGCAGACAGTCCTTCAGATGACAATGAAGGTGCATGTTGGGTGTAACCACCTCCTTCCCAAACTGTACCTGGGTCTCTTGGCAGTACTGGAGATAGTGTTTATGTGCTAAATCAATCTCATGGTCTGCTATGCACGTCTGACATAATAATCTAGTGGCCATAACGAACCGCTGCCATGTTTTCAGGTGTTTCTTTGCCAAGAGACCTTGGAGACAATATCCGGAAGAGACGGTAACCCAGTTTTTCCACTCTTTGGCCATCCACGTACCAGCATTGGATTTTATGTTCGTTACAACCAGGTCATCCGGTAGTCCTTTCTTGAACTTTTCCAGGCGTTCATCAATAATGAGTATCTTCTTTTTGGTCAGTGCTCCAAGCTTTTCCCACATTTTCCAGGTTTTCTTGGCTGTACCTGAAATAGATTGAGCAAAACATTTGGGCATTAGTCTAGTAAACGCTGACTAGAGTGTTCTAATTAAAATAAAGACAGTCGAATTCCTCAATAGCAAACATAAGTGTATATGAAATGATTGTTCCTTGAAAACTCACCAAGTAGGACGTTGTGCATTACATTAATGGAGAGGAATATGTAAATACAGTAACAGGATAGGGACGCTATTAGCAGACGATGGTGCAAAACAACCGGCCGTATACAGGACGATGCCACCTCTACAACCAGGGGCGGATCCAGGATTTTGAAAAAAAGTGGGCGTGTTATTGGAAAATTTTCACCTGGACCCCTTTTGGGCAGGAGGGAATACAAATGCACTAATGGCTAAAAATATTCGGTATAAGTAATAAATGATGAAAGTCTAGGTTTTATGTAGGTTACGAGGATCATTTTAATTTTAACTTACTCGATGGGATTGAAGTAGGACAGTTCCAGTAATGGGGTGTAGTGAACTCCATATTTCTTCTCCAGAGCCTTCATCTCCTTGCGTGTACCGGCTGCTCTGATGTTCTCAATTTGCTTCCTATGACGGCCCCACGTGCGCATCGGCCATAAATGCATTTCGAAACCAGAATAGTTTCGCTTGGGTTTGACCTTGAAATTCTTCCCACACTTGGAGCATCCCATATTGGCTGTGTGCGACAGAAACCCACATACCTTTCTGGCGGCGGGCAGGTCAGCGGCCACGTTCATCAGTGCAACCCTCACGCGTTTGGCCAGGGGCCATTCAAATGATCTTAAGACCATTCCGCGTCTCCAAAACAAGTTCAGTTCCGCCACCAGAGGCTGCAAAAACGTCGATAGGTCTGCAGGTTCCTTTGGGAGGTTTGGAATCATGCCAAACAGTATGACGTTCTCTATTTAGTAGTGCTCTTCCCTGGGTAAATTAAGAACCGTTAGATAAACCGAGTACTAGGTATGGCTTGCGAGCAGGACCAACACCATTTGTGGGTACCCCTATTCATGGCTTTGTAGGCGCGTAGCTGCTCCATGGAAAGGCTTGTGAGCCCTAACATAATGCTGATGATCTAGTAACTGCGCAAATAAGGTAATAGTTAGATAGTCTTATATGTCATATGCGGTCGCAGACAGGTAAGATATAGGCTTGGTGTTGAGGTCGGAAGTTGCTACCAACCGAGAATGCTGGACCAGGGCGACCTAGGTCCCTTGTTGGAGCGGTGGGAAATTCCAAACTGCAAACGCAGCATTCATGGGGAATTCTCAGTGGCTGATGTACAACGGTTCACAAGCCACACATGGGTGAGAGAAATGTGCCAAACACTGGTGTCGCTGCGCGCCAACCGGTGGTTCATATATATATAGATGCGCCGTTGAATTTACTAAACATTATCCCAAAGTGAGCACTATATATAACCCACTGCCTAGAACAGATCTAGAAAGACAGTGACATATCAAACCAGGTCTCGTGATTGGATTCCTTGCCGACCCACAGACTGGGGGACAAACTTAAGATGAAACTCTTTTCAGGTGAGCTGGACTAATGCATTACGAAAGGTACAACCATAACATTTAAAGGACATTATGAATCTGAACTCCCAAATTGGTTTAACTTTATTGGCCAAACCAGGTCTTTTTCTGTAATGTACTGAGAAAATTTTAGTTTGTATAAAGTTAAACAATGCCCCTTAGATCGGTGTACTTTTATTTGACATTAATTGATTTCCCCCCTTTGGTTGTCTTTATTTCTAGTCTATATCTACGGCCCATTGGTCCTTCTCTTGCTGGAAGGCGACCTGAGTGGAGCTCGAAATATGAAGCCCCTGCGAGGCAGCCGTTGAGAGACATAACCAATGTCGACGACACCAGGTCAGCACGAAAAGGGGTTGTCAACGACGATGGAAGACCTAATAACAGAGAAACATTACCTTTAATGACCCAATTGCCTTACCACGACAGATTGGAGTCCATGCTGAACCAATATGGGACTACCGTAGAACCAAGAGCTGCAATAGAAGTGCACAAAGGTAGAGATTAAAACATTTGCTTTGTGCATGCCTACTGAATTAGTGTAATAGCCACCAGATAAATATACATGATGAGAATTCTTCCAAATTACTTAGTTTATGAAAATATATAGTAATGGCCGGTGCCGCTGGTAAGTGTTGATATGCCTGACGACAATGATCATCGGGACACACTTCCCTGCAAGCACCGATGCCCTGGGTAAAAATCAGACTGCTTTATAAGCAAGAATGTAGGAGAGCCGGAAGGGAGAGAACAGTAGCGTTTGGATCATACGGATCGGGAGATTCGGAGGGGTTTAGATAGCTATACAATCAAAGGGACATCTTGTGACTTATACAACATTGTCGCACGACGGCCAGAGGTGAGAATAGGCGGACTCTACGGAGGAAGCTTAATCCTCCTCAAACTGGAACTGTAATACCTTGGACTTATTGCCATCACGAGCAGCTGTACGCATCACTATATTCACCAATAAACTTACCGTACTGCCAAGTGTTGTTCATGTTATGGATTGAGCGCCCATATCGTGGACTTGCTCACCACTCGACTAGCATTCCCTTAGAGACAATACCAATCGTAATAATTATACCGGACAATGCACGGAAGTGACAATCAACACTAAACCAAACAGTAGCGTTCAGAAGAACAGGAACAAGAGAGTCTCTGTGAAAATAGCAACACCTTTATTCGAATCCAATTCTACTTGCTTATGGTAGTCGTCTCTCCATTGGCACTGGCCATCATGATTTGGGGTTTTGCAAGATTAATTGGCATATGTAAACAAGATAACTTTAAGGTTTACCTCCTCATGTCAGGCACCCAGAATGTGTGGATTCAACTTGCTAGGTTCCCGGGACTCACCGACTACGTGTTTATCACAGAGGGTGATCTTTTTCTTAACATAGAATGCGACTCGTTCCTAGGAGGAGACTACACACTTAGTACGGACATTAATGTCATAGACAGCAGAACAGACCGAGAATCGACACTGGAAACCTCAGTCAAAGTGAATCCTGTGACAAACTTCCTCTTAAGAAGACTGCTAAAGCAACTGATTCTGCACTACAACTTGGTTACGGTTGCAGCGGGTGAGCCAGGTATACTGGTGACACTTACCTATGACCTGGACACAAATACATCGTCTTCATAAAGTGTCCTTGAAAATAACATTATTACCTCGACGACTCCAACTTGTAAATTGGGAACTGCAACTTGAGTGGGTCCCTAATATGTAATAAATGTACAACTGAACCGTGCCTTCTACTGGAGTTCTTTTTTAAGATTGAATTATTCATTCAATCATATGGTAACTGTACGATACACTGAGCACCAGAGAGTGCACCGTAGGTACCGTGTGCTTTTTTTTTTTATTGCATATGTTGGGTTGCGGTTTTCTTCTTTTCCACCCAGAACAGATGTACAGGAACTTACAGTAAACATTTATTTCGACCCGGGGCTAATGAGTGGACTTGGTGGAAATATAAGTTTCATTGACAGGGAATCAATCGCAGTTGGGCGCATTAATTCTTGTTTAGAATATTACAAAAGATAGGGAGAAAGGAGTACGCGTTGATTTGAAAAAGGCTACTTCATGCCTAGACAATACGTGTAGCTAGGTACTTGAAAAGGTGATTTGTATAAATAACATCATCGTAGCTACAACGATTCATAAGTTACAGTATCACGGGAAGAATTTGAACTCATACATTCGACAGGCTCGGGCTTGTCTGAAACCACTTCCTCTAAAACGTGTCAAGGAGTCTAACTCTTACTCCACTCCTAACCCTCCAACAGCAAACTATCATTATACTCTCGCTCGGTTTAAAACGACTATCCTAAACTTTTACAACGGGCGTGGAAGTTCTACCCCACCAATTTATGCTTTGATGTGCGTTCATGTTACAGGCCCTCCTGCAGGAATAGTATTATACACACCTTCCTACCACATAGTAGAGTTTCACACTATTGCATTGCAGTAGGTGCGGCTTTAACAAAACAATCCCCCTTTCCAGCTTCAACGTGTTAATTCCATTAATGCACCTACCTCTAATCTGACAACCTGTATCCAAAGGTATGCTACCCCGGTACCCAGGTACCCCAGGTACCCTAACTAGCGATTTTTTTTTTTAAACGTGTTTATTTAGCTGGATGAGTTTCAGTTTAAGCCACTTGTTTCCGGCCCCGCCCAGCGTGTTGGTTTTTACATTGCGGCGGTATACAGCAAAACAATGGAGATATATACATAAATAACTGATCATACCGTTTTTCAGCATTTGTCCTATGTGCGTTTTGAACAGATCTTTAGACTCAATTTGTCTAATTATAAGATTTAGGGGGAGTCCTCCACCCCAAACCATATTTGTCAGAAAAGAGAAAGAACAAGACTGATTCATCTCCTTTCCTTCACTTAAGGCCAGTTCGAGAGGTATCCTGGTTAGCATAATCGGGTAATAAAAAACAAGTTGTCAAGATTAACACACAGCCCTATCAACGTCACAGGTGTTGACAGCCCTTATGCGGGGGTGCTACATAATAACCGTAACCAATTCTCTTTAACACGCTGAGAAACTTATATCACATATAACAAGGCTGCTCTAGTATGATATAAATGGTTTAGAAGTAGCCCTATCAACGACACAAGTAACATCAATCCCTGTGCGGAGGTGCTGTATGGAGCCATCCGCAGACAAAGAGTTTACCTTATCAGGCTGGGAATTTAAGTATCACGTGAAAAATGTTTAGAATTGATATCAGAGGTGTTGTACGGAACCATCCGCAGACAAAGAGCTCTCCTTATCAGGCTGAAAATCAAAAATTTCACGTGAAAGAAGAAATGCTTAGAAATGGTATCAATGACTAAAGCATAGCCCTGTGGCACCGGTAACATCAGTTTCTTATTGAACGATATCAAGCAACTTTTCCCTATGGGATATGCGATATATAGAATTATTCATTAAACCAAATTGATTCCTGTCAATTTCAATCTACACACAAATCTTGGCAGTTTTGGGACCCCCCCCCCCCCCCCCCCCCCGGCCAGCGACACATGTAGGCTACATGATTACAGAAATGCCAACATTCTGTAAGTGTAATTAATGGAGGAAAGCGGGGGGGGGGGGGGGGGGGATATTAGAGAGTTTTTGCAACACACCCCGATCTCAGTCCCCGTTCCCTATACGGATCTGCTGGGTTCTAGATGAATAGCCCCTATGTAAAATGACAGTTAAAGTGAAAATGATTATGAATTACATTTTCCTGCAATCTTATCCATCAGAAATGTGGATTTCATTAATAAGGATTTTTTCATAGGTAAATCTGAAAATAAATAGCAGTATCACAAGTTGAAGCTGTGTATGTATATTTTGATTAAAGGTGATTTAGTCAGTGAGGGTAGACCTGACTAGCCCTGGGTCACGGTCTGCTGCTCCCACCTGTGTTCTCACTGGTCAGGGACACACAGGCAAACAGTGTATGAGGGTCTGCGAGGGGGGGGGGGGGGAGCAGAGTTACATCCGTAGGGGCACTGTGGTCAGCAGGGCCAGTGCTGAGGCCTCCCCTATCATATGAATGTACTTTTCCAATGAATCCTTTATGTTAGTTTCTTAATCAACTTTCTTGCACCCATCATGAATATAGACATGTTCATTACAAATAAATATGAGATTAGTTTTCTTCTTATTTGAGACATTATCTACTGGTAAGTAATGGGTAGGAGATCCGTGTTCCTGTGTGTCCCTGATCAGACGGCCCACAGCTGGGAGCAGCAGACCATGACCAAGGGCCAGTCAGGTCTGCACTCAGACACATTTATATTTATCAAAATATACAAACACAAAATCAACCTGACCGAGCCCTTTCTTTTCAGATTTATATCATAACTCATTATTCTAAAATAAGTTACATTTCTGACATATTTGATAAAGGCAGAATTCAAATAAATAATATTGTTTCCCTTATTAATAACATTATCCATGGGGACCATTCATCTATAGCCCCAAGATCCGTTTCGGGATCGGGGGAATGAGATACGTGTGGTTTGCAAAAACTCTCTATTGACATGTTTTGAATCGTACAGATTTATGTCTCAAACTTATCAACGTATATATATATCTGGTTTCAATACATATTATAGTAAAAACTCACAAAAGTGGTGAGTGTCATGTTGACGCTGGGGAAGGACAATCGTTTTGTTAGGCCGGGCCTAACGAATCTAGTGGGGGTCGAACCCACGAGGGGCTCGAATAATTCATTAGTCGCCGAGCGTCACGGCTCACCGGACGGATTGGGCCGATAGAGCCTTTTATATCAGAACCACAGGACTGATGCAATACACGGCGTCCTACTTCTAGTATAGTGTAGACAATCTGCGGCGAATAACCCCTCCGCGCCAGAATCGACATCCATGATTCGCAGTTAGCGAGCGTCGAGGTGGCAGAGTGATAGTGTAGACTGATCTTTCCTCCAGCGACACCTGGTGGTATAAATTGAAACAAGGACGACCATGAACGAAAAAAATGTACTCAAATGGGGATTCGAACACGGGCAGGCCACCATCCAAATACCAACCGGTCTCAATGATGCTTAACTTACCCGGGCTAGGGACCATCCAAGCAGAAACCGGTATGAACGGGGCTTAACTATGCGGTTAAATATATATATGAAATGGGTCGAGTGATTCCCCCATCGTGATCAGATCATAACTTATAGATTAGTGTTCACTGTAATTGACTGTATGGATTTAAACATATCAACCAAGAGCCATCAAGAGATAAGGGGCCGTGCATAAATGATGTCACACTTTTTCAGGGTATTTGTAGGACCCACCCACCCCCCTGTCACGCTAAATTCTCTGATCTAAACATGAAAATAAGGCCTGTTTCAGGCAGTGTCACACTTTTCACCCTACCCAACCACCCCCTAGTGTGTGACATCATTTATGGACGGCCCTTAAAGTCTAGTATTGATAGACTTGGATACCTGCCAAACTGAATTAAACCTTCTGCATACCGAGGATGATTATATTAAGCAGTTTGGGGTATTTAGGCATATTTCCTGGTACTGACATGTACAGAACCGTCAACGGTCAACCAGTTTTGTTTTGTTTTTTTTTGGGGGGGCGGGGCGGTTATGTGAGTCTTCCCTGACAAACAAGGGGTGCACATGGTCAACCCTGACCCTGAGACATACCACCCGTGGTTTATGGCTTATCAAAGGGCCGCCTGGAGGCATCCTCGCACACCAGTCCCCCAGCCGCTCCCGCGATCAGTAGGCCCTGGTCTCAAAGGCTCCAAAACTGGGGGACCTCATGAATATTTAATTTATTTCCCTGTAATCAGAACACCCTTCTCAGGTTTCCCTATCTCCCCCAGATTGGGCGCCCTTGAGGTCAAGGCACTGATAGAGCGGTAGCGGCGACTGGGGCCTTGACTTGAGAAGATGCCTGGAGGAGGCAGGGACGGATTTAGGGGGGTGCGCCCCGGGCGCGCGCCCCCCCTATTTTTGGCCAAATTTAGATTTTTTTAATGTAAAACTCTTGCCCCCAGCTGGGGCGCTGGGACATTTTTAATATGGGCGCCCCCCCCCCCCCCCCCCTTTCTTGAACTCCTGGATCCGCCTCTGGGAGGGGTGTGTGTAACGGTCAGTGGAGGCCCTCAGACACCAGCCACACAGGGAAAATGAATGAAGATTTCCTCAGATACACGCTATTTTTGAATGGTTCTCCTGCTTTTATTTCTGGAGACCTACGGGGACCTTTGTAACAAGGGGTGCACGTGGTCAACTAGAATTCAGGAGGGATCGGTGAGAAAAAGAAGGGGCGGGCGGTAGTTTGGCAGTGGGTAGTAACCTTGAAAGAGCCCCCTTCCCAGTATAAATTGGAAACGGAGAAAGACAGTTTAAGTGGAGGATCGGATTCATATGGAGAGTCCCATTGGTATTGCAAATATAAATTTATACAACATTTATTTATAGTTTTACATTCTGAAATTGTAGTCTTATCCCCGTCATGGGTAGCGCTGTGGTCAGGGGTGTCTGGTGACCAGCTGCAGATGGTTATGTGATATGGGGGAAGAACGGGGGTTGGGCGTGTGGTCTCTCTTCTTGTGGAGCATTAAATTATTCCGACAGTGATGATAGAAAAGTCTTGAAATGATAAATGAAAGTTGGATTTTTTCTAAGGAAAACATTCTTTAACATAATTGTGAACAAATTGATATGTTAAAAGTCAAAAATGAGCAATAATTATGATAAATACAAAATTCGGAGAATTAAACAAATAATAATATTTTAGTACTCGACCCTCCCTTTATGCATGCAATTCTTCGCGCATGAATTTACTCGGTTTTTTTCTCATGGACCACTTTCATCTCTGGAAATCCCCTTAGCTTATTACCGGGGTGCTAAACACTGGCTTTCCCTACCAAGACATATTCGTGAATTACATAATATTGATATAAAATAGCACTGACGATGACAATTAAAAATTATGGCTTATTGCCGTATGACGGACGATACGTCAAGTTTACCAAGGCATTTACAGGATTCGAACCCACGGAGAGAAAACACATCAGGTCGTCAATGAAATGACTTATCCATTTGACCGCCGACCTGATGCTGCAGGTGATAGATTTTCAGACGGGTAGGTTCCTCCACGGGCCTTACAATGGGGTCAAACATTGCCATTTCTCCACGTATTCACAAATCAAGGCTCCTGCGCCGGTAAAACTAGTTATCTGTCTGGATAGACTGGGTGGGTGGTTGGGAGCGAGACAGCCCTGCGTGATGGAGGATTAATCTCTAGGGCCCGACCCGGGGGCCCGACCCAGAGACCGCCTGACGGTGTAACCCTTACCGGGCCACGCCCCACCACGCCCCGTTGCACTGCGTAAGTTATCCCCGGTCTCAACCGATGATTGGGACGGAATCTGAGGTGTGTTGCAGTTTGCCCCATGAGTTTGCCCCAGTCTGAGAGGCGGTCTCTGTGGGTCGTTACAGGGGTGACAGGGCGGATCCAGAACTTCGTATAGGGGGGGGGGGGCACAAACATGAATGTACAGGGGGAGGTGGGCCCCCCTAAACATGATTTAATAGGGCAAGGGGAGGGGGGGGGGGCCGCCCCCCCCCCCCTTGAATCTAAAAACATCTATAAACAAATAAAGGCTCCCCCCCCCCCCCCGCGAGGGTGGTCCCTTCCAGCCATTATATAATTTAGGGTCATGACTTACCGCTCCTGAATTTTAGGCGACCGCCACCTATTTTTGGACACCAAAAATCACCGCCCTCCCAAATAAGAGTGTGTCAATGGAGGGGGGGTAGACTGACCCGGTCCAGGGGCGGATCCAGGGGGGGGGGGGGGGGGGGGCGGACGGGCCTTGCCCCCCCCCCCTTGCCCTGTTTAATCATGTTTGATTGGGGGGGGGGGCCCACCCCCCTGTACATTCATGTTTTTGGGCCCCCCCCCCCCCCCCCTCTACAAATTCCTGGGTCCGCCCCTCTCACCCCGAACGTTTCTAACGGCTATCATAGAACAGACCAGTATGGTGATTCCCCGCCAATTATTTTGTAACATGAAGTCGATAAGATGGCAGTTTAAGTAGTTATGCCTTTTAACTTATCTCGAGCTCTTCGGTCTGTGAACATAATCTTTGAACAAGAGATTATATAAAACCAGTGTATCTTTGCTGATTCCTTATTGTGTTTCGATAATATGTTTTTTAATTGCGCTATTTATCGCGTGTGAACGTAAGTGTGTGAGATAAAGAGTGTTGATTTCCGCTAATTAACTAAGTTCTCACGCTCGCATCGCGCTAGCTTCTACCTGACGTCGTACGTCATGACGTCAGATATCAGAATAAGTCGACGTCTTGGACAAACAGATAAGCGGAATTTCAACCGGGGCGCAGAAGGCTCCAGACCCCAGACAAGGAAACACCTTGATTTTCTGTCTAGGATTACGGTTCAGGAATCTGGATTACCACACAATATGGCACATAGACCCGCGGCCGGGCATCAACAGTAAGTCTTTATTTGTTAGTTATGTTCCCTATTTTCCCAAGAACAAGGGTCTATAATATATAGCAACCCGTTGTGTTTTCGATGGTTTTTAGTTGGCCGTTTGGGCAAAGAGATGATCTGGCGGAGGCAGTGGCTGATTTAGAGGGGGTTGCGCGGGGGCCTTTTTGGGACCAATTTTACATTTTTTTAAATTTAAAACTCGTCCAAAAGGTAATTAAGAAGCAAACACTTCCAATAGCGCGCACCCCCCTCTTTTCGACACTTATTACAGACATGTCCACTCTAGATCCCGTGAGTCTCCTGACCTCCCCTAGCGCAAAATCGACCCCCCGCCCCCCCCCCCCCTTCCTCAACTGGATCCGCCCCTGCACAACGCAGGGACGGGAAGGTGGGAGAATGCCCGGGGAGAATGTCTTATGCCCACCCCCAGCTACCGCCAGGCTGAATGGCCGGCCTAGGTGGCCCTGCCCCTTATTTACCCCTCCTTGCATGGTTTAATGACCCTTAAAGCATTGGCGGATCCAGGGGGGGGGGCAGACGGGCCTTGCCCCTCCCCCCCCCCCCCTCCAAAAAAAAAAAAAAAAAAGAGAGAGAGAGAAAGAAAGGGAGAGAGGGAAGAGAAAGGAAAAGAAGAGAAAAACGGAGGGGGCCGTTCCGGGGTAGGTTAGATCGAAAATAATTGTTGTGTTCAGGCAACCCGACCTACCTTATTTTATTTTTGCTCTACCCTAATTATTTTCATAATTCTTTTTCTAAAAGATACTAAAATTCAATAGAAATGACCTAAATGACAGGGAAGAGCATATATTTTACCAAAAGATGTATTTAAAACTAAAGATAAAGTAATTTTTTCAACCTAAGTTGCACAACTATTTTTTTTTTGCCTTAGAGGGAGGGGGACTGACATGTGAGGGCTGGTAGACCTTGGATGGGTTCAAGGGAGGGGGCCGACCTATAAGGCTGGGAGACCTTGATTATGTATTAGAGGGAGGGGGCCGACCTGTAAGGGCTGGTGGACCTTGGATTTATGTTAGAGGGAGGGGACCAACCTGTTAGGGCCGGGAGACCTTGATTATGTGTTAGAGGGAGTGGGGCCGACCTGTGAGGTGCGCTTTAGAGGATCTGAGGGCGTCACTTTCCCACACCAGGGTTTTGATTACGCGGTGGTATCGCGGGGAGTGTTCACCAAGGACGCGATCCTCATCACTTGTATAGTCTGGTGTGAGGACGGCCCTCATGGCCGACCTCCTATCCTCGTCCCACTCCTGATGAACAAGCTCATCCAGTGCGACACGCCGTCTTTGTATCTTCTGCAAAGTTATTAAATATATAATATAGTTAAGACATACTTGGCCAACAACATCAAACACAAAGAAGTTGTTTAGCATTGGATCTTACTTGCTGGAATTTAAATAGCATAGTGCAACTCAGTATTAACAAGGGTTGCAATATTAATTGGTCACTCTAGATCTAATAATAAGTGTAAGTTCAATTGTGAGATGGCAACTATAAGAAAAGTACATGCTTAATAGGATCGGGGCTTCACGAAATAATGCCTGCACGAGCGCGCATTCTCTTTCGACCAAAATTGATTTACCTGGGTTATATGGTGACGGAGGTTGGCCTTTCTGTTTTTCTCCTCGATCTCCCCGGCCCGCTCTCACCTCGCCCTGGTTTGCTGAGTGCGGAAATATGTCTGGGTAGCGACTATATAAATAATGATTTGAAATCAGCTTACAATTCAAGCCACTACTTGAGAAAGGATATAAGGGGTTCTTACATGTTAAATCAAAGCACGGGAAAGGACAAAAACGTTCTATAGGAATGGTAGAGGAAATATATATGAAATACTTTGACATTGTATGGAATTATTCTACCAGGTTTTTAATTAGTGTCAAAGCGTATTAGCCCTAAGCTTTCTTCTTTGTGATACACACTCAGAGGTGTGAAAACACTGTGATAGGACTTTTTATGAAGAGAGACCGCCACTGTCACATTTGTTGTGACCCTTTATATTTTGTAATACCTTATGTTGTCATACTTTATATTGTGACACTTTACATTTGCAACACTCAATGTATATGATATTAGTTCTACATTTCCTATTTGTAATAACAATATCTCCTCCGGGAGTTAGCCTTTATTAATAAATTATGGATTAAACCTGTATTAACTCTCCAAGTCATCTTTCATTTAATAGACAATTATGGACACGCATAAGCCAAGCGAGTAGTACAGTTACATCATAATTATAACATTTACATAGGTATATCAACACTTTTTCCGATAACCTGACTTTAGGTATTAAGTCAAGATGACTAGGAGGAGCGTGATCCATCCACTCATGTACCTGTACAGGTAATTAGTTAACAGGGAAACTTGCTACCGATCAGACTTACCTAATACCTCGGGTCTGGGGGCATCTTCGCCGGTGCTGACGTTATTAACCAAATCCTGGATAACCGCAGCGTTTTGAGGATGGTTCATCCCCGCCCTGAATGTAGGAATATAATCATATGTATTATAGTCATGAACGGCATCGCTTGGGGTGCACGTGCTCTATCACTACAATTAGATTACAATATTAAGGGAAAACAATATTAAGGTCTCCACTATACACATCGATCGTTATCACCTTATATGATCTTCGAATTCATAAACCTACCCAGCAGTAAGCGTGAAGCCAGCGTTTTCCCTGCACCTGCCCTTGTAAGCGGAACGAACAGAATACTAGAAACAACAAAAGAAACCAAGCATTAAGCAGTGAATTGTAAATATATTTAAGATGGAATTCGATTACTTACTAAATGATATGTCGATAATTGATAAACCAAGACTATGTTTAATATGTACAGTTTTATAATATAAGGAGCCGTTGAAACATATTTCGCAACTTACAGCTATAGCATTACTCGGCTTCGGTTCGTATGCCAAGGATGTTTCGGCAGGCGCAGGCTTGGCTTGCTGCATACTGGCGAACTTTTCGGCCGTTGCTCTTACCGCAGACGCTTCACACTCGACCTTTCGGCACTCCGCCTCCAGGCGATCCATCTTAGCCAACACATCGGCCATGGTTGGTTTTGAAATGGCGGAGGTGCGTGAAGAGTCAGACGCTTCCAGGTTCTCGTCAAAAATATTGCTCACGTGAAACACATCCATGGGGAACAGGGAATCATCCGAAGACAGATCAAGATCTGTTATTTGCGCGCCACCCAATTTTGGGCTGCTGGTGATCATCCTGCACGGGCTGATACTCGGGTCACCGTTGGACAGGACAGAGTCAGGACAGTCATTTGATGCGTTCATGGTGGCAGCAGGTTTTCCAGTGATCTATAGCCATATGCCACGCCGTATTTATACATCCCCGGCTGGCTCTCCTGTGGACACATGATCTGGCGGAAGCGATCTTTTATCGATGAGGCAAGACTTTTACCGTAAGTTACGTATGTCCCAGGGGTTTCAGCGACACCATAAGTTACCATAAGTTACGTCCTAGGAGTATGAGCGACACCATGACCGCCGCCCCGTTTGAGGCCTGTTACGTCACGTGTCAAGAAGTGGGCCGCGGTACTCCCATGAGGGACCTGACACAGAAGCTAGTTGAAATGCGCCGCCTCAGATGGCCAACAGCTGGACGCAGTCATCATAGAGGCGTGTCCCGGTGTCAAACCTGTCATTTCCTGTCCCATCAGTTTCATTACTTATTCAACTGCCAATCCCTTGCCAAAGAGATACCGATGTACATATCTCTTACTCACACATGCCTGTGACGTGAAAATGCCCTAACCATGGAAGCGCTCTTCTGAGCTCAAAACCATGCAACATTATACAATTTGACAGAATTAATTTTGCAGCATTATGATGGCCAAATTCAGACAAGAACGTGGCAGAAAAGCTGGACCACAAAACAAAAAAAAAACTAAATCCTCTAAAAACAAAAGCATGCGGCTCCATGCCAGAGAAGAGCGCAGGCCTGAAGCCTAAGGGAAAAGCATGAAATGCACTAGCCTGCGATGCATCCCCTCCCCTGCTGCTCAACCACCTCCGCTGTATAGGAATGGCAGTATCCAGGGACGAATACTTTGTCTACAATGCAACTATGGGTAGTGCGGCAAGGTACACCTCTCGGGGCGTAGAATCTCAGCTCTAAACAACTTAGTCGACATGTTAAAAGTATTTTAGTCTCAAGGTGCTACCTCAAAATAACTACGCTGCCCAAGCCATGTCACTATATGTATTCAATCCCCATCAAAGGGGATACTCTGGATAACCATTACACTTAATTATTTTATGGTGCGGGAGGAGATTTCCAAAATAGCACGCCCCTCCCCCCCCTTTTGAAAATTGATCTGTTTCATAGTCTTTAGTGTTATCATCGAGTAGCTAGCTGACTCGAGATCTAGATCTTTCTATTCTTAATCGGGGATTCCAAGTAACTATATATCGGCTAAACGATCTCTTTCCTTTGCCTGAATTAGGGCTGTGAATAAATAATTGTATTGTATTGTTGTATTGTAAGTCGTTAACGTTTGGTAGGAACCCCCCATCTGATGTGGGCTCGATGAAGTAATAGCATATAGGACTTGAATAATATTCGCCATATCGCCATAGACAAGTCAGGAAAATGAACCCTGAATTCTAATATATTGATTACAATATCGTTCAGCCCGGCAGGTGCTTTGTCTTATAGAATGAGTCAAAATTCATGGCTAATCAATAATTGTGAAGAAATTTCTAGTTATCAACAGGCGGTGATTCTGTTAAGTATACGCTAGCTGGCATTTCATTTACTCACTAGATGGCTCAGACTTCAAGTACTTGAAAGATAACGCTAATTTGGGTCACGTAATTAAGGTTAACGCTATCGGCAAAGTTAACACAAGATGGCACTATTTACTGCAAATGACAACGTTGATGAAGTCGAAAGGTATATATGGAATGGAATATGTATATTGTTCTTAAAACATTTAGTCTACAGTAATGCCTAAAGACTCTTAGCGTTTAATAATATGATTTAATATGTCAGGATGTAAGCATAATATTCTGAATCTTTGTACTTGAAATTGAACTTTTATAAACACCTTTTCCATAAAGTTAGTGTTTCACTTGAATTCCTTGATGATAAGACAATTCCTTTAACAATCAATTACACTCGATTACCTCTCTTTAGCCAACCGAGGTTAATTTTTGTAGGCTTATCATGCTGGAAGTGTTGCAGGAATCCACTTGGTTGCCCTTTACACAACCCATGAGCCGATAATTAATCAAAGATAATTTAAAATAGCACTCTTATTACTAGGTAAACACTTCACAGTATTATGCACAAATCAATGCAGTGATTGATGAGAAAACAATGATAAAAGGCACTAAATCGCGAGAATACTTTCTTTTATTACGATAAATTGTTTACACTAGTACTATGACATATGTTGAGAGAGTTGATGAGGTAAATGAATTGAAATGTACCACCGAGAACTGATGATAAAGGGCCGATGACGGGGGGGGGGGGGGGGGGAAGGGGGAACTTCACCCCCCCCCCCCCCACCTGTACATATTCCGGGATCCGCCCTTGGCCCGGATCCACCAGGTAGCGACCAAAGGAACAATTGCAAAGCGATGTCGACGAGGACCAGCCAGGTTCAGAAGAACTAGATATTCTGATCAATTCGGAAGCCCTGACCATGAAGCGCTATCTCAGAGGACGGGCGCCACTGAAATCATTAAATAGAAGGTGATTAGGACTAGACGGAGAAGGAAAGTCGATTCTGGCACAGACTGCTCGGTACCGGGAAAAGATGTAATTAGGATAAAAAGTTAGCACCCGATCAATAATTAGTAGGTTATTGAAAATGCAAGTATACCAGAAAAGGAATGATGAAACGGTTTATTAGATAATTAAAAGAAACATGTACACGCTTTACAGGGATGTTGCTGAAAAAAAAAAAGGGTTTCTTTCTTACCTCACTTGGATGGAGGGGGTGATGGGTGGCCACTCTTTTGGGTATGGGCTCCCAGCTGACTAGATAATGCCCGCAGCACGAGCGGAGAGAGGGAAGCCCGGGCCAGGGGAACAGACTGCCGACGATCATACACGGTAGTGGTGCTCATTGCGCGACAGTATGGATGAACGGTTACGCGATGTCTTTTCAAAGGAGGCCTAGTGTCAGCACAATCTTTAGTGATTGTCGCGGGAGGATTGACCTCCCGAGAGGGTCCCGGTGACTGTGGACTTTCGATGGTTTCCAGAGGAGGGGTCGACACATCCTCCATCATGCAGGGCTCTGTCCCTCCCTCCCGGTCTAACTGACAGAGTGGTAACGGCGCAGGAGCCTTGACTCGTGAAGATGGGGTCGACATGACTCAGATGTTTCTTCTCTAAGTTTTATGTGTGAATGGGCGCTAGGTCGAGTACATTCAAGTTGAAACGAACGCAATGTGCCTGCACCCTAGGCCTGTTGATGAGAAGATGCAACACATGCTCCGAAACTGAGGGTCACGTTGTCGGTTACGTGAAAAAATGTGCCCTGGTGAGTGGAGCAGGGTTGCGATCGATGTAACTCATGATCATAGAGATATACAGTGAGTTGGTAGCTAATCACCAACAGGATGAATAGCTCAAGGATAATTATTTTAATTTATTCTATACCAACTTCGTAGCGCCTATACGTTCGAATTCATCAGTGTCCTTTCCCGCTAGCAAATTTGGGCTAATGCATATGGTCAGCGTTATTTCCCTGCAAGAACATAATCCAAATTTTTTTCCCCCGCTTTAATCCCCTCTTCATGGGTTAATAGGATATTTTCCTGGGTTATTGTATACAATAAAACAAAAACAGACCTCGGGGATGACACAGCCAAAGCCGAAGCCCTGAAGGCATAGAGTCGAGTAGACTGACGTCACACAGAGGCCGCGCGTGGCGGGTGGTTCCATACTCCAGGGCCGGGTCTCATTAACAGGGCCGGCTACTGACCCCCCTGCCAGCCCTGTGGCCAGCTAGACCAGGGGGGACCCCCGACAACATACTGGAGGGGTGTCAACAGTCAAAATATTTCACTAATTTATCCTATTTTCATAATATTTTCTCAATTTCTTTAGTATGATGGTTTTCGATATGATATACCCAATGTGTAGGTGGCTCCGTTTCTAAGTGCAGTACCTTGGGTTTGAAAAGGTAACCACTGCAAAACGGAACCACCAAGCGGGGGCGGGGAACGTAAAAATTTTGGTTATTTATGTATATTTTCTGGTATTGACACACTCGTATTTTGGAGGGCGGTGATCTGTGGTCCCCAAAATTAGGGGGACCTAATTCAGGAGCGGTAATTTTGGCAGTGGGGACAACCTTCAAAGAGTCAGTGCCCCCCCCCCCCCCCCAGGAGCGGGAGGGACAGGCCCCGTTGTGGGAGGATGACCCTAGCTAACCCAGGGGGGGCTGGGGGATGAGGGCTAATCAGTTAGACACTGACCACCGCCTACGACACACGAACTAGCTCCCGACTCATCAACATGTCTACAAACGCACCTTCAACCCCAAACCAAGGGGAAACTGAACCACATAACGGCCTCTCTGCTCAAATCCCTAAGAGGAAGAGGAAGAGGAGCACAGTGGCAATCAACGCTGCCTCGATTGACTCAGTGAGGGAATCAACAACAGCTCAGTTCACATCACTGCACGACCGTTTCGACCGGCTAGAGGCCATGCTCGGGCAACTAGCCCCCACCAACGACCATTGCTGCCGGGGGGCTTCCCCGTCAACCAGCCGGCGCACTTCTTCGGGATGTGACACCTTTTCTGACCCCCTCCAGTCCGAAGAAGAGGAGGTGGAGGATGACCGGGACACCCAGTGGGCGCGCTTTCTCCTTATGAACCTTCAGGACATTGGTAATCACGACGTCAAGGAGAGGCTTAAGCGGCACTTTGACAACCTGACGGTTGAAGCGCTGCGGACTGGGCAGGCGCCGGCAGCTGTAATAGCTGAAGAGAAGGACGGCGAAATCCCCCAGGCGTGTGCACGTGGATATTTCCAAGGCATTGACGCCGATGGATATCTGATAACGGGGGAAATTGACTATGAGTCAGAGTGACCAACGGGATCTACTTAAGGTAATTGGGCTTAATTGCAAATTGAGCCCGCTCCCAGGCTACTGCCCTCATCGTCTATGCCGTACCTCACTCCCCATACTGCCCAGTCTCAGCATGGAAGCTCGCCTGCGACCAGGTCCCTGCTCCACCAACAGCCCCGGCCTTCCTACTGCCGGGACCACGCCCCCTCACAGCTCCCCCACTAGTGGCAGTGATGGGGGAGGCCCTAACACGTGTGGGCAGCCCCCATGCTGCTCGTGTGACCATGCACTCCCTCCGCCGGGGGGCTGCGTGTGTCGCCGCACAGGCCGGGAGCACCCTGGAGGAGCTGTGCCATCACGGAACGTCGGGGGCGGGGCGCTCTGGCCTCTCAGCCTATGTACCACCTGAGCGCCTTACCTCTGTCCCAGCCCACCTCGCGGCGGCCCTTGGCCCCATAAATCGGGACAGAGACGGCACCACGGCCAGGACGGCCAATACCGCCTCATAGTGAACACTTAGACTTAGGACTCATATTTACTCGCATCTACTCACTTTTGCTCGCTCCTACTCGCATATAACCATGTCTCTTAAGTAATAAAATGCCAAAACTTGTATACCATGTGTTGCTCTCAATTACTCAAACTTGGTAGCTCTAATAGCTGAAGAAAACGACTTCGAAATCCCCCAGTCGTGTGCACGTGGATTTTTCCAAGGCATTGACGCCGATGGATTTCTGGTGACGGGGGAAATCACGGGGGGGAAATGGACTATGAGTGACCAACGTGTTCCTTGGAAAATTCTGTATAAGAAAAAGTAGACTTTAAATATGTAAGATAATACGCAGCGCTTCATATAAAATGCACAAATTTATGCATCCCAATTGCCACAGAGCCTTTTTTTTGCATGTATGTTATTGTTTCACAGTATTTTTAAAAGCTTTTTTGGTTAATCTGACTATAAATAGCATATTGCAATGGTGTATTGAAGATATATATAAAAACCTATGACAATCGTTTGGAGCAGGTATATTAATTTTCTAATCTCCATTTTCACTTGTTTAGTGACATTTTATAGCCTAATCTCTGACGTTGGCAAAAAAATTTTGTCCAAAATGCAATTATTGAAAAACAGGATGTGGTTCCTCTATAGGCTATAGAAGAACCAGCTGTCAGACCCAATCATTTCCTTATCAAGTATTGATTTATAAACGGAGCTACCTAAATATTGGGGATAACATATAGATAACCCTCATACCCTGGAAATTATGAAAAAAAGGGTTGATAAGTGAAGTATGTCGATTGTTTACACCCCTCCAGTCTGATGTCGGCCCCCCCCCCCCCCCCCCCAGGCCCGGCCGGTCAGAAGGCCCGGCAGGGGGGTCAGAGGACGGGCCTGTAATGAGAACCGCCCCCCAGTGTGGAACCACCCGCCACGCGCGGCGTCCTGTGTGACGTGAGCCTACTGGAGTCTTACACCACAGAAGTGCCGCGTTATCGGGGGCCGGACACGCGTCGGGTGATTCAAATTGGTCACTCCCGGCACCCGGTGCCCTGAGTGCCGACAATAGACCAGGGCAAAAAACCCAAGCCGATTATGTCCAAAATAAACCTATTTATGAAATTTTGATATGACCATGCATGTTATGACATGCTTCTTTCTATATGTTGTGAGTTTCATATGTAGGAAATGAATATATTTAGAGAAAAGCTAATGTTTACAACCGATTCCCTATGGTGCAAAGAGGGCCCACATGGCACCGTTTTGAACCATTGGGACCCTTGAATGACATTTTTAAATGACATTTTTACTACAGAAGGTGACTAAGAGACCCTTGAATAAGAAAAAGGATTAAGATAGAATAATAGGTTTCTGCACAAAGCCACTAAAACTGGAGGGCGTACGTGTACACGAAATTATGGTGACGGAACAACATATACGAATTTGTTTTGGGTAAATAACTTTTTTTATTACAGAATATGAGTTAGATGCGCTCGATAAAATAAAAGGAATATGATATAATAATTGTTTGGTCGTTCGATATGATTTACAAGATTAGGAATTATTAACAGATTTGAATTGTTGCTTGAATAAAAAATAACGCCGAAAATTTGTAGCGAAAAAATTGCCCTCCCCGGGGACAAGTCTTTCTGCTAAGGCTCCAATCTCAAGAATGGTACTCTCTGCCTCGTCCTCCGTCAAATTGCACGTCTTATACGGCCGCCTGCAATTGGTGGTTGGGGACGTCAACGGATTGCCAAGGTTGCAACTGAAGGTAAAAATGACGAAGCGAAGGGGTAAAACAAGGAGAAGCATCCAGAGATTTAAAAAAAAAAATGAAGGGGGGGGGGGAAAGGTGCCTACTTAATTGTAAGAATTGAGGAGCACATTCAGGGATTAGAATTTTTACATTAAGAAACGTTAATAAATTAATTAATCAATGTTTATTAATTTTTGCATTTATAACGAATGTTATACAGCCGTAAACAGATATATACATATGGGACATTTGGCTCAAAGTTTAACTGATTTAGGGTAAAGGCAGACTCACCTTGGACTGGTTTCCGGGTTGCATTCGGCTTTCTTTTCATATTGAGCTCCCGCTCCCGCGGGGGGCTGAACATGGGTGGCAATTGGACGATTATCATCCGAGATGACCATCGGTTCGATGACCATTGGTTCCTGATCAGAGAACTGAACTTTGGGACATGTGGGTGCCTGGCTGGGACTTGTTTCCTGGTTGCAGTCCACGGCTTTCTTTTCTTCCCCCTTTTGACCGTCATCGTCCAAGATGACCACTGGTTCGCGATCAACTACTTTGGGACTTGTGGTTGGCTGAATATAGATCGGATATATATAGAGTGCGTGAGTGTGTGACAACTGTAAATTAAATGAAACTGAAAAACGCTACAAAACCCACCCAACGCTACGGGATGCGGTGGGTAGGCGGTAACAAAAACAGGCTATTACAAATTATCTTTTAAATATCTTTAGCAAAAGAGAATGAACTATTGAAGTGGTGTGATTTAAATGTAACTTACACGGAGCTTAAGCCTTAGGCTGCGCTTGCCCTTAGTCGGAGTAAGATTCCAAGAGTTCGAGGTCATCCTTGCTCGGCTGTTGATAGATGGATGAGCTACTCGCTTGGCTGAGTGCTATAGCTACCAAGCGCCATTTGCATAAGTGCAGAGATTACACACAAACCAACCTTTGTTCTACTAGATTTAGGGGAAACCAATCTTTCAGGTCGCACCACACATGCATATGGCCAGAGTCAGGAGAACTGCGGAAAGACGCGCCCATTAAATTGGTGCTTACATGGAGTGTAGACACATTAAGACGCCGCCAAAGTTGAGGGTCTTAAAAGTATTATGAGCTACACGGACTTTGGTGGAACAATATAGTTAACACACTCTGATCAACACTTCTTGACACCCCAGAAGGCGTAGGGAAACTTAGAAAGTAGGAGTAAAATAGTAGCAATAGTACAATAAACACTGCGTGTGCAATAAGTCAGATTGTAATACTATGATTTTTCAGGGATAATGGTGGAGTAAGACTTACCCTCCTTGACACGTTTTAGAGGAAGTGGTTTCAGACAAGCCCGAGCCTGTCGAATGTATGAGTTCAAATTCTTCCCGTGTATCCATTATTTACGATCGGGACTTTTTTTTTGAGCGGCGCCTTCCGTTGACCCAGGTCGGTAGGCGCGTGGTTATATAAGACTCTGCCCACGGTTGACCTAATTAATTCCTGACTAACACGACCGGCGCAGACGACCAAAAGAGCATTACATTCGACTATCAGTGCGAACATCCAGAAATGGCTTTAAACCACAAATCCTCTACATCAGGAGTAAGGTGAGTAAATGGGAAATGGATACGATTGATTATAAAAGATGTTCCAGACTTTGAATAACTCCTTTAATTTGTGGGATTTGGGAAAAGTCGCATTCTGTGTAAAGAACAGTATCTAGGTCACAGCTGAATGGAATAGCTGATCGATGTTTACAAGATGGCCCACTAAGCAAACATGGGCTGAGGCTTGCCCTTTCCGAGACCTATAAGTATAATCTGTCTTAGCTTGTTAAGAGAGGAGTGACTTCGATTAATTATTAGCATTGCCATTGATGACCGCGATATTAAGCAGAGTATAGGTGATTTGCCTATTGAGCGTAAGTTTTATTGAAATGCTGTTACTCTTGTTTCAGACCATACCCCGAGACACCGAAGCGGCCGAGGATGCCGGAGACACCGACGGCCCCTTTAAAGTCGTGACGACGACTAAGAATGGTTGAGGCTCCAACTCGAGACGAGAATGTGTCACCTGGGCTGACACCGTTGGACAACGTAAGCTTCACGAGGTAATTTCTTTTATTTATTTATTTTTTAAAATTTTTATTGTCACTATTATGAAATACATAACTTATTCCTAGGCGTCGACGTGAGATGAGTTGAGAATTAACCCCACTAAATTAGTACCATCTTTATTGCAGTGCGGATCTCTTCGGCTGCAGCCCAGGGAATGGTAGCGTGCACAGCCATTCTGACTGGGAGTGCTGCCTCTGTGGGGAGCAACCCTCAAAGGTAAATGTTGAAATTATATAGCCAGTTAAGAAAATTATTTATAACAGTCTTGATGATGACTGCGTGGGTCCAAGCAAAAATTATGTGTGGCTTGGAGGAGGAATTAGCGCCTGTTGGATAATCTGCAACTAACTTGACTAAAAAAGATGGGATAAATGGATACTGTGCCACTATTGCCTGCGGTTTTACTCAATACTTATATTATAATCATTCCTTTAGGTAGACCGAGACTACCTGACTAATGAGCGGGACATCGACATGGATGCCTTCGACGAAGACACGAGTGTGATTGCTCCGCGTGGTATATTCTTCGACACCAAATATAGGTATGTATTACTGTTATTATTGTTTTTACAACATTTGAAACGACAACAATATTCTAATATCAAGTGTAAGGGAAGAACTGCTTCCATTTTGGTATTAATATTTCTAAACAGAATTATACAATATTCAACATAAACCCTAGTTTCAAATTAAAACTAGTTCTGTTATATAGACCAACCCGCATTGCCTTTACAGAGTTTACCTGATGTGCATCTACTGCCAAGCAGTATTCCACCCAGCATGTGGGCAGTATGAGCCAGCGCAGATCATGGCGTCGGAGATTATATGTGACAAGTGTGCAAATGAATAGGTAAGTTAAGCGTATGTTCAATTCCCTCAATTTGATCTTTCCTAACCACCAACACGGGGGGGGGGGGGGGGGGGGGGGGGGTTAATAACTTTTAGTTTCTAATGTCCTTAGGGGAACGTTCACGGTTTGGAACTAATATACACGAAGGTGGTTAAAGTATTTGTCTAGATAATTATTGTGCTTTCAGATAGGGATGTTGATGATTAAATGAGTGACTGCTATATGTTGTTTGTATTCCAGAACCGCTACCTGAGATGCCTGGACCATTCATGAAGAAGGAGGGAGCGAATGCATGACGCTAGATGCAGAGAGTTTGCAGACTAGGATTTATAATATGTATAATAAACTATAATTGCTTGTATATACACGGCAAATTTTTGAACTCATACATTAGACAGGCTCGGCCGTGTCTGAATCCACTTGCTCTAAAACGTGTCAAGGAGTGTAAGTCTTACTCCACCATTATCCCTGAAAAATCAAAGTATCATTATACCACCCATAGCAGTGGGCGTGTTAGGTAATACTTTTGCGCCCACCTCAAAGTTTCCCTTCCCCTTCTGGCGTGTATATAAGTGTAAGTCAGGGGGTGTTAATTATATTGTGTCACAATAGTCCCGTCCGCTCATAGTTCTCTTCACACGCCCAACCTTCTCGGCGTCTTAACGTACCTACCCTCCATTCAGGCACCAATATAATTGCCAGCAGTGGCGTACCCAGTCCCCCCCACTCACGATTGGATTAAGCAATTTGGCTCCACAATCTGAAAATTTCGTTTGGAATTTCTTATTAGATTACTTCTCGTGTTCTATCAAAAATGAGCCTATAAAAATCCGCCATACAAAGTTTACATGCGCGACATAGCCACCGACCGTTCATTCTTATTCATATAAATACGAATTTACCTTTAAAAAGGGCAACTTCAGGGCTACACTATTATTTATCTACACTGGCCTTCCCACATTTGCGTCATATAATCTATAAACGCAGGTTGATATGGGTTTCCAAGCTCAACAAAAATAATACTCAGTTTCCTGACCTAATAAGAATAGATGAGGCTGAAGCGCAGAAGGAGTAGCCTATAGTGTGCACACAACTAGGGTAAAACAGGGTTGTATCGCTCACATTGGTATATCATTAGCGCATTTAGTTTTAATAGCCCTTACATATAGAAACAAAAGTTATATAAAATCAAAAATAATTCATAATAATTAATCAAATGCGTAAAAATAGCGATAAAGCGTGATTTAACTTTTTAACCTCTATGATTAATTAATAATGAAACAATTGTCTTCCAATGATGTTGGGTACAACCCTTATCATGAAATGAAAGTAATATTTTTGAGAAATCTTATCACATATATCATATCAATAATGGTTTTCCATCCCATGAAAGTGATGTCCAATAGGCCTATTTCTAAAAAAAAATAGGGTTAGTTCAACCAAACTTGTAGCTAAAAGTTTTAAGAGCGTATTTCCAAAAAGCAAATATGGTTTAAGCCTGTTTTAAACCAGATTTCTTAAACTCGCTTGTGAGACTCGTGTAAGCATTATAAGGCAAAAATAATTTGTCCCAACGTTAACCTTTCCCAACCTAGCTACTGAACTCAGTAACAGAATAAAACACGCTAACTAATACAATTCACAAGTTATAGCCTCATAAACCTATTCTAAATTTGTATTTCGCCCTATTTATTGTTTACCATTTCAACTAGAACTCTCCACCTTAACTTTGTTTTAAGGTCCTTCATGGGCAGATCCAGGGGGGGGGGGGGGCAGACGGGCTTTGCCCCCCCCCCCCCTCCCCTGTTAAATCATGTTTGATGGGGGGGCCCACCCCCCCGTACATTCATGTTTTTGGGGGCCCCCACCCCTCTACAAATTCCTGGGTCCACCCCTGTCCCTTAGATACAGTACTAGTTTAACTAAAACAGGTAGAAATATAGCATTTTTAAAACAGATTTTCTTGAAACACATTATTTAGGAGTTAAACCAGGCTGCCTAAACCAGATTCTTAAACTTCTTGGAAATACAGGGTGAAAGGCATGAAAGCGCAAATGGTTTTCACTGAAAATGATAATATTAAATAACCTTGACTACACATAAAACTATTATTTTGTGTGATTTCAAGTTTTTACCCTTATTTAACTCTCGACATAAGAAATGATAAATGCGCTATATTAGCCTGACGGGCCATGCCCCCCCTCCCCCCCCCTCCCCTGTTAAATCACGTCGTTTAAAAAGGGGCCCCTTCCACATAGATTACTGCATTGCCCCCCCCCCCCTCTATAAATTCCTGGGTCCACCCCTGCAACCCCCCTGACCGGCCCGTGGGCCATCCGGTCATTTTAACACCATTATTACAAATAAAACTTCCGAAAAAAATGAAAATTTAGAGTGGTAGGAGCTAATCGAGTGCATCAAGTTCGATTAGATCCTACCACCCAGGTCTGACGAACTCATCTGTGCCATTCAGTTCATTGCATTTCATCGTTGGTTGCACAACCAGACCCAATCACCTACAGAGTTTGCGACATATATATACCGTGGGTGTAATCGGGGCAACCAGAAAGGTGTTTACCAAAAAGAGACACTTTGTAGCTTCGGTCCTTGTGTTTCAGTGGGTTTTCCGATTTGGAAAACAAGCAATACCACAAGTTATTAATTTTGATCGCCCTCAATTGTCACTGATGTGTCTCTTTCGGCGGAAAGGCAAGTTTATCAACTTCAATTTACATCGCCCGTCATCGTTTTCCCCAACGTAGTTTCGACGTATTTGGTCCTGCGACCGGAAGGACCTCTAGACGGCTTTCGCTGGTTCGCGACGTCATCGTATTATTGAACCCGGTGGATTTTTGGCTACCAGCTATCTCTCCTGGCCCCGGGTTCGAATCCCCTTCATGCTTTACGTTTTTCGTTCATCCATCAGACTTGTATTATCAAATTAATCATAAGGATAGGACTACTCTGAACCCTAATCGTCATGTCAAGAGAGGAGGTTGATTGTTAACTTATTTTAAACAGGATCGGGACATTACGCTTTTTAAAGGAGAACTCTCCATTTGTAATCAAAAAGTTGTTAAATCAAAAAGACCCTAAAAAAAATTGGAAAATTATAAAAAAAAAAAAAAACCTGCTCGTCTCGCCCTCTCCTCAACTACTACTTTTAAACATGATAGTCCTAATGGTAATGAGACTGATCCGGCTGAAATTCCGAATATTATAAATTTATTATATATACTTCTTGCAAACATTCTAAATAACCTTCTTTCCCGATCTTAGCATCTGAATAAACAGGAGACACTGGGCATCACACTTCATTTAAATTAATTGTCTCAGTTAAATATGACCATTAGTTAACAAGTTCCATGTACTTTTTAAGTAACATGACAGAAAGCATTTTCGCGATTCTGCAGCTATCCCTCGCTCCCCTGTTCCCTTGTGCATAACATTTCATAATAAATCAGGTCCATTCCTAACGGCGGCAAAGTTTGGAAGCGTCCATCATGGCCGGCCTTAATCCATTAACACCCATAAGTACCCGGAAGCACCCCATCTAATCTGTACCCCCCTCTGACATCTGACAAGGGCAGGGGCACAGTCTTGGTAATCACATAACTCACACCAAACCCTCTCAAGAGCGACACAGGTATCATGCTGGGTGTCATCTGAAGGACTCCCCGCCATTATCAGGGGTTAGTTATCGAGTTAACACGGGCCAGAGTTGCCCCAGGGAACCTGCTGGGTCGGGCACTTCCATACCCAACCTACGTTCGCCTGCAAAGCACATGTAGCTAAATCTTTGACAGGCCTATTTCACCCTACCATCCATCGCCCCTTCCACCCGGAAAACCATTTACCCTTACCATCCATAGATGGAGTATTAAAAGTGTTTGAAATTAACTTCTTTTGAAGTCATCCGTGAGAGATGAGATTCATTAAAAATTCATTAAACATTTTCTGTATGGATAAAAGGTACCTCCCGGCCTATATAACTACCCTAAATAATTCACCTTAAACTGGGTCTAAGCTGGTTAGATATAAAGCCGACCTTAAGGTTTGAGACTAATTTCAGCCAGTCCAGACTTAAATCGGCCTGAACTCCATATAAACCACCTGCAAATAAAACCTATAAATATCAGGCAGTAATGGCATTTACAGGCTTTCTCACTTCTCATCCACAAGTTAAGGAACCCCATGCCAACAATTCATTTTGAAGTCTGCCTTCCAATTCAATTAGAACAAGCCGACACCCTAACCAACGAAAGCTTACTAGCAAGCATACGCCTAAGCTTATACTCTTCGCACGGCTTTTCTTTTGGCATTAACGTAAGGTTTCTGCACGGAGGTCAAAACCTTTAGATCCCAGGTGCACGTGGCCACTGTCTGTCTACTCCTTCCCGTGACTGGGAAAAAGTAATAAAAGACTAGAGCGGTCTCTAGCCTGCATCAGACATGGCTCCAACAGTATCCATACTCCTCCTTCGTGGACTCTTTATCCTGGGCACTGTCTCAGCTAAGCCATGCTATGCACCAGTACGGTAAACCGTTTTCGTACCAACTATGGTGTAGTATTCGAGAGTAAACCGTCCATCCACATAGGTAATGAGTACTTCACTACCGAAGTCGATATCATTTTACCACTTCCTCCTTCTCCCAAACAGGCAGCCGCACTAAATTGTAGACACGGCGCTACCCTGGCAGCCGGTTCAATGGAACAGTGTCGAAAAATCCAACTTATGTTGAATAACATAACATCTATTGGGAAGACTATAGCAGCGAAGGTCACCAACGGACTCCGGGAAGTGCAATCAATTTTGGAATCGACGGCCCAGCCAACACCTCCATCAGCCAAATCCAGGAAGCAGCGGGCTCTGATTCCAGAAATCGGCAAGTTCTCCGAGACTTTATTTGGAACGGCCACACTCGATGACTTGAAGCAACAGACTCGTGCTGACCAGGTAAATGCCGATGAAATTGGCTTCCTCAATGGCAAAATAAATGCAGTCCTAAAGGTAGTTGACTCCACTTTGGAAATCCAACTCCAGGCCATCATAGAGAACACTCATTCCATATACAATTTGTCCCGAGGACTCCAGGCTTACATTAGTAACCGGGAATTGATGGTCAGGTTGATGCAAGATTTGCAAGAATTGCGTCTACTGGATTTTAAACTGGACTATTCCCTTGATGTCTTGCTACAGGCTATTCGCGACCTAACGGAGAACAGGCTGAGTAACTCTTTGATATCGGAGACTGATATGAGGAAGATTCGGTACCTTTTCCTTTCCAAGTCCAATCGTTCAAATATTTATATTCCAAACACTCGCGACATGTATAGAAGTGTAACTGTTTTAGTTCCCCCGGTTTTACAGCGAAATGTTCTGAAAACTATTTTGAAGATTCCCGTTATTTCCTTAGACAAAATATTTACGGTTCTAAAAGTGAACACCTTTCCTCTAGCCTTCCATGGGCATTATACTCGCCTCTCCAACACACCGGCTTATTTATTGGTGTCCGCAACCCAATACACGGTATCCTCCAACCCAGATCTGGATAATTGCCATTCTCTGTTTTGTCATTATGACCTACCAATTCGCAGGCTTTCTCCCTCGTCGTGCCTCATTTCTATCTATCTACGTGATCATGAGTCTGTCAAACTTTATTGTGATTTCAAAATACTCATTCAGTCTAATTTCAGAAGGTCGAACATCCAAGTCATTGCAACAGGGACCTATTTGTTCTCTCACATAGACGAGGTCGTTGTGCGCTGCCCCAACCGAACAACAACCCATCCTGGATGTGAATCGTGCGTTCGTGCCTTTGAATGTGGTTGTTCTGTGTCCGCCAAAGAATGGGAAATTCCCGTCTCAAGTGTTAACTGTTTGCCTTCTACAGCAGGCCCCTTAAGAACAGTTTTCCCCGTCAACCTTGCTAGTCTTTAACACCTCAACCTGTCACTTAGCCGACTTGTGAACCCGGATTTTTCGTACGATAAACCATTCCCAATTTTACCTCTTAGCCTGCAAATGCGAGTCCGCCAAGAGGATATTTTTAAGCGAGCAAAAGACAATTTTCTTTCCCTCCGTACATACATGAAAGAGATTCGACTGAATAAGGTCGAATACAAGAAACTTCGTGGTGACTTGCATCTTCCCCACGTACCATTCCTCCCCCCCAGTGTGCACGGTACTGTTTACCTGTTGAACATTGGACTTACTTTCATAATGGTACCAGCACTTTTTGTTTTCATCTCAATTCTGTATTTCAGACAACGTAGGATTCAAAGCGCATGCAGACGCTTGACTTTAAATTGAGTTGGTTATATATATACATTAGCTATTAACTCTTCCTTTTATTGCAGCTCAAAAGTTATCAGTTCTCATTCATGTTCGATTTTTGTTGTTTAGAATACTCGCCCTCATAATTTCGTCACACAGCAGCAATTGATTTCCCATTATCAAAATTCTTTAAGGACCAGTTCCGAATTCATTGTCGCCCTCATGAATTCCCATTTAGTCACAGCCACATAAGACTACATGCGTTCATGATATCAAAATGTTTTATTGTTATGCATGCGGAAAAGGTTTTAGGATGTCCACGTGTCAACTTTTCGCTTATTTTCCCATAATTGTATTTACTGAACATACACTAATGTACATATGTAACTCGAAAGCTTCGTGAACATTTCACAATTAACATTTTCCCATATATACTTCAAACATATCGTACACTTATATATAACTGTTCATCACACCCAAGAGTCTACGTCAGGCATGCAGCCCAGTTTTTCGGCTGGGAGTAGTTCTTGGGCCATGTTGTTCCTGTTGTTTATCAGGCAAACGCTCGCTCTACAAAGTCTGTGCCTGAAAAATTTGTTCAGGCGCACGCGCTCCGTATGAGGAATCTTGACTTCTTGCGGGAGTTCAAACGTCAAGGGTTCGTCACTGCCATTCAGATGGACCGTGAGTGGGCCCGACCAGGCGACGGTCAGGGCCTTGGACAGGATGCTCGGTCTTTGGATGATCATTCGTGGGCAGGCAGCACTTCCTACGACTTCCATTTCGGCAGGAATGGGAGCCAGTGGAAATAGGAACGTTTACCAGCGGCAGTAGATCCTCAGACAGCACTGCACTGTAGCCCTCCGACGTTGACCCTGCGCCAACGAGCGACAGCCTGCTGCCAATTTCGAGAAGATACCAATAAATTTCCACCCCAGGTATATCACTAACAACAGAAGCAGCCACTGATGGTCGGATTGGTCCGCGGGTGGGAGGTGACTAGGTCTCACCACTGGCCTTTCCTCCCGAACAAGGCGCAGACGCAGACTTGCGTTTAACAGTCGCTCGATGTCCATGGCCATCAAGTGGCTGTTCTGAACCAGTGTCTAGTACAGGGACATACTTATACCCCCCACCCCCCACGACCTCACAACCCCCCAGGTACTGTAAGGGCTTCGTCTAGTCTTTAGCGAAAAGTTAATCCTCGGTCGACAACTTAAACGCTACGTAAGGTATAACTAAAACGACTTCTTCTAGTCGGGGGCTTCACAAGTTTTTACACTGGGTAGCGCGAAACACGTCTAATAGGCCGCTATTTTCTTCAGAGAGCCGATCGACAGGGGGTTCATCTGAAATGACTTCTGTCGCGTTTGACACAGGGACACGCGTCTATGATGACCGCGTCCAGCTGTTGGCCATCTGAGGCGGCGCATGTCAACTAGCTTCTGTGTCAGGTCCCTCACAGGAGTACCGCGGCACGCGGCCCGTGGGGTAGTCTTAACACTTCTTGACACGTAACAGGCCTCACAAGGGGCAGCGGTCATGGTGTCCCTGATACCCCATGTACTCCCCGTCACGGCTAGCACGTAACTTATGGTAAAAGTCTCTCTTACCCCGTCTACACCCCGTCACGTCTACCACGTAACTTATGTTCAAAGTCTTGCCTCATCGATAAAAGATCCCTTTCGCCAGATCATGTGTCCACAGGGGGGCCAGCCGGGGATGTATAAATACGGCGTGGCATATGGCTATAGATCACTTGAAAACTTGCTGCCACCATGAACGGATCAACTGACTATAGTGACTCTGTCCTGTCAAACCCGTCTACGAGCTCATGCAGGATGTTGACCAGCAGCCCAAAATCGGGTTGCGCGCAAATAACAAATCATGATTCATCAGCAGGCGTAGGTACCCTGATGATGGATTTGTCTCAGGATCAGCCTCAGGAAGTGTCTCAGGATGTGTCTCAGGATCTCTCTCAGGATCTGTCTCATCATGACTCCCTGTTCGCGGACGAAGGATCCACCCTCAACAACGTGGACCTTAGCCTTGGTGGTTCCCAAGGCGGTACTGCATCCGCATCCTCGCCCACGCCCTCCACGCCCTCCGGATCCACGCCCATCCATGGTTCCCCACCTCCACGTCCAAAACGTCGTCCACGCCCGGGCCCTTGACGTCTCAAACGTCATTCATGTCGACCTCGTCCCAAAAGTCGTCCACGCCCGGGCCCTTGACATCTCAAGCTTCGTTCACGTCGACGACGTCCCAAAGGTCGTTCACGGCTGGGCCCTCCACGTCCGAAAACTCGTCCCCGTCCGGCCCCTCCATGTCTACAGCTGAACCGTCCATAGCCAATTTGCTGGCCAGGATGGAGCAGCTGGAGAACAAGTGTCGAAGGGCGGAGGCTGAAGCGGCTGCGGCAAAGGCCCAGGTGGAGCTGCTCGTGAACCAAGCGAAGCCAGCTGCCAAACGACCCAAACTGCACCAAAACGACCAAAAATTTTTCTTTTCCCCTGGTCCTTGTGGTATGTCTGTAGTGTTGGAGTGTCAGCTTACAAGTGACCTTACCTGCCAACCAGTCCCTACAGGTGGCAGTACTGAGCAGTGGCTCCTCCTAGTGTAGGCCCAACTTACTTGTACAACTCCATCTAGTGCACGTGCTCTCCTGAGTCTTTATAACTCAATAATCTTTATACTATTATTGAGCCCATAAATAAAGTTATCCTCCCAGTCATCTGAAAAAAACTTTAGTTCGATTATCTGGACAAAGAAATATAATACCGGTGTAATGATGGTTTTAATTCCTGAATAATATGTTGACCTCACTTTGCATTTTTAACATGTATTCCCTTGCTTTATTGCCTTTATATTGCCTTTGTCTACTTAATGGCTCCAGTTTTAAGCATACTTCATGTCCTTCCTCTTTTTCTAGCTGCTGCCAACACCTACTTCAAGACCCTCCAAAGCAGGGCCAGCAACATCCGGAACGGGAACATCAAGGACAACAACGAAAAGTCTATCATCCATCACCACGTCAACAAGGTAAATAAATTTTTGTTACAGACTTCCTCTATTGTTCTCAACATTGTTGACGTAGTTCGATTCAGGCAGGCCGAAATTCTACACTTTTCAAACGTATTCCGGTAATTTTTTTTTTCAGGAAAAGTGCAAAGCCGAGGAGAAAGAGTAATGTCTATGGTATAGGGGGTGTGACTTCCCGGGGACCCACTCGGTTCAAAAAAGGGTATACGTACGAACTGCGGTCGGAACTATACCGGGGGCTGTAGCTGTGAATCGCCAATTTGGCTTAAAACAGGGGGCTGTGAAATGATCATGGGGAGCTTTCAATAATGTATTGTCCATTATATTATATCAACATTTTATTCTATGTCATTCAACCAGGTCACTTCATAATGCTTCTTAATCAATTCTTTAGTACCAAAATCAAATAATGGCCACTAAATTTGTCAACAAATGTCTTTTTGGAGGCCTGAAAAGGGGGGCTGTCAGACTTGATCTATACCTATTCAAAAAAAGTATCTACCTTTAAAGAGTGAGTGCCCCCCCCCCCCTCCGGGTGTGCCTTGCGTTTGTAACAATGAAACTTGGAAAACAATTATCATTTTTTTACATTATGAAATTTATATAGAGCACTGTAACCTTACTTCCTTCCTTGGACAATAATCTTGACATACCATTAGAATGGATATAACACAATTAAGAAAAAGTGCCTGTATGTTATAGAGACCAAGGATAGAGCAACGCTTTTGAAATTAACTGCAGTGACCAGCTTTTAAATTAAAGCAACTAAAATATTGACAAACTTGTTTGTGTTTATTTGACGTTCTTGACCAAGTATGTTGTAACTGTATTAAAATAAAAAGTGTCTTTTTAACTTTGCAGAAGCTCAAAAGACGGATAGTGGGTTTGGAAAAACTCGTCACGACGTGGGACGAAACTCGGAAGACTTCTGTGAGGCACCTCCTCACCCACGACTACACGAGCGACGAGGAGCGCGGACTTTATTTTCCGGTCGACCAAGATGGGAAGACCGACGAGCGATACCACCGCCTCGTCAAACCGCTCGTGTGGGAGAGCGACGAGCTGAGGGGCTACAAAGCCCACCTGGACGAGATTGAGTTTAAATCAACCAGCAGCCGTCAGTGGGGCGTTAGATTGGAAAAGAAGCGGAAAAATGTCCCCGACCCTGATCCAAAACGCCAAGAGCCTCCTCCAAACACCCCAGACTGGGCGGTGAAGCCCGCGTATCGGTCGGGTATCGCTGATGCACAGCCAATCTAACTTATTTCTAAAGGGTCTGTTTAATGCTCTATGTTATGTGATGTTTATGTTTATCATCTTTATGTTATCTTTACACTACGTTTAATTGTATAGTCTGTGTCACGCTGTATGTTAGGTCTTTGTACTTTCTTAAATTGTATAGTCGTTTTATAAACTTTTATCAAAGAACTTTGCGCTTCTTGTTTTCATTGCGGCATGCTCGATAAGCAGGGAAGTATTTATATAGATATGTTGGTTGCCTAAAACTCGCCTTATATTAGTCTAAAACCGTACGCGTTATCCAGTTCCTTCTAATTAGTGAATCTTAAATTTATGAATACTTTTTATTTACGAATACGAAACGCATTTAACTGTAATGACGTGTCATTTTGTTGAAAACCCGCCTTATATTAGTCTAAAACCGTACGCGTTATCCAGGTCCTTCTAATTAGTGAATCTTAAATTTATGAATGCTTTTTATTTACGAATACGAAACGCATTTAACTGTAATGACGTGTCATTTTGTTGAAAACCCGAATGTGCTATTTCTTAAAGATAGACCACGAACTTGAAATCGATTACAATACAACACTTTTTTGATGAGTTTTATGGTACAAGGTCTCTACCATTAGAAGAGCAATGGAATGACACCTGTTATCAATAATAGCATAAATCACTCATAAAAACTGTATTTTAAACAAACATAAGCTCGATATAAGATTTTTAAAATGATGCGACATCAATCATCTCTTCGTACTTATTTCGCAGTCATCTAAAAATAATGTTGACATGAAACCGGTTTTAAGAACTGTTACTTCTTTTCTAGTGGATCCTTTTTTGTTAGATTTCATGCAGTAAGTTGCAAAAGTAATTTTTCAGAAATTTTATTATGATCAAATACATCGCTGCCAGTAGGACCTATAAAAATTTACACGTGACCATATAGTCTCCTGATGAACCCCAAATACTTTCTAGGATTTGTATCACACCTATATTCTTTCTGTGAGAGAATAAAAAAAACTCCTGCATATTGTAACCCTTTAAAGTGGGAGTTCTCCTGGAGTTATGTATTGGTAACTTGGAGCTTCTGTGTCATTGCAAAATTAATAATTTAAAAAACGAACAAGTCGATTTAGGTGTCGAGATTTATTAAGGGACGATAGCTTAATAAGCTATAGCCATAATTTCGGTTGGAGCCCGATAGCCAGATTATGGCGTTAACCACATTTAATTCCACTACTAGTTTAGGTTGCAGACCTAGTTTAGCCTCAGGCCCCTAACTAAGGGGCCTGTCTCACAGATTACATAAGGGGTTGACCCTATCCCGAGCCAGAATAAAAGCGCTCTTGTCAGCGTCATACTGCTCTTTCCAAAACCCAAATTTTATTTAGCTACAAATTCAATTTATGACCATAACACTTGTATCGATTGCACACACGTTCGGCAGCATATTGGTAGTAAACACACAAAAATACAACATATTTCACACAAGACTTAATCAAGGTCAACACAGCTTAAGTCAACTGAAGTAGAAGTACTAATTGCAAGCTCACCGGGCCGGTATTTCCCCAAAAGAACAGGCTCTCCTATGCCTATACCCATGGTAACCAACTGGTAGCGTATAATGTCCTTAGTCATCAATCTTGTCAACATGATGTCCTTCAGTTTATTAACCTTTGAATGTGTGGGCAGTCGTGTCGATGTGCCGGTATAGCAGTCGGTCATTTGGATGACACAGTTAAATGTGTATCGTGTGCCTAGGCATAAATTTTCGTCTTTAGTCAGTGTGATAGGATCGTCTGTTTGAAAGATATAATCGCCGAAATGTCCAGGGAACGTGCCTATTTTAAGCCATACACTGTGATTGCCCGAGACAAGCAAGTATACACGAAAACAAGTGTCTGCGAAGATGCGAGTAATTCCGGAGCAAACAAACAATATGCTAATAATTATGGCTACGGCGAGGATAACAAGAAGAGTGTACGAAGAGAGAAGTACCACAGTTGGGAATTCTTTAATGTTTTCGTCTCCTGGGTTGGTTTCAGATCCAGTGTCAGTTACGGTATGGTCCTGGTCCAACAAGGCTTGCAGGGTGTCATGAAAGGTGAGGCCGGTCATCGCATCTTGTTTTGGTGGAGGGTGACCGGTAATTGGAGCAGTGAGGTTGACCAACCGGGTACGGGTTACTCCAGGCTTATTGTGAACGACCCTAGGCCAGTATCCGCCACTGGCAGCTCGAACAAATTCCACGCATGATACAAGAACCAAGTACGCGGCAGCTAATATTGAAAAAAAAGAAAGAAGAGAACATGAAGGTTGTCATCTCAACTTTAAACAAACACCTTCCTTCCAAATTACCATGGCCAGGCAATTCAAACAGACAGAATAAACTATAACTGCCATATGGCCACACCCTAGAATTCAGAAAACTGGCCATATTAATTAATCAGGAAGGGGGACCACCAGAATGAATACATATGTTCTACGTATTTTGAATAATTTGGAAAGTCGGCCATCGACTCGTATCACTTGTAGAACCAAAGTAATTAAGAAGATTCTCACCAAGGGTGGCACTCATGATTTTGACACTCATGATATTCACGTAGCCATACACCAAACGCACTATAACGAAATAAGCTGGCCCTAAGTAGTAGCAGAAAGCTTAAGGTTAGACCTTCGAGCTCGGTTTTCAAGGCGGATGAAATCCTATCACCAGTCGACCTGACGGCAGACGATGCGTTTCGGAAGCTGAGGAAACTTCACCGCCCTTTAATGGGTAGACCCTAGGTTTTAATGGCAGGTGACATGCCCTCACCAGTCGTCCTGACGGCGGACGATGCGTTTCGGAAGCTGAGGAAACTTCACCGCCCTTTAATGGGTAGACCCTAGGTTTTAATGGCAGGTGTCATGCCCTCACCAGTCCTGACGGCGGACGATGCATTTCGGAAGCTGAAGAAACTTCACGCGCCCGACAAATCACGACAACGCGCTACCGTGACGGCCAGGCTGGAGGCTACAGTAATCTCCTGGTAATACTGTGGCAGCTGTTCTCGGCTTTAATTTCACACGGGTGTCTGAGGTTAGGAGCTCGAGTGCAGCTTTCCCTGGGTCGGGGCTGTGGCATGTCGCGGCAATTCGCGGCTTTCAGCTGGTGGGACCATAGGCGTCGCTCTGTACCATATATAAATACTTGGGTCGTGGTCGCAATTGGGGAAGGTTCATCGCCCTCAAGTGCTGCTGTCTAACTCAAGTTCGCCATGGCCTCGTGGTGTTTCAAGGGTCTGACCAGTGACCAGGCAGAAACCAGAAGAAATATGGACACTAGCAGAAACCGATGGTGCAACACATGTAAACGTCCAGTTTCAAAAAGTACATATAACAGGAAGCATCGTATGGAGCATGGTGAGTACCAGATAAATAGTATAACTAGGATACAGGCACTTGCACCTGAAATCAATATCCTTCAAAACCTTCCTAGCTAGCTTGCGCGCATAGATATTATTTTCAAATACCTCCTATAATCTTAATGATCAGTTAGTGTTTGGAAAATTATCGGCAGCCTAAATCTTTTCTTAACAATTAAACAATTGTTCAAATAATGAATGACTTAAACAATGGACGTTATATATATGTATCCCTCCATGCATCTTTCTATCATAACTTTTGAGTCAGAGAAACAACATTGGGTGGGATAGTCTGTACTCTGCAACCCTACTGTACATTTAATTTATTCTTATACATGTGTCTTGCAGAACCACCCTAATTTGGTTTACCTCAACACGCTGGCAATCAGGCAGAAGTGGGTCTTGAGGCCGAAGCTGCAGATATTCAGGCTGAGGCAGGTAACCAGGCTGAAGCAGGTTTTGAGGCTGAGGCAGGTAACCAGGCTGAAGCAGGTTTTCAGGCTGAGGCAGGTAACCATGCAGGCTGAAGCGGGTATTGAGGCTGAAGGTGGTATGCAGGTTGAAGCGGGTATTCGGGCTGAAGGTGGTATCCAGGTTGGTATCCAGGTTGGAGCTGGTATTCGGGCGGAAGCTGCAGCTGCTAATCAGCGGCAGGCTGAAGTCGGGAATCCGGGAGAAGCAGACAGTCAGCCTGTGGGTCGCAATCAGCCTGTTGAAGAGGCGGTACCCATGGAAGCCGATGAGGAGTCAGGTGATGATACGCAAGACTATTACGGTACGATGGAAGATTCCCAAGAATCGGATGAAAATGATAAGCTTGATCCAGAGGCAGTCAAGATTCGCAACAGGGCCATCCGTCACTTAAAAGTGGTTTTCGGTGACGGGACGGGTCTTCCTAGCCCATTGTCAAGGGTTGTTCTTGGTGCCACTAATAAGAATATCCAAAGCCTATTTTCATGGGTTCTGTTCTTTCTTTTGCAGTGGCAGATCCACACCTTCACCAGTGATACGCAAATGGCTAAAGTTATGTGCTTCATTTGTGAATTATTGACGGTAGCAGGTAATGACCAGGTTTCACAAGCAGTGGAGGCAGTATTCCCCAAAACGATGCTGATGATGTACAAATGGTTGGGTACAGACCTAACGATGACTAATTACTCTACGAGTGTATGCTGCCCGAACTGTTATACGTTGTCGCATTCTGTGTTGTCCACCACTGAGCGTGTGCGAGGTCGAGGCTTTTACACGGATGGTCATGGTAATCAACAACCCATTAGGTGCACAACTGTCGGTGATGATTTAAAACGTTGCAACTGGAAATTGTTTTATGAGGCCAAGATTAGTGGGGAAATTACCTTCCTTCCAGTCAAGACATTCTGTTACCAGTCGCTCGAGAAGAGTTTGCAGGTTATGATGAAACGTCCAGGTTTTGAGCTGAAATGTAGAGAATGGAAGGGCAGGAGGATACCCGACAGAGTGTATGCTGACATTTACGACGGTTCGGTATGGCAAGACTTTAACGCGAACAACGAGTGTTTTCGTGATAATGAAAACAACTTGGCTCTTCAGATGAATATCGATTGGTTTCAACCATTCTCTCGGAAAGCTTCGATGTCAGTAGGGGGCATTTACCTAACAATACTTAACCTACCCAGAAATGAGCGGTACAGACTTGAGAACGTCATACTATACGGTATCATTTCAAACTTAAGTAAAGAACCTGCCGACCTTACCAGTTTTCTGAGGCCCCTAGTCGACGAACTCAAGGAATTCTGGAATCGGGGAAAAAGGCTTATAACCAAGGATTGCCCAAAGGGCACTACCGTTAAGTTGGCGCTTTTGAACGTTGCTGCTGACCTGCCTGCAGGGAGGAAGACCTGTGGTTTCCTGCTACCTAATGCTATCATGGGTTGTTCAAAATGTCTGAAGGAATTCAATAATTCAAACCGTGGAGGATTCAAAGTGGCGAATTGGACTCCTCGTACTCTGGACCAACACAAGGAGAGAGTGAGGGAGATTAGAGCTGCATCCACCCAGAGAGAGAAAAGTAAACTTGAGAAACAGTATGGAGCTCGTTCCTGTGTCCTCCTAGAATTGCCCTACTTCAATCCCATCAAGTAAGTTCAATCTCCAGGCCGAACAAATTTAAAGGCCAAACTTACACAGAATTATACCAAAATATTAAAAATTTTAATTTGACATTTGAATAAACATTAATAAAAATGTTTCCATTAGCAGTAACTATATTATATGTTTTTACTTAGACGCTTGACATTCATTTTTTCAGGTTCCTCTCGATCGATGTGATGCATAATGTACTGTTGGGTAAGTGTTGAAGCTTGACCTAACGTTAAGTAATGTTTAGCACTGATAATGTGTTTGAAATGGAACTTGCATTTGCCTTTAATTTGGACTATTAAGTTCATTGGGGTTTCAATACCGATTTCACATATGTGCTTCTATTATTGGGATTCAGGGACCGCAAAGCGAATGTGGAGGAGGTGGACCGACAAAGAGTGGTCAAAGAAGAAGAAGAAATCAACAGATGAGGAAGGGTTGGCGTTGGGGGTTGTACTAAGCGCTAATCAGGTGTTGATTATTGATGCTCGTCTAAATCAGTTTAAAGAGGGACTACCGGATGACTGCGTGGTAACTAACATCAAATCGAACGCTGGGATGTGGACGGCAAAGGAGTGGAAGAATTGGGTTACAGTCTCGTCTGGATACTGCCTCCAGGGCCTTTTGCCGGAAAATATGCTTCAAAGCTGGCAGCGTTTCGTAGAGGCCACTCAACTTCTGTGCAAGCCTTGTATTACATACTACGAGATAGAACAGGCACACAGGAAACTTGTACTTTTGCAAGAGCACAGAGGTCCAGTTCGGTTCTGAATTCATTACCCCAAACATGCATCTACATCTCCATTTAAAGGAGTGTCTCCGGGAGTATGGTCCAGCTCCCAGTACTTGGCTGTTCAGTTTTGAGCGGTATAATGGTTACTTGGGGGATGTGCCGACTAACAATCGCCAGATAGAGAAACAATTGTTTGAGAGGTTTCACCGGATGAGTCGTGTCAGTCAGGCGCGCGCCGAAATGCCGTCCAAACACGAGGGGAAATTTGGCAAACACTGCCAGCTGGGAGAAGGAGAGAAGAAAGCAAGAACGGTCCTGGAAACACTCGATGTACCAATGAGCGAGATTTGGCACAGTGCGAGAGCCTATGGAGTCTCCCCGACGGCTTCGAGACATTTAGAGAAGAAAAGGTGTGGCTCGACTCGGACGATCTTGAGCTGCTCAAAGAAACATACAAAAAGATGTACCCCACAGAACAGGAGATCGTAGAGAAGTCATTTATGCCTTCATTTTACGTGCAGTCTAAAGTCGTAAAATATGGCCCCATGACTTATTCCAGCAAAATGTCCAGCAGTGGTAAAAAGTTTTCTAGACTAATGGCCAATTGGTACGAAGACGAACAGAATGACCCCTAGGAGCGCCCGTGCATCGCCACCCACTACATGAAACATTACGTACAATGTCGGGCAACCGGGAAGAAGAGGCAACATCTGTTTGCAGCTGTGAAGTGGTACCAACACAGCACCGTCGCATCCAAATACATAAGTCCTTATACAATGTGGCACAAGGCAAAGTTCGAGCAACCTTCATGGGCATCTTTCCTGCCTGTTATGCGGATAAGTGGACATTTTGGATATGTGGTTGAAAAAGAAAATATGATCGTTTGTCCCCTTCGGCGCCACGACTTCTTGTAGATCTAGAGGACCTATAGATATCGAACTCGCGGTGTCCGAAATTAAGCTGAAAACGTATGCATAATTACTGAGATTGTGCACCACAAATTTTGTCTATGCACCCCCTGATATATGGGAATGAAAAAATTCCATGAGAAGTGTGCACATGTATAAAAAAAGGTGCAAAACTTAAAAATAGCGCACCTGGCCGTGAGTGTGCAGAATCACGAGTGTGAGTGTGCAGACTCACGAGTGTGAGTGTGCACGCCGGGTGCAGGCCTATAGGCCCGGCCTATAGGGCACAGCAGCTTAATTTCGGACACTGTCCGGTGTTTTATATGCATTGTTAGGATTATGTGTTTTAGACGCTTTTGCCAACAAAAGCAACATTTTTTTAATAAAAATTCGTCTTGAAGTAGTGTATTCATGGGAGGAATAATTATATTACGCCCTAAACCTTAGAATGTGACTACTTTCAAATTTAAAATAAAAGGTAGGAAATTACTTCACAAGGTTACGGTGCCAGGATGTGCGACTTTGGGGTACGTTTTCTGAAGTTATTTCACAGGCTGGGGGTGTGAGGCTGTGTGCATTAACGGGTGGTTTCTTGAGTCAGGTGTCAGGACGTGCACCTCCTGCCAGGGCTGCGCGAGCGACACCTTATGTAACACCTGACACCGGTCGCTCAGGCTGCTCGGCTGACCTAGATCGCCCCTCATTACCTGCCCCTTGTATAACGGGGGGGGGGGGGGGCACCAACTTTATAAGGCTGTGCCCACCACGTGCACACACACAGTCCCGCGCCAGCCTCAGGACCATAAAAGACGTACGCAGAAGTTTGCTGATATTAAACCCAAGCGCCACATTTTGAACAATGGCGACCGCACAGAAAACCCGGTAGGTGAATCAGATAACTTGCCTATAATTTGATAATATAACTTGCCTATAGAGAAGTAGTGTTTTTTCAGGCTTTGCGGGAGAATGACTTGGGGGTTATACTTCCATATATAGAGTGTTTGTCAACAAATCTATAAGGGTGTGGATAACAGCTAGCGCTGTTACGTTGGGTACATATTTTCCTTTTTTTTTCGTTTTCTACACATACACGTAGATAACCAATTCCAGACACTTAAAGGTTGTTTTTTGGCTCATTCAAGCGACCATGTGCTGTCGGAGGAGGAAGAGGAATCCCAGGCATGGACACCGCGTGAGGAGAAGAATATTGAAGAGGACGAAACGATCTGGACGGAACCCCAATGGACCGAGTGGGCGCCCCAGTTCACCCCTAAGTAGGTTTAAATTGTTCAACACTGTTGATAGACAGGGATAGAAGAGAAGCATGGAAAGAAAATTATTAACTTACTATCTGGTAGAGGTGACTATCTTCATGCCAAATAATGCACACTGTCTAAAACCCGATGACGGACTCGGACATAGTTGTGGTCGCTCGAATTCATGTAACATGCTCAAAGAACAGGCTCTTTTTTTTGACAATTTAAAAATTGCAAATTTATCAGACTGGCACAATAACATGAAACAGAGATTTGGTGAGAAAAATTGACATGCCGATGATTTGGTAGTTTCGACCACCTATGTTGAAATGATGGACGGTGTGATGATTTTTGAAATTTTTTCCAGGACGCACGACCAACAGCAGCTCCCGGACGGCCCATCAGAGTGGACGTGCGTCTACTGTTTGGAGGATCCGACCCAGGTTGGTACATTTGGATTTACACGATGAAGCTAAGGGGGAAATAAAACATGTAAGCGTATGAAGGGAAATATGTATAAACAAAACAAAATGATGAGTGGGGCGATTTCACGAGTACCATTGTTCTGAAATTTGCCAATATTACGAGGGACACGCTGGTATGTAGTAATTGCAAAATTGACTTTTGCACATTTAACTATAACCACACAATTTTTTTCAGGAGCAGGAGGAGTACTTAACGGACCAAAGGTGGAAGGCGATGGAAACGTTTGCCAAAGACCAACACGCCACACAACCGCAGGCCATATTCTTGGATGGCAACTACAGGTACGCCGTTTTATTTTTTTCATAATAAATAATATTATATAGCGACAATGATTTTCGATGATACTACTAGGCAAAAAATAACGAGGGCATAGAATTTTAATGTTGACGTTGGAGTGAACGCCGAATTTCGTAAAGTTACTAAAGATTGTGATTGGTGATGGTCCGATTAGTTCGTGCACAAAATTTAAACAAATGTGTATTTAAACATGCCTCCTTAATATTTCAGAATGTACTTGGTCTGCAACTACTGCGGCCGGTGCTACCACGCCGACTGTGAGGGGGGCGAGCCTGCCAGCATCATGTGCTCCGAGGTGTTGTGCGAGTGGTGCGCCGAGGATAAAGATTAATATAATCGATTCAGCAATAAAATAGTACACTAGAATTATAACTACACTTTGTGTCAAATGTCCTTTTATTTTTATTCTTATATAGTAACACTAGTTAACCTCGGGAGCATGATAGCTATAGGTTAGAATTTACCTTAAATCACAGCTTCACGCTAAACTATGTTTTGTGTGTACCTGGCAGTCTACGGCCGATTGTACAGAGTATTGAAAAGATAATGTGAGTCATAAATATATCTTTCATCTAAATTTAGAAATATACTAGATCAGAGTGAAACACAGTCTTTTAATCTCTAACTTCTAAGTACAGTGAGAGTAGAACACTGGTAAAGCGCGGCCATCAAATACAACCCACATTCCCCCTATAGGCATACAAACTTTGATAAATCTGAGGGGGTTCCAGAGACCCCTTATTTGGATAATTCCCTTTATTGGTAGTTTAATTGCGTAAAATTTGAGAAATCTGAGGGGGGTCCACACACCATGGGAACCCCCCGCCCCCACTGCAGGCCATTATATTGGTGCCTGAATGGAGGGTAGGTACGTTAACACGCCGACAAGGTTGGGCGTGTTAACAGAACTATGAGCGGACGGGACTATTGTGACACAATATAGTTAACACCCCCTGACTTACACTTATATACACGCCAGAAGGGGAAGGGAAACTATGAGGTGGGCGCAAAAATATTACCTAACACGCCCACCGCTATGGGTGGTATAATGATACTTTGCTGTTTCAGGGTTAATGGTGGAGTAAGACTTACACTCCTTGACATGGTTTAGAGCAAATTGATTCAGACACGGCCGAGTCTACTTACTGTATGAGTTCAAAAATTTGCCGTGATGGACGTGCTTGCTGTTGACAGGGCCCTAGAAGTACTGGGCATGGGACTGCTGGTCAGGTTTGGCGGGGGTTTGGTCAAGTTAAGCAACGACCCGTCATGGTCGTGCAGCTGCATCTGCCCGGTGTCCCACCCCTGGTATACAGTAGTACTAAGGTCCGGGGTGGAATCGAAAAGGTTGTTTACCTTTGCTGGTAGTGCCGAGAGTGACATTATGCCAGTTCTTCCTGGGTATTTGTACCCACGGGCGACCGGCCAACCGTGGTGGGCACGTGCCTTGGAGACAAAAGGAAATCACCACACATTCGACTTAGTTAAGCCCCGTCGGTCGGGAGATGTCGCGCGCATATACAGTGACTGTGTAAATGAGAGGGCTGGCAAAGAAAACACTTTAAAGAACGGGCTAGTGCGCGACCCGGGGAAGACAATAAACAGGAATACTTCGGTACTTTGAAGGCACGCGATGCACTCTTTGATGCCAACATTACTCGGGGAAGGTGTGACCTTGGAGTTGACAAGGGTAAACCACCCTAATCATCGGGCACCGCCAACCCGTTTTTGATGGAAACCCCGTGCCCCCACGTCTGTCCACTGAGTGTGATGGCTTGTACTTCTTCTGGAGAAGCCACCTAAGAGACACTGACTAGAGCCCTAAAGCCAGTTGTGCTCCGTGACTGGATGAAGCCCCCTTCCCCGGTCGTACATGGTAGGGTTGCCCGGCAGTCAAGGGATACAAATACGCCTGGACTGGACTCAGACACCACCTATTCACCATGGACATGGACGCCCTGCTTAATACTAGTCTGGACACCTGGCGTGCAGAATGGTCATGCGCAACGGTGAAACCATTCCCTATCAACCCAATCCAGACTACTACTTGTATACTACTCTGAATTATCATGAGTTGTTGGTTCTGGGCTTGACCATGTGGCTCGGGTGGCAGTTTTGTATGAGCTATTCGAAACTAGTCAAGTCGGTCCGCAGTCTGCTGTGCAGTCGTCGAGAGTTGGCCCCCGTGGAGTTCTGCTCTAGGATCTGCTGCCGGCAGGAGTCCATCACTTTATCACTAGCCCCCATTCCGGCCGACACGCAAGTCATCGACAGGGGGATGAGCCCCCAGATGCTGCTCCAATGACCAGGCCTACTCTCGCGACGAATTACTTGGTCGCTTGGTCGGGCCCAGTAATAATATGCACTTTGCCTCCAAGACACCACCAACCACATCACGAGTCAGTTGATCGGAGCTCAAAAACTGTACTATATCACTGACATAGACTGGTGTGTTGGATACTATGAGGACTGGTTACCAATTACCAAATAACAAACTTTCGAGCGTGTTTATTTAAGACGGTGCGGCGGTAGACTGGACGTTTTAGATCTGTAACCCATTGTTTCCATTTGCTCAAGTTTTTTGAGTGGAAACAAACTCCGTTATCTGAATAAACTGGTTTGAAAAAAAAAACACTATTTGAATTGTTTTGAATGAGGTCCTGATTTCGCAACATTGACACAAAAAAGGTATAGTTCGCTAGTTGTGGGTGTTATTTTGCTCAGTTATTAATTCCAATTCCCAACTCCAAGGAAATTAGTCCTAAATCATAAGACGTTCTTTGCAGTGACCCTAATCAACTGCACGGTGTGGCCAAACCATTACATTGTTTATATATCGTTCCTGGTTAGAAATGTATACGTTAATTCAAACTTAAATGCGGAACTCTTTGCACAAGCGTACACTTTCAGATAATGCAGAACAAATTACTTAAACAGGGTGTTATTTATACAGAAACGGCATGCACATCCTAGCCGCCGTTGTCTTACATGTAAAATTAACAACAGCACAAACATTATCACTGTTAAAACAAAGGTTAGTCCAAAGTGTATTCTGTCCACCATGCTATGCACCCCAGCAGAATCAATAGAGGGATTCGAAAAGTCCAGCTCCGCCGATGTTTTTTGAACTCCTCGGTGTTTTCATTTTCATTCCCTCCATGTACATTTTTAGGGAAACAAAATTCTGCTTTGCCTGCGCAAACAGGTTTTCCTGGCAACGTCTCATCTCCATGCTGAGGGGTAGGATTGGAAACGGTTTTGCATAAAAATGGTCTAGACTTACCAGTTTGCTGAGTGACACATTCAGGTGCTGGAGACTGGCCAAGTACACCGGATACACAGTACATAGAGGACCTTGAGTTTGAGGAAGACAGTTAACATTAGATCTTGGAATGCTCCAGTCGTCTGCTTTCACAGAGCAGCCACATTGAAACGCGCGAAGGCATGACTCACATCCGGGTGCGTTGTCGTCCCGTTTGGACAGGTGATATTGACTTCGTCTATGTGCGACAACATATACGTCCCTATTGAAAACACTTCAATATTAGACCTTTTGAAACTCGGTTGAATAAATAGCTTAAAATCACAAAGTTGTTTCACGGAAGCGTGATTGCATAGGTATATTGCCATTAGGCATGACGTCGGTGATATGCTTCTAAGTGCAAAGTCATATTGGCAAAACTGCAAATTGCACTCGTCTAGTTTGGGGTTTGAAGACGATGTGTAATGTGTTGGAGAAATTAGTAAATAAGCCGGGGAGTGTGCGAGTCGAGTAAAATGCCCATGGAAAGCCAAAGGAAATGAGTTAACCTTAAGAACCTTAAACATCTGGTCAAAAGACATAATAGGAACCTTTAAAAATAATTTGAGCACATTACCATGTAGGGTCGGCGCCCCATGAACAGTTACACTCTTATACATGTCGACAGTATTAGGGATATGTACCTTTGAATTATTTGTTTTGGACAGAAAAAGCTTGCGTATCTTGTTCATTTTGGTCTCAGTTATCAATGAAGGACTCAGCTTATTTTCCTGTAGGTTGAGAATATCCTGTACAAGAGTGTCAACGGAGTAGTCCAATTGATAATGGAGAAAGCACAGTTCTTGCAAGTCGTGCAATAACCCTACAATGTAATCCTGGGTGGTCATGTAAGATTGGAGTCCTTTGGAAATATTGTAAATGTAATTGTTCTTTTCCATAGTGGCGCGAAGTTGCAGTTCCAGGCTAGAATCTACTACCTGCAGTACTGCAGTAATTTTCTCATCAAGGAATATGAGTTCCGTCGGCAGTCATCTGGTCCACATGAACTAATTGTTGGTTCAATACCTTCTGTGGAGTTAAGTCGTCGAGCGTGGCAGTTCCAAATAGAGCCTTGGCGGCCATGCCAATTTCTGGTATGAGTGCCCGCGCCTTCCTGGACTTTCGCGAAAGATTGGTTGCACGAACATCCGCTTCAACAATTTCTTTCTCTACTTTTAGTCCACGTTCGAACTTAGCGACTATTAAATGCCAATGCTTTGATATCTTTTCCGCGATTGCTTGCATTTTGTGGCACTGGTTCCCCAAACCGATTCGTAAGGTGGAGTCCCGATTGCAGTGGAAGGGAGGTGCTGACGGGGGAAGGGGAGGCTGAGGTAGAATAATATTGACCTCGGTGGTGAAGTAGTCCTTGCCAATGTAGACGTATGGTTTGGTCTCAAACACTACCCCATAGTTGGTTCGAAAGATGTTTATTCCAGTGGAATGGGCAGCGCCTAGGCTAAGCAGAATAGTCAGCATGAGTGACGGTACGGTAGCCATACCTTGGTTAGTCTGAAGCAGGTTAGAAACCATGGGGCTCTTTATAGTTTTTTTTCCTGACCCCCGACGGCAACGGTTTTCTCAGGGGTGAGACTATTAGGTACAGCGCGTACAAAACCCTTGAGCAACAGCATTCGCGTTAGCCAAATCCCACGACCCAAATCCACCACGTCCCCATTGCCAAGGTAGAGGTATGAAATCATTTAGTTTCAGTGCTGGCTTTTAACTGCTGTGTATGTAAAATGTTTTCAAGCAGATGGATTTTCGCGCATCAAGCAATGATTATAATTACCGCGCTTTACTAATTTTGCCCATTTAGTAGACAGGTATTTCGATTTGTCCTATTATACTGTTAAATTTCACTGACACATCATATTGCCTCATTTATGGTGGTATAACTGCTATAAACGACCCCACAATATTACCAGGAAGCATACACGAAATAGGCTGTACTGTAGGGAGTGTCAGTGAACGAATCAGCCGGGAGCAACTGAGCCACTTGGTTTGCTCAGCTTGGAGTCCGCCCATACGCAGTGAGGGCGTACCGTTCTGTTAAGAAATAGTTTTTTTTTAGCGGTGACAAAAGACCAATACAAAAGAAAATTTAGAAACTCTTTAGTGAGTTTGGACATTATATGAGGCATAATATACCCTCTAGAAATGATATATAGTAATTTAGAGGAATTTTCCATGAAAATAAAGGTAAATATTGAATTTTCGGTAGAATAAAGGAATATAAATGGAATTGCTTTAAAATTAAGGAACAGTATGATGCATGAGTACTTGGAACAGACACGCAAACAAACACTTGGTGGAAACTCAAAGTTTATTACAAATGACGTAGACATATAAATATACAAACAGATGCCGGGCTCAAACTTTCTGAGAATTAACTGAGACAGATATTTTTTTTGTTTTTTTTGTTTTTTTAATTCAGCATTACCCTGAAAGGGGTCAAGCTTTCCCCTGTTCTCCCCCCACCTTCAGCGTTAACATACATACAACTAATTCTTAATGTACATATTCATTTCTTAATTAACATTGATTTACCAAGGACAGGACTATACAACAACAATATACATGGGACTATACATTGACAATACAGTGGTGTTGCTTATAATTTCGAGGGATTACAATAATGGATTTCAGCAGGTTTTATAATAAAGTTAAAGGGTAGAAAAAACAATATTTACAGGACAAGATTGTCAAGTTCCAACATATTTTTAACAGTATTTTTGAATTCGTCCAGTGAGACTATTAATCTACAATTTACAGGTAGGTTATTCCATAGATTACATCCATAGTAAAATGGTCGCTTTTTAAATATTTCAGTGGATGGCTTTGGCAATGTAACCAGGGGGCCCTGATGTATTCTAGTATATCTTATGGGTCTTTGCAGTGGGATGTTATTCTTGTCAATGTTCTTGTCAATACCTTGGTCTGCCTTAACAAGTCATCTGTATGTATTTCCCTTGGGTTATGTATATTAAGACTACATCGTAATACATTATTCCGTATCACATCCAGTTCGTCCAGGTCTATAATATTACAGGCTGTTAAAAACATATTTCCATAGTCTATTATGGGTATGATCATAGCCTTGGCTATTTGTACAGCAGCATCTTTCGTCAGTAGATGTCGCAACGAGCGAAATAGTTTCAATTTATAAGAGGCATGTTTTATAATTTGATTGATATATGGCTTAAAAGAAAGGTATGGGTCCATTACAACTCCCAGGTATGTATATGTACGAGTTACCTCAAGCTTGTCAGGGCCCATGTATATACTATGGCCAAAGTCCTTCCGCTTATTGTATGGAAAATACATATATTTCGTTTTACTAGCATTTATTGACAGCTTGTTTTGTCCACATCATTTATATAAATTTGTTAAATCTGTTTGGAGATCTATAAGATCTTCGGGTATTTCAAAGCCATATACACGCTTAATAGATTTATACATAACCAAATCATCAGCGTACAGGAAGACCTTTGAACTGAGTATATCATGGGTTATGTCATTTATATAGATTAGAAATAATAAAGGTCCAAGGATACTTCCTTGTGGTACGCCATAGGTTATATGCTTTTGGGAAGATCGAAAATTATTTAGAAGAGTACTTTGTGTTCTGTCTAATAAATATTGTCTATTCCAAGAAATTGCTGAGTTATCACAATTAATTTGTGTAAGTTTATTTAACAAAATTATATGGTCTACCGTGTCAAAGGCCTTCCTGAAATCAACAAATATTGCTACAGAGTCAACATTTCCATTGTTATTTTTGTCTAAGTCTGCAATAAAATTGAAAATAGTGTCAATAGTGGAGTGTTTTGGCCTAAAATTTTTCATCAACTGTCTGTGAGCAGATCTCTCAACTAATTTTCCAATTATGGGTAATAATGCGATGGGTCTGTAATCGCCCGGGCTATGGGGACTTGGTATTTTAGGAATAGGGATAATTGTGGCTGATTTCCATATGGTGGGGAATTGATTTGTCATAAGCGATACATTTACCATATGCAATACATGAAAATTCAAGGTCTGAAAGACTATTTTCCATATCCTTGAGGAAGTATATTTAAATCCAGAGGATTTTTATATTTCAATTTTTGCAAGCTCTTTATCCAGTTCATTAATGTCTATGGAATAAAATCTGAATGGATTATGGTCGAAAAACTGGTTTATATAAGGTAAGTTTACTTCATCTTTAAACTTTTGTGCCAAAGTAGGTCCAATATTTACAAAATAATTGTTAATGAATTCAGGAATTTGATCAGGACTCAGCAATTTACCTTCAGACTCAATATTGTATTAACAACATTGTCTATGTTTGTCATCTGGGATTACCGATCATATATTGTGCCAGAATTTCTTAGAGTCATGTTTATTGTTATTTAATTGCTCTTTGATATATTCAGATTTGGCTTTTTTAACAAGTGAATTTGTTAAATTACGTAGATTCCTTGCAAGTTTTTTATTCTCTAAATTTTTGGTCCGAGCAGCTCTTTTGATCGCTGAGTCCCTGTCTTTAATGAATTCAATCAACTCATCAGTCATCCATGCTGGTTTGTCTCTACTGAATTTAAAAGTCCTAATTGGGCATATATCATCTATTATGGTCTTAACCTTTTGATAAAAAGTGTCCCATATAATCTCAAGGTTTTGGTTTGTATAGATAAAGTCCCAATTTGTATTTAACAATTCAGTCACAAAAATGTCATGATCAAAATTTCTATAAGACCTCCCTTGGAACTCTACAATTGTAATAATTTGTTTCTGTTTCTTCCTTATCAAGTATATTGGAAGATGGTCACTGGTATTAATGTGATATGTACCAATATCTAGAACATGTTTAGAGTTAGTTACTAATAAATCTATTAAAGAGTCATTTACTGATAACCTTGTAAAATCTGTTATAATTTGTTCCAACAGAATTTTGTTTAAGAAGCTATGTAATAATTTAGTTGGCTTGGCATTGGGGCGAGCAAAATTGATATTAAAATCTCCTATTATTAATTCTTCTTCTGATCCCTTAGGGAGGGTAAGTATCATATCATTTAAAATTTTGAAAAATTCATTGGAAGTTCCATCGGGAGGTCTATATAGGTTAACAATATATATATGTTTGGTATGCTGTAAATTTAAAGTAATCACCATAAGTTCAATATGCTTGCAACAAACACAGGTGTGTTCATTGACAACAGTCTGGTAGGCTAATCTTTCATGTATGTATATTAATAAGCCTCCACCTCACTTGACATATCCAGTATCCTTAATAGTACTGCAATCTTGTCTTGCTAGATTATAATGGGGGATATTAATGATAGAATTTGGAATATCATCCTTCAACCAGTTTTCATTTAGAGCGATAACATCCATGTTTTTGTCTATTATTGATTGATGAAAGACGTCAATTTTATTAAATAAACTTCGTATATTCCAGAACATAATTTTTAACCCCTTTGTGTGTTCCATCATCTGTACATGGTATAGAATCGGACAAGTTTGTGATCACCTACAATATAAGAAACACCAACATATAACACATATAACTTAATACTAAACATCATACCTAAATCAAGGTTATCCATCATTCACAGCGTGTGGATGGATTAATATGATTAGACAATGGTGGTTAGGCTTGAGCGGGCGGATCGATATAATAAAGAAAGTTTACAATTAGAATTTACTATAAAACAGGACCAATTTATTAAGCATTCTTAATATAAATTAAGTTCCAGGTACAGCTCGTTATAACAACTGAGCTGACTTGGTTATTTATCCAGTGTTATCTTTACCACATTATTGTTTTTCTAAATTTGGATAGGTATATATTGGGTCATTGAAATATAAATTATTTCACTACTATGTTACCCGTTATAATAACCCGGTAACAGAGCAGCTGTGTTAATTTTACTATATATCAGTCAGGATAGATTTCTCGTTATAACAACCCAGAAATCCACCTGATAGATCACCATTTACATTTGGCAATAGCATTCACAAGTTGAGTAGCCCAGGATTTTGTTAATGTATCGTCAGGGTGTAGGCCATCATATAAGGATGTATAGTAGTGTTGGACTGACCCCGCTCGATAGCGGTGGTTATACCTTGCCAACCAGGGGGTGGGTACATTGTTGACTTGGTTGATTGTTCTTATCCTATCATTAATCAATACGATCGATTCATTTAAGATAGTCTGGTGTTCAGGGTTAGGATCAACACATCTCGGGTATGCAGATAAATCCATGCCTACCATTTGAGCAATGATAAGCTTTGTAGCAGGGAAAGTCTGTTTGAAGTATTTTTCCGTTTCATTAAAGCTCCATATTAAATTAGTCGATAATTGCTCAGAGGATGAGTGTGTGAAACGGAAATTCTTGCCTGTTTCATCGCGTTCCGTCACATCACATATCCCTGCCATCATGATGTAGGTGTGGTCTTTTTTTTTCAATCAAGTTCTTTATTCTGGCTTGAACATTAGTACATGTAAACTAGTTTCCGAGTCCTACCAGATTTCTAACTTTTTCTGGTTCACAATTTTCAGCGTTCGGTACAAATAACAGTAACAACTTATCACTAGGTGTGGCAGAGAGCCAATAAAGTGTACTATGGTTGTGTTCTTTGAAATAGATTACATTTAAAGCATTTTAAGATAAAGTAACACATAATCTGCAATGAAAGTCATCAGTCATGGAGTAAGAGTAATAAAATTAATAAAGGAATTATTACATCAAAATCATAAAAGTGATCAATCAGATTTACCATGTCATGAATATGTTTGACCTATCAACAATAAAATATATTAGGTAACAAATTAAATCTAATTAAAGTAAGAGTATTCTAGTTGTTTAAGTTCAACATTACAAATATTGTTGGTATATATGGGATTTTGCTGGTAGTGTACAATAACAAGAGGCAGACATTAGATTAGTAGACCAGTTTTTTGAGATCACACTTTTGTCTTGACTTAAAGGAATGATAGGCCTAGGAGTCAAGTTGTCTCACTTCAGGGGGGAGTGCATTCTATGACTTGGCACCAAAATAATTCAGACTTTTCTTATAAATTTCTTTGTTGGGCCTTTTTATAGGAAAACTGGGAGCAGCCTTTGTTCTGGTGACAATATTTACATCAGGATTATAAGGAACACTGAGGCCTGCTTGATGGCGTTTGTACATAAGATTGCGCACATGAACCTGTCTGCGGTCTTTCAATTTAGCTACTTTTGCCTTGTTATGAAGAAGATTAGAGTCAGTCTTGCCTTGTATGCTCAGGCAAATTCTAAGGCATTTATCCTGAAGTTTTTGAAGTCTTTGAAGGGGGGTAACACTTAGGCCTGCTATTACAACATCCGCATAATCTAAATATGGCAAAACCATAACCCTATAAACATCAAGCATTGCTTTGTTATCAAGGTATCTTCTTATTTTACTAAGCATAAACATCTTATGACTAACAACATTCAGAATGTAATCAATATGGCATTTAAAAGTCATAGTCGAATCAAGAGTCACTCCCAAATCCTTAAAACTTTTTACCTTTTGAATCACCTTGCCTTTAATATTGATGTCCGAGTTAGCGCAAAGTTTCAGATTATGTCTTGTGCCAAAGTTGACCTGTTTGGTTTTTGCGGCATTAATTGTAAGTAAGTTTGATTCTGCCCATCTTACAAATTTATTTACGCTACATTGCAAAGTGGCCACTGCTCTGGTCCCAATCTTATCAGAGACATATAGGACAGTATCATCTGCATACAACTTAAACTTAGCCTCACCCACAGAATTTGCCATGTCATTAACATAGATGAGGAAGAACAGGTCTTGATGATCTTCTGCATGCATACTCATTAGTGATGATAGTCTCAGTATTCCTGCTCCCTTGTACATGTCGTTGGCTGAGTAACCAAAGGTCGTATATGACATAGTTATGTCCATTCTGAGTAAATGCCATTTTAAAGAATATGACATATTTTGAAGGCATATATAATTATATGTTGCTGCATACTCATTGTAATATTTGATTCCTGGGTAGAATAGTATACTAAATGTCCTTTGGCGAGTATAATAAATATATCTAGATTGTTAGGATGTTACTATAGTAACAAATATAGAATCTTTTTCAGATACGACCTTTGTTTACTTAGTTTTAAGGAAAAAGAGTGGAAATTGGTGAGTAACCAAAGGTCGTATCTGTCATATATAAATTCTAGATAGATACAGATTAAATCAAATTAAAAATACAAATGACACAAAATAACATTTCTGAAGTAATTTAGATATGCTAGGGTATCTACCATTTGATTACATGAAAATAGTAAAGATTTATATAGGATTTACAATAACAAATTTAAATGCAGCTCAGATACGACCTTTGGTTACTCAACATCCAGACCAGAAATTCGGAAATTCAGTAAACAAAGGTCGTATGATACATTTTATAATTTTAAGCTTATATCTCGTTTTTATTTGGTGAATTCATAAATAATATTGTAGAATAATGTTTTCAGGATACTTATCTGAAAAACTGAATTATAAGATATTTTCATTTTGCATGAATTTATGTATTTTACTTAGAATTAAACATTGGCTCATTTCATATACGACCTTTGGTTACTCACCAAAAAGTCAAATGAGGCAGATACGACCTTTGTTTATTGGTCTAAAACCTTACAAAGATTTTGAATATTTGAAAAATTCCAAAATTTTCAGATACCCTGGGGGGGGACAGAAATATTTTCAAAAATAAAAATAAATGACTTTTTTTGAAATACGACCTTTGGTTATTCAGCCAACGATGTGTACTCGTATAATGTCATTTTTAGATTTCAATTTATCAATTTGGTTTTGAAGTTTTGACCCCCTGGAGTCAGAAAAGATTTCAAAGTACCGCATAGTGAGCACGTCTGTATTACTAGCTGGTCCAGTTCAGGGTGGAGAGTATTTTAGTGTTGGTTAGGCGTACTCATGCGGAACACACTGCAAAAGATATGGCAAGCCAATTACTTTATAGCAATACTAGATTTTATGTAGATTTTCTATAGGGATATATATATAGGATAAGTGAGGGGAAAAAAATATTAAATTAAATTAAATTAAATAATGGCTATTATAGCTTACTGTTTATTTTTGTCCAGGTACGTTTTCAGTTGTCAGTCGAACTCTGGTGCGTACCAGAGATTCTCCCATTTTGTTCTAACCGTTCCAACTATTTTCTTCTATTTGTTTTGAGTTTAGGGAACATCCAGCAGCCCAACGCATATCTCTTGTTGCTTCTACTAGTTTTTTGGGATGAGAATTGATCAGTTTGTCCCTGAATTTAGGGTTCTGTGATGCTCTTGCATATTGTATATCATCCATACGATCTTCTCATTAGGTTTCCCATACAGGTGTCACTTCAAGTCTTGAGGCTATCCTTTTAATAGCTCTGGGTTGTTTGGTCTGCATGATCAGTTTCGCAGCCGCGTGATCCCCTACTCTTTGTGCATGGAGGTGAGCAAGAGCTTGTTTGCCACAAGTGTATCGTGTTCCAAAGAGTCCGAATGGCATTTCGTTAAAGTTGGAGTAGCTTGAATGATCAGAGTGAAAGTACAACGCGGTATCAGTTTCTACTTGATATGCATTTTCAAGAGTGATGCCTTCAGGTAATTGCTCGATGGTTTGGTGTGAGTATTTGTGTTCATCTATTTTCAGACTATCACCCTTTTGTTCAACAGTGTGCCCTTTTTTCTTTGCTAAGCTGGCAAGAGCCCTCATGTCCATTCTCTGGAGTCGTGTGGTCTCATCTATGTCAAGATTTATCCATACATTTCTCATATTTGGATTTTGCTTAATATTTTCTCTGGCACGGTAAATCTCTTTTTTCTTCCCAATGTGTGTGAAAACAACTAACACTGGCCTTGGCCTTTTTGAGTTTGGGCGCTTGGGGCCTAGCCTATATGTATCGGCTATATCAAGGTCATGCACGGGCACTCCTGTTCCAAATAGGATCTGATGAACTAAGCGTCTGAGGTCTTTGATTGGGTCCTCATTACGGGCCTCCATTACCCCTTCTGTTATTAGGTTGTTCACGGCAAATTTTTGAACTCATACAGTAAGTAGACTCGGGCGTGTCTGAATCAATTTGCTCTAAACCGTGTCAAGGAGTGTAAGTCTTACTCCACCATTAACCCTGAAACAGCAAAGTATCATTATACCACCCATAGCAGTGGGCGTGTTAGGTAATATTTTTGCGCCTACCTCATAGTTTCCCTTCCCCTTCTGGCGTGTATATAAGTGTAAGTCAGGGGGTGTTAACTATATTGTGTCACAAGAGTCCCGTCCACTCATAGTTCCGTTTACACGCCCAACCTTGTCGGCGTTTTAATGTACCTACCCTCCATTCAGGCACCAATTTAATGGCCAGCAGTGGCATACCCAGGCAACCCCCCCCCCCCCCCCACACCCTCAGGGCGGGTGGGGTGGGGGGGGAGGGTTCCCATGGTGTGTGGAACCCCCTCAGATTTCTCAAGTTTTACACAATTAAACTACCAATAAAGGGAATTATCCAAATAAGGGGTCTCTGGAACCCCCTCAGATTTATCAAAGTTTGTATGCCTATAGGGGGAATGTGGGTTGTATCCCGCAAGTGGGTTGTATCACGCATCTACACTTGAATGCTTATGAAATAGCTTCGATTAATTTGATCATCATAATTTTGCTATTTTTTGCAATTATCACATGGGACAAAATGTCATTCATCTGAAATTCAATCATGACTTCATATTTTTTTTTGCTAATATCTATTCTGACGATTGGATTAAGCAATTTGGCTCCATAATCTCAAAATTTCGTTTGGAATTTCTTATTAGATTATTTCACATTTTTCTATCAAAAATGAGCCTATAAAAATCCGCCATACAAAGCTTACATGCGCGACATAACAACCGACCGTTCATTCTTATTCATATAAATATGAATTTACCTTTAAAAAGGGCAACTTCAGGGCTACACTATTATTTATCTACACCGGCCTTCCCACATTTACGTCATATAATTTATAAACGCAGGTTGATATGGGTTTCCAAGCTCAACAAAAAAATGCACCAAATACGCTATAGATGCAGGGGTAACCCACCCTTAATAACATATAGCCTAAAAAAGGAATGAAAAAGGTGTGCGAGTGTAACGGTGACACTGGGGGGTATAGGACGTCGTGTGCTAGGCCAGCCTAGCCGACTCTAGCGGGATTCGAACAAGCAAGTTGTTCCATTATCATAGACTGTATGCGCAGGCCAGTGTCGCGGCTCGCAGGTAAGGAACTCCGGAGGGGGGCTTTTAAACAACCATTGGCCTACGTGGGCTGATGCAATGTGACGGGATACTACTGAGTTTGCTGACCTAATAAGAATAGACGAGGCTGAAGCGCAGAAGGAGTATAGTGTGCACGCAACTAGGGTAAAACAGTGTTGTATCGCTCACATCGGTATATCACTAGTGCATTTTGTTTTAATAGCCCTTACTTATAGAAAAAAAAGTTATATAAAATCAAAAATAATTCATAATAATTAATCAAATGCGTCAAAACAGCGATAAAGCGTGATTTAAATTTATAACCTCTATGATTACTTAATAATGAAACAATTGTCTTCCCATGATGTTGGGTACAACCCTTATCATGAAATGAAAGTAATATTTTTGAGAAATCTTATCACATATCATATCAATAATGGTTTTCCATCGCATCAAAGTAATGCCCAATAGGCCTATTTCCAAAAAAAAAATAGGGTTAGTTCAACCAAACTTGTAGCTAAAAGTTTTAAGAGCGTGTTTCCAAAAAGCAAATATGGTTTAAGCCTGTTTTAAACCAGATTTCTTAAACTCGCTTGTGAGACTGGTGTAAGCATTATAAGGCAAAAATAATTTGGTCCCAATGTTAACCTTTCCCAACCTAGCTACTGAACTCAGTAACAGAATAAAACCTGTCTAACTAATACAATTCACAAGTTATAGCCTCATAAACCTATTCTAAATTTGTATTTCGCCTAATTTATTGTTTACCATTTCAACTAGAACTCTCCACCTTAACTTTGTTTTAAGGTCCTTCAGGGGCAGATCCAGGGGGGGGGGGGGGCGGACGGGCCTTGTCCCCACCCCCTTCCCCTGTTTAATCATGTTTGATGGGGGGCCCACCCCCCCCCCCGTACATTCATGTTTTTGGCCCCCCCTCTACAAATTCCTGGGTCCGCCCCTGTCCCTTAGTTACAGTTTAACTAAAACAGGTAGAAATATAGCATTTTTAAAACAGATTTTCTTGAAACACATTATTTAGGAGTTAAACCAGGCTGCCTAAACCAGATTCTTAAACTTCTTGGAAATACAGGGTGAAAGGTGTGAAAGCGCAAATGGTCTTCACTGAAAATGATAATATTAAATAAGCCTGACTACACATAAAACTATTATTTTGTGTGATTTCAAGTTTTTACCCTTATTTAACTCTCGACATAAAAAATGATAAATGCGCTATATTAGCCTGATGGGCCATGCCCCCCCCTCCCCCCCTCCCCTGTTAAATCATGTCGTTTAAAAAGGGGCCCCTCCCACGTAGATTAATGCATTGGACCCCCCTCCCCCCTCCCCCCTACAAATTCCTGGGTCCGCCCCTGCATCCCCCCGGACCCGCCCGTGGGCCGTCCTTTCATTTTAACACCATTATTACAAATAAAACTTCCGAACAAAAAATTTGGAGTGGTAGGTGGTAATCGAGTGCATGAACA